>OX101752.1:11965481-12590481 GCA_944452675.1 Tachina lurida | reverse complement strand
ACTACCGCCTAGGACATCGCATGTTAAAATAGTCAGTTGATTACATTGAAAGTAATCCAAGTGTCAGTCAGTACTATTTGTGAAATAGTTTGCTTAAAGTTAACCAAATTTCCGACTGGGTACTTTATTAATAAAATTTTCCTTCGAAGAACACACCAATATGAGAATATTAATAATAAAACGTAACAACAGGAACACAAATTTGTGTAAAGAAAAATATGAATAAACCATAGAAAACAGAAATCGACTCATTTTTTCTATCCCTCTTTCTTCTCTATCCCGTTCGCTTTCAAACCCAAAATGACGTCGAAAAATAGACTTCATAAAAGTCTTCGTGTGAATTAGGTGTTATAAAAAAAAACTTAAAAGCTACTTAAAAAATATTAAAAAATTTTGAAAAATTTTCTTATGTGATTTTTTTAATTTTTTATTATAATTTTTCAACATTTCGCTCAATTATTCATGAACTATTGCGAATCTAAAACTTAAACTTGGCCACAGTAAAGATAAGAAGTTATTGATCAACACATACTTTTTTGAGAAATACAAACTTTCGAGAAAATTTTACGGCAAGAAAAAGTCAGTAAAGTTTGACATCTGAAGATCACAAGCCCAACTCATAACGCATACCATTTGAAAGGCCATTTTCTACTCTTCAGCATAACACCTAAATGGAACATCTAAGGTAAGTAGTTTTAAATATATAAATAATTAGGTAAAATCGGTTTTTTGCTAAATTTTCTCATTTTGAAGTCGCTATATTTCGCAAATTGGAACATATAATGATTCAAGATTTGGCACTAAAGTCAGTACTTAGTTCAAATTTTTGAAAAATGTTTATCAACAACATTGACTAATTCGTACGAAAAATTGTACATGTAAATACAGACGAACTTCCATAACTCGAATCACCATTATCCAAAAAAAAAACTTCGACTTAGGGAGACTTCGAGTTACAGAATCGTATGTGATTTGTTCTTTCAAAGCTACTGCCAACCAAACTAGTTCGAGTTAGAGAAGTTCCAGTTATGGAAGTTTGACTGTAATATTAACTGGCGCTTTAAACTATGCTACAATTTCTTAAGTGTCTGTTGTAAATTCCATGCGAAACAAGTGCCACGCATATTGTTTCACATAAAAACTTAAAATGTTGAAGATACATTTCAAATATTTTTCCCAAGATAAACAGAGTACTATGTTTGCAACATTTGTTCATGAACATTTCGTGGAATTTTCTTTATAAGTACTTTGGCAGCATTTTGCGTGAAATGTTTAAATAATTTTTTTATTATATTTAAATGACAAATAAGTAGACCCTTTTTTAAGTAAATTTTTACTTCTTTTAAATTGCAATTTCTGTTAATTTTACGTAAAGAAGAACTTTGAGTGTTCATTCCCTTGAAGTGGAGACTTCGATTAAAAGAACTGTTAATAGTTAGTTTGTAACTGGAGGTGCATTTAAATATATCGTTTAAAAACGTGCAAAAATATCGCTTAATATGAATAATATAACTTAATATTATAAAACCAGAGAAATATGTTTTACCAAAAATAAAAAATAAATTAAAAGCATTATCCTAAAGGTACGGTCACACTTGGCAAACATTTGCCGAAAAAAATATTTTGTTTCGAATACGTGCTTAGTAACTTAAACAGATTCACGTATAACTAATCCATAACGTCATAAAATCCAATGGAAAACTGTTTAAGATGATAAAAACGTGTCTAAATTTAAAGGTTTTTCATTAGTATTTAGTGATAGCGTTTTTTTTTTTTTGGGCAAGTGTGCCCGTGCCTTAAGCAAAATAAAATCAAACAAGGAATAACAAAACTAAAAATTCAGTTAAGTGCGACTTTAACTTGCGCACGAAGGGTTCCGTACATTCGGCTTTGAGCATTTTTTTAAAGTAGCGTCTTTGCGTTTTTGGCGTTTTTTTAAGTTTAAACGATTTTTTTTCGTTTTGGCGCTTTTTTCGCGTTTTGGTGATTTTTTCTATTTTTGGGTTTTTTTATTGTGGCAATTTTTTTTCATTATGGCGGTTTGTTTTCATTTTGTAGATTTTTTTTCTGATTTTGGGATATTTTTATTTTGGTGATTTTTTTCATTTTGGCGATTTTTTTTTAATTTTGGCGATTTTTCCGCTTTTTTGCGATTTATTTTAGTTTAAGAACTTTTTTTAATTTGGCGCTTTTTTCGTTTTGGCGATTTTTTTTGTTTTTGGCGATTTTTTTCGGTTTGGTGATTTTATAATTTTTTGATTTTTTAGTTTTAGCATTTTTGAAAATTTCAAGAGTGTTGCTCTTACGGTTTCAAAATTACATAGTCAACTGATGGAACACCCTTTAGTTAAAATTTTTTAAATTAGTTAGTGTATAAAAATACACTTACCTTAAAAATTTCAGGTGTATATACATACAATTGTATATATGTATGTTACATGGGATTTAAAATTTTTCGTTGCACGTTTTGGAACACCCTTTAATTTTTAACTCTCAAGTAATTGTCGTTGTAGCGGCCAAAGGTCTACACAAGTCCGTAGCTCTTACGGTTTTCCAGAAAATAGCCTATGACAGACAGACGGACAGCGTAGCGAAAACAATAGGATTCCTTTTTGCCTTTGGTGTACGGAACCCTCCTAAAAAGCTTTTCATCAAACACATTAGTATGTCTACATATACATACATACATTCATACATACATACATACATACATATGTATGTATGTATATATGCGAAGGAAAATATATTCTTATCTACATATGTACATACACATGTATGTATGTATAAATGTGCACATGAAACAAGCAGTGATGCCTACTTTTTTGGCTCGTAAAGCACATCAAAATATAAAGAAAGCACTAAAAAGCGTAATTTTTAGATCTAAAAAAGCGCAAAAAGCACTAACGTGAAAAACGATTGCAGATTCAAACGAGTGATGCTTAATAATGTTTAGTATTTTCTAAGCTAGTCTCTATTTCAGCAATAGTATCATTTTTTATTAAATATATCAGAAAAAAAGAAAAAGGAATGCTATACACTGAAAAAATAAATACACCAAGTTTTTATTAAAATAATTTTAAGAAATACACAAATTTCTTAAAAGCACTTTATTTAGCACTAACGCTCAAAATTTGGCGTTTTGAGTCTTAAAAAAAAACTAAAAATAGTGCCAAAAGCACCAAGTTGGCATCGCTGGTAACAAGTATGTATAAGAGAAACAGCAAAGCTTTTTCGGCCTTGAAGCAGGAAAAATATCAAGATAATAAATAACACAGTCAACAAAGAATTAAGCAGGAAAATTTTCTTCGGCAATAAAGAAAACTTGCTTAAAAGAAATATAAAATTTATTACATATTAAAAAAGAAAAGAGATACATACTTATTATTCATAGATTTAGTATAATGCAGGCATGGAAAATTGTATTAACATCAGCTTTAACCGAACTCGAACACGATTATCGTGAAAACGCTAAAACAGTGCACCTTTATTGTAGTTAATACTATATTTATGTACATATGTATGTATTTACATGCTTATCGTGCCATAACCGCCAAAATAGCTTAAGCGACATAATTTTCGATCCTCATTTTGTGACCAAAATCGATTATTTGCGATCGTAAATAGTCGATTTTCGTAAAAAAAAACGAAGTCCAAAAAATGTGTCGCTTAAGCTATTTTAGCGGTTACGGCTCGATATGTTATTTGTCAGAATTTTTAATTTATTAAAAATTTTTAAAATCGATTAATCCATTTTTTTAATATTTGTTCCGCACAAAAAAATTTCTTAGGCATAATTGTTCTCTGTCTTATTAAGAGATGCCAAAATCGATACATCGATCAGGGATGGAAAAGTTGATACAATTGCACTTTTTGTAACACTATTTGAAACTCAAAAGTACCATAGCCAATTTAGCACTATCGATTTTTTTTTCTTTTACATTACATGAAAGAAAATGCACAAAAAAATATTGAAGCCATAAATAAGCAGTTGCGAGGTCTGGTTAATGTAGAAATTATTCAGTCTTTAAGAAACTACAACATATTAACATTTTGCTTCAAGGTTTTAGAAAAGAAAAATTAACTAAATAAACCGATGTTTCCCGATATTTCAAGAATTGTCACAGGAATATTATGAATTCTACATTCATCTGCAAATGTGTAGAGGATATTTTCGTACAAAAATATAATGAAAATCATAAACAGGAACAGACTGGTTGATTCGACTCTCGCCAATCGAATCAAACAAATAAATGTTAATTTTTTTATGCAGATCTCAACAACTAATAGTCTTTTGTGTACATTTTTAAATGAAACATTAATATATATAATACATACACTTCAAAGTGCCCTTTTGTTAATTGTTAAGATCTTACATACATACATACATACTTATTTGCACAAATGAATTTGACGTTTGTTTTTATTTAATTCAAAAAATTAAAAATATAAAAATAGAGAGTTTAGTACAAGCGTAAAAGACAATTTTTAATTTAAAGTTAATACAATTTGTGAATCTGATTTCGCATCCCTGATATCCAGCAAACCATTGCAAACTGAATAAGACTGCAACTTCAAGCAAAAATAACTGTCAGAGCAAATATGCCCATAGTTAGATCGAGAGATTCAACTTCAGCAATTGTGGTTCAAGGCCGAGACACATAGAATTCATCATATGTAATACATATGGTTCTTGAATGTAATTTTAAAAAAATTCAATAGAGTTTAAATAGAAATTTTTTATAAAATACATATTTTCTTCTAATTCATACTTTGCTTAGCTATGTAATGAAATTCGTGTATGAAGATTAGGCGTATGCTGACAAAGTTCTACTTTCACATTTCTTTTTGTTGTTTTGCATGGTCCTTCGAATTAATTTTTGATTACAGATCATAATCACGGCCATACAGAGCAAAATATGTCTCAAGTTCCCTATCCTAGGATTTTAGTCTCCTCGACATATTTGGAGTGCTTGATGTGCGTCTTGTTTTTTACTCATCAAGCACGAACATATTTTTAAATAAATTTTAGGTTGCGAATCTCTTAAATTTACTTTTTTTAAGTCACTCTTACACCGTTTTTATCCTTTCCTCATTTTTTTGTCTTTGCGTTTCAAAACATTTATAATGCGTACACGATCCTAGCTAGCATCATTCATTTGGATCGTATCCAGGCCGCTTCAGCAGTTCGCATAAATTCGCTCTTCTCTGGCAGAAAAAGAACGAAAATTATTTTTTCATTATACATATATCGTGCCATAACCGCCAAAAAATCTTAAGCGACATAGTTTTCGAACTTAATTTTTTGACCAAAATCGATTATATGCGATCGTAAATAGTTGATTTTCGTTAAAAAAAACGAAGTCCAAAAAATGTGTCGCTTAAGCTATTTCAGCGGTTATGGCTCGATATATCTGTGGTTTTCATTAATAACAGCGTATGTCCAAAAATTTTATTGTCCAGGAGAGCCGAAACGATTTATATATGAAGTATCAAAATGACAATATCCCAACAGCTTTTTAGGAAACATTTTCTTAAGGATTAGATCCCACAGAAATTACAAAAAAAAAATATTATAAACAAAGAAATTGTGTTCTGGCAAAACAAGTTATGTCAATCTAAGTGATTGAGGCTAAAGAAAAAATAATGCCAGTGCAACCACCAGGATGAAAAAAAAGGAAAAAATTTTAATTTTCGTGTCTAATTGTGGGATATAAATAAGATAAGACTAGAAATAAGTAAGAACACCGTATACAGCACAGTTATGACAAGAAAAGACAAAAACAAGCACACACATGATTATAATTTTTTATTACTCGTAACTAAACATAAAGCAAAAAATATTTTTCAAATGTGTACGACGTAAGTCGTAAGCTGTGTTGCTTTGTAAGAAAATAATTGTTTTGCAAGTCAATATTTGTCAATAAGTGTAAGTGTTAAGAAACTTTTTTGAAAAAACGTAGGAAATGTGTTGATGTGTCACAAAAAAATTATATAGGTCCATACACATTTAAAAAAATTAGACCTTTATAAAAATCATTTAAAATATAACAATTTGACATGATAGACTTAAAACGAAAAAAATTTAACATAGGTTGTTATTAATGCAAACCACAGATATTATGTACCTACATACATATATGAAATGTTTTCCTCATAAAGACACGTTTTTCTTAACAAATGTACATATGTGACAGCGCATAGAGAAAGGGACCTAAGGGTAAAAAAAATTAATTTTCACTTTTTTTTATGTGGACAACATCAGAGCATCGAATGAGACCAATCCCATGCCCCAAAAGTGTTCCCTCCCAGATGTATGCGCGTTTTATGAAATTGAAGTCGACGATTCTAAGGTTATGTGAAAAAATTTTCGTACTAACAGAGTGATATTCACGATTTAAAAGAATTATAAATGAGTATTTATTATGATTCACAATTAATAATTTCAGAAAATAAACCTGGATTCGAAAAAACGCGCGCAAAATTGATATCAAACTCATGGAAACAACGCGCTAGGTAGAAAACAGTAAAAACCAACTACACAAAACAAGAGGTAGGGATGACCTACGCGCGTTTTCAAGGTTGACCAACACGTTCCTGACGTCATGAGATGTGTCGCTTTCAAATGAGACCAGTACCAACACGCTCAGTGATGGTACACCAAAGATACACGTATTTAAATCTTTAAAATGGCTCTCCTGAACAAAACCGGTTTTTACCCTTAGGTCCCGTTCTATTTTGCGCGTCACATACTGTTACCTAAAAACGCAAAACGACCCAACTAACAAAAAATTAACAACAAATTTTTTATAAATTCCGACGTATTAAAACAATCAACTGAAGTTTGATGTACCACATATAGTGCAAAAACTAAGTTAATACAAAAAAATTTTAATTTAACAGCTCTTTTGCAGTGTAAATTGATTGAATTATTAGTTTAGTAGATTTGCCTCTCATTTATTTATTTGATTTATTGTTTTCTATTAAAAAAGAAATAATAAATAATTTAAAACCTATTGTACGAAATTCCCCATCCCTGCTAGTCACTTTTGAGCGGCCTTGTAAAAACAAATAACCGCAATTACACACCCAAGCAATTGAAATGAAATCACAATTACTCTTTTAATACAACAACTGGTTCGCTCATCAATAAAACAAAAGTAAAAATTTACAGTAAGAGAAAAATCCCACAAATAAAATGCTGGGCCATAAGCTTTTGTGTTTTTGTGAGTGTGTGTGTGTGTGTGCATATATGAAGATGTTGGCTTGTTTTATGCATATATGTATGTATGTATGTATAATGGGAAAACAAAATAAAAATGGTGTGAATAAAAAAAGTATGCATAAATAAAAACAAAAGAAAAACTGGTAAAAAAAAAATCATATCTACAATGGGTCAATACATTTCTAAGTGCTCACAAATGTTTATGCATTAAACACATTCGACACAGCAGGCTACGGGCTACAATCTGTCAAAAATAGAATACACACATTCTTATGGTAACAATTATTTTAACGACAGCAGGCTACACGACTGCACGACCACCGTTGTAGCTGTCGCCAACTTTAAAGTAATTTCTATTTCTCTGGCTACAATGAGCGAATGCAGTGTTACCAGTATAATACAAAATGGTGAATGAATGATATCGTACAATTATTTCATACTATTTACTAGAAACAATATCCAAAAATTGATGTAAAGAATAAATTGATTCATTATTGTACTTTTATGTGAAATAAGTACATTTCAAAAGAAAAATTAATGCCCTAATTCTGTTCGACGAATGTATCGTCTTGTCTATGGACGAAAAAAAAGAAGCAGTTTTGATTCTTTAAAACGATTATTATTTTTTGTCTATGGTAGAAGGTTCGTGTATTTACTTTATGATTTTGTTCCAAACATTGTATCCAACACATATTTTTTATTTGTATTTTTCAAACTATTGTATAATACTTTAATTGAATTTTTATGTTTTAAAAACATGGTAATAATATTTATATTTTTCATTATCAAAGACAACAACCATTTTTGAAGAAAATAATTTAGAGACTTCAAAGGCAAGAACTCAGAAGCATTTTCAAACAAAAACGTCCTAAATCTTCTTACTGAATTAGGGCATAATTTTTATAAATGCAAAATATATGAAAGTGGCAACACTGAACTATGTATTTGTACTTGAATATCAGCTGCAGATGGTGCTGCTGCCGTCTCCAAAATAATTAAGTAGCTGGCTACGAGGCGACAAATGCTGCTAGCGGCATTTGAAGTCGTGTGTTCGTGTAGCCTGCTGTGGTGAATGTGTTTAATGCAATAGAATAATAAAAACAAGTACAGAGGTATTACGGCAAGTAAAATATAAACATACATATGTACATAGATACATATATACATACATAAATACCCTGCAGGAAATGTGAATAGTAAAATTGTAGTGATTTACTAGTGACATTGTCAGTAGTACTAATGACCAGGTAGGTGTACCCCAACCAATATAATCGCCTATTGAGTATATAACATAGAGTTGTTATTTAAATTCTACCAGTAGACTTTAGCACTATTGATGAAGTAGTTCTTTTGCGACCATATGGAGAGATTTGAACCATAGGTTCACTAGTATCTACATTTTAGTGACCCTCGTCTACATTTTTATAAGGGTTGGGGCAACAATTTCAAACACACATACTATATAATTGTTTAATATTATTTTTTTATTAAAAATTAAATAATCGTCGGTTGGTTTCTGGTTTGCTGCAGACATAATGTATTTTGAATATACTGTGCCGCAACTAAAAAAAAAAACAAAAATACACTAGAACTGTTGTCTCTAACTTATCTCTACTGGCACATAAAAGGAAAGTTGTCGACATTTTAACTAGTGCAATAGTCGCTAGAGAAAATGTTGACATAGAGGTTCTAGCTGACTAGAGGGTATTTATGTTTGTGTGCACAAGTAGAATAAATAAAAACAAATTAAAAAAAAGAAAAACATGCGTTACAAACTTAAAATTGCGTATAATCAGAATACAATTTTAAACAAAGTATGTGTTATAATCAAGCAATTACAAAGCTGAACGAGTAAGTATTTTTACATACTTATAAACATATACATATGTACATATACATATATACATATGTATGTACATACAAAAACATACACGAATATGTAAGTAGCAGCCCTGCAGGAAATGCGAATAGTGAAGTTGTAGTGATTTACTAGTGACATTGTCAATAGTACTACTGACCAGGTGTACCCCAGCCAATGTAATCATCTATTGGCATTTAACATTAGCTTGTCATTGACTGTAGCACTACTGACTAAGTAGTTCTTTTGGGACCACATGGAGACATTGGCACCAAAGATTCACTAGTAAATGTTTGGGGCCCCTGTCTACAATATCGATATTTCATCGTTCGATGTCAATAGTAAAATTGTAGAGATTTACTAGTGACATTGTCAATATTACTACTGACTAGCTGTACCCCAACCAATGTAAACGCCCATTGAAATATAATATAGGGTTGTCATTGAAAATCTACCAGTATACTTTAGCACTATTCTTTTAGGACCATATGGATACATCTGAACTAAAGATTCACTAGTAGATTTTAGTGACCGTCGTGTCTACAATTTTATAAGGGTTGGGGCAACAAACTTATATACATACATACACACATATATATGTACGTAAGTTTTTAACAATTGCATAGCATAATAAAAAAGAAAAACAAACTATTGACGCGTTCATTGACAACCTCACCAGAAATACACTAGAACTGTTGTCTCTAACATATCTCTACTCGTGCATAAAAGGAAAGCTGTCGACATTTCAACTAGTGCAATTGTCGCTAGAGAAAAGAGTGTTGACATAGAGACATATGGTTCTAGAGGGAGGGTTGTCAGATATGAAAATTAAAACATTCGATGGGTAAAATATTTTGCAATATTTGAATTGATTGGCTGTTAAGTTTATCAAGTTTTCACATATCTAAGAACCGTTTTTCGAAAAGGCTGTTTTTCATAGCCCGTTTTTTTTATTAAACCCCGTTTTGAATTAATTGCTTTTACTTTTTGTTGTTAACTAAAGCACTACGATACAATTATTAACAGCCTTAAGGAGCTGTGCATTGGTGTAACCATCGATTTTTGTAAAGGGGGACATTATGAATGGCTATTTTCATGACTAATATTAAAATAAATTATTACGTGTAATTTTTAATAATTTTAGGGGGCAACATTGCCGAATGGTCAGAATGGTCTTTCTACGAATATGGAGCTGTGCCACACAACTTTACATTAAAAAAATTACGCTAGAACTTAATAGTGGGTAAAAACTACATTATGAGCCCGTTTTTAATGTCAAATTGTATGGACGAGTTGAATTTAGCCATTTAGGCTAAATGGGATGCAGTTTTTCGTAAATAATTAAAGCAATAGAACATCCTGCTGAGCATCTCGAAAAATTGATTTGCCACTTTCAGGAATTCCACATGTAAAAATTTCCGAATACAAATTTAACGTTTACCTGGATTTTAGTATCGTATCATCAATTCCATTAAAATTAAAACTTAACATATTTCCAATTCCACTCTTTTCCGACCGACAAATCTTTGTGAATAATATGTATATATTAGATGTGTAAATTGTTTATATAAAGTGTTTATATAGACGGCGGCCTAGCACTCAAAAAAATGTGTTATACGTATGGTCTAATAAAAAAAAATACATATCGCAAATAAACAATATATTTGTATGAAATTTTTACACAACATGAAGAACGATATGAGGATTAATTCTGTATCTTTAACACAAAATTTCCATTTTTTTTTTTTAGTTATGACGTTCTTTGAGTAAATGAGCGATATCTATATATATATCTATATATATATATATATATATATATATATATATATATATATATATATATAAAATCGTAGTGTATGTTTGTTGCTAACGCATGATCTCTGGAACTATTAAAGCTGTGGAGCTGAAATTTTCAACATAGGCTCTGTTGAATATCCGGTAGGTTTTAGTTTTATTTTTTTACCCTACAAGTGATCATTTTTTTAGGAACGTGTTTACATAACAGACAGAAAAACTCATGGTTTACATACACATGTATGTACAGGGTGTTCCAATAATCAACAGTTCTCACCACACAAGCTGTGATAAGTTTAAAGATGACCAGCAAAAATGACGCCGTTAATAAAATAATAATAACAAAAAAATTCTGCCGCTAAAATTAAAATTGGACACATAGTGCAACGGATTGAACATTCACTACAAAATTGGTGAACATTTCGCGGCCACAGTTTGCGTTCAGGACCCGTACAGTGCCATAATTGTCAAGATCATGGTCATACTAAAACTTACTGCAATTTACCTACTGTTTGTGTTGTGTGCGGCGAATTACACGGTACTGCTGGTTGCAATAAACCAAAAGATGAAAGTGACAAAAAGTGCAGTAATTGTGGAGGTAATCACACCGCTAACTAGAGAAATGGTCCTGTGTACTCTTTCGTCAAGCAGACTACGAGGCAAACGCTTTATCCGCCACTATTGCGCAAGTGAGCCAAAAGTGAGTTACTTCCCGTGTATGGTATGCCGATGCTGCTAAGATAATTTCTATTCCTACACCAAATAATTCAACAAATACAAACTCGAACTTTAATTTCAATCGCCTTGAAGCTACTATTGATAATCTGGTGCAAACTATAAATAATTTTACAACAAATATGACTAGCATGATGCAAGAACTGCTGCGAATGCAGAATACATTGCTTCAAGTTTTAGTTAACAAACCATGAACATGTTAAAAATATGTTTCTGGAACGCAAACGGCATTCGCCAACATAAAAATGAACTTGAGCACTTCCTCACGGAAAAAAATATTGATATAATGTTGGTCTCAGAGATTCATTTGACTTCGAGAAGCCTTTTTAAAATTTATGGCTACACTTTATATGATTCAAAGGACCTGAGAGGAAGATCATGCGGTGGATCAGCAATTTTAATTAAGTCCAGACTCAAGCACTACATTCTTGACAACATTTGTGAAGAACATCTACAAGCAACAAATATTGGCACTGAAAATTTTTGTGCGAATTTCGTGGTATCATCAATTTACTCCCCTCCCAGATTTTCAATCACTGAGGATCAATACGAAAATTTCTACAAATCTCTTGGACCTTGTTTTATAGCAGTTGGCGACTACAATGCAAAACATACGTTCTGGGGTTCGCGTCTTATTACACCCAGAGGTCGAGCGTTGTTCAACACAATTTCAAAAATGGGCTTGGATGTCATTTCGAGTGGGGAGCCCCTGACATACAAAAAATTCCGGATGTTATAGATTTTGGCGTTATGAAAAATATCTCTAGGGATATAATTTAAATTGAAGCTTCTCTAGATCTCTCGTACGATCACTGTCCCACGATCTTTACAATTTGTAGCCCATTAAGAAGTGACTTACCTCACCCATATGCGAATTTGATAAATCGTATTAATTGGCTGGGATTCAAAAAATATCTTAGTTGGCATTGCACGGAAAATATTACGCTAGGAACACCGGATGATATTGAATCTAATATTGCCAACCTTAATGAAAATATTAAACAGGCTGCTGAACATGCCACTACCTCCCATCCGCAGACTAGGGTTAATAGAATTTATTCTACGGATATTGAATGTCTCGTGTGTGAAAAAAAGACGTGCTAGAAGAGAATGGCAACAGCACAGATCTCCTTAACTTAAAATCAGATTTAAAGAGTGTACTTAACGACTCCAAGAGTGGCTTGCATTTGAAAAAACTGCATCTCTTAAAAATCATTTGGAAGGTCTTGATGTAACACCAGCATCTAATTACTCCTTGTGGCGCGCTGCTAGAAAGCTTAAAACACTAGTTGAGTTTAAACCACCTCTGAAAAACGTAAAATATTTGGTGAGCATTTAAAATTCGTATTTACACAAACACATGTTCCGGTGCTGTTGCTCTCGACCAATAAAATTTAAGACGCGTGATGTACAAAATCTAATTGCAGAACTCAAGCCGAAAAAAGCTCCGGGTATTGATGAAATTAGTAACCATTTGCTGATGAAGTTGCCTCGTATTACTAATAGAATCCTGTTATTCATTTTTAATGCCATTTTACGACTGGAGTATTATCCAAAAAGCTGGAAGCTTTCCAAGGTTAAAATGATTTCAAAGCCGGGCAAAGATCTTACCAAGGCTGAGTCATATATGTCAATAAGTTTACTGTCAACAATGTCAAAGCTCTTTGAAAAGTTACTCATGATAAAATTGTCCCGGATCATCAAGTTGGATTTAGAAGTCAGCATAGCACCATTGAACAGACTCGTAGATTGGTTCAATTTATAAGAAAAACTTTTGAAGAAAAAAAGTATTGCTCTGCGCTGTTTATTGAAGTTTATCAGGCATTTGATAAAGTGTGGCATGAAGGCCTAATTTTAAAATTAAAGACTTACCTACCAATAAACATTCTAAATCTGTTGGAAAGTTACATTATTGCCCGGAAGTTCACTGTTGTGGAAGGATCCTTTATGAGTACGCCTGAAATAATCTCATGCGGTGTGCCACAGGGTAGTATACTGGGGACAGTTTTGTATTTGATTTATACTTGTGATATGCCACTGAGCAGTAATATTCACACATCTACAGTTGCCGATGATACAGCCTGCTTTAGTATGCACGAAAACCCTCACGAGGCTTCCCGATATTTTCAGCAACACATCACTCAGCTAGAACTATGGTTAAACATGTGAAGAATAAAGGTAAACGAACAGAAGTGTGCTCATTCTATAGAATAGATTCATATCGGATATAAATTATTTGCTGGGTTTTCTATAGAATAGATTCATATAGAATATAAATTATTTAATGGGTTTTGTAGAAGTTTCTAAGCCTCTACTATGCTTATTTTTCTTTTGTGATTTTCGAAAATATTATTATTTGTGAATTCTCAAATAGTTTTTGAAAGTGTTTTGTGACTGTTCAAAATGTTTGGTTGAAGTCTACTGACGATTTGTTACAGCAACAATGAAATGCATATAGACATCGCTGAACCACCAGCAAATAAATTTCAAATTACGATAAAATTAATAGCACCTAAATTATTGTCGCTTACATACTAAAACAGCTGACATCAACCCACAGCGAATATCGTTAAAAATTTTACTGCATAGCAAATACGATAAATTTTCGTTATAATTATTTTAACGATGCGATTATCCTTGAAAAAAGTTAGTGAATCGCACTAAGGGTTTATGCCAAACGCCCACAACTTTTTCAAAGCCTCAACGATGGAATCCCTACAGATATCGAATTGGTAATGGAAAAATTCGTGAAAAGAATACGGCTCAGCAAGTGTAACCGTGGTGAGCGCTTAGCTGATTTCATTTTATTATTATTCCTTGCAGTTAAATAATTATTCGATAATTTCGCTTAAAAATACTGTTTTTTTTTTTAAACATATGAAAGCTCTTATTGGAAATACCCTTTATAAGAGAAACAAAATAATAAAACCAAAATTACTCACCGCATACATTTGCTGGCGCTGTTCCGACAATAATTTCTCACTGGAACCTTTCAGCAATTGAGCCAATAGTTCGGGCGTGGGCAGGATATTTGTGGTGCTTTGACTCGTTTGGCCAGCAGCTTTGTGGCCTGTTGCCGTATTATTGTTGATGTTGGCGTGATTGCTTTTGTTAGTTTTGTTGCTGCCACTGCTGCTGTTGGTAACGTCTAGACTACGTTTTTGTTGATGAACATGTTGCAAGTGTGCCATTGTTGGCTTTTCGGTGGCACTCATCGACTGACTTCGTTTGCTGTGTGTCTTAGAAACGGGCGCTTCAGATGAGGCTCGCTTTTGTTCGCGTTGCAATAATGCACTTGATTTAGATGACTTTGCAGTTTGTTTGGATGACGATGTTGTTGATGGCATGGTCGAGGCCACTGTTGTGGCAACTGCAACAGGTGTTGTTGTTGTCGTTAGCAATTCATCCCTGCCAATGGTTGTTGTGTCCAAAGTGCTTTGGCATTTTTTCTCCAATGGTTTGACTTTAATCATAGAATCGTCATCATAATCGTCATAGTGTTCGGTGTCTGCGATGCCATTTCTGCTGCCTCTACTGCTTCTGACATTTTCAATTTGTGAAGGTGTTGAGGCGGCACGCGTATGCTGTGGCACTGGCAAGTAAGTGTTATTTGTTGTCTTACGCACACGCATCGAATTGGAATAGTGGGGCAAATTGCAACGACCACCTGCGTCATCTTGTGTAGAACGCTGGCGCCTCGGTTGTATGGAACTGTAAAATAAGACACAGTAACGAAATTAGTTTAAAAAAATATATACATATGCACACATACATACATACATACATACATATATAAAATGAATAATAACACAAAATATTTTTCTTTTCAACTTGAGCGAAAGCACATCTCAACAATAAAAGTGTTAAGAGATATGTTTGTAATAAAAAAAAATAAAAAAATTAAGTATAATAATTATTACTGTGTATAAATAAACATAATTATGGCACATTTCCGTATCTTTCGACGCCTGACATTAGTGTTGAAAAAATTTCGTTGCGCTTATATTTGTGAATAATTTAGCCAACTATTAACAATTTCATTTATATACTTTTTATTTTATTTTTTTGCATTTTATAAGATTTTTTGTTTTTTTTTTTTTTGTTTTCTTATAAAGCAAAGATGCTTAAAACCCTGACATATATTTTGAAACAAAAATATTGACTCATCGCGAAGGTTGCATGACATGAACAAAAAATCAAAAGATGAATTAAACTTTCAAGAATACGGACGTTAAGCGATTGATGGGAAAAGCAGGCAGTTTGTACGCTTGATTTTAATGGCACGTGCTTGTTGTATAAAAATAAATTTGTCAAGCAGTGTATGCATTTACTATATAATATAAAAAGGGCGTATCTGAATTTTTTTTTCTAAATCGTGTTCTTAACGCTTTCTGAACATAACGTATAGTTGCATCGTCCTTGAAGATCGTAGTACATTACAGTTCAAAATCAAGGACTTATGGCCACTTAAAAAAATTATTTCTGCATGTAAATGCTTTAGTTTTTCTTCAGTTTTTGCGTCTCCTATAAAATATCAAAAAATCGAGTCACGCCTTTCTTACATTAAGCCATCGATATTTATGTATATCATGAATATTTAAATTGTGCAAGTGCATCTGCTGCTGCTATTAACTATACTTTTTTAATTTTATACATTTGAAAACTCACATCTGACCTTAAAACGCTATAAAATCTTGTTTTTCAAGCAAGAACTTTCACACCAAATTTTTAAAGAAGTAAAAGTTAATACAAATACGTTTTATCGTCCCTTTATCCAAATTTGAAACCACAGTAATAAATATATAAGAAAAGGTATTGAATTTAGGATGAAGACACTAAGCTTTCGCCATAACATAGAGCACAATATTAAAAAATAACGTTAGCTAATTAAAATTTTCAAAATGGTTTATTTCTAACTCAAATCCTAAGGTTTTGTATAACCAAAAAAAAAAACATTTTTTAAATACAATAGTTTAAACAAATTTACCGATCAAAATTTAAAAGCAAACATTCGCAAAGATATATATTATATATTATAAAAGATATAGTCTTTTATAAGTTCAATATGACAAGATTTATGTAAAACTACAGACATTTATTTTCTCTCATAATTACGAACTTCGAGTTTTCGAACATGACTTCGAATTTTCGAACATAGTGTCAAACTTCGAATTTCTAGCATTACTTCGAATTTTCGAACAAAGTTTCGATTCATGACTAAAAAATAATCATCAATGGTACATTCGAAAACTCACATCTGATTTTAAAACGTTATAAAATCTTAACGAATTTCTAAGCAAAGAGTTAATAATAATACACATTTTAAGCCAATTCACCTATCCAAATTTGAACGCAAGCATTCGCCAAGATCGTCTAGGATATTTTATAAATGATACTCGAATTAAAATATAAATTTTTAAGATCAAAATAATAATAGTTATGTGAACATGAGGAAGAAATAATACGAGTAATCTAACATAATTTTTTTATTTTCGAAATAACTTTCATGTACATAGTTAAACATTAAAGTTTTTAATATATTCGAAAACTTCGAAATGTTATCAAATTCGAATAAAAGTAATGTTTCCTTACATCTAGCAAAATCTTACAAAATTTTTTCAAATACAACTTTCACTGTATGAATTTACATAACGAACACTTATAAATATTAGAATAATTTTTTTTAATGTGAATATGCACATATTCTCAGCCCATTATTGGTTTGGAGCATACGCCAAAAAGTCAGAATGGAGAAAAACGACAAAACAATACTTATTAAACCTTAAAATAGTTGATATGGAGCAAAATTAATGCTAAATATCTCGGTAACCCTAATTAATTTCGCAAAACCTGTTTTGGATTCAGAAAGGGGATATTCAAAATATATATACCCCATACCTAACTCATTTAAAAAAAAAAAATGGTCGGTAGGTCAAACCAATAATGAGCTGACGATATTAATGTTTGAAATTTTTAATCACTTAAAATTTGCTGATAAAATTTTTCTTAAGCTATCTATAATAAAAATCGCAAAATTACATTGCATTGAATATAGAAATCAATCACTTAAACATTTTCGAAATTTCGAACATACATATGTATGTATTTAGTTTCGAGTTTCATTTATTTTTTATTAAATTTTTTTTCTATTAAAGCAAACTTTACAAAATCATATTAAAAACTTTCTTTTACATTATCGAAAAGACCACATATAACAAATAATTAGTTTAGAAGCTCGAATAAAAAATTCGATAAGAAAATTTAGTCCCCTGTTTATAAATATGCAAGGATAAAACTTTTTCAACTTTATTTACGATTTCGAACACATTTACGAATTTGAATCGAAACGGCTTTTTATTGCTTAAAAAATTTCCTGGATAGTTTTCTTTCTTTTTTTTTATAATAAATGCAAAATTTTCGAAATCGCCCTGCAGACGTTCGTAACAATTTTCGAACAAACAGCTTTCTTATATGCTTCTTATTCAAAAAATTTTAATTTATTTTAAAAATTTCTGTTTTCTTTTAATCAGAAATAATTTCTTAATCAGGCTTAAGTTCAATAATTTGCATTCTTACCGAATGTTATATTTTTATTAATTAATGTGAGTTTCTAAAGAAGAGAAGAAAAATTGCATAAATGCAACTTTGTCGACCATGTTCGAATACATGGTTTCCAATTCAACACAAAAATAATTTTCAATTCTTATCCGTCAATAATTTATTTTACCTATTCAAAATTTATTAAAATTTTAACATTCAAGTCTATCTTTTAGCTTCTCCCCTGGCACCACGTACATATCGTTACCTTAATATAGAAATTACCTATCTAAATTTATTAAAAACATATAATGTATCGAAAAATACAAAATCTTCAAAATTACAAAAAAAAAAAAAAAATAGTGAGCTAGCTCCTTTCTATATTAAGGTAACGATGTGCATATCTTTAAAATTGTTGGCTAAAGTATTCAAATATTCGTCGAATTAAGTGTATCCAATAAATCACTTACAAGCTCTTGTTTGCAAGTATCCTTCACTTTTAAACTGTTTTACATAATTTTATTGCCAGGCTTTGTATTTAAATTATTTTTTAATCAAAATAAAAATAAAATTTATACTCAAGTTTCTTTTGTTCCACTTCAGAAAGAAAACAGAATCACAAAATAAAAAAATAGCGTAACTTACCCCTCAGATTCCCTTAAGTCCTCCAAAATCTCCTCGAAATGCATTTTATTTGGTTTCTTCATTTCAGCCTCCAACATCTGACCATAAGGCCCCCTTAGGGGACGCTTGGAATAACGTTTAAAATCATAGTCACTTAAGGCTGGACTGGTGCGATCACGCGAAGGTGGTGGGGTTCGATCACTTTCATTATCCGATATAGAGTCGGTGCGCAAGTAGGGATAACTTTTGTTATTGCGCGGCAAAGTGCTTAAAGAGACGGGTGGTGAGGCCAAAGGCATGTCATCCCTTTCCTCTGAGCTCTGTAGACTAAAGCTGGCCATAATGTTACTTTTAGAAGTAGCCCATATGGGTGAGTTTTGGCACTCGGCTTCGGGAGTATTAAGATCGAACGAATAGATGGAAGCTGGTGTGCGATTGTCCTCGGTTAAGGGACTGTTGATGTACATTATGTCATCCGGTGAGTCCGGCTTAATGGCATTTAGATTCGCTATTGTTATATCCAAGGCCAAAGTTTTTGGTACAGAGGTCGTAATCTCGCCTTCAGCATGATCATGCCAGTTTTCTATATAAATACCTTTACGCCTCTTGGACATGTCAGCCTTGCGTCGCTCATCGGAACTATGGCGTGTGGTAATATTTTCCAAAGAAGAACGCTGCTCACTTATCGTTTCTAAGTCCTCGTGGCTGCACTGCTTTTTACTACTTTGCTTATCATCGAAGGACGCCTGTCTACTCTCCCCACCATTATCATTATTAGTTGTGCTATTATTTTTCTCCCTTTCCTGCGGTTTGCGTAGTATGGCGGTATCATCAAGTTCATCGGATGATCGTGATACCGAAATTGTGGGTAATATTTCATTATTAAGGGCTTTAGCTTCTGCATTTTCGACTTGGCAAGCATCCAGTGATACTAATGGCTGTATGGTTGCCGGTATCACATCAAATTTTTCCGGCTTAGCCTCCACCCATTCTTGTGGAGGACTTTCCATGCCCCATTCTTGGGCGGCACACTCATACACCGGTACTGGTATGAGACAAGTGGTGGCAGTTTGCAAAAAGTTATCCGGCGGAGATTCCAAAGGTATTTGTTCTTCCATTAGAGTGGCCAAATTGGGCTCAAATATATCATTGAGAGCGTTAAGAAAAGGTATAGATTCCTCTTCAGCGTTGTTACCTAAATTATCTGATTTAGCTTCCTGCAGATTTTTAGATCCAACTGTTATGGGAAGTTGTGATTCATCTATGATGTAGTCATTGTCAGATTGTATAGTATCGGTAAGAGATTCCATTTTAGCATGAGCAGCCACCATGGTGGTCACAAAGGCCGTTTGCACTTTATCAGGTACTTCTTGTATGGTATCGGCCATGAAAACCTCTTCCTCGGGCAATAAGTCTGGCGACTCCATGACATCTTCTAATGTCTTGTCTTGGCCATAACATAAATTAATACTGAATTCTGGTGGCTCTTTTAAAGGTATATAAATCCAATCTGGTTGGGACTTTTCAGGAGTTTGCGTGCTTGCTTCCGTTTTCTCATCAGTAACCAATGGAGTTTCCTCTAGCCTTTTGCGCGGCCACGTTAGATTATCAACAATACTATTGTATAGGGAAGTGGGTGGACTGGTAGAATCCAGCGATTTCTCACGTTTCAAATGGTCCCTTAGGGCACTCAAAGCGGATTTCTTACATTTACCTGCTGCATAATCAATGGAAGAGAATGAAGCTGAACGAAATGGTATGCCCTTTTGACAACAGGAGCCAATTACTGTGCGCGTTGCTGGTCTGTCTAGTTTCGTTGCCATATGCGTACTACTTGGCGAGTCATTTAGTTCCAGTTCCCCATCAACCTCATCCACGGTAGAGGCGGTGGCAGCGTTGTCTTCTGTTATGGCGCCTGGTGGCAGAGGAGGTGATGTTGATTTTTCTCGTAATTGCTTTTGTATCAGAAATTCCAAATTGGATAGACTGACGTTTGCCTTGAGGGTGGGGGAGGAGAGCGGAGATGCTTTTTGTATCATTGATGTGGTGGTGTTGGTAGTAGTGGTTGTGGTGGTTATGGTGGTTGTAGTGGCGGCTGTTGTGTGTTTGACATCTTCTGTATTATTTACTTTTGATTGTGCGGGCCCCTGGTGCTCCACCTTTTCTTCTGGCATTTGTAAATTATTAATTGATTTTAAGGTGCTATTGTTGGCATGTTCATCTTTATCTTTTGGCAATATATCAATGCTGTGATTTGACATAACACGAGCTGCTGAACATTCTGGCACTGTTATAGTTGTTGTTGCCGCCGCCGCTGCAGCCTCATCTGCTGGTTGAAGCAGTGGTGGAGGTGGTGGTGGTGGTGGTAGTGTTGGTGATGATGATGATGCTGATGACGTTGATAATAATGACACTGGTGGCGTATTTGCTAAATTGTTGTTGTCGTTGGCGTGCGGTTTTTCCGAACTTTGTGAAGCTGTTTGCATGACTGCTCTGGGCTTACGCGGTGGTGGTACTGGCGGTGGTGTGGGTGAAGAGCGATTTCCTCCCACCCTTAACAGTTCGGTCAACTCACGTAGTTTTTCGGTCTTCTCTGAAGATTTGCGATTTCTAGTTGAGCTGCTGGCAGCTGCTGAGTTCGAGGCGTTTGTGTTGTTTGCTGTTTTGCGACCAAATGCCAAACGTTGAAAACGATCCAAGGTATTACGTCGTTTTTCCATAGTGATCTATAAGTAAGTTGAAAATAAATATCATTTTAAGAAAAGCAAAATTAAATTGAAACAAAAGAAAAAATCCAAGAGTATACAACAACTGCATTCGTTTATTTCATCAATAAATTTTAAAATTCTATTAGGTATATTTCCATCACTTCTAACTCCTGCTCCCTCCCGCTCAATATTTTCTTCTCTCACTTTTTCTTAAATCTCCTCACTCTCCCTATTGCAAAAAGTAAGCATATACATATTATTGTTGTTGTTGTTGTTGTTGTTTTTTTCGCCATTAATTTTCTTTAAAAATTTATTTACTTTTCTTTTCCGTTTTCTAATTTATCTACTCTTTTTTTTCGAAACGCCAAATTCAAAACAAAATATTACAATCAATAGAAAAGCCAGCAAATTGTACAATGGAAAAACTATCGCAATATTGGAAAAGGATGGAAAAAAACAATTTGTTTTAAATTTACTATAAACAGTAGATATTGGGGTTTTTCTTTGTTGAAAATACATCACAGCATGCACCTTACATACATACACACATACATACATACATACATATCGTTACCTTAATATAGAAAGGCTTTAATTGCTTTTTTTTCAATCGAGTTTTTTGTATATTTCGATAGAAGAACATCTAATAATAATTTAATCGATTTAAAAAAAATGAAATAGGGTCTTTCTATATTAAGGTGACGATATGTATGTATGTATGTATTTAGGTGCGTGGCAAAGTATGGCAAAAGGAGTACGTACGTAACTATAAATTAATTGTACACTAATTTTATTTTTGTTTTCTTGTATTTCTTTTATATGTACATATATGTACATACATACATCCATACATACGTACACATGGATGGGTGTGCATGAATATGTTTGTATTTTGCCATGTTTTTTTTTTTTGTTTTTTTTTTTGGCTGTTTGTTTTAGGTTTTCTTCTATTTTCGTTAATGGGCCACACAAATTAGATTAAAAAAAATTTTAATTTTCTTTTACTTTAGCAAACGCTTATGCGGCTACAATTCTGTGGCAAACAGGAAAAAGTGCTTAAGTCCAGATAAGCTGATTTTGAGTTATTACTCATTTACTCAAACAACGTCATAACTCAAAACAACTAGTTTAACCCCCTATTTGTGTAAGACGTTTGAGTTTAAAATCTTGGCGTTTCTGTAATAGATTAAAGAAAAGTTGCACAAGTTTCCTTTTATCTATTACAAAAACGCCAAGATTTTTAACTCAAACGTCTTACACAAACAGGGGGTAAACCTTTCAATTTACACACAAATTAATTGAAAAAAATTTTCATCTTCCTTTCAAGAGTTGCTTAAACAAGATAAATATTTGTATGCAATTTTAGCACAATACGAAAATCGATATAAGGATTAATACTACATCATTAACTAAAAAAATACCATTTTTTGAGTTATGATGTGTCATTCAATGATGCGAAAAAGTATTCCTGGGCGAAAGCTCGATAATTTTGTGCGATTTTTAAGAAAAACTTATAGCACAATGTATTCCTAATATTTTACTTAAACAAATTTAATTTTACACCGAAGTTCCCAATTTAATAAATTTCCGAAAATCGATTTGTACGTTTAAAAGTGCTCTTGTACAAAACAGTACAATATGACTTGAACACTTTTTCCTTATTGCCGCAGAATTATTTATAATTGCATACGTATTAGTATCTCATGCACAGTGGCTGGTTTGAATGACAACTCAAACAAAATGTATTTCAAATAGGTATTTCAGGATTTTTTTTTTTATTTCATTGTATAAGCCAAATTTTAAAAATGCAAATAAACAATATTTTCACGATTTTTTTTAAAGATTCGAGGAAATGAACTATGTAATTGTAAAAGTTATTTTTGTCTAAAAAAAATATATGAAAATTTTTTCATTCAAAAAAAATATATATAAAAAACTTCCTTTAAATATGAATTGATATTTAAATAGAATTGGTGAAATAGGCTTTTAATGCTGCTATATGATGCTGTGAAAGTAAAATTTGTACAATGTTGCCAATATATTAAACATTTGATTTTGAAACAAAAATCCAAAAGTCTTAGAATTTTTTCATCTATGTTTATTTTCGAAAATGACTATTACAGTCTGTTTGTAGAACGCCACTTGTCGATAACACTGTGCAACAAAAAAATTAACCTCTAAAATGAGATCTTTTTTTTAACTAAATTGGGGTTGCTGAACACGAATATGGCCTTTATTAAGTTTTCTTAAGAAACCTGTTTGAGATGTTCGTGAAAAACGTGATTTTTTTTGGAAGTTTACAAATATATTTTCAAAAGTCTTGAGAACTGTTTATTTAAATTAAGCACATTTTACATTTTTTATTTTTATTTTTTACCAGCTTATAGTTATAATATGCTGATCGCATAAAAATTTACTGAGTTATGGCCCTTTAGATTTGAAAAACTTTGAGGCTTTTAGGTTTTTTGTTTTAATATTTGCCATTTTAAATAGCGCCTTTAAGCAAAAAAAAAAATTTAAATTTGTTTAAATCCTGTGTCTTAAATAAAATTTTTTGCCAATCGTACTAAACGTTAAAAAAATATCATGGACTAAAAATCAAAGAGTTATGACTAGAGACGATAATCGGGACAGGTTTTTTGAAACCCTGGCTTCGGGACTTAGTGATGGAGTTTCGAAATCCCGAATCGGGACCCCGGAATTTTCGGGACTTACAAAATCCCGAAAACATTGTGCACAAATGTGCGTCTTTATATTAAAAATAATTTTTTTTATTTTACAATTATTTTTTTCATATTTAAAAGGTACATACGGATATTTATTTGCAAATTGTCATTGAAAAGTGCAATGTATGTAACATTTTTTCCTAGAAAAGAAAACGCCATTAGATATATTATTTATTATTTTTTCGATTTTATCGTAAGCGACATGTTATCGGAAATAGACTTTTTTATTGAAATTAAAATTTTATGGGCCTACACATAGTTTAAAATTATCAAAATGGCAAAATTGTTGATAACTTTTAAGATACAGGCTGTACAATTTTATCGTAGGCGACAATTTACGTACAAAAACATATTTGAATATTTTAAAAAAACCTTCTCCTGAAAAATTTAATTTTTGTCGCTTACGATAAAATTGAAAATAAGGCTCGATATTATCTACTAAAATATTTATTCAAAGCAAATTTTTTCTTTTAACTTTTTATAAAATGGAGTTTCTAATCATTTTTAATATAGAAGATGCAAGTCAAAAAATTATTTATGCAAAAAAAAAACGGAATTCAGATAATCCTGAAAATTCCGGGCCTTAAAATTAAAAAATCCCGGACACCGGAGTTTGCATAGTCCCGAAAATCCTGGGATTTCCGGGCTCGGGATTTTCCGTTTAGCATCTCTAGTTATGACATATTTAGTGAAAATATTCATGATGGGTGACTGCTGCTGTATGCAAATACTAGAAGATGACGTGGTAGAAAAAATTATTAAAGACAAAAGTGTAGCCCTTAAGGAGCCATGAGCATCGGTATATAAAATGTTATGATCGGACCAAAAATGGCGACACAGTGAAGAAAATACTAAAAGGGCGGTACTTGTAGGCGTGGCAAAAAAAATTAAAAATATTTTTGGAATTGTGTTAATCCTTAATCTTTAATCCTTTTTGTTTTGTATGGAAGACGAACCGCTCTAATATATGTATGTGAACATATACATATATATCCGTTGCAATAAGGAAAAAGTGCTTAAGTCATATTTGACTGGTTTGCAGGAGAGCACTTTTAAGCGTTCAAGTCGATTTTCAGAAATTTATTTCTTTTACATGTAAAATCTGTTAATTCTTATTTTTTCATACAAACATCGTTATACACACTGTAAATAATACATTTAAGTTGAAATATACCAAAGTATAAGCTAAATTAAGATATTATTCCAAATGAGATTGGAAGTCTTAAAAAGATAAGCCGCAATTCATTTTGCTATAACTTCTTTAAAAATCGCACAAATTAATTCAGATTTTGACCATGGATACTTTGTTCGTGTCCACATACTACCCAAGCGGCTGGGCCGATTTTGATTTAGTTTTCTCTGTTTGAAAGATGACTTGATCGAGATGGTTCTTAACCATGTTTGAAGAAAAACGGTGCAGCAGTTTATAAGATGTCACATCTTTTCTATGTAGATATATCGGGGGTTTCTAAAATTTTTAATTTTTGTTACTCAACTTAAATATATGTATGTATGTATAATTTTGTATGAAATAACAAAAATTAAAAATTTTAAAAACCTCCGATATATTTAGAAAAGATGTGACATCTTCTAAGCCGATGGACCGATTTTCTTCAAACATGGTTAAGTACCATCTCGATCAAGTCACCTTTCAAGCATAGAAAACTAAATCAAAATCGGTCCAGCCGTTTGGGCTGTACGTGGACACGGACAGACACACAGATACACAGACACACACTACAAACTTATAACACCCCTTTTTTTGGTCGGGGGTTAAAAAGATAAGCAAAAACTATTTTTGGACAAGTTGGCCACACAAGTTTTTGACACTGGCTTGATATACATAAAGGCGAGACAACGTAATTCGCACGACAACATCGTGGGGCGTTTTATGTACGCTATTTCTTACATAGTCGTACTCGTATATCTACAAACTGGCTATTACACATTTGTCAATATTATTGCACAATATTAAAAATTGCCCAACTATATTGCACCAGTAGACAAACGTTTTATGCTTTTTTGGCCTCTGTCTTTTTTAAGAATTGGACAGGAAAACTTTGTTACAAGTGACTCACATATGTCGAATATTTATATTTTCTAAAACCACTGTGCAGTACTTCGTATGTACCATACGAAATAAATTCACTTACGAGTATTATACATACAAGCAAACAAAACAGATAGAAATAAAATCGCTTGTTTTTGTTTGCACTGTTGTTGTTAATTCTGTTCTCCCATAAAATAAATTGTCGAAATGCATATTCATATGTTCGTTCGTTCGTTCGCTCATACATAAACAATCAAACAAACAAACAAACAAACAAACGCACACATAACAACAAAAATATTGTAGCACTAAAAAGCAACAAACATCTCAAAATAAACAGCAACGTGAAACGTGTATGTATTAAATTTATATTTACAAGTATACTTGTGCAAACATATGAAATATGTATGTATGTACGTCTACGTCAATATATACAAACAGACATATGTACATACGAACATACAACATGATTGCGAACGCTAGTACATAAAAATAAATATTTATGAACGCACATTCTTCTATATACTACTCATACATCTATGAATACATTTAAATTTTAAATCTATGCAATCGTACATAATATGTACATACATACATACATACATATATAAAAACACACGCGTTTGGCAAAAACAAAATATACATATAAAGAAAACACCGAAAAAATATGTTTTTTTTTAATTTTCTTAGACTGAAAATCTTTTGATTATAAAATGAAAATTAAGCCAGACAGACAAGCATACATACATACATACATACATACATACATACATACATACAATACATATGAACATACATACATACATACAATCATGTGTGTACTCGTTTTACAAAACTAGAAGTGTGTTTATAATATAAACTTTATATACTCTGTCATTCATACGCACACAAGCAAGGCGGCCCGTTTATTGTAATGGGCGTACAGTAGTAGACATGATGAATTTCATGGATTTCCTACAGACACACAACACAGATAATAAGCAGCAAAAGAAGCTGACAGTTTATGTGTGATTAAAATTTGATTTTGTTCTTAGCCTGCTTTATGCTGAATAATCATAACAATAAAAGCAGAAAAGTGTAAAGAAAATGTTTGAAGAAAAAAGCACAAGAACTGATAAGTAGTGAAGAGTAAGTAAGGTCTAGTGAATAAAGAAATAAATGCCAATTTTTGCATACAATCTGAGAAATATTTACAACTGAAATATTATAAATTAATTTCCTAATAAATTTTTACTATTGTGATGGCCGCGGCACAGTGGCGCTGGAGGCTAAAAAAATCTTTTTTTTAAATAAGAAGCCGAACACTGACAGCAAAAAAATTAAAAAAAACGCACAGCGCTTTGTCCTCCCCATATTGTGAATCGACAAAACTAGAGTAGTTATCGTAGAAAGATGAAATCTCATACTCTGGGACCTAATGTCTAAGCTAAGATTTAACTTTGAGAAAACTCTGTGCAAGGATGAGCCTACCTATCATACAGCCTGCATCATAAAATGTAAATTTTCGCTACAATTATTATTGGAATCAAGCAAAAATTTATATTTCAGACAGATTATAAATTGCATTTCATTCGGTGCAAGGACAAGACTGACTTCCATATATCCTTTTGTGCAAAAACTAAATTTAAGGTGCATTTATAATTGGAATACAATCAATATTAATAAATATATCTAAAACTCTGCTTCTTAGTACTGTTGTTTAATTCAGTGCAAGGATATGTTACCCCCTTAATATACTTTTTATAGAAAACTAAGTGTAAGGGAACAATTATGATTAGAATGGGCCAAAGCTTAGTTAATATTTTTATGTTATGCGTTTCAGCTCTGTTGTAAGTTTTATCCCAAGGATATTAATACCTCCCATATATCTTAATTCTAAGAAACTTAATTTTTTTTAAGTTATAAAACAAGAATGTGTTAAAACTTAATAACTATTTCCCAAATTATGCGTTTTAGCTATGTTATAAATTTTATTTCATACGGTGCAAAGACAACGCTACCGTCCATATATCCTTTTTCTTATAAATTAAATTTTAGCTAGATTTATGATTAGACTATACTAAAAACTAGCTAACATTTCTAAAATTGAGTAATGGATTTTAGATCTATTGTATTTTTTTCCATTCGATGCAAGGACATGACTACCTTCCATATATCCTTTTTCCCAAATCCAAAATGTTAGCTGCATTTATGATTAGACTACATTAAAAACAAGCAAATATTTCCAAAATTATAAATTTTAGCTCTTTGGAAATTTTTTTTTTCATTCGATATCTGGACAAGACTACTTCCCATATATCCTTTTTCTCAAAACCAAAATGTTAACTGGATTTATGATAAGATTACATTAAAATTTAACAAATATTTCTAAGATTATGCGGTTGAAACCTTTTCTAAATTTTTTTTATTCGATGCAAGTACATACATACATACATGACTATCTTCCATGTATGCTTTTTCCCAAAACTTTAATTTTAGCTACATTAATGATTAAAGCGTACTAAAAACTCATAACTATTTCTTAAATTATGCCTGGTAGCTCTGTTGTAAATTTTGTTTCATTTGGTGCAAGGACATGACTACCTCCCATATATCCTTTTTCTAAAAAACTAAATTTTAGCGACATTTATGATTGGAATGCACTAAAAATCAATTGATATTTTTGCAACAATATATTCAAGTTTGTACTAAATAAAGAGCACAAGGCTAAATGAAATAAGTCTCAATAAAATAGCTTTCAATGAGACCTACAAAAAAAATAAATAAGTCCCAACAAAATTGTATATAGTAAGTTCAAAAAAAAAAAATGTTCACAATTAACTACTTAAGTCCCAAATTTATTTTATTTTGTTAATTTGTTGTGAGCCATATTTCATACCGAACCTCAAAGTTCGAAAAGCAAATTGTAGGCCTATTTGAGTAATTCATTTTATAAATTTTAAAGTCTAAAGTTATGATGAAATACGACTTTTAGGTACTTAGCAGCCCAAAACATTTTTAACTAACTTACATTTGCAATGATTTTTAAGTTTCAAACGGTTTTAAATAGAATAAAATTAAGGTATTGTGTGAATTTTTTAAAAATTTCTTGCTTATATTTGTAACTTAAGCGACCTTTTCCTGACCAAACTTTGCTTGAAACAATATTTTCTTTTTATTTATTTAAACTGCAATTTTGAACATTCAACTTGCCCTAGAATTGATACAGTTGCAATTTTTTAACGCAAATTTATATTAAATCTATAAAATATATTTAACTTGCCTTCTTGGAAAACCACTTTAATTAATTAATCACAAATAATTTCATTTCTCGTGAAGTAAGAATTAACAATACTGAACTTCAAGACTTGACTGTAGACCAATTATTTTTTTAATTAAAAATTCATAATGCTAGAGCAATGCCTGTGAATTTATAACAAATGCACTTTGGTGCCTTATGCTCACAAACAGCTGAAAATAAAACTTTCAATTTCATTTAAACATATTTTTTCATTCGCCTTCAAAAGTAGATCAACTAAAGCAGAACATGAAATTCCTGCACAAAAATATTTTTAAACTCATTTAGAATATTGTTTTGAAATTAAATCAAACAGAAAAAAAGTAGATTGGACGGAAACAAATATTTAATAATTTAGTGAAATTTTAAAATAAATTACTAGAAAAACAAACATGTTGTTTAAAAGGGCTGCTACAAGAAAAATTACTCAATTAAAGCAACAGATGAAGAAACTTAACATACACGCCCATGCACACGCACGCACACACACACTCGCACACGCATACACACACTCACTTGCAGATTAATTCATTTGGAATATTTTGCAGTAGGCGTATGATTAATAATATTTTACGTATACGCTAGGGGTGAACGATATTTGAAAAATGATGGCAATAATTTTAAATTGTGAGTTTTCCATTCGATTGAAATTGTGATTTTCAAGTGAAAATCAGGTGAATATTTATTTAAGTTTGAAGAGTAACTCAGCAGGAATTATAAGTGGAATTTTGCCTTAATTCATATATTGTTGCAGACATAATAGAGAGCTGTGTTATTTTTAGCGAAAATGTATATGATTAAAATTGAGACTATCTATTTATGCCTTCTATTTCAAATGTATTAAATGGGCCTCACATGAGTGCCACAGTAACTAAATTTATACGAATTTGTATCACCAACCAACTGGTGTTTAACCTTAGAGTCCAGTCTCAACAAGTACGCATACAGTTTCAAGGTATTTTTCTATTTTTAAGACTTCAAAACTCGCTCAACTATTTAACGATTTGGAAAATTCTTTTTCTTTCTGCTGCTGGCATACTATGTATATGCAAATGCTATACTCAGGGAAAAGCTGCAACTTAAAAATAAGAACGCGTAACATTAATTCAATAATTTTTAATGTAATAGAGAATGTATATTGAGAAAAATAAATAAAATTAATAAATTAATATTTGTCCATATTGAAATAAGAAATTTCAACATGTCTAGACTCTCGTTAATATTTCTTATTAATTAAATATGGTTTTTTATTGATTTTAAGCTGTTTTTCTCTGGGTGTAGAAGTAGAGCATTAGGGCGCCCCAAACGCGCTAAAATTAAAAATTAAATTTCAAAGCGATGTTTGCAAAATATTAAAAACTTTTCAGCTTTCGTAATGACTTGTTTTTGCTTTTATATACATACGTATATACATATATCTAATAATATGTTTTTTATATTTAAATTAATAATCTTAAACTTAATATTGCATCTAATATAGTTTAATATCGCCTATTGCTACGAAACATCTTCCTTTTTGAAAAGTGGCTGGGATTACATAGAATTTTATGTATTAATATTAATTACTAAGAAACTTTGGGCTGCTGCACTAACTATATCACATTTTTAGAGAAATGGTCAGGGCCACGCCCACTAAAACTCGCCATGATATCCCAAATCGTTGCACCCACGTTGGGCTCCTGTACTCACATTAGCACATTTTTGTAAAAGTAGGCGGGGCCACTCCTATTAAAACTGAACATAAAATTTCATAAATGTCCATTAAAACGATCCCTAAGAAACGTTGTACTCACCTTGGGCTCCAGTACTAACATTATATCAGTGGACGAGTTCATGCCCATTAAAACTGAACATGAAATTTCATATGCGAGCTTCTCCGAGAAAAGGGACCTAGTGTGTCAAAATACGGGTGTATGTAAAAAATTAGAGATGTGCACGTGAGTGTTTTCTGACTCACGATACGCACGCTCACGCAGAAAAATATTTTACTCACGCACTTTCAAGCATGAATGATTTTGAAAGTTTTCACGATCACGCACGCTCACGACTAAAATATTTTTAATCACGCACGAGTGGTTTACAACCTGTCACGATCACGCACGCTCACGAAAAAGTACATATATGTATATGTGACGCGCAAAATAGAAAGGGACCTAAGGGTAAAAGCCGGTTTTGTTCAGGAGAACTATTTTAAAGATTTAAATACGTGTATCTTTGGTGTACCATCACTGAGCGTGTTGGTTTTGGTCTAATTTGAAAGCGACACATCTCATGATTTCAGGAACGTGTTGGTCAACCTTGCAAACGCACGTAGGTCGTCCCTAAATCTTGTTTTGTGTAGTTGATTTTTACTGTTTTCTACCATGAGTTTGATATCAATTTTGCTCGCGTTTTTTCGAATCCAGGTTTATTTTCTGAAATTATTAATTGTGAATTATAATAAATACTCATTTATAATTCTTTTAAATCATGAATATCACTCTGTTAGTACGAAAATTTTTTCACATAACCTTAGAATCGTCGACTTCAATTTCATAAAACGCGCATATTTCTGGGAGGGACTAAGATAATCGATTCTTGAGAAGTACTTCATTTTTTTATTTGGCAACTTGTTCACGTAATCTACAAATTTAATCTAAAAAAAATTATTCTGCTCATTTAGCAACTTGTACATAATTTTTTTAAATTTTAGTTAATGTGATTTGTAAGCGTGTAATGAAATTTGGTAATCAGAAAAGTAAGTCATTATATGGCAAGTAGTTCTGATGGTAATGTGTGATTTTTTGCTGGGATGTACTCGTATGTGTTGTTGTTGTACTACTATACGAAATTGCTGCCTAGACGATTGATAACTCAGCCCAGGGATTCAGTAACTTTTAACGATCCGACAATCGTAATTTTTTCCTATACATTTTGTCGCTTGGAATAACGGTTGTGTGATTCTGTAACTTCCTTTTAATAATAGTAGGCAGCTGATATTTTCTGTTGATTTTTGTCGATAAAATTAACAGCACATAAATTATTGTCGCTTAAATAACCACACAGCTGACTTTAACCTACAGCGAATATCGTTAAAAATGTTACTGAATAGCAAATTCGATAAATTTTGCATTATAATTATTTTAACGATGCGATTAACGTTAAAAGAAGTTAGCGAATCGTACTACAGAAAGATATAGGTAAGTACACAAGTTATAAGTATAAGTTTTATTTGACTAAAACTTATTTAGTTATTTTTAGCTACTTAGTGCCTATTTCTAAACTCACTACAATATTTAAAAAAAAAATTTTTATTCTATTCTTGTTATTGTTATTGTTATCTTTTATTAAAGCTCAAAATTTTCCCCCATTTAACTGTGACAAGTTTTATAGTTCTATTTCTTAAAATATTATTCATAATACCAAGTGTGACGTGAGCAATTGAATTGCGGCGGTGAAAGAGGTCCAAAAAATTTATAAATTTTTAGCAAAACATAATTTTCTTTATGAATTCCCATAAATTCACAGGAATCGAGCACATTAAGCTTAAATAATAATTTTGTCAAAAAGTGCCAAATATCCAAAATTTCTATAAATTTTTCATATTCTGTTTATATTTCAAAAACTAAGCAAAACTAACGAAAAAAAATATTTATTTTAAATTTATTGAAACATTAAAATCATTCTTATATTCATAATTTATTTTCATTTGCTTAAAATTTAAAAATTTTAAATGTTTCAACTAATTTGAGACTATTAAATATTTTACGCAAAACTAAAATAAATTAAAAAAAAAACAAAAATAATAAATGAAATATAATAAAAAATATAAGATAAAATCATTGCCTGTTATAATGTATTTCTTTGTTAATAATTCTTAAAAAAAAATAAATAAATTCAATAAACATTTCATACACATTGAGGCAAACATTTTGCTTCATTATTTTGTGAAAGATGTATGAAATGGCTGTGCTCTCTATATTATTTCATTCTATATTTTTGCAAAAAAAAAAAAAATAATAATAATAATAATAATAAATACATAAAACATTTTTTGTTTTTATTATTTTCCATTCAAAGCAAAATGTTTGGTTTATGGTAAATCCAAAATATTTAATTATGAGTCAATCTGAAAAAGAGATGGGTTCCGTACATGTGATTGGCATGAATCACTCACTCCTGATATTTTTCAATCACATGCAAAATCATTAGCGTGTATATAAAAAGCATTGAATGTACAACGAGGAAAAATTTTTAAAATTATTTGACAAAATCAGCATAATTTTTTGCTAGAGATGTTCGAATAAAATTTCAAATTTATTAAATTAATCGAATAATGTTTTCTACCATAAGTCATGATCATGATCATAATCGAATATAACTTGTTGAATTACAGATATTTAAAGTTATATTCGAATAAAACCTAAAATTCAGAAGATTATTCGAATAAATAAAATTTTTCAACTTTTGTTCGGAAGCATTTTCAATCGAATAAAACAAAAAACTCAAACGATTATTCGCATAAATTTTTCTTCAGCTGTTTGTCGAAAAAAATTTAATTTTGTAACATTTAAATAAATTTAAAAGTTGTGTTTGAGTGACTTAAATTCAATAGCTAAATAATCGAATACAACTTTTAATTCAGTTGATAATTCGCTTAAATAATTTTTTTGTAACTTTAATTCCAAAGTTTTTTAATTGTACAACACTTAATTCTTATTCGATTATGCAAAAATATTTTTAAATATTTATTCCAAAAATGTTTAAGTCCACATTATTTCAATAAATAAAAGATTAGGTTCGAGTCAATCTTAAACCCGAAAAATAATTCCCTAAATAATCGAATAAAATTTTAAATTCAATCGATAGATTCTTCGAATAAATAATTTTTTTTAATTCTTATTCGAAAGTTCTTTTAATCGAATATAAAATTTTAATCGAATATACGAATCATGATTTTAAGATTCTATTCCAAGAAAAATAAGTCTACAATAATTAAATAAATGTTAAAATTATATTCGAGTGATTCTTAAACTAGTACATCAAATAATAGCATAAAACTTAAAATTCAATATATTATTCGGTTAAACTATTTCAAACAAAAAAATCGCATAAAGCTTAAAGTTCCATTAATTATTCCATCGAATAACGATTAAAATTTAAGTTTAATAGTTTTTTCCAACTTTCATTCCAAAGCTTTTTTAGTCGAATTCAACGGATTATTCGAATAATATTTTTAAATTTTTATTCCAAAAATTGTTAAGTCTATAATAGTTAAATGAATAATAAAATTATATTCAAATCATGCTTAAACACCAAAAAATAATAACCAAAATAATTGAATAAAACTTAAAATTCAAGCATTTATTCGAATAAATAGTTTTTTTTTCAACTTTTATCCGAAAGCTTCTTTAATCGATTACAATTTTATATATGATAGAATTTTAGAAAAAAAATTTAATTCCTTAACATTTAAATAAATTTAAAAATTAAAATTAAAAATTCAACAATTCCGATTAATCGATTAATATTTAAGCTTTAATCGATTATTCGGATATATTTTCAACTTTTATACAAAAAGATTTTCAATTCGAATAAAGCTTGAAATTTTATTGAAAAAAATTTTTATTCGACTTTTATTCGATTAAAATTCTAGCTTTATTTTTAAGCCTTAATCGATTATTCGAATATATTTTCCACTTACTTACGAACAAATTTTTAATTCGAATAAAGCTTAAATATGTATTTAATAAATTTTTTATTCGACTTTTATTCGATTAAAATTTTAATTTTTATTCCATTATTATTATTAATTTTTTTTTTCATTTTTTATTTAACAGCTTTGTATTAAAAATAATCAAGTTGGTATATTTCACGCGATTATTCTAATCGAATAAAGTTCAAAGTGTATTCGATTAAATTATAAGTTTTATTCCAATACATTTCTTTACTTTTTATTTTAATCATGTTTAAATTAATTAAATAATGCAGGTATTTCTCTCTCAAACCTTATAAACTTGAAATTTATAAAAAAAAAATTCTTATTTTTATCTAACACATGTCAAAAGATATTATTTATTCGATTAAATAAATTTAAAAATTGTATTCGAGTCATCCTTAAATTTAATATTTAATGCCCTGAATAATCGAATAAAACTTAAAAATAAATCGATCACTGGTATAACTTTTTTTTAGCTTTTATTCGAAAACTTTTTAAATCGAATACAATTTAAAATTTAATAGACTATTCGAAGCAAATTTTTTCAACCTGTATTCCGAAAAATGTGAAGTCAGATTAATCAAAAAATGTATTCAAGTGAATGATATCAAATATTTGATACCCTAAAAAAACGAAAAAAATTTAATTGAATAAAACTTAATAAATATACTATCGATTATTCCAATATTTTTGTTTCAACTTTTATTCGATTAAAATTAAATTTTTATTCGATTTTTACAAAACCTTTTTTTTACACTTTATTTAAACAATTTTTAAATCGAAATATTCAGTCGCTTAGAAACGAATAAAGTTTATTCGATTAAACTTGAAGTTTTATGCAAAGACATTATTTTCAACAATTTTGAATTCGTTTGATTCCTCTTCCAATCCTTTTGCATTTTTTGCGCAAAAGGCAAAACAAGAAATTTTTTAAATAAAATTAATTGTTATTATAATTAAGTTTTTGTCTTTAAAGCGTGCCAATATATGAAAAGTTTATTTTAAAATAGAATGAGATAAATGCGAAAAATCGTTTGTTTAAAGGAAAAAAAACTTTATGAATATTTCAAGTGATAATAATTAGTATTATTAATCGTTATATTTGTGTATACCCTTCACCAAAAATGGCAGGGTTTTTCATGCCATTTGTAAATTCCACAGCATTCATATGCAATCCCATAAAGGATATAGGGGTCCTTTTAAAATCTAAGCCTTTCCACATTATTGCAACTTTCTAGTGCTTTTCACATATATTTCATTTTAGCTGGGCGAGTGTAAATCTTTTGCACTGTTGCTTTTCCTTATGTGTTTTTCTTTTATAACCCTGTTCAGTTTATTAATCTTTTATGAAATTTGCCTGCATAATTTATTATTGTATCTACTCGATTTTACGATCACTACAAAACAAAAGCAACAGCAATTTTAATACGTCCCTCGCCTTACAATTCATTCGGAAAAAAAACATTAAGACGAGTAATAAAAACATCAAAATTCAAGCAAAAGAAACCAAGCAACAATAAGAAAAGAATTAATTTATTATAAACTGAATAAAAAACAATTTCAATTTTATTGATTAAAGAAAAAAATGTATGCGTTCATTTCTCCTAGTGGGAGAGAAAATATCAATACACTACAAGCAAAATGAGTAAGGCCGGAAAGGAGCAATAATTAAAAGAATACTAGTATTTGCTGCTACTCTCAGGTAAACTGGAATTGGTATTTTACTATACATTGAGTATTAATCCAACCTGTATGTAGTTTTGTTTATTGGAAATTTTCTTTCTGGCTGCTGACCATGAACAACTATTTGACTCAATGTTAAATAAACAACTTTTTTTTGCGGCATTGATGGACAGGAAAAGTCTAGAAAAATATTTCCGCTAATTGAAGAATTTTCGTTCTTCAAATTCTATTTGAATATATTCAATTAATATGGAATATTGTTATATGTGCCCAAGTCCAAACTTAATACAGATATCGAGCCACAACTTGCAAAAAAGCTCAAGCGACATATGTTTCGAACTACGTTTTTTGACGAAAATCAATTATCTACTATCGTAAGCAACCGATTTTCGTAAAAAAAATTAAACAAGAAAATAATGTCGCTTAAGCTTTTTTGCGGTAATGGCACGATATTTTTGTGGGTCACTTTCAATGATTTTCAAAATCCATTACTAGGGTTCATTTTGTTTTATTTAGTTAAATAAACAATTATTTTTTCTTTCAGCTTTTTAGAGCAGCATTATCAATTCCCTGCATCACATTTGCTTAATAGGAACTTGGAGTGATTTCACTGTGGTTTTCGAATATCGAGTTTTTATCACAACTCCATCTTTTGAGGTCATGGGAATCTATTCAAACTATTTTTACTATGATGTCCGTGTGGATGCATGATTTTGTATGTGTATGCGTAGGTGTAGGTGTATGTGTGGGTGTAGGTGTAGGTGTAGGTGTAGGTGTGGGTGTGGGTGTAGGTGTAGGTGTAGGTATAGGTGTAGGTGTAGGTGTAGGTGTATGTGTATGCGTAGGTATAGGTGTGGGTGTGGGTGTAGGTGTAGGTGTAGGTGTAGGTGTAGGTGTGGGTGTGGGTGTAGGTGTAGGTGTAGGTGTAGGTGTAGGTGTAGGTGTAGGTGTAGGTGTGGGTGTGGGTGTAGGTGTAGGTGTAGGTGTAGGTGTAGGTGTAGGTGTAGGTGTAGGTGTAGGTGTAGGTGTAGGTGTAGGTGTAGGTGTGGGTGTGGGTGTAGGTGTAGGTGTAGGTGTAGGTGTAGGTGTAGGTGTAGGTGTAGGTGTAGGTGTAGGTGTAGGTGTAGGTGTAGGTGTAGGTGTAGGTGTAGGTGTAGGTGTAGGTGTAGGTGTAGGTGTAGGTGTAGGTGTAGGTATAGGTGTAGGTGTAGGTGTAGGTGTAGGTGTAGGTGTAGGTGTATGTGTATGCGTAGGTATAGGTGTGGGTGTGGGTGTAGGTGTAGGTGTAGGTGTAGGTGTAGGTGTGGGTGTGGGTGTAGGTGTAGGTGTAGGTGTAGGTGTAGGTGTAGGTGTAGGTGTAGGTGTAGGTGTAGGTGTAGGTGTAGGTGTAGGTGTAGGTGTAGGTATAGGTGTAGGTGTAGGTGTAGGTGTAGGTGTGGGTGTGGGTGTAGGTGTAGGTGTAGGTGTAGGTGTAGGTGTAGGTGTAGGTGTAGGTGTAGGTGTAGGTGTAGGTATAGGTGTAGGTATAGGTGTAGGTGTAGGTGTAGGTGTATGTGTATGCGTAGGTGTAGGTGTGGGTGTGGGTGTAGGTGTAGGTGTAGGTATAGGTGTAGGTGTAGGTGTAGGTGTAGGTGTAGGTGTATGTGTATGCGTAGGTGTAGGTGTGGGTGTGGGTGTAGGTGTAGGTGTAGGTGTAGGTGTAGGTGTAGGTGTAGGTGTAGGTGTAGGTGTAGGTGTAGGTGTAGGTGTGGGTGTAGGTGTAGGTGTAGGTGTAGGTGTAGGTGTAGGTGTAGGTGTATGTGTAGGTGTAGGTGTAGGTGTAGGTGTAGGTGTAGGTGTAGGTGTAGGTGTAGGTGTAGGTGTAGGTGTATGTGTATGTGTATGTGTATGTGTATGTGTATGTGTATGTGTATGTGTATGTGTATGTGTATGTGTATGTGTATGTGTATGTGTATGTGTATGTGTATGTGTATGTGTATGTGTATTGTGTATGTGTATGTGCATGTGTTTGTGTATCTGTTTCTTTTTTAGTTTTATTCGAAAAAATTTTAGGTCGAATATAAGTTAAATTTTAATCGATTATTCGATTGGGAGGCCAATAGAAAAGTGATGCGAATACACTACGGAGGTGTAGGTGTGGGTGTAGGTGTAGGTGTAGGTGTAGGTGTAGGTGTAGGTGTAGGTGTAGGTGTAGGTGTAGGTGTAGGTGTAGGTGTAGGTGTAGGTGTAGGTGTAGGTGTAGGTGTAGGTGTAGGTGTAGGTGTAGGTGTAGGTGTAGGTGTAGGTGTAGGTGTAGGTGTAGGTGTAGGTGTAGGTGTAGGTGTAGGTGTAGGTGTAGGTGTAGGTGTAGGTGTAGGTGTAGGTGTAGGTGTAGGTGTAGGTGTAGGTGTAGGTGTAGGTGTAGGTGTAGGTGTAGGTGTAGGTGTAGGTGTAGGTGTAGGTGTAGGTGTAGGTGTAGGTATAGGTGTAGGTATAGGTGTAGGTGTAGGTGTAGGTGTATGTGTATGCGTAGGTGTAGGTGTGGGTGTGGGTGTAGGTGTAGGTGTAGGTGTTGGTGTAGGTGTAGGTGTAGGTGTAGGTGTAGGTGTAGGTGTAGGTGTAGGTGTAGGTGTAGGTGTAGGTGTAGGTGTAGGTGTAGGTGTATGTGTATTTGTATTGTGTATGTGTATGTGTATTGTGTATGTGTATGTGTATATGTATGTGCATGTGTATGTGTATTTGTATGTGCACGTATACGTGTATGTGAATGTGCATGTGTTTGTGTATCTGTTTCTTTTTTAGTTTTATTCGAAAAAATTTTAGGTCGAATATAAGTTAAATTTTAATCGATTATTCGATTGGGAGGCCAATAGAAAAGTGATGCGAATACAAAATTTGACTTATCGATTTGTGTGCACAGTCTATCCTTTTCAATTGTCAACCTCACCCACTGTCCTTCATGGGCAGTGGTGCCTCCTGTTTTCACAAACGAAGCTGTGGCGACCGATCTTAGGCAGTATAACTTTCAGAACTGCACAGAGGAAATTCTGTCGCAAACCCCGATTCCGTAAAGGAGGACGGATGGAGTGTGGGTGAACCCTGAATGGCGTAAGAGCGTCTTAGGAAGTAGGAGGAATGTATACACTGAATTCTCTGAAACTCTGGCTCCAAAAATTAGCAGCCCTATTACCAAACTTGGAAATGAAGGTTAGCAACCTACGTTGCCTGAAATAAAATTGCTACCGAATTTCCAACAAATAATGATTGGCACCCTATTCTGCAGTCGGAGTTAAAGGAACAATTATATATATGTATACATATACATATATATTCAAATAAAAAATTTGTTAAGCCTTTTTTTTGAAAAATCTTTCAGCATTATAATATTTAAATAAATTTACAACTTTATTCGAAAAAAGTCGTACATAACTGCAAATTCATTCGATTATTCGAAAAAAAAAAATTGTCCGCCTTTTATCTATAAATTTTTAAGTTTTAAAATATTATTCGAGTGACTTATATGCAATAATTGGTACTACGAGTAATTGAATAAAACTTAAAATTCAATCGATTATTCGTTTAATTTGTTTTTTAACTTTTATTTGTAAATTTTTTTCTTGAAATAAGTAATAATATTTGAATGAAACTCACAGTTTAATCGATTAACCCTTGAACTTTATTCGTTTATAAGCGACTGAAATATACCGTTGTGAATATTTAAAGTTCACAATTGTTAAAATAATGTGCTTAAAATTATACAAATAAAGGTTCAATCCATTATTCGAATAAAATTTTAAACTTTTAATCGACTAAAATTTAAAATTTTTTTCTCGAAATAAATTACAAAAAAACAGTATTTTAATAAAACTTAAAGCTTAAAGTTCGTTTATAAGCGAGCGAATATGAATATTTGGAGTTCAAAATTAAAAAAAAGTGTGTTGAAAATATTTTTGTGGTATTAAAATAAAAATTTAAATTCAATCGATTATTCGAATAAATTTTTTTAACTTTTATAAGACTAAAATTTTAAATTTAGTCCGTCACTAGGACATTTTTTAAACTGTTTAACAATTGTTTGACAATTTTAAACTCGAAATAGTCTGTCTAATTCAATCGCTTATAAACGAATAAAGTTATTTGATTAAACTGGAAGTTTCATTCAAATACATATTTTTTACCTTTTCTTTAAAACATTTTGAACTCGTTTAATTGATACTGGTATTCGTCTCTCAATTCTTATGAAAATTGATAACAAAAAGATAAAAAGTATATCGTTACATTAACATCAAAAGGCCCTAACTCATTATTTTTTCAATACCGAAATGATAACGATATTTAGAAAAAAGTTCAAGGAGTACAAAATTTAAAAAAAATGTGTTAAATATTGTTTGTGGCATTAAAATTCAATCGATTATTCCAATAAATTTTTTTATCTTTTATTCGATTAAAATTTTAAATTTAGTCTGAAGTGTACAACAATTTTGAGTTCAAATAAATATTAATGATAAAATAAACTTTAAAAATAGTAGAAGTGACAATAGTTGAGTGTTTCAATATTAGTAGTCATGAAGCCTTAATACAGAGACGAGCAACCGTTTTAAGATTTAAATGAATCGGGCTTAAAATTTTATAAAATATAATTTAAAAAATTCTGGAAAGCAACTCGAAAATTGCGAATTCCTACTGTTTCAGTTTATTTTAATTCAATTTATTTTTATCTGCTATAGCTCTGTTTTTATACCCTTTACCAAAAAAATGGTAAAAGGGTATATATAGGTTTGTCATTCCTTTTGTAATTTCTATAATATCAATAAGCGACCCATAAAATATATACATTCTGGATCCTTATGCATAGGGAAGACGAATATGCGATGTCCGTTTGTCCGTCTGTCTGTACGTGAAATCGGTTTTCCGAAGCTCCCAGAAAAGCTAGAGACTTCGTTCTTGAACTGGTGTGTCAGAAATTTTCCAAAATAGATTGGTATTGAAATTCAGCAAAATCGAGCCCACGATTGCAGAGCTGGAAAACTTAAACTTTATTTTGCCATATAAAAGTAACTACCGAAAAATAAATTTTTATTTTTTTTTAACAAATAAACTTATTTCACACTTCAGTACGACTAAAATTGGTATTTTAAATTAAAAAAATATAAAAAAAATTAAAAAGTCGTTTCCAGGGTTGGAAAACTTGAACTTTTTTTGTTATATAAAAGTAACTTACTAAAACTAATTTTACCTTTTTTTCTATAACTTAAACATATCTTATATTTTTAAAAGAAAGAAATTAGTGTAAGCGAACAGAAAAATAAAAAAGCATGATTCCAGGGTTGGGAAGCTTACACTTTTTGTGTTATGTAAAATTTACTATGTTTTAGACATTTTTAATGTTTTCTTTTTCCTTATAAATTCGATATATTTTATGGTTCTGAAAGAAAAGTTAGGCGTATAAAATTAGAAAACTGAAAACCACAGCTCCAGAGATGGAAATTTTGCACCTTTTTTTATATTAAAGGAATTAAATGAAATAAAGTTTTTTCTTATTTCGTTTTTGCTTTGTTCACTTAACATATTTTATGTATTTTTTAAAAAACCAGATTATTATCAATAATCAGAAAAATCCAAAATTATGATTCCAAGGTTGGAAAACTTACACTTTTTGTGTTATGTAAAATGAAATAGGTCTAAATAATTCGTTTATCCTTTATAAATTGAATTTATTTTATGCTTTTGAAAGAAAAAATTGGCGTATAAAATTATAAAAATTTAAACCAGGGCTCCAGAGATGGAAACTTTGAACTTTTTTTGATAATGCAGTAACTAAATAAAACTAAGTTTTTTCTTCTTTCCTTTTTGCTTAACATATTTTATGTATTTTTTTAAGGAACTAGATTGATATAAGGAATTAGAAAAGTCCTAAATTATGATTCAAGGGTTGGAAAACTTACACTTTTTGTATTGTGTAAAATTAATAAGGTCTAAAAACTTTTTTCTTTTTCTTTATAAATTGAATATATTTTATGATTCTGAAAGAAAATATTGGCGTATAAAATTAGAAAAATTAAAACCACAGCTCCAGAGATGGAAACTTTGAATTTTTTTTTATATATTAAAGTAGCTAAACAAAATTAAATTTTTTTTATTTCCTTGTTCACTCAACACACTTAATTAATTTTTTAAATCAGAAAAATCTAAAAGGTTGATTCCAGGGTTGGCAAATTTATTGTTTTTTTACAAAAGTAACTAGGTCAAGTTAGTTTTGTCTTTTTGTTTAAAAGTTTTATATACTTTATGACTTAGAATGAAATAGTTTGTCATAGAAATTAGAAAAATAAAAGACATAGCTCCAGAGCTGGAAAACTTAAACTTTTTCTGGTATAAAATTTAATTATTTCTTTGGTAATTAAATATATGCTATATTTTAGAAAGAAATAAATTAGTATTAAGAAACAGAAAACTCATAAATATTGTTCCAGGGTTGGATGTTGGAAAAAGTTAATAACCAAAATATGTTTTTTCCATTTAAACATATTTCATGTTTTAGGAAAATCATTACTCAAGATTTTTTATACATGTTAAATTTTTTATGGATATGTAATTGAAGTATAAACGGAGGTTTGTGCTTATTGTGCTCTCAGCAGAATAACTATTATTAATTGTTAGTAAATGGAGATAAAAATAAAATTTATGGCTAAAGATAAATTACAGGACATGTTCCGTTTCATTTTTTTGATAGCTTTCCTTTCTGCTGAACAAATTTCAAAAAAATCCTGTAGAAATAAAACGTTTACATAATAACACGATGTATACCATTTGCAATGGGAACTTTAAATTAAGACACTAAGCAGTTTTGCAACATTATTTAATACGGGAAAATATAAAACAATTTAGTTTACTTGGTATGTAGGTGCAATACTAAGACTATTTTAGAGTTATTAAATAGCAGCACGGTTTTTGAACATCTCGAGAGCGAGTAAACAAGCCCCAATTTTTTGGTATTGTATTGACGTGACGTAAATGTCGACTGAAATAAAAGTGAATGTAAAATATATCTTGACCACAGAGTGTAGAGTAAAATATTAAACTATTGCTAATATCGAAAATAAAATTATTGAATCAAATTCTTTAATCGAAAAATACTGAAAGGTCACTTACTATTAATTGCTTTAGAGAAAAAAATTATAAATTTTTTCACAAAACAAATATGTATGTATGTGTCTATATACTATATATTTATATGTACGTACGTTGGTAAAGGGTATATAAGATTCGGCACAGCCGAATATAGCACTATAGCACTTGTTTTCCTCTCATTCTTTCTAAATGGGAAGTGATAAATAAATTTTCTATTTTAATAGAAAATATTTAATTTTAAAAGTGCAAAAATTAACTAAACCAGCAGCATCCTCAGTTAGACAATAAAACAAAAAATAATTCCCACTGCTTTATCGTTGATTAAAAAAAAATATATACATATAAACCAAAAAAACTCAAAAATTTTTCACAGGCACACATGCAGCTTTCATAAATTTAAAATATTATGCATTTAAATTTAAATTAAATGAAAATAAACAACAATGAAAAAAAGAAGCAACAGTTTTTAATTATTTTTGGATGAGCAAAGTTCAACAAATTCTGTTACAATAAATATTTGTTTAAAATTAAAATGTTGTTGTTGTTGTTGCTGTGTTTTTTTTTTCTGCAACATGTAAAAATGATTTACGTTCTGCATTAAAAGCAAATTGAAAATGATGTTGCTACATTTTATTCCCTGATTTTTTTTTGAATATTAGCCCAATTCACAATCTTGTGCAAATGGTCTTGCATCGTAGCATGTGCAAAATTGTAAAGTATATTGATACTCACCACTAAGAATTGTAAAGTGGTGAGTATCAATATATTAACCATTTTGCAAATGCTACGATACAAGACCATTTGCACAAGTTTGTGAATTGGGCTATTATTTTGCTTTATTTTTTGCAATTACAGAATGACTTTGAAGACGTTTGATTAATTTGTATGTGAAATTTTGCGTTATATAAAACTTATTTAAGAGATACTAAACAATAGCCCAATTCACAATCTTGTGCAAATGGTCTTGCATCGTAGCATGTGCAAAATTGTAAAGTATATTGATACTCACCACTAAGAATTGTAAAGTGGTGAGTATCAATATATTAACCATTTTGCAAATGCTACGATGCAAGACCATTTGCACAAGTTTGTGAATTGGGCTATTATTTTGCTTTATTTTTTGCAATTACAGAATGACTTTTAAGACGTTTGATTAATTTGTTTGTGAAATTTTGCGTTATATAAAACTTATTTAAGAGATACTAAACAATAGCCCAATTCACAATCTTGTGCAAATGGTTTTGCACATGCTACGATGCAAGACCATTTGCACAAGATTATGAATTTGGCTAATGTAATATTTTCTTTAAGCAACACTGGGCAATAAAATAAGCAAAATAACAAGCAATGAAGTTTTTTCTTGATTAGTTTGTGCTTTATCAAAAAAAAAACTAGTTTACAGATTAGATGATCAGGCCCAGAGAGTAAAGCTGAACGGCTCACAGCCGTCGTCTACAATTTGTGTGATTACTAAGCTGCCGGCGGCAATAGTGGCTATGATCAGCTTTCGGCTATGCCGATTTTCCAATGTTGCTGTTAACAAGTTTTAATGTTGAAAATTAAAAAATAATAATTTAAAGTGTTAGCGGACCGGTAGCCACCACGTTTTGCTTAGGCGCAGCAAAGTATATTTTCAGCTAGCCGCCAGCCAGCCGCTATTATATATAGGCTTCGCTCTCTGATCAGGCTATGCTGCTAGTTTGTATGAAGTAATGGCAACTCAGGTTCCTTGCACAGTGCTTCGCAAATAGTAAAATAGTAAATTTATATCTTAAAATTTTTCGCATAAAATGTTACGTCAAACTTTTGTTTTTTTTTCGTCAAGAAGTGTAGAGAAATAAGCTTGTATTTTGTGCAGACTGATTGAAAAAATTTCCTTAGCACTTGCTTAGACCTCATTAATAGGCTTTGATGTATCTAGTTAATTGAAAGAAGATTCATATGGAAACATTTTATCATTTCATTGGACTTCTTAAATATCTTGCCAAATATTATAGAAATAAATGCAAAGAAACTATATTGATTAAGTATGCTAAGAACACTAGCATACTTAGAGCAAAAATTCACATGAAAAGTTTTTGAAATTCTGCACAGTGGCACACTGATAATCCAATTTCAATAATATTGTGCACAGAAGATATTTTTTCATATATCATTAAAATTTCACAAATTAGCCCCAAATTAATAACACAAAATAACAAAAAAATGTTATTTCACCACAACATCCGAAAATTCAACTCAAACTGTAACTCCTGCACAAATAATTTATAAATAAAAAAAATTTAAAACTTGTAAAAAATCATTTAAAAATTCATTATACAATACAAGACTTTCAAAGAAAAAGTCTTTATCGAAATCTATATCGTTTACAGTAAGTTTTTTAAAGTGCATTTACACTGTATCGAAATCTAGTACTTTCGGGACTTCGAGCTAAATCAGGCTGCATTTTTCCAGATTTCCCATACAAAACCAAATCTAAGTTTTCAGTAGATTTGCAGGAAATCTAAAAAATCTAATATTTTTATTTATGCTTTACTACCCTGTACAACAAAAGGTGAGTGAATTAGCTACGGTCTGCTTCAAAAGTGTGTGAATTGGCTACATTTCAGTTGTTTGGTTGTAGTTTTGGAAACAATTCAGTTGAGGGGTTTTGTTTTGGATAAAAAAAAATCTTGATAAATGTCAAAAAGAAGTTGGTGTAAACGGTATAGATTTTGATAAAGATTTTAATCAAAATATGCTAGATTTTGTGCTGATATAAATGCCTTATTAGACACTTTTCCTGATTTCCTATCCCAGGCAAAATCCTATGTCTAAAATTTGTAACCCAAAAAGTTCCGGCTTAGCTAATTTACACACTTTAATAAAAAATTTTGTAGAGCTTAGCTAATTAACTGACCTGTTATATAAAAATGTTGTACAGGGTAGTAAAAAATAAATGAAAATATTAGATTTTGAGTAGCTTTGCTACAAATCTACTGGCAAAGTAGATTTCATTTTATATGGGTAGCTGGATTTAGATCGAAATCCCTTAAATATGTACTAGATTGCGAGGCAATGTAAATGCCCTATGAGATCTTATCACCACAAACTCCGAAATTCACCCCAAGACGGATAGTTGGAATAAATCGAAAATTTAGCACACATTTTTCAAGAAAAAAAAAACTAAAAAGTTTCATTAAAATTCAAAGTCTTCTTATGGGGCACTTAAAACTGCATAAAATCTAGCAGATTACAATCAAAATATCTCATCAAAGTCTATACCGTTTACACCAAGTTTTGTTTATCCATCCAATAAAATCCTACCTTTAACTAACGACAAGTTGTAATAATGGCCCTTATAGGGCATTTACACCTGCACAAAATCAAGGAGATTTTAATTAAAATCTTTATGAAAATCTATACCATTTATACCAATTTTTTTTTTACATTTATAAAGACTTTTTTATCCAAAACAAGACCCATTAACTGAAAAATTTCCAAGGCTACAAGCAAACAATTGCAATGTAGTCAATTCACACACCTTTTCAAGCAGACCGTAGCTAATTCAATCATCTTTTATATAAATATTATGTACAGGGTAGTGAAAATAAAATAAAAATATTAGATTTTATTTGGATTTTCTACAAATCTACTCACAAACTAGATTTTGTTTTGTATTGGAAATCTAGTACAAAGCAGCTAGATTTAGGTCAAAATCTCGTAAGTACTAGATTTTGAGATAATGTAAATGCCCTATTAGTATGATTTTGAAGAAAAAAAAAACTCAAAATTGCTGCACTAAGTTTTTTAGTAGATTTCGACGAAAGATATAATAGTGCATTTACACTGTCTCGGGACTTCGAGCTAAATCAAGCTGCTTTTTTCCAGATTTTCCATACAAAACGAAATCTAATTTTTCGGTAGATTTGTAGGAAATCGAATAAAAATCTAAGGTTTTTATTTATTCTTTACTACCCTGTACAACAAAAGGAGAGTGAATTAGCTACGGTCTGCTTAAAAAAGTGTGTGAATTGGCTACATTGCAGTTGTTTGGTTGCAGTTTTGGATACAATTCAGTGGATGGGTTTTGCTTTGGATAAAAAAAATATTGATAAGTCACAAAACAAGTTGGTGTAAACGGTATAGATTTTCATAAAGATTTTAATCAAAACATGCTAGATTTTTTGCTGATGTAAATGCTTTATAGAAGCACTATTAAACTTCACCACAAAAAGAAATTACAAAAATGTCAAAAAATTAATTATATAAACGAAATTTTTTAAAAAAAATATTCAAAAAAAAATTAAATTTTTCATGAATAGCAAATCGCCACAAGCTCAATTCAATTCACTACAACAATATTTAAAGTATTTTATCAAAATTTTCCAAACTTACCACAACATTTAAATCGTAATTGTATTTAAAGATCATAATTTTGTAAAGAAATTATTTCATTTCACCACAAATTCCAAAATTCACCACAAAAATTATAGTTAGCAAAAATGCAAAAAAAAACTAAAAACTATTGAACATATTAAGTATCTGGCATTAGGAAGCCAGATGGCTGAGAAAACGTTTCCATGAGAGCATTTCTGATATCTTCATCTTCATCATGGGAATGCAGTGGTTTAATGACGGATAATACACTAAGAGAAAAAATATTCATTCAACTAATAAATAAGTATCATTAATAATTCTTCATTGTATGAATGAAAGTTTTCATTGTACGCATGAAATTCTTCATTCTACTTCAATCATACAATGAGTTCTTACATTAGCTCGTTATTAATGACAAAATTTATTAATAAAATGAAGGGTTTCCTTTCAGTGTAGGGAAACAGGACAAGGGAATCACAATGTAGCCAACTGGGCCTCCGCGTGGAAGGTCATTATAGCACCGCCATTCCCAACCTAACCCAGCCTACGTTCTGTTATTTGAAGACGTTTTATGGCTTTTTGAAACTGACATTTGTGTTATAAAACTATCAAGACTCACCTCTTTTTCAAATTCCTCTCGTACATTAGCGCTGTCCAAAGAGCTGGATTGTGTTGGAAGATAACCAAATGATTGTATGGCTGGTAAGCGTTTGACAACCAAAGGTCCTTTAAATATAGTGCCGTTACCGTTAACGTTGCTGCTGCTGCTGCTGCTACCGCTCCCGTTGTGGCTGTAATGTATATGTTGTCCGGCAACACCTACACCACTACCATTTCCTGTGCCATACAGCAAAAACGAGGGCGAAGAGGATGCTGAGTTATTATCGTGTTCAAAATGGAAAATAGTTGTCTGGTCGCTACAATTCGATTGCACTTCATCGAGACATTTTTGTGATGACGATGTATGAGATGCTATAGTTTCGCTGCTCAACCAGACGGGACTGGTGAGGCGTTCCTGCTGCAGGACCAGCGGTGTTGAATGGGATTTCTTTTGCGGCAATAAGGAACGCGTCGTTGCAAAAGCCGGTGATGTGGGCGAATTTAATAATGGCAAAGTGGGAGCAGGTGATGTATTATTACTAACACTTGTATCTTTTTGATCGTTACTTAGTACACTCGCGTTAGACGGCGTATGCACTAGATCTTCAATTTCTTGTTCTGTTTCTTCATTAATTTCTTTTGTTATATTGTGTTTGGGGGAGTATTGAAATTTACGCGTTGACGTGGGTGTTAGCTTTAAATTAAACGAGGGACTGTGACACTTGCGCGGCAAGTCATTGTCCAAAGACGCTCGTCTATAGTTTGTGACCGGTAGTTGGGTTAAATAAGACGATTTTAAACGGCCGTGATTATCGTAACGTAGTGTTCTTTTGGAATTGGGCGATTCACTTGAAATTGTTGGATTTCTATATGTTGTTGTGTTGTTGTTGTTGTTATTGTTATTCTTCAAATTACCGTTTACGTTTACATCAATTTCACTAGTGCGTACTGAGTGATGATGATTCACTGTTCCCACGTCATTATTAGTTTGTTGTGTTATTTCACTATTAGTATTGGTTTTTTGTTCTAGATTACGATTGCGATAAGAGGGAAAACAATTTAAGAGTTCACATTTCTCGGGTGTTATGGATCTTTCGTGGACGACACGCGCCAAAGTTTGTTGTTGTATGAGAGTTGTTTGTTTTTCGAACTTTTGTAATTTACGATAAAACTTTTGGGGATCATAACCACACGGATCGTCAGCGGGCTCTGTTAAAGGTTTGGGCGGCACCGGTGGCGCCGCTTTCTGGCAACGCAAAGAGTTTCTTATGTACACTTGGCGGGCAAAGGTGCCCGTTTCAAAGTTACTGCCATAATTGCGTGGCAAGGACGATGACAAGGCACATTCGTTGGGACTGAGATCTAAGTTAAGGCTGCCGTTGTCGTTGTCGTTGTGGTTGTGGTTGTCGTTGCTAGGCAGGGGTATTTTAACCGATTTTGTGATTATGTTATTGTAATTGTTATTGTCGTTGCTGTTATTATTGTTGTTGCTAGTAGCATACGGTATAAATTGATCACTATGGCATTTATCAATTGTATAACAGCAATTTGTTGGCGTGTGTACACTATGCTCGCGTGATATTTTATTACGATCCACAGGAATATAAAGATGATCGCGGTTCAACAGTTGTAGCTGCTGGTGGTGTTGCTGTTGCTGTTGCTGTTGTTGTTGTTGTTGTATTTGTGTATATTCATTTTTATTTTTAAAATTATTCGTTTTGCAATTTATTGCTGTATTTTCTTTAAACTCATTGTCGTCATAATTTTCCCCAATATTACTCACACATTCCGCCGTTAACCGTTTGATTTGATTTTCATTTTCATTTTCATTCAGTGACAATGACGACGAGTAATTATTGCGATTATTAACGGTGCCAATATCTTCATCCGTTACAAAACGATACGACGACAATTCTGAGACTGTTTCGGAATCTGAACGATGATAGAGATTCGAGCTAAATGAGGTGGATTTTGGATGTTTTATATTTTGGCCATTATTTCTTATTGTTTGATGACTGTTTGATTGTAGGCTCATACTCTCGCAGCAGTGTTCGCAACGTAAGAATCCACCACCAACAACACCACCACCACGAGGTGTATTTGTTATATTTTGTTTAGCATTTTCCATGTTCTGTTTTCCGTTTTCATTTTCGTATGAGCAGGTTTGTAGAGAACATCCCGTTGTTTTAGATATTTTGATAATGTTGTTATTGTTGTTGTTATTAAAGGCTTTACATATTGTTGCCTTGTTGTTATTATTAATAATGGGAAATTGTTCATTATTTGTGTTGGTGCTGGTGGTGGAATTGGAGTGATTATGATAATTGCCATCGAGTGGTAAGTTGTAAAGTGGTGATGTTGTCTCTTCATACGATAAGGAACGATGTTTTAACAACATGGATTTTGTTGCTAGTGCTGTTGCTGTTGCTGTGATGGTTGTGCTTAGTCTTGCTGGTAGCGTGGGCGTCACTGATGTTGTGCTTGAGTTGGGCGCTGTAGCTGTTAATTTTATTGCTGAATTGTTTGATGTTTTCGTTGCCTGTTGGAAATGTTGTCGTTTACGCAACTGTTCATACGTTGCAGGCATGTGTATGGTGGCTTCTACTTGTATTGTGTTTGCTATTTGTTCATTTAATTTTCTGTAGCACAATTTAACAGGCCTGCGTAGTTGACTCAAATTTGGTGTGGCTGGCAAAGATATTGACTTTATCGCTGAGTGTGCTGCTGCTATTTCTGTCAAACTATTGTCAATTTTATTTTTAGCTTTAACAATTTTATTAAGAAATCGACGCACATAAAAACGCATCGTAAAATCAACCATAAAAAAGAGTATTTTTAAAACGAAAACATCATGATCATCAAACATCGTGCCCATTGCAAGAATTCAAATGCACAACCAAATTTTATTATTTATTATTTTATTTTTACATGCATATATTTTTTTTTATTCAGCATCAAATGCACAGCAAATGTAAAACAAAAATATTGTAGTCGAAGAAAAAGAAAAAGAAGAAGAAAATTAAAATTGAGAGTAAATTGAATGTCTTTTTTGAGATACATATGTATGCATGTATGTATGTATTTTTAAATATAAATTTTTGCTAAGCTTACAAATAAATTGTTTTTATTAGACATCTAAGACTATTCTTAGTAATAAAAAGTGAGTGTGTGTCTTCATAAAATTAAATGCAGAGAGAGCAGCAGGCAAAAACAAAATTTAAATTTAAATTTAAATTATGACCCATATTTCACACCAGAGACACTTTTGTTTCGAATAGTTTTGGCTGTTCAGTGGTTTTGAAATCATTTATTTATTTATTTAAATTATTTATCTATTGCTTTATTGCCCGCTATTGTTAAGTTGATAACAAAATTAAGCAAAATTAAGACAAAAAAGAAATATATATACATATACATATATATAAATTTTGTTAACAAATATTGTAATACCACTCAAAAAGTTAATTGCTTAAAAAGCTCAATAATGTAAAATAAAATATATAAAAAAAAATTCTAACTTTAACTTAAATCGCTGCAAGGACACGTCAACTTGCAATAAGGGAAAAAGGAATTAGTTTTAACAGCATTTACTATTAGAAAAAGGTAGCGACTAATATTGATGTTCAAAATTCCTGGATTCCTGGTAAAGTTTATTGTAATTAATGCTAGGGTACTTGTATCTGTCATATATCCTTATTAATAAAAATTTATTTTCAGCCATAAACGTATGGCAAGAGTACATGCAAAAATATGTTGCAATAATTTCTAAACTTATACAATTAAACTCTGAGGAAAATTTCATATCGTTTAGAATGATTAAATATCTATATGTGATACAAAATATTTTAATTTTATTTACACCTACAATGACCAGGATGCCGCTAAGACTTGAAAATATTGCTGGAATTGCAAAGTTAAGTTTTTTGAAAGTTTTAATTTCGATCGTGGCAAGCAAGGATAAACCCAATCTCCATATATGCTTAATAGCAAAAGTTTGAATATTTGCTATAGTTAGGTTCAAAATCGGTTCTTAATTTATGCGATTAGCCCGATTAAGATATTATTTTTGATTCTTATTTTTTTTTATTCAAAAGCATTTCTTTTGTGTTGAAACTGAGTTTCCTCATTGCAAATGAAACTGTGTGCGTGCTCATTACACATACCACTTTCTGAAAAATATTTATTTTTAAGTCCCGCTTTTTGGCGGTATTTTCTCTAAAATCCCTCTTTTTGATAGATGACTTCCCGCTTTTTGCAAAAACCACTTGGTCCACGTTAACCATATACCTTTTGATAATGAATGCATATGAGTAATACAATATTCTTTATCTTTATTACTCATACGTACTCATATACAAAAGGATAAATGGTGAATAAATTTGTAACTACGAATATATCGCTCATTTACTTCAATAGTGTCATAACTAAAATAAAAACTAATTTTGCAGAAAACGCGTTTAAAGTTTTCCATTTGCATACAACGCACTGAAGACATGAAAAATTATTCTTCTCTCACGATGAAATTTTTACACAAGATAAAATACGAATTTTGCAGAATTATTTTTCATGAGCGATATGTACTTGATGCTTTGTTTCTTATTATTTAAAAAATTCCTTTCGGACATGTTATACACAATTTAATGGGTTACAATGCTACATATGCAAAGGAAGGATCATCGCAAGTTTTAGGCTTTTAATCTCTTAGCATTTATAACAATTGAAAATTTGTGAATTAAAAAATTCTAAAAAGTGGGAATAATTCATTTATAACATTAAACTCGTAATGTTAGAAATAAAACGTGCTATGTGGGCCGTGCTAAAAAAAAATTAAAGTCCTAATTTGTTTTTAAAATTTTTTCAGATTGTTTTATAACTAATGCCTGATTTCAATATATTATTTTTTAGTTAATGCATTTCAAAATTACGAATACGAATTAAAAAAATGTATTTGTTAATGCCAGTTATTATTTTCAAAAAGCGACTAAAAATTGTATAAGAAAAATATAAAAAACTTACAGCCTTATTTATAAAACTTATTGAGGTTTTATACAAATTTTCATACAAAATTTTTCTTAAAAAGCCTTTATAGAGCCTCAATAGTTTTTATAAATAAGGCTGTTAATATTTACATAAAAGCTCTTTTATTAAGCTCGAAAAAAATTTTCACCTGAAGAAGCCACATAAAATAAGGCGTCCCGTAATATTGTTGAAAAATAAATATTGTTCATTTTATTAAAAAAAAACAGCTAAAAATTCGATAGAATAGTTATTATATCGAGCCTTATTTTCGATTTTATCGTAAGCGACAAAAATTAAATTTTTCAGGAGAAGGTTTTTTTTTTAAATATTCAAATTTGTTTTTGTACGTAAATTGTCGCTTACGATAAAATTGTACAGCCTGTATCTTAAAAGTTATCAACTAAGTTATAAACTATGTGCAGGCCCATAAAATTTTAATTTCAATAAAAAAGTCTATTTCCGATAACATGTCGCTTACGATAAAATCGTAAAAATTGCTCGATATAATAATAATAAAAGTTCAAATAAAATATTCAAAGCTCCTTAATAATTACAACTAGAAATCAACTTAAAAATACTAAGCAATATAAAAATTATTGAATTAAAAATATTTCCAACTTACCTGAAGCATGTGAACTTTGTCTAATTATCTGCCTTCTTTTCAAATGCCAACATGAAGAAGAATTACCCCTACGAGAACAGCAACACAAACTGTTTCCATTCGCAGAACTTAAGCTGCACGTATCGTTGCGACACAGTTCTTTAACATAATCGATAAGTGGATCTTCGTTGGCAGGCAGGCCATTATTGCGGCGTTCGTGTAATGGTATATAAGTAACATTTAGGGAATTTGATCTAAAAAATATGACATAAAATATAAAACATTAAATTTACTTAAAATAATTTAAAATTATTTAATTTAAGTTAATATTTTAGTACATAAAACACAATAAGCTGGTATAAGAATTGTAAATGTTTTCAGTAAAAGAAGAAAAAAAACAAGCCACTGTGCACACCCGTACTTTTGCTTACATGTGTAGTGTAGTTCTTTTGCAGCCTTAAGGTATGCTGTGATTTTGCTGGCATAACGTCGGTTAGTTGCTGGTTTGCGGCACAGTATATTCAAAATACATTATGGCTGCAGCAAACCAGGAACCAACCGACGACGATAATGCAAAACGTTACCGTTTGTTTGTTTGTTTGTTTGTTACATTTAACACAAAACTTAGTGCAGTAGGAGACGTGCAGCAGCTGTATAAACATTAACACACACACACACACACCCTTCAACAAAAACACAGGCATATATGTAATTTAAACTTCTCTTTAAGTTTATGAAAGAGAGTCAGAGGGAAAAGAGAGATATTCTTTTGTATGCATGTGTGATTTTAACCAAGCAAAACATGCTTTTGTTAGAATTAATCATGCATTTTATTTTAGAAAAAAAAAAGTTTGTTTAATTAAAAAAAAAAAAACAATAACAAGTAACATTTAGTCGTGGCTGTTGCTTTTGAATTTTTTTAAGTAGAATTTCACCTGTTGCTGTGGTGGAGGGGCAATTTTTTGCTCGCTGTTGTATCGTAATTTAGGCGTTTAGACATCGTGACCGTTTTATCGTTTCTTTTTGTAGCATTCGCTTCGGGCATAATAATTTTACAGCAGCACGAAAACGCACTGCATGCAGTCACTAAACACTGAAATGAATTTTTTGTTTTCATTTTTATAATTTTAATTGTATAAACAGAGATACATACATTTTATTGCAACAATTTATTTTAAATAATGTGCAAAAACTAATTCTGCCTGCGTGCGTATTTGCTTTTATATATTAAAATGGATATATGTAAATATATTCATTTATATACAATAAATTTAAATACAAATTGGGTGTTAACGTACAACTTTGTTGATTTTGCCAAAGCATTATTAGTTTTCTTAAGAAGCTGTTAGATATACTCGTAAATATGTATGTACATAAAATATAAAATTATTCAGAAGCTGATGCACACATGTATAGGTGTGTTGCCAGTTGCAATTATTTTCTTAAAATTTGGCAGAGTTTGTTGCAAATATATGAATTTTTTTTATATTATATATACATAGATACATATGTATGTGTCTTTTTATATCAATATTTTATTACGGCAAAGCTTAAATTTAGAGAAAGCTTCACAGGAAGGAAATTAGTTTACAGTATTCTAATGACATAAAAATCAATGAAAAATTTAATTCAGCCATATAAAGTCAGTTAAGCTTTCCATAAGATTTATTAACTAAAAAACTTTAATTGGCACAAGTAAAGTTTAAATTGATTTTTTTTTTTCAAGTATATGAGTTAATTGGAGAAATATTTTTCCCTTAGTAGTGAATGTAGAAGACAGTTTGACAGTATGAAATTTTGGCCCAAGATGATTAATTTATTTTAATATTTTTTTGATATGTTAATAAGCTTTGTAGTATTCAAACTTTTTCAAGTATAAGATACCTGCAATAAGTCTTTTAAGCTGCTTAAGACTTTTGTAATTGTTTGGTTCTATTTAATTAATTTCCTTGCATCATGATTTAAATCGGAAAGTGTTTTTTTTTTGGAAATTTTGTAACTTCAGAAGTTTTTTATTTTAATTTTTTTCAATTAGATAATTTGTTTATCATAGTTTATGACTAAAAAAATTATTTGCTTTGCAATCTTAGAAGTTTTCATCAGTTACTCGCAAGCTTAGTGTATTCGTAGCTATGCAGCAATTTCCCCAAATTTACATTTTAAAATATATGTATTTGTGGCAGTAAAATCATATTGCTTTAAAATCTTTTTCACTGCATTCCTATTCTTAAATGCAATAATGTATAACTACTTGTTACATAAAGTTTAAAAATAATTTCGAAAAACCAAAAACTAATGAAAATGTTTAAAATTGGTTAAGAGAATTTTTTGATTTTATAACGTAAAAATTTTCTTAACCTCTGCTTCACTTCTGACTTCCCTCATTTCCCCTCCCACAAACAATTTGTTTTATGTAGAAATGTATGCAAGTGAGTGTTTCATTTTATGCAGACCGTGTTACCAATTTAGGGGATTTGTCCGAGATTGGGGTTGAAAATTTCGTATTGGGGATCTGGGGATTTGTTGGAGATGATAACCAAATTTGAGGGGATTTGTTGGGAATTTTTTTTATAACTGATGGTAACAAGTATGATTTTTGAACTAAAGAAATATGCGTCCGGCAAGTCCAAAAATGTTCGTTACTATTCATAGTGAATGGTTTATAATAATGAAGAAGTATCAAGGCAGATTAACCAATATTGAACACCACCAAAACAAAAATACACAACAAAATGCAATACGACTTGTTGGAAGCACTTCTTAGAATAAACACACACTTTAAAAATAATTCAATTTGTTGTGACAAATTTAATTCTACTTCTGCTGAAATGCTAAAACTTTTCAATACAAGTACTATGTACAATAAAGGTTCTGAGGCTGATGAACCAGAAGATTTCGATTTTTTAACTTTAGTTAAAAATGTTTTTATACTTGTGTATATTAAACTATGTATAATTTTTTCTTTATAAGTTTTATATGTACAAATTAAATTTAATATGAATGTAAATATAGCTGTCGATGTAAATGAATTTTATTGAATAAATATGTTATTTTTGTCATTATTTTTCAAATAAAATTAAAAAAATTAATTTTTTTCACAAAAGAAAAAATTTGAATCAAAAAAATTAAATTTGGGGATTTTTGGAGATGACAATTCAAAAATTGGGGATAAACTCTAGAAAAAAAAACTGGTAACACTGTACGCAGATGCTCCTTTTGCTTTCCTCTTTTTGAATCGATAATTTGTTTGTATACATATATGTTTTTAAAGAGCAAGTATTATTTATTAATGATGTGCTGTTAATTATAACACTTTTCCACAGCAACAATTTATCGCAAGCAACAAATCAATTAAGCAATAACAACAAAATGAAAAAAAAATCATTTAACAAGCAGCATTGCCAATAAGGCACGGTAAGCGCTAGATTTAGCGCGTTTTAATTTTGCCCACAGCTTTAAATAAAAATAAAAGCTTTTAACATCGAATTCGAGTCTTTCTTTTTTCAACAAATACAGACTTCTGCAAATCAAATTCAGTAATTTTGCAAACTAAATTCAGAATTTTTCAAATCAACTCCGCCCTTTTAAATATCAAAGTTCGCCTTTTTTACTTTTTTTTTTAATAGGCTATTAGTAAAATAGTACGAAAATGAAACAAATAATTTCGTGGAACAAAAAATAGTACAAACAATTTAAAATAGTTAGTACAGCTTTTACACTTTAATACAGAAAATGGCAACGCTGCACTGACCCCATCTACGCTGGTTTTTTTGGTGTTTTTGGTTTTATTATTTTCCCTCCAAAATAAACATCCCATTTCATACTCTTTATCTTGCTCTCGGGCTCTCAGATTTTGTTTTGTTTTTTTTTTCATTTCAAATGTAAACAAATAAATATTATTTTTGTTGTATGTTTGCACTTACATCAATATGTATACAAGTCCCAGCAAACAACTCAACTACAAGGATTACACCAAATGATTTTAAAAACTTACGATATTGAAAAAAGTGGGAAATTTTTAGAACAAAAATATTCCCTGAAGTCTTGTTTTTATAGAGATATTTCTATTTATTTTTGTAATTCGTTTAAAATTTTGTTTATGGTATTTCAAAATTGTTAGTTCTTGGTATAATTTTTGTGAAAAAGCATTTGCAGATTTTCTTCACATGTTAGTTAGGCGCAGAAATTGTACAATGACAATTTTTTTTATTAAAAATTTTTAACTGCATTTCATTAGTTAATTTAACCAATTGTGTTGGCTAATTCAATTTTAATCAAATAAAAATTTTAATATAATTTAAATGTATGCAAAAACAAGTAAGAGTGCTATATTCGGCTGTGCCGAATCTTATATACCCTTTACCAACGTACGTACATACATATTTGTTTTCTGAACAAATTTATCATTTTTTTAAAGTTTCCATCTTTGGAGCTATAATTTTCATTTTTCAAATTTCATGCACCAAACTTTTCTTTCAGAAGCATAAAATATATTCAATTTATAAAGAAAAAGAAAAAAATTTTTAGACCTATTTAATTTTACATAACACAAAAAGTGTAAGTTTTCCAACCCTGGAGTCATAATTTTGGATTTTTCTGATTATTGATACTAATCTAGTTCTTTAAAAAATACATAAAATATGTTAAGTGAAAAAAGCAAGAACGAAATAAGGAAAAACTTAGTTTCATTTAATTCCTTTAATATTAAAAAATTCAGTTAAGTGCGACTTTGAATCGCGCACGAAAGGAAGGTTTTTTGCTTTTTTGAAGTTTTTTTCAAATTAAAACGATTTTTTCAGTTTTGTCGCTTTTTTCTCGTTTTGTCTGTTTTAGAGGTTTTTTTCATTTTGGCGATTTTTTTCTGTTGTTGGGCTTTTCTTCATTTTGGAGATTTTTCTCATTTTGACGATTTTTTCTTTTTTTTGCGTTTTTTTCGCGATTTTTTTGGCGATTTTTTCTGTTTTTTTGTTTTTTTTTTCGTTTTGGTGATTTTTTACATTTTGGCGATTTTTTTTCATTTTGGCAATTTTTTTTCTTTTTTTAGGTTTTTTTTCGTTTTAGTGATTTTTTTCATTTTGGCGATTTTTTTTCATTTTGGGGGTTTTTTTTTATTTTGGTGATTTTTTTCTGTTTTTAGTTTTTTTTCGTTTTGGCAATTTTTTTTTCTTTTTTTGGCGATTTTTTTTCATTTTGGCGATTTTTTTCTGTTTTTTAGGTTTTTTTCGTTTTAGCGATATTTTTCATTTTAGCAATTTTTTCGTTTTTTTTGCGATTTATTTTAGTCTTAGAAATTTTCTTTTAATTTAGTACTTTTTTTCATTTTGGCGATTTTTTTCTGTTTTTTGGGGTTTTTTTTCGTTTTGGTTATTTTTTTCATTTTGGCGATTTTTTTTATTATTTTGGCGATTTTTTTCTGTTTTTAGGTTTTTTTTTCGTTTTGGTGATTTTTTTCATTTTGGCGATTTTTTTTCATTTTGGCGATTTTTTTCCATTTTGGCGATTTTTTTCATCATTTTGGCGATTTTCTTCTGTTTTTAGGTTTTTTTTTCGTTTTGGTGATTTTTTTCATTTTGGCGATTTTTTTTTTATTTTGGCGATTTTCTTTCATTTTGGCGATTTTTGTTTTCATTTTAGCAATTTTTCCGTTTTTTTGCGATTTATTTTAGTCTTAGAAATTTTTTTTGAATTTGGTGCTTTTTTTCGTTTTGGCGATTTTTTTCTGTTATTTAGGTTTTTTCTTTTTTGGCGATTTTTTTTATTTTGGCGAATTTTTTCTGTTTTTTAGGGTTTTTTTCGTTTTGGCGATTTTTTTTCATTTTGGCGATTTTTTTTTTCATTTTGGCGATTTTTTTTCATTTTGGCGATTTTTTTTCATTTTGGCGATTTTTTTCTGATTTTTAGGCTTTTTCTTTTTTTGGCGATTTTTTTCATTTTGTTCTGTTTTTAGGTTTTTTTTTTTTGTTTTGGCGATTTTTTTTTTTCATATTAGCAATTTTTCCGTTTTTTTGCGATTTATTTTAGTTTTATAAATTTTTTTTTTAATTTGGTGCTTTTTTTCGTTTTGGCGATTTTTTTCTGTTTTTGGCGATTTTTTTCATTTTGGCGATTTTTTTTTCATTGTGGCGACTTTTTTCTGTTTTTTAGGGTTTTTTTTCGTTTTGGTGATTTTTTTCATTATGGCGATTTTCATTTTGGCGATTTTCTTTCTTTTTGGCGATTTTTGTTTTCATTTTAGCAATTTTTCCGTTTTTTTTGCGATTTATTTTAGTCTTGGAATTTTTTTTTTAATTTGGTGCTTTTTTTCGTTTTGGCGATTTTTTCTTGTTTTTGGCGATTTTTTTCGGTTTGGCGATTTTATAATTCTTTGTTTTTTTTGTTTTACCGTTTTTGAAAATTTCAAGAGTTTTGCTCTTACGGTTTCCAAGATACATCAAGTTGTCAAAATTGCATAGTCAAAAGTGCATTAACTGATGGTACACCCTTTAATTTAAATTTTTTGAAATTTTTGTGTTAATTTTTGTAGTCTGTATAAAAATACACTAACCTTACAAATTTCAAGTGTATATACATACATACATAGAATTGTACGTATATTACATGGGAATTTAATATTTTTCGCTGCTCGTTTTGGAACACCCTTTAATTTCCAATTCTCATGTATTTGTTGTTGTAGCGGCCAAAGGTCTACACACTGTGTCCAAATTTCAGGTCTGTAGCTCTTACGGTTCTCGAGAAAATACTAATATAGTTTTAGACATAGTTAATTTTACATAACACAAAAAGTTAAAGTTTTCCAACCCTGGAAACGTCTTTTTAATTTTTTTTATATTTTTTTTTATTTAAAATACCAATTTTAGTCGTACTGAAGTGTAAAATAAATTTATTTATTAAAAAAAAATAAAAATTTGTTTTCGGTAGTTACTTTTATATGGCAAAATATAGTTTACGTTTTCCAGCTCTGCAATCGTCTGCCCGATTTTGCTGAATTTCAATACCAATCTAAGTTGGACCATTTCTGATACATCAGTCCAAGAACGAAGTCTCTAGCTTTTCTGGGAGCTTCGGAAAACCGATTTCACGTACACCGGACGGACAGACGGACGGACGGACGGACGGACGGACAGACGGACATCGCTTATTCGTCATCGCTATTCATAAGGACCCAGAATATATATATTTTTTTGGTCGCAAATTAAAATTATGGAAATTACACACGGAATGACAAACCTATATATACCCTTTTCCATTTTTGGTAAAGGGTATAAAAAAAAGTGGGAAATTTTTAAAACAAAAATATTCCCTGAAGTCTTGTTTTTATGGAGATATTTCTATTTAGTTTTGTAATTCGTTTAACATTTTGTTTATGGTATTTCAAAATTGTTAGTTCTTGGTATAATTTTTGTGAAAAAGCATTTACAGATTTCCATAGATTTTTACCCTATAATTTTTATGTATAAACCTTCATATGGTAATTAAGCGCAGAAATTGTACAATGACAATTTTTTTAATTAAAAATTATTACTGCATTTCATTTAACCATTTAATTTAATTTGTGTTAGCTAGTCCAATTTTAATCAAATAAAAATTTTAATATAATTTAAATGTATGCAAAAAAAAAATGTTGTACGGTGTTTGATATTAATTATTGATATTTTGCTACACCAAAATTATTCAAGGGCTCTCATGTACCAATTTTCTTTTCCTGGAGTCCATAGAGAACGAAATTACCTTTTGGGGTATTTTTTTATCACTTCGTCAAGTGATTTTATATGGGAAAATATAGAGAAAAACAGGTTTTTTAGAGTTTTAAATGGAAAGAGTCATACCTTCTCTGTTTCTAAACGGATTTCTATTATTAATTTTTTTTTATTTAAAGGATCTGGTATTATCTTTCAAACAAGACATACGTTTTGTAAATCGGTTAATAAATGCCTAAGTTATAGTGGTTGAAGTATGTAAATTGCAAACTTTAAACTTGTCTCGGTATGTATTTTCTGAAAAGCAAGATTTTTTTGAGTTAATACTATTCTGCAATAAAAGACCGATATACAGTATATGCGAGAGAAAATATGCTTTATTTTTTTAACACCCTGTAAAAAAAATATTTTTTGGTTGTTTATTTAATTTTGTTTATTTCTTGCACTTCCAAATTCAAATGTTTATTTGTGGCGGCATTGTGAGTCGACTTAATAACACTTAAATTCAGTAACATCAAAAAAAGTATACATAAAACATGCAGAAACTTATATGTGCTCTTCAAAATAAATATTTCTTTAATATTTAAAACAAAAAAGTTAAAAATACTCTAAATAAAAACAATAATTTGTTTAATTCAAGGAATGCATTTTTAAAAATTATTTTCTATATTTTGTATGACTTGGTCGATTGATGCAACTCGGCAAAAGTTTTGTTTATTGGTGAAATAAATTAGAAAATTTACATTTTGAAAACAAAATTGCCAAAAAAAAATCGATTTGTATTGCACGGGCGGTGGTAAAATATAATTTTTTTCCTTAACTTAGTCAATATAATAAATATGGAAACACTCCTTATAGTTATGCACAAAAATTTATGAATCCATCCCACTGTGTATTGTAGCACCTTAAAAAATTTAAACAAAAATTTGTTTGCGGACTTAACAAAAAATTTCCATTCACAGCTGCAGCATTCTACTTCACTCTCACAATTATGGGTAGCCTAGTAGCATATGTGTGAGACGTATGAAAGACTATACACCAATTTGTCTCACACTTAAAAAATGTTTTAAGTTTGGGATATAAAACTTTATCTAAATGCGATAACTGTGTGTAGGATTAAAAGCACTGGACAGTATAATTTTTTATCTTACTGGTCAAATTTATTTAATACAGTCTCAAAACTATATTTTATTATTATTTGCGCTGCGATCAGACCCACAGTGCATTATATTTTTCGTTGGTTAATGTGAATGAACTTTTTATTCAACATATTGTGAATGACCTTTAAATTATTCATAATAATGTTTTGGTTTAAATATATTTATATTTATATTTATATTTAGTGCTTAATGTTAAATGAATAATTATTGACACAGTTTGCATAAGAGTGTATTCTCAAAATATTTATAAAAAAATTAAATGATTTTTTCTTTCCATTAAACATTGTTGCTTATTGCTTCTTAGCAATTGCAACTGCTATAATTTTTTAGTTTGTTTTAATATTTAAAATGTATTTAATGGCAGATATGTATATAAATGGCCACTAATTGTAAAATGAAACTGTTGAACTATTACAAATCTTAGCATTCAATTGCCGCAAGAGAATCTAAGAAAAAAGTTTGAGAATTTATTTATTAAGTCTTTTTTTATTATTATTAAAATTGTTTTAAAGCAATGCCATTTTATTTAATTACATACATATAAATTTACTGCATATAATGTATCTGATTATTTTTAAGTAAATATTTATATTATCACATTTTTGAAATTCCACAAGTGTACGAGTCATAAAGCTCATTCGCGGCGGAACTGTATTAACTGAATAAATGTTGTTGTCAGTGATCTTTGAAGTGATAAAACTGTTTTCATAATTTTGTGGCAAAAAAAAGGCAAATTTTATAGAACCGTGGTTGGAGTGTTAATTTTTGTTTTTCTACAATAAGTTTATTTAAAAAGTTTTTATTTTGCTTTCACTATTTCTAACCCACTTCAAAAAAGGAGGAGGTTATTATACTATTATGCTATTATACTAATACTTTTTTATACTATTATACTATTGTACCATTGCATATTATACTAATATACTATTATACCATTATACTATTATACTATAATATTATTATACTATTATAGTATTACACTATTATAATTTAATACTTTTATACTATTAAATTATTATACTATTTTACTTTTATACTATTATACTATTATACTTTTATGTAATATACTTTTATTTATTATACTATTTTATTATCATACTAGTATATTATTATACTATTGTACTATTAAACTATTATATTCGGCCATGTCACAGAGTTAAATTTCGCTCGGAAACGGAATTGAATAATCCTCAAAATGTCAAGCCCTAGCCGGAGCATACCCTGGCATACCAACGCCTCCCACAGTCTGGACATACCTGAAAAATTTTCGTATTTTAATTTTCTTTTTTAGACACTATCTGCTACAAAAATGGGGTTGATTGAATTCCGATTCCGAACGAAATTGGACTCTGTGACATGGCCGTTATACTATTATACTATTATACTGTTATACTATTATACTATTATACCATTATACTATTATACTATTATACTATTATACTATTATACTATTATACTATTATACTATTATACTATTATACTATTATACTATTATACTATTATACTATTATACTATTATACTAATATACTATTATACTATTATACTATTATACTATTATACTATTATACTATTATACTACTATACTATTATACTATTATACTATTATACTATTATACTTTTACACTATTATACTATTATACTATTATACCATTATACTATAATACTATTGCACTATTATAATATTTTACTATTTTACTATATTTCTGTTATACTATTACACTATTTTAATGTTATATTATTTTACTATTACACTATTATACTACTAGACACTTATACACCATATTATACTATTATAGTTTGATAATTTTTTACTACTTGACTATTATACTACTATAATACTATACTATTACACTATTATACTATTATACAATTATGCTATACTATTCTATTATACTATTATACTTTAATACTATTATACTATTATAGTATTATACTATTATGCTATTGTACTATTATACTATTATACTATTTTACTATTATACTATTATACTATTATACTATTATACTATTATACTATTATACTATTATACTATTATACTATTATACTATTATACTATTATACTATTATACTATTATACTATTATACTATTATACTATTATACTATTATACTATTATACTATTATACTATTATACTATTATACTATTATACTATTATACTATTATACTATTATACTATTATACTATTATACTATTATACTATTATACTATTATACTATTATACTACTATACTATTATACTATTATACTATTATACTATTATACTATTATACTATTATACTATTATACCATTATACTATAATACTATTGCACTATTATAATATTTTACTATTTTACTATAATTCTGTTATACTATTACACTATTTTAATGTTATATTATTTTACTATTACACTATTATACTACTAGACACTTATACACCATATTATACTATTATAGTTTGATAATTTTTTACTACTTGACTATTATACTACTATAATACTATACTATTACACTATTATACTATTATACAATTATGCTATACTATTCTATTATACTATTATACTTTTATACTATTATACTATTATAGTATTATACTATTATACTATTGTACTATTATACTATTAAACCATTATACTATTATACTATTATACTATTATACTATTATACTATTATACTATTATACTATTATACTATTATACTATTATACTATTATACTATTATACTATTATACTATTATACTATTATACTATTATACTATTATACTATTATACTATTATACTATTATACTATTACACCATTATACTATAATACTATTGCACTATTATAATATTTTACTATTTTACTATAATTCTTTTATACTATTACACTATTTTAATGTTATATTATTTTACTATTACACTATTATACTACTAGACACTTATACACCATATTATACTATTATAGTTTTATAATTTTTTACTACTTGACTATTATATTACTATAATAATATACTATTACACTATTATACAATTATGCTATACTATTCTATTATACTATTATACTTTTATACTATTATGCTATTATACTATATTACTATTATACGATTATACTATTATACTATTATACTATTATACTATTATACTAGTATACTATTATACTATTATACTATTATACTTTTATAATATTATACTATTATACTATTATAGTATAATACTATTATGCATTGTACTATTAAACTTTTATACTATTAAACTTTTATACTATTTTACTATTATACTATTATACTATTATACTATTATACTATTATACTATTATACTATTATACTATTATACTATTATACTATTATACTATTATACTATTATACTATTATACTATTATACTATTATACTATTATACTATTATACTATTATACTATTATACTATTATACTATTATACTATTATACTATTATCCTATTATACTATTATAATATTATACTATTATGCTCTTATACTATTATACTTTATACTATTATACTCTCATACTTTCATAATTTTATACTACTAAACTATTATACTACTATACGATTATACTATTATACGCTTTATTATCCGCAAGGTCCCACTGGCAAGTGTTGATATTAAAAAGAAAACTTTATCTAGTTTTGCTACCGAAAAAAAGAGATTTAGGTTGAAAAATATTAAAAACACAAACAAAGAAATAAATAAAAGTTTTATTTACAATTAAGACTACGTAACATAAATTTAAAGAGAAACTGACAAAAAGTCACGTTATCGCAAAAAATGTTATGAAAAATTTTTTTACCAACTTGTTGATAAAAATAATGAAATTCATTTATTCTCATTTCAGCTTTTTTTTTGGAATTTCACACAATATTAAAATGAAATGAAATGCATGGTCCCAATATGACTAGACAAATTTTCAAATAGTTTGAAAGCTCACGCACTATTTTTCAAAACCATAAAAGATTTTAAGACTTTGAATTTTTTGCTTAATTAAGTAATTTTATGGAAATGATGATTAAATAAAATATATAATAATTTTCTTTTAAGTGTAACAAAGTAGATAAAAATTTTGAGGTGATCTAGATTTTGCAATGAAAATTGCTAAAGTAGTAGAAAGAACAAATAAAATGTTATACTTATTTTGGAGGGACTAAATTGAATTAAAGTAAAAAATGTGCCTACTCCAAAAATAAATCAATGAAATCATGGTTTGTTAAGTTTGAGGCAAAAATTAGTTGTTATACTACTGTCAAGTAAAAGCAACTTTCCGAATTAAAACATAAGGACTATAGGCAGCTATATAATTTTATCAGTAATCCTCAACTCAACTTCTCAAGTATATTAGGGAGGAGAGGAACTCATTACACTGTACAAAAAACTAAGGTTATTAAGATTGATTCTAACAGACAATGCCAACAGAAAAATATAGTACCTTTTCAGTCCTTTCAAGATTTATTAATGCACTTTTATTTAAAATTTTAGAAAATTTTTGTGGAAAGTTTATAAAGCCTTTTCGCAGCATGGGTTTGTTTTATAAAATTCTAATATACATAAGTTCTTGACTTTTATCAACAAAAATTAATCAACTCGGCTGGGAGACACGAATAACCTTTTTCTCTTCTCATCTAAGCCAATGTGCCATCTTTTAATAGTTAAATAATATCTTCTGCTTAAGATTGAAAAAAAAAATCTTTAATCAATTTATGTGAGACTTTCAGATTAACTCTCGCCAATATTTATGACAGTTTAACATTAATTACGAAAAATAAGTCTGTTGCCTACAACTAATGACTTTTTTGTGTTGCAAAGAAATCATACAAAAATAATTTAAGATCACAACGAATTTTGTACATACTTCAAATAAAATTTTTCAATAAGTTCGCTAAAAGAAAACGCTTTCACAAACTGTTTGACAAGCATATTTTCAGTAATTATTAGAGAAGACGGGGTCCCAAATCCTTTATGCTGTTAATGTTGAAGGGAGGAGTGATTCCTCGAGGAACCAACTGTTGTTTGTTAAAGTTCTCTAGAACCGCTCATTTGCCTCATTGAGCAGTCTTTTTTTCGATTTATGTAATCGAAATGGTATTGTGACAAAATGTTAAATCACCATGCAAAAGTAATGATTGTAAAGCATGTTAAATTCATTAGAAATATTATGTTGTTTAAGTGTGTTGGAGTACAATGCACTGTTGTTGCACCATTTAAATAATTAATAAAATAAGTTGACTATGTTAAATTAAATTCATGCTATTTCAAGTTAAAATAACTTTGATTTAACATGGTACTTTGTATAAAATTCACGTTTTTGCAACCTGAAATAACTTTGATTCAACATGATTTTTCATTTTGATTCAAAAGCACTAAAATGTTGCATCAAAAGGAAAACTTTTGAAATCACAAATGAAGAAAGTAAAGTCTTTGCCAAAAAAAAAAATTATTTTAGCTTGTTTTTCGTAGATTTTTATATGAAATTTTTCTGTAAGCGATTTTCTAAAGATATTTTCACAATTTTGTAGACCTTGTCTGGTATTAGTTTATTCATTTAAATGGGATACTCTATGGATCTACTTAAAACGTTCACTTTCCATATATGTACCTTATAGGAGTCCAAACTGTGACTTACAGCCTGTGCACTCACTAATGAATATTTGTAGAAATTACAAACTAAATGACAAACTTATGTAAATGCATGCAAGTGCATACAAAAACCCTTTCCATCTGTGGTCAGGGCATAAAAAGCATCCAATTGATTTATCTGGCTGAGCATAAGCATTAAATAAATCCCATATAATTTATCATAATTTTTTTTTTTGTTTTTTTATGCCACACAACAGAATTTGTCACGCTGGCAATTAAGCCCTTTCAGTTTTAAATATTTTTTTTTTAATTTTTCCATGTATTATAGTATTTTAAAGTGTTAAGATAATAAAGCTTAAGGAAAAAATCTTACTGCACAAATATGCCAGGCCAAAGAAATCTATTATTAAACCTTTTAAATGATTTCACGCAAACGAATGGCTGAAAAAAACCCTTAAAACTTAAGTCAATGGAATAAATAAAAACTTATACTTTACACAACAAGTTGAGAAAAAAGCCGGGTAAAAGAAAACAAGTAACAACACCAACGAAAACAAAAAATTAATAATGACTAAAAACTTAAAAGGTGCCAACAACTAACAGACACTTTAGATACAAAAAACTGAACTGCAGAGAAAATTGAAAAATTAAAAAAAAGAACGACGACGTCACATCAACAACAAAATAACAAATAAAACACATCAACACTCCGCCACCACCATTGTTGTGATCATCATCATCATCATCATCATCACCACCATTGTCGTCATCACCAGCATCACCATCGCCACCATCTCCGTCAACATCTCATGATCATTTTATGCTACGGTGCATAAATAGACAGATAGTCAAAACTTTTTGTTGTTGCTTCTTTTATGTGCCATTCATTTATCCTTCAGTCAAAAGTTTCAATTTCAATTTACGGTTTTAGTTTCAATTTCAATCTTTTCTTTCGTTCGTCTTGCTTTTTTTTCCTCTGTGCAGTGCAACAGATTCTGTTTCTCTAAACTTTTTAAGAACTAAACTGATGATATGAAATATTTATGACTGGAAACGTTATGATGTTAATGAGGCAATAGACAAACTTTGGCACTTAAGCTTAAATTAGACGTGCCATAAGCATAACCAAAAAAAAATTCACTGGGTGTCTACGGTATGGCGAGTCACCTGTAAGAAAATACAGTGTTGCGCCTAAGTTTGGTTCGAACAGCTGTTTTGAATTGTTATGCAACCGCCAAAATTCGGTTGTCTCAACGAATCTGTTTTCTCTGTGTATAACTAATTTTAAATTTTAGATGCTGTCGATCGATGGTAAAGCACCGTGACATAAATTTAAAAAAATTGCAAATTTTAATTTTACTCGAATAATTTTCATTCGAATAACTTTTAATCGAATAAAATTTATATAAGTTATTTCGTTATACTTAGGGTTTGAAGTTTAAGTTTACGGGTCTCTTGAAATAAATGCTATTATTTGAACAAGTTTTACTTGAATAATGACTAATAAAGATTCTAAAAATTTATAGTCGAATAATTTTTATAAATAAGTTTACAGTATTCTTCAAATAAATGCCATTAATTGAATGAATTTTTGTTAGATGACTGTTTTACTAGAATAATTTTTGATTATTTTTAATAAATAAAGATTGTTAAAAGTTCTTATAATTTTTATTCGAATAACTTTTACTCGAGTAATATTTAATGGTGTTGTTTCGTTTTGCGTAGCTTTTCAAATAACTGCTTTTAGTCGAATAATTTAGATGCGAATCATTTCGACTGACTTGTTTTTTTTTACCATTCCTCAAATATATTACCAAAAAGTCAGTCGAAATGATTCGCATTAAAATTATTCGACTAAAAGCACTAATCTAATAAAATTTAATCGAATAATATATGTATGACTCGAATAATTATTTAATATTTATGAATATGAATAAATGATGGTTAATCGATTATTTTTTATTCGAATAATTTTTAACCGAATATATTTAGACTTAACTTTTCAAATAATTGCTTTTAAGCGAATAAATTTTAACTTAATAATTGACATTTATATGGTTTTACTAGAATAATTAATGTTAGATAAATTTTAATCGATTACTTGTTATTCGATTAAATTTTACTCGACTCGACTAATTTTATTCGATAAATTTTTACTCAAAAAATATTTGTATTATTTCGTTTACAGCGTTCTTCAAATAAATGCGATTAATAATTAATGATATTAATCGAATAAATTTTAACTGAATGGTTTTGCTCTAGTAATTTTTTTATTATTTTCAATAAATTAATATTCGAAAAATTTTTAGTCGTTTATTTTTTATTCGATTAAATTTTACTCGAATATATTAAGATTTAACTTTTTAAATAATTGCTTTTAATCGAGTAATTTTAATGCCATGCATTTTGGCTGACTAGTTTCTACATCATTCTTCAAATAAACGATATTAATCGAATAAATTATAACTGAATAATATAAATACATATATTCTCATTGAATTAATCGAACAATTTTTTAATATCTTCAATAAATTAATGTTTGACTAAAAACTTTAATCGAACTATTTTTATTCGAAGACATTTTACTCGAACAGATTTAGATTTAACTTATCAAATAATTGCTTTTAATCGAATAATTTTAATGGGAATAATTTCAGCTGACTGGTTGCATCCTAAAAGCTTTGAAGATTTTAAAACATTATTAGACTTTGTTATCTACACATTAGTATCTACGAACGCACCCTTTTTACACACGCAAAGTTTACTTTGCAAAGTCTTAATTCAGTTTTGAGAAAGAGAGAGAGAGAAAGTATTCCTCACTTAGTCTTTCACCCAGTTGGATTAAGACTTTGCAAGGTAATTCAATTAAATTCTATTAACTATAAGTCACTGAATACACTATAGATCAAATATATATATATATATATATATATATATATATATAGTATAGTAAAAACATAAAATAAGTTATTTGTTTAATTTCGTACTTAAGCTCCACAACTCCTCGTTTTATCGGTTTGAATTTAATTTCAAGCCTTATAGCAGATTTTAATCAAAATCTTTATGGAAATCTATAACGTTTACACGAACTTTTTTTAGATTTGTTATCCAAAACAAAAACCCATTAACTGAAAAATATCTAAGACTACAACCAAAAACTGCAATCTAGTCAATTCACACACCTTTTTAAGCAGACCGTAGCTAATTCACCCATCTTTATTTATAAATAAATAAAAATATTGGGTTTTGATTAGATATCCTACAAATCTACTGACAAAATAGTTTTTGCTTTATATGGGAAATCTATTAAAAAGCAGCAAGATTTAGCCCGAAATCTCGTAAGTACTAAATTTCGAGACAACGTAAATGCCGTATTAAACAATTATAGCAGAATTTTAAGTACCATTTAAGCGCGGTACTTACCTGACCCTGTTTTGGCTAAATGTACTAAATGCCCAATATAATCCTCGCAAATTTTAAAAAAATTTGGGATTTAGTGTAGTGACCGATTTATAATAGAATTTTATGTCAATTATTTTTGTACAAAGCGACAAAAAAACTCCCCTTCCAGGGAAGATTAAGAAATTTAAGATAATCCAGAAAAAGGATTTTCGCAAGATTTTACATAAAAGTACTGAATGATTCCTTTAACTAAAAAAGGACAGGCTGGAATTTCCTCCTATTTATTTTCTTGTACAGTATTAAAGAAACTAACATCTAGCCTGATGAGCAAAATCTAGTTCTGACGAGATTTTAAGCAAAATCTGTTAGATATTACATATAAAACAAAACCTATTTTGACACTAGATTTTGTCGAAATCTACATAAAATCTAGTAGAAATTAGTGATAGAATTTTGGATTTTTTCCAAATGGTACTAAAAAGGTGTGTGAATTGGCTGTAGTGCAGTTGTTTGGTTGTAGTTTAGGAAAAATGTCAGTCAATAGGTTTTGCTTTGGATACGAAATCTGTATTAAAGGCAAAAGCACTGGCTGTAAATGGTTTAGATTTGAATAAAAGTTTTAATTGAAATCAACCACACAAAAAAAGTATTCACCAACTAATGTTTTCAATAAAAAATAACTGCCATATTCATAAAAAATATTTATGTTTAATAAGAGGTTTATGAAACAAATTTTCTATGGATATTTGATTAATAAACCTTTTATAAAATCAAAATAATTTTTATGAATTAGACCCTAAATTTTTAAATGCATTAATTAATTTGAGTAGAAAATTATTAAATAAAGTTTATAAAATTGTTTATAAGTGAAAATTTAATTAGTTTTTTAATTGATATTACAATATTATTCATGTTACTTTTTTGTGTGTAGACTTCGTGCCCTCTTAAATTTTTTGTAGAATTTTGTGGCAGCATGTTTTGTAATTAAAATTTAATATAATTGTTGAAATTCGACTTGAGTTTGCACACCCCGGCATTTTTAGAACAACTTTAATATTTTAATGGTCATTATCAGCAGCTAAAAAAGAAATATATGTACACGCAAAGAAAATATATGGTTGTAAAATGGTTGAGAAAACAATATTATGTTCTCTGAAACAAATGTGTGGTCGTTGAAAACTAGTTATTGTTATTTTAAACATTAATTTCGTTACGATGAACAGAGTAATGTTTGAATATAATAATTACATTCATTATATTCATAGAAAGTGCGACATGGTTAAAGTTTAAAAATATAGTTTTGTTAAAAATTTATGACTACAATATAATTTGTATTATCGTGTAATAATAATATGTTATAGATAACAATATAATGTTATCCAAAACCATACTATGTTGAGTTAAAAAAAATCTTTTTCGAAAACATCTTCTGTCAGTTCAGTGTTTCGTTTGTAAGCTATCGGTAGTGCACGCGTGGTGTTAAATAAATAAAAAAAGTATAAACAAAAGGATAGATAAAAATAATATGTACATACATATGTATGTATGTGTATCTCTTTATACAGATATGTCTATATTTCGTGTACACACATATATGTAAGTATACATTTCTATACATACATACATACATTTTCTTTCAACAATATTAATTTATTTTTATTTCGGATTTACCGCACAGCTGTTTTAAACAAAAGATTTGCCAATAAATATATGATTAAAAAACAAAATATTATTATTACATAAAATAATACTATGATCATATTTAACAATATTATTATAATATTTGAACATGGTATGGTAAGTATCAATTATATTTTAGTCACATCTAACAATAGTGTTGTCTTATTTACAATAATAAGATTAGGTATAACAAAATTAATTGTTTTTGTAGATAATATTATTATTAACTCAGAAAATAATATTGTTTAAACTTTGCTTTTCCATTGACAATAATATGATTTGACTGCAACCATATAATTCAATCATAGTATGTTGCTGTTTGATTATGGTTACCTCAACCATATTTTTTCTTTGCGTGTATGTATGTACATATGAATATAGATTTCTTGCCTTTTGCAACTATCCAGCAAATTAAAAATAATAATAATAATAACACAAATAAAAGAAGAAAAGGAAGGTGTTATTCTGGAGCGCTAAAATGCCAAGAGATTAATCATAAATCTTAATTTACAACAAAAACGCAAAAAGCTTGAAAAAAGTATTAAAAAAAAATAAAAAATAAAGGCTGACACAGAACTTTAATTTTTATTATTTAAAAATGAATTTTTCTTTTAACGCTCTTTTGTATGGCGCTGTCAGTTGTCAGTCAACAGGCTGTTGCAAGGAGAAAAGCACAAAACAACAAACAAACAAATAAAAAACTATAAATGCCACAAGAGATGGAGCATGAAAATGCCATGAAATGAACAAATTTTTAGATTTTTTGCTCTCCAATTCTATTTGCAGCCAGAAACGGCAAAATAATTTGAATATTTCTGCAAAAAAAACGAAGAAATATGGGCGTTTTTGCTATAGTTGTAAAAGCTTAAGTTCTGGCAAAAGTTAAAAAAATATTTATTTATTTTTTTTTTTTTTAATATTATTTGCTAATAAAATACTTAAATAAAATGTGAAAAACGCCTGTTTTGATAGTTCTTTTTAAATTTGTTGAACTGAAGTCTTTGGTGTAAATGGGCACTACAACATGGCATCATTTGGACTGCACCAAGTGTGTTTAAATTTAATTTTAGCCCATTGTGTTTTGAATGCAACGCCGCCTTGCGAGGCATTAATTTTTTTTTTAGTTAATTTAGCTTAAGAGTTTTGCTTGCACTGGGCAACACTTTGTTTCTGATTTCTTTCTTTTTGCCTAGACATACTGATGAACTGGATGGAATATAAGTGGTTGATGGTTTTCTATGTGAACATCATATAAATGACGTTTAAATATTTGCCCATTTTTCTTTTCATTCTTAGGATTTGAATGACTGGTTCACTTACTGTTGTTGTTGTTGTTGTTGTTACTGCTTTAAAAATCTAAAATTAAATTGCACTAATTGATGGTTTCTTTTTCAATTTCGCTAAATTGAATTTATAAATTGAAATTGGCATGGAAGACAAGAGAGTTGAGAGTTTTTATGCCAATTTTTTATGGCCTTCAGAGTTTGCTGAAATTTTATTTTTAATTAACTATTCATAATGCGAAGAGTTTAACTTCTAAATTCGAAATAGAGTGGGGGGCGTCGTCATATTTATATCTACATGATTTCAATTTGCTATTAATTTAAATCAAATAATTTCAGTAAAGTGCGAGCTTGATTCGTACACAAAGGTTTCCGTACGGACACTAGATATGAAATACTATACGAACTTTAGCCTATATAATATATACGGCCATGTCACAGAGTTCAATTCCATTCGGAATCGGATTTCAATCCACCCCATTTTTGTAAGAGATAGTGTCTAAAAAAGCAAACTAAAGTACGGCAATTTGTCAGGTGTGTCCAGTCTGTGGGAGGCGTTGGTATGCTCCGGCTAGGGCTTGACATTTTGTGGTTTATTCAATTCCGACTCCGAACGGAATTGAGCTCTGTGACATGGCCAATAGTTTTGGAATTTTTTTAGTTTTTCGCATTTTTTTAGATTTGTCGTTTTTTGCCTTTTTTCGGTTTTGGCGATTTATTTTAGTTTAAGCAATTTTTTTTTGTGCTTTTTTTTAATTTTGGCGGTTTTTTTCATTTTGACGTTTGTTTTCATTTTGACGATTTTTTTTTTCATTATGGCATTTTTTTTTGGCGATTTTTTCTTTTTTTGGCGATTTATTTTAGCTTTAGCGATTTTATTCAGTTTGGCGCTTTTTTCGTTTTGGCGATTTTTTCGGTTTTTTGCGATTTTTTCGCTTTGGCGATTTTATAATTTTGGGATTTTTTAGTTTCGGCGTTTTTAAAAATTTCACGAGTTTGCCTTTTACGCCTTTCAAGATACAGCAAGTTGTCCAAATTACATAGTTAAAATTACATTAACTGATAAAATACCCTTTAATTTTAATTTCTTAATTTTCGTGTTAATTTTTGTAGTCTGTATAAAAATACAATAAATTTTAATATTTCAAGTGTATATATAATTGTATGTATTTTACATGAGATTTTAAACATCTTTCGCTGCTCGTTTCGGAACACCCCTTAATTTAGCAGCCAAAATTTTAGGTTCGTTGCTCTTAGCGCTCTCGAGAAAACACCTTGTGACGAACAGACGTACAGTTTAGCGAAAACAATAGGGTTCCTTCTCACCCTTGATGTACGAAACCCTAAAAATGAAAAATTGGCGGTACTGATGCCCATAGTAAAAATTTAAGTTTAGTCGGGTAATCTAAAATGTATAGTAAAATTTTGTGGTCAATATTTTTTTGAACTATTTAACTTTAAAATTCAAAATAAAGGGGGCGAGCCATTATAATCTTCACACAAAATTTCAATTTCCTCTTAGTTTCAAAAATAGAAAATTGGCGGTACTGATGGCTATAGAAATAAATTAAGTTTTGTCCGGTATTCTAAAATGTATAGTAGAATATTGTGGTCAATAGTTTTGTTAAGTATTTAACTTTAAAATTCGGAAGAAGGGAGTGGGGGTTTTCTTAATACTCACACAAAATTTCAATTTCCTATTAGTTTTAAAAATAGAAAATTGGCGGTACTGATGCCCATAGTAAAAATTTAAGTTTTGTCGGCTATTCTAAACTTTATAGTAAAATTTTGTGGTCAATATTTTTGTAAAATATTTAACTTTAAAATTCGACATAAAGCGGAGCGCCATTATAATATTCAAACAAAATTTCAATTTCCTATTAAATTTAAAAATACAAAATTGGCGGTACTGATGGCTATAGTAAAAATTAAGTTTTGTCTGCTATTCTAAAATGTATAGTAGAATACTGTGGTCAATAGTTTTGTGAAATATTTAACTTCAAAATTCGTCATAAAATTGGTGGGTGGGGGAGGGAGGGGTGGCGTTGTCTTAATACTCACAGAAAATTTTAATTTTAAAAAATAAAAAGTTGGCGGTACTCACGATTGTAATAAAAATGGAGTTTTCTCGGGTATTCTAAAACGCATAGTACAATTTTAGTGTTGTTAAGTATTTTAGTCTTAAAGTGACTATACCGCCTACACGCAGAAGATTTATAAGGTTAACATTTTCGACAAAGGCTTTGCTACCATTAAAAAAAGCTAAGAAAAATTAAAAATTTTAAAATTACTCGTATGATGTTGGCCAGCTCTTTTACTTGTTGTTTTTAAGACTTATTGTGTAACCAGCTCCCACGGAAGTAAAAAACATATGTATATATATATAATTTTAACTGCGATACAAAACAAAAATCTAGAGCTGCTACACTTTGTTTCCCTTGAGTGTTTTTGTTTTGTGATTTTAAAAAGGTTTTTCCTTACAACTTTATATTTTTCTATTTTCGAAAGAAAAAGAAACTAAAATAAAACAACAGATTTGCAAATTAGCGAAAAACTTGTTAAAAAAAACAAACAAACATAAATTCATACATTTGAAATAATAAATCTACAAGTCGTTTACAACACAATCAGTGCATGACTTTGTCATGTTTAATTTAGAAATAAATAGTTTATTAAAGGGTGTTCTATTAGGAAGAAAATTATAGTATAAAAAGAACTTCGGGAAAGTTTTTTTTTTGGAGTATAAAAAAATAACACTAAAAGAGTTAGAAAAAATTAAAACCACAAAAATAAAGTTCATTAATTAAAAATAAAAATAATAAATAAATAACAAAAATTAAAAATTTTAAAAACCCCCCGATATATCTAGAAAAGATGTGATATCTTCTAAGCATCTAGACCGATTGTCTTCAAACATAGTTAAGAACCTTCTCGATTAAGTCACCTTTGAAACAGAAAAAACTAAATTAAAATCGTGGACACGGACAGACACACAGATACACAGACACACACTAAAAACTTATAACAACCCTTTTTTTGGTCGGGGGTTAAAAATTAATTAATTCTAAAATAAAAATAAAAATTATTTGCTCTATAAAAAAAATAACATAATTCTTATTAGTCTATTTTCAATGTATCGACAAAAGCTGGTCATGTAAAATGTCTGCTATTTGGTGTTATATTTTTAGTGCTTAAAAATAATACATATGTATCTTTCTTTAAGATTACACCCTCTGAAGAAAGAACATCTAATTCTATACAACAACAACAAAAGATAAAGGAAAAACTACACTGCTGCTGATGATCGTCATCAACATTTTCATCGTCAAAAGTTTTTCTTTACACATTTACTTCAAGTAGTTTTACCGAAAACATTTTCAGCCACCGACCGTATCAAAAACAAACAGTAGACGGACGACGCAGCTGCATGAACATCTTAACTTGCAACCTGACAAAAACCATACAAAACGTAAGAATGAGATAAATTGTCCATGTACGACGAGTTTGTTTAGATTTCTAAGTTTATTTTTTCTATTTACCAAAAATGCTACATGAGGAAACGAAACCGAATACATACATATATACATACATACATACATACATACATACATACATACATACATACATACATACATACATACTTGTGAAGTCACTACAGCTTTCACTTGTTCTACGCTCACGAATATATCATGTGGTACCCACACCCTTTTTGGGGTTAACAAGGCAGGCGGCTATGACTTTTTTAACCTTTGAACCCCTTAAGTTATTTCTGAAAATGCTGCTAAACCATTCTTTTTCTTCATTCTTTTAAATCACCTTAATTCTTTTGTGATTTCTGGATTAATCGACTGCAAGTTGTTGCTCTATACTATCATCATACTTTTGAACTACCTTGTACTTTGGAAACAAAACAACTCGACTTCGGCCGTTTTTCAAGTATCTAGTGTATTGTAATGATATTAACTCCTTTTATTTATATGCATGTATATTTTTTTTAACAAAGCTGTGAAATATCCATGAGCTTAAATGAAAATTGCTTATTTACTAGATGAAAATTTATAAGATAAATTTTGTTGTTGCTATTTTGCTTGTAATTACAATGAAATGAAAACTCTTTTGTTCGCTAAAAAAAAAAATAACGTTTAACAATAGATAATTTATTTTCTATAGGATTTTTAAAGCATTTTTGTCTTGTAATATAATGATTTTAATTGATGTTAACACACAATGTAATCGTATGTTGGAGTACAAGCATGTGATCTGTTGCGCTACGAGCATATAAATGAATAGTTTAGTTTTGGCATAGGCTTGTTTGGTAGTGCTTGAAGTTTTAAAATCTAAAATTAATATACAACAAATGTCAGGGTTGGACCAAATATATAAAAATAGATGACTTAAAACATGATGAAAAAATTATTATAATTAATTTATTTGACAAGAAAGTGTAAAAGTTTTCATGTCTATACAATTTGTATGAACGAAACCGAAACCGAAACATCGATTTTCGCCAGCGTGTTAAGAAGTGAAGTTGTTTGTAGACAACGAACAAGCCAGAAGAATGTCATTAGTCTTGGTTTTTGTCTAACAGACTAATTTTACCATTAGTTTAGATACATCGCATTGCCGTCCTTATGCAAGTAAGTACCGCCAGTTTTGCGCAATTCCTAAAAAGTTTGTCCGTTTTCTGTTCCAGCCATTTGCCTACTTAACACTAGAGGGCGCTGCAACAATGCCATACAAATATTAACAAAGCACACGATAGCAGAGTTGCAAAACAAGCTAAGCTTTTATAATTTAATAAATACTTCACCCTTTGTGCTCTCTTCACTTATCCATTTTTCAAAAGAAGGTGTAACACATACATATATGCATGTATGTATATACATGTTAGTTAATACATAAGTAAATTGTCTGAGGGCTAGTTTCTTACTAATTAGTTAAACTTAGTTTAAAATACGTTTGAGTTAGCCAAGAAAAAAATTTAAACGGGGTTTAACCGCGTATGCTGCTATTCAATGAAAGCCTACTACGATTAATAGGTGTTACCTTCCTTAGGAAAGGGATAGTGCTAGAGAAGAGGAAAGCTTCATTCTTTTCCAACTTTGCTTTTTTGCACGTTTCTAATAATGAAGTCCTGCAGTGCCTCTGGTGTCAATGAGGCGTGTTGAATTTTTGAAGCTGTAGCCGTTTTATTGGCTAGTTTAGAGGGCGCTCTGATGTTACAATAGGATTAGCATACGCTGAAGCTGGTGCAGTTCAGTGAGCAGTGTCTATGCCTTCATCACTTGAACTTTCCTACAACAACTGATACAAAGGGACACTAATGCACGTCTTAAAAATGAGTGGTGTTGTTATTTTAATGACTATCGGAGATGGGTCTCCAACTCAGAACCTTAAGTTTGCTAACTACTTCAGCCAACGCCATTTATTCTCTAACTGGCTTCAAAAAAAGAAGGAGGTTATCAATTCGTCTCTATTTTTTTTTTTTTTTTTTGGCAGTGTTACTGCATAACAAATTTTTTATTTAATTTTACGAAACAAATGAAACACCTTTGATTCTTGCAATTACACAATTTTAAAGTTGAAAAAAATGGGCAGGGCTATGCCCATTAAAATGTATTATTATATATTTCGCGTAGTTATACTTAACCGATTTTTACGAAACCTAACACACCTTGAGCTCAAAAGTAGACACAATCTTCAATTTGAAAAAAATGGGCGGAAACACGCCCATTAACATTAATATTTTAATGGTAGTAGAACCACTACCTATTTTTAAAAACTTAGCACAAGCCCTGAGCTCTGAAAAATACAAAATCTTGCATTTAAAAAAATGGATGGAGGTACGCCACTTAAAATTTAATTTTATATCCCATAAATTTTTTTTCGAAAATTTTCTATCAGATCTTTGCATAGAAGTCTGTTTTTTCTTGGTGGAATTATGTAGTTTTTTTGGCAACTAAAGGTTCTTGGTAGAGAAATATTTGTGTGTTCATTTAAGAAATAAATTCAGTAAAGTGCGACTTTGACTCGCGCACGAAGGGTTCCGTACGTTGGGATTTGAGCATTTTTTTTAATACAGAGTTTTTTTACGTTTTTTCAGCTGAAATATTTTTTTTTTTTTTATATTTCGCTTTTTTCTCGTTTTTGCGATTTTTTTAATTTTTGCGATTTTTTTTTTAACTTTGGCGATTTTTTTTCATTTTGGCGATTTTTTTCATTTTGGCGTTTTTTTTTTTTTGGTGATTTTTCATTTTGGCGATTTTTTTTTCATTTTGGCGATTTTTTCATTTTGGCGATTTTTCCGGTTTTCTTGCGATTTATTTTCGATTTAGAAATTTTTTTTAATTTGGTGCTTCTTTTCGTTTTGGCGATTTTTTTTATTTTGGCGATTTTTTTTCGGTTTGGCGATTTTACAATTTTGAGATTTTTTTGTTTTACCGGTTTTGAAAATTTCAAGAAGTTTGCTCTTACGGTTTCCAAGATACAGCAAGTTATCAAAATTACATATTCGATATTACATTAAATGCTGGTACACCCTTTAATTAAAATTTTTTAAATTTTAGTGTTAATTGTTGTAGTCTGTATAAAAATACACTAACTTTACAAATTTCAAGTGCATATACATACAATTGTATGTATATTACATGGGATTTTAACATTTTTCGTTGCTCGTTTTGGCACACCCTTTAATTTCCAACTCTCATGTATTTGTTGTTGTAGCGACCAAGGGTCTTCACACTCTGTCCAAATTTCAGGTCCGTAGCTCTTACGGTTCTCGAGAAAATACCCTGTGACAAACAGACGGACAGACGGACAGCGTAGCGAAAACAATAGGGGTTCTTTTCACCTTTGGTGTACGAAACCCTAAAAACGCGTTGGGTTCGAATAACATTTAGTACGAGTTCATATACATATATCAGCACGATATAAACACACATGACTAAAAATGTCTCTACGCTTGTCTGAGTTCTCTAATCTAACAATTCATTCATTTAATATGCTGTTTCTTTCGCTGCTGATTGACACTCTGCTTGGTGTCATGTTAAACGAAAAAATGTTTTGCTACTGTTGCAAAGTGTAAAAGTCAACAAAAATTAATAGACGAAATGTAACTCAACTTTGTTGAACTGGCAGCAGCAAACTTTATTTAACAAATTAAAGGCTTTTAGTTAAAAAAAAAATATATATATGCCAGCAAATCAAATGTTTTGTCAAGAAAATATTCACAAACATACGAACATTTATACATACATACATTAAGGGAGTTCACAAAAGTGTTTTAAAATATATCCTAATATTGCAATGTTTCAATTTTAATACTTTAATGTATAACTTGCCACTTGTTATATCGTTGCCGGTTCACAATGACAAAATTAAGTTGTCACAATATTGTTGCACATTAAAATTTTAATACACTCATTGTTAATTCCCTAATTGTGATTGATAAATGCATATGACCATTTCCATGATGTCGAACGTGACCGTTGGACACATTTTAAGAAAAGAGTAAAAAGCGTAATGCTGAGTGCACATCTGCCATTTCTTGTAATGTCATTTTGTGATGTCGTTTTCCAAATGTGTGCAACGCCGTTAACATTATGATTTTTGGTTTGGAAAACAATGCCACACAACGAAGAATATCAGAAATGACAAACATTGCCACTAGTGCACACTATTGATTTGTCAGAAAATTGCAAAATGTGTACTCCACATAATTTGCAGCTCTTTCCTTTTTAACATCAAGGGCATTCATGTTTATATGAGAGTTTGAGAACAGCAGGGCAATCCGACGCACAGTGTCGTGAGTTCATAGAACGAGCGGCCAAAAATAGGACTTATCGAAAAGAAATGAAATTTGCCACATATGTTTTAATTGGTAAAATATAAGCACACATAAAAGTTGGCCATTTAATTTCCAAGGATTCGTGTCCTTCCCATATATCCTGAAATAAAAAATTATCATAACAGTGAGAAAAATAATTGTAACTCAATGAAATTGTGTAAAGACACTAATTTTAACATATTTAATGCTTCGTAAAAATTTCGTTCAATTCAGAGAAAGGATACGCATACCTCAAAAAATTTCCTTTTTCAAAAAAGTAAAAAGCATCAAAACAAATTGTCTTCACTTATAGTGAGTTAAATGTTTAACTATACACAATATATAACATAAATCACATCTACAATTTGGTCATTTAAATTTCAAGGAATAGTATCCTTCCCAAATGTCCTGGAACTAAATAATATACTGAAAATATGCAAATTCTAACTTAAAAAATATTGTAAAATTAAATAGTAAGGGGGAGAAAAGTGGACAAGAGTACAAAATTTTTAAATGTTCTTACTTGTAGAAATTTAATGTGAAAGTATGAAAAATATATTTTTTATATTTTTTTTTCTATAGACCACTTAACTCTTACTTTTTCACTCACATATGTCTTTCTTTAAATTTACATTAAAAGCAACGGCACATCGCATGTGAGTTACAGAATATAGAAAAAATTTATTGTAGCCATATTATAACAATATCCCCTTTATGTTTTATTGGAAGTTGCAGTGCAATATCTAAAATAATTTTTAATTAACCTGTTAAAGTTTGCATGTGTCTGTACCATATTTTCATATAGTTCCATACTATCCAAAAACTGTTGACTTTGAATCATCAAAACTCTTTAAAAAGAATACCTTTTTTAAAAAATTATTTTTTATTTTACTTAATTAGAATATTGCACATGCAACAGAGTAATTTGTTCGTTGTAATTCAAAACAAATTTTTTTAATTTTTGGCCGCCTTCGCGACAGTGTGCGACGTGCCAGCAGGTTATTGCTCATGCTGATTTTGTCATTGTAGTCCAATTATTAGCTTTGGTCAACCATCTCCAGGTTCTACTTTGTGGTCCAAGGATATTTACAGCAGCTGCAACACTTTTCCACAGTTTCTTAAAATCCTTAGGAACATTGTCCCTTCCGAATGCCCTTTGCAAAAGAAAACTAGTTACACTAATTGTATGTTAAAAGTTTCAGAAACGACCCGGAGCTACTCAACTACATCTATAAAAACAATTTATGCAATTTATATATTTTTTTTGTTTTATTTTATCTGAAATTATATGAGATCTTTTGCATATGCGCGTGCGTAAACTAACTCACACCCACACACGTACACACACACACACACACACAAATGCATAAGTACGATTATGACAGACATTTGTTGGGCACAGAAACAAAACACAAGAGACAAACTTGCGAATTGCACTTCATTTGTTTAAGCAAACAATTGTTTTTTTTTTTTTTAGGATAAAATACTTAAACCAGTAAACAAATCTGCTGTGTTTGCTTTGGTTTTGTTAAGATGGTTTTATCTTTCTGTATATTTCCAATTATTTTTTATTTTTTTTGCAAGTACTAAATATTACGTATGTAGTACTTCAATTTACGTGCTTGCACTTGTGGAGTCATATTGTTAAGCATACATAGTGGAGCATAAAACTTTGCCAAATATAATAACAATATTTTTAGTTCGCTTAGGGCTAATAAATCAGTTAAAGTTTAAACGCTGGTTTAAACTCATATTTAAATTTAAAAAATAATATTGTGGCAGCACTAGAATAAATGTAAAAAGCAGCTGTTTTGCAGCAGGCTATCAATTCTTTGCACAGTCAAAAAAAAAAACAAAAAAGTTAAACAAATTTATTTAGAGGTCGCCAAATTTTACTGAGAACGAAATTATATTTATGCTTGGCGAAGTAGAATAGCATAAAAAAACAGTAGGGTAAGAGAAAACAGATCGAACAAGATCTGAAGAAAAAGTAGAGGCTTGTAAAAAAGTTGAGTGCTGTTTTAATGCAAAACATATGGTATATAAGTAACAAAATCATATAACCTGGGGTCTAATCGTCGCTTTCGATAACGAGCTGATTCGATCACGTTTTTTTCAGTTTGAGATTATGGCATTCGATATCTAACAATGTAATAATATGGTTCGATATAGAATGCCACAATTTCAAACTTGAAATAAGTGTTCGAATCAGCTCGTTATCGAAAGCCCAATTTTATGCGTTAACAGCTGGTTTAAATACTACACTGATTTATAGGTTTGCTGGTTTAAATGCATTTTAAACCAAAAATAGAGATTAAACTTGCACTGATTTATTAGCCCTTAATGGGAAGAGTGCATAGATACCAAGGCAGCTCAATGCGATACTGCCACAATACCAGCTGGTAAATGTCTACAAGACAGAAAAATTTAAAATTTCACCTAAAGTGTCTGTCAGTGTGCACGATTGTACACAAAGTGTGTATGTGGCGCAAACAAATTTTGACATTATTCTGTTTGTTTCTGCCAATCAAATTTGTGTTTTCTTTGGTGTTGTAATTTTGTTGTAAGATGAGTGGTACATATAAACTCAAAAAATTGGGGAAGCTTGGCAACAAGAGTGACACTCAAAACGTGTATAAAGGGTATTTTTTTTTTCAGTCCGATAGAACTTAAAATTGCAAAACAATAACACAAAAAATTAATTTAAATGCAAAAATTCTTTATTCGAAACATCAATATGTGGCATTAACATTAACAAATGATTTCGAGCACATGGCTATCGCGAGTGTTTTTGGTGAGACGCATTCAAAATGTCTAATTTTGGGCCAATGTGTCCAGCATTTTCGGCCATATTTCATGAATAACGCGAACAATGTTGGCTTCAAAGGCGTTAATTGTTGTTGGCTTAGCAATATAAGACAGTGACTTCATGTGGCCCCACAGGCAACAATCGAGAAGTGTCAAGTCGCATGACTTTGGAGGAAAATTGTCGAAATTTCGCAAAACTTTCATTTTTTTTCAAACAAAAAATCAATTATCACAGTGCGATAACGATCTAAATGGAGCGCAACTCGAGCTCAGGCTTCATTGTTAAAGGTGCAATGAGGCTACCAGCTTGCAAACCGCACCAAACGCTTTATTTTGCTGGATGTAATGGGACCTGTAGGATCTGTAATGGTTTGGTTTCACTCCTTATGCGGCAATTGGATTTATTAACAAGTCTGTTAAGCAAAAAATAAGACTGAACGCTGAACTTATTTTTGCGATCAAATCAGTTTTCAACTGCTCTAGAGCCCGATCGGCGAATATACACCAGCTGGATATTAAACGGGTGTAGGTCAAGGTATATTTATGTGCCGAATTTCCAACGCGATGGACGAATAGAGCCCCAATACCCGCGACCGACAAAGAATCGATAAATTTGGAATTTCTTCCACACTTTCGTTTAGAGTGGCGATATTCTCTCAGTATGAACTAGAAGTGGGCCCGTGACGACTCAACACGAAGTGGTCGTGACAAAAAATCTGATTTCATGCGTGTTCGGGTCGTTCTGTGTTGAGCAAAATTGACACGAAAAATGCGAAACGATTTTAGATTTAAAATATGTATGAATGAATTTCCAGTAGAGAAAAAATTTTATATTTTGTATCGTCAAACACACAATACCAGCATATTTGTTGATGTTGTATATGCCTGTGAAGCTTAAGGTTCTGTAAGTAAGCGCAAAGTATCGGCGGTGGTGGCAGATAGTATCAGCTGGAAGTGCCAACTCAGTGTCATATTTTGAAAACCGACTGTTGAAAAAAATCAATTAAATTTTCTGATCTTCAATACCATACCAATAGTATTTCGTGCGTGTTGTGCAATATCGTGTTTCGTTCGTGTTGAGCTTCCTAGTATTCGTGTTTGTGTCGTGTTGGAAAAATTCGACACGCGTCCATCTCTACTAAGAAAATTCCTTTGATGTGTTAAGCTATCACATCATTTAGAGAATATGTGAAAGCTGTCAACAGTAAAACGAATAGCTTGCAAAGTTGGATTATTACGTGACCCATAAAATTAATAAACTCCTTTAGAACTGTTACAAATTGATGATTGATTTTCAAAGTAAATCTGGTTATTTAATCGTCAGTCTATCATTATGATTTGCCAGAGTAAGCTGATCACAAATATTAAAAATTAAGTGCAGTATGACAGTTCGTTTGACAGTCAAGTTCTGTCGGGCTTAAAAGATTACCTTTTGGATGTGTCAATTCTTTTGAAAATGTAATTAAATATATATATATAAAATTCTCGCGTCACGGTGTTTGTAATAGAACTTCTCGGAAATGGCTTGTATGTGTATTCGATAAGTTTGAGAATAGATCGTAATCTTTTTTTCATACCCCTGAGTAGGCTGTACCACGCCCACACGAATCAAATATCTTATATCTTGAAAGCTATAGGAGTGAAGAGTATTGGAATTTGGTATGGACTCTTTTGAGAGAAAAGTGCGAAGTAGTTCAAAATATTGGTAGACTACGACAGGGAGAAAGAGCACCCCCAAGAATAGGACCATGAGAAGGGGCACCCCCAAGAGACTTCAAAGTTGTTATGAGTTAATTTGAAAACAACTAATACAAGTATAAATTAGAATAAATTAATTAGAAAAATAAATAAATTAAACCAATAAATGTTTGGTGTTTTGTTATTTTTATATTCCGTTATCGCTCACATCACTCCCTGCCCTTATCACTCATATACTACCCCCCAACCCATCCAATAACCTAGAAATAATTTATAAAACCACATTTGCTGGGTAAGCTAATTAAAAAGATTATTTAAAAAAAATTGCCTTTGTTCATAATAACACAGAGTATAAACATGATAAATAATAACACAAAAGTTAAATAAGAGGAGATCAAAAAAAAAACTTTTCAATTGCGGATAAACTGTATTTTAACCAGAACCAGTCCGAGGGAGCCTTCACAGAGAAAAAACTGCCTCATAGAATCAAGAAGATTTTCTCTATGAATCGTTTTTAAGCTAAGGGGTATCCCAGCAGAAAGAAGCGAAGAGTTTCATAGAGATTCCTTATTGTTTTTATGTGGTAAATCTTATTAATTTTATCAAGAAGAACACCCCATCAAATCAAGAAGAAATCTTATTATTCACAACTTTTTTTACTCAATTTCCGTCAATTTTGGCACCAAAAAAACAATCCATAGAGAAAAACTTCTTGATTCTAGGTTTTCTTATAAATTGTAAACTATAGGGATTTCTTATTGATTTTATTAGTTTGCCTTATTAATTTTTTTAAAAAGGATTTCTTCGTGATTTTATTAGGTTCCTATGTGATTATGTGTAAAGCATCGTATTATTTTTTTTAAATGAAAATACATAAGTACAAAAAATAAAGACGCAATTTTTTCTTTTATTTTTTATGAGGTCGCCTAGTAAAAACAAGAAGAAAACCTTATTGAAAAAATCAATAAGATAACCTAATAAAAACTAGAAGATTTCTTCTTGATTTTTTCAAAAAGGTTTTCCCTTTGAAATTAATAAGATTCCTGATTGAAAAAAAACCATAGAGATTTCTTATTAATTTTGTTCTATTTTATGTGGTATTTAGTAGGCACTGTTTTCTCTGTGTTGTTAATTGCAAACACCGTTCTGATAGATAGATATATCATCAGTATTTGCTTGCTCATGTTCCAAAAAAGTGAGAGCAAATGATACGTTCAGACCACATATGCGCCACTTTCTCAAGATGATCAAGGAAGGTTTTGGAATTTCAAGAATCAAGACTAAAATTTCCATAATTTGCATCAAATTCCATAAATTTTTGACATTTCATTATTTGGCAGCCATTTCGCTTCATTACATCAAATTTATAGCTGATGAAACTACAAGACTTCAGCTAAAAAATATCTCTCCAGATATTGATTGAGAAGTACCTACATAAAGATAATAACCTAAAAAGCAACCAATCAAATACTTAAGATCACAACAAACATTTTTATTTTATTTTGAATCCGTTTCAAATAGATATATGTAGGTATTCTGGTTTTTATATAAAAAGCCATAATTATTGCTCAGTTGTGTTAGCCACTGTAACACGGATCATGTCTGTACGTAAAAAATTCAACTCTCGTCAGTCAACCCAACCACCACTGTAAGTGGTTTTTAGATAAAAATTAAATAAAAAATATATTTTATATAATAAAAAAAATATATATTTTTTTAAACTTCACATGAAATCAAATACCACAGTTCAAGTGCAGTTTTGTTGTTCAAACCAAAGCAAAAATGGAAAAGATTGTTGAAAAGCAAACCAAATTGAATTAGAAGACAAACAAATCATATAAAAATAAAAAATATATAATTAAAATAAAAAAATAAATACAACAACTAAAATGTTAAATAATTCATCAATTGATATTTCATTGCAAACCAATCGAAAAAAAAAGAGTCACACAAATAAAACACTGACATTTGAGGATTATTTTTTGGTCTACACGAGAGAAATAAGAAAATTTAAACCAATTTTTTTGTGTCGTTTGTAATTGGCAAGTGTGTAAGTGGAATTAGGAAAACCATGCTGAAAATATGATTTTTCCAACCGCACTATGAAACACCTTAGCGTTTTGGTATCGATTACACACAAATTAACAGCAAGCAGCGTAATACGAGTTGCAACTTGTTACACGTTTTCAAATTAAATGAAAAGCATAGAAACAAAACAACACAACAACATTTTGTTCAAACGTTTTCAGTTTCGAATACACGCTCATCCATGGTTTTCTATTTAGGCTCATTATAAATTTTTGATATCACGAGGGACAAAACAAAAAATTTTATTTAAAAAAAAAATTTATATAGTAACGTTTAATACAATCAAATATTTGAATTATTCAGGTTAAAGTGTACAGGTAACTGCTAGAACGCAGGCTAGATATAAATAAAATTTGCACTACCAGGACGTACGAGGATCTATCCGATTTTATAAAAATCCTTCAGCTTCCTGCTAAACGTCTAAATTGTTTCTCTTTTTCTCTGTCAGAATCTGTCGCCATGACTTTCAAATTGGACCAAAGGTTATCTTATTGCAGCTGTTTAAAAAGTTATTTATGAAATAACTTGAAACAAACAAATTAAATAATTCTCAAAAAAAATTTGGTCAAAGTTTTTTCATTATTGAAATTTAAAATATTTTTTTAATTTTTTTAGGAATAATTTCTAACCCTATTGTCGTTCTACAATCAACTCAGCGTGGTCTGCTGAAAGTCAAGCCAGCTTTCACATTAGTGTTGCCAGCAACAGCTTAAATAATGCTTGAGTTTGTAATTAATTACATATCTTTTGATATAAAGTTTGAGCTCTTGGAATGATATAATCTTGTGCTTAGAAACGTCAGCATGCATGGTCATGCCCATTAAAATTTAATATTATCTTTCAAGTGCTTCTACATGCGCGATTCTTACGAAAATTGGCACACACCTTGAACTCTAAAAGTGGCGGGATTTGGCATTTGCAAAAGTGGGCGGGGACAGTAAGGTTTTAAAAATTAAAAAATAAATATAAGCTTTAACGGTAAATTTTCAGGGCTCAGGGTGTGTGCCAAGTTTCAGTAGAATCGATTAAATAGAAACAAGTGAAATATAATATTAAATTTTAATAGGCGTGTCTTCGCCCATTTTTTAAAATCCCAAAAAAAAAGTGTGCTAAGTTTTCTAGAAATCGCATAAGTAAAATTACATAAAATTAAAGAAAACAATTTAATGGCTGCGTTCCCGCCCGCTTTTTTTTGATAATGGGACCAAATTGAAACAAAAAAAATTTAATCAGTTATAAAAAAATTTTGATGGTCCCCAAATTATGGGGACCAGTCCGAGTTCTAACACTTCCTATGAAGCGGATCAGTCACTTTTACATGGAAATGACCTAGGATGGGGTTAATTGATACTTTCTTTGCACCTTATGACTTGTCATTGAACTACACCATAAGGACCTATTCGGTGTTGAATAATGCAAATTATACATAAATGTCATTTCGACATTTAACTGAAACATTTAACGCTTACAATTTTTTTTTAATGTTACAAATGGAGTGACATTTTATTTTTTTAATTTGAAAACTTTTTGAGATTCGAACCGAATCTCACACACTGCCCACTCGTCCACAGGGGCACTCATATTTCAAAAGTATAAATACCAGCTACACTTAAGTTCATATTTAAGTATAGTTACGGGACTGGTTCCAGAGTCACATTGGAGGGAGCAATTAACATTATATTTACACTATTTGACAGGTCATGTTCAGTGCCGTTTACTACAATACTAGACTGAGTCTGAATTAAATTGGCTCAAGATCAAGACGATACATCACGAAAGTGGTGAATATGTAACCATTTAAACGATATGTGTTTTTCCACCACATACACTACTCCGTACTTTTCATAAAACTAACATCTTCTAAAGTCATAGGACGAGTATGTTTGGATCAATTGTCACCAAATTTTCTGCAGGGCAGCTACTTAACTATTTCAGAGATGCCAGCAGCATCATCAGCACAAATACATATTTCAGTGCTGCAAAGGCAAACTACTTTCACCGGTATTCATAAGCAATTGTTAGAATTAAAGTATACTTTAGAAAAGCGCGTCTAATCGTTTAGTAGTTTACCTTAAACCGGTTTCCTCTTACAAAGATGCGTTTTTAAGAACAAACGCCGAGTTTAACATTCGTTTGTGAATACCGTCATTATTTTATACTTTTGACGTCGTTAAACATTAGTATTTTACTTGATATAATCGTTTTTTCCCCCAATGGTGCTACAATTTTCACTTAAGGTCTTAGAATTTAATTTCGTTTACGTTTCATTTTAATAGCTTCAATGAAATTTAGCGCATTCCCTTCCAAATAGTGTAACCGCAAAATGATGAAATAGGAAATCGTAAGATAAGCAAAGCAAAATGTAAATTTTGCAAAAAATGAAAAAAAGTAAATAGAAAAATACGAACAAATATCAAATATCGTTAGATTGTGTTATGACTAGGGTGGCCAAATACTTATTTTGTCCATTTTAAGGCACATATTTTTTATGGTTTACCTTTGAAGAAAAGATTTAAGTGTTCTATATGTTTTTGGAAAACTTTCACTTTCCTGGGAATGTCATATTTTTACCTGGCTTGCCAGGAAGTCAAAATGTTTGAGAAATCTCTCCAAAAAAATGGTTTTGAAACAATCAAACATTAACTGTCGGATGAAAATAAGCCCTTGGGACATGATTAAAACTATATTTGCAGATCTTTATTTCATGTCATGACACTATGTCATGATATTTTAATGACTTGATATATTTTTGTTTTGCTATAGCGCTGTCAAGATAAATATAAGTTGTGACATAATTATAATATGCCGTTTTTATATCATGATGTAAATACGTCTTGATAGATGGCTGACATAACGTACGTAAATGCTTAAAAAATATATCCTATGTCAATTCTATGTCATGACATAATTATATCATAGCAAATATATACGCCATGATATAACTTGGCCATGAGCTACACATTGGTTAAGACATAATTTTATCAAAACTTAAAAATTGCACAAAGTAACTGTCATAATTATGGCATGCCATTTTTTTTCACAACATAACAGAAGGTTTACAAAATTATGTCAACTATACACACTTGTTATGTGATGACATAATAAGGTCAACACACTAAAACTTTTAAGCACAAATACGTCTCAAATTTATTTCATGTAAAATTTTTCTTATGACATAATTTTATCTGAACATGTGATGACATAATTTATTTATTTAGTTATTATTATTTGTCTATGGAATTGAATTCCGTACAGATAATGACATAATTAGGTCAAGACTGTAAAACGTTTTAGCATAAATACGTCTCAAATTTATATGATGACAAATTTTGTATATATTGTATATACAAATGTATATATCGCTCATTTACTTCAATAGTGTCTTAACTCAAAAAAAAAAACAGTTTTGCAGAAAAGGCGTTTTTAAGTTTCAATTTGCATACAACTCAATGAAGACATGAAAAAAAATTCTTCTCTCAGAAGGTGACGGTACAAGCTATTTATATGAAATTTTAGCACAAGATAAAATGCGAAATACCGCATTATTCTGCATTATTAACTCAAAAAAACTCATTTAATAAGTTATGAGACTATTGAAGTAAATATGCGATTTGTCCTAACATAATTATGTTATGTGGTATTAAGATTATTATGTCTAGACATGTATGTTAATTGTGTCAGGACATAAATAAATATCTATGTGATACGAGTAGCGCAGAAATGACTTGAGATAATTATTGCATGACATGCAGATATGCATGGCAAGAAATAACTGCTATGACATAAAGACAACATGACATTTTTATGTACTAAAGACCACGTTTGTGCTAGTGCTTTCCATATTAAATTTTTGAAAATCTTTTTTTTCTATTTCCATAAATGAGTTTACAGCATAAGCCTGTATTTATGTACTTGATCATGATTCTACTGAAGTAATGCCCAATCTGAAGGGCTTCATTGTTACACATTTATAATTTGGCCTTGCAAATAATTGAATTACCACAACTGGCAGACAACAAATGTATATGCATAAACTATTACTTTAAATCACTGGTGGGCACTGTCAATGTAGTGGTAAATTTTTTATGTGTTGAGGTTGCGAGCTACCCACCAAATACAAAGTCAAGCGTTTGAAAGATAATGGTGCATTATATATTTATACATAGACATATTTTCTATCTTGAAAAAAAAACATTGATTAAGTAAAATTATTAATTGCAAATAAAACTTTTTCTAAATAAACAGTGAAATAAAAAAAATTAAAAAAGATAGGACAATAATTTATCATGTTTTCCATTCAAAAAAAAAATAATAATAAATAAAAGAATGGTTGCTTGGTGGAGCACAAAGGTGCAAATTTACCAAAAAAATTATGTGGTTGGATGTATCAAACTTAATAAGCTTTGATATTTGTCGGCATGGAAGATCATTTTCAGATGGGAAACATATTAAAAATATTTTTGATTTTTATTTAAAAGGTTTTCCCTTTCCTTACCATTAAACTTATTCATATTACTATGAAAAGCATCATAATGTCTTTTAATTACATATTCCTTTTTTCCCTTAAGCTTTGATAACATAAAAGGCATTGTATGTTACCAAATGCATTATTTATAACAAAATAATTTTCGCATATCATCATCAATTTGAAATGAAACACGTATGTTTGCTGGACAAATATTCTTGAAAAAAATATAAAAAATATGTAAGCATACGCCTGATGTGCATTCATCGCTGTCTCATCGACGACTAAATTAAAGAGGGTAAGAATACGTGTGAATATTCTCTTCACAATTGTGCCAAGAAACGCCCGAGTCTGCTTTAAATCAGTGATGTCAAAAATAAAACTATAGTTGTATGTGTGAGAAACGTTGTCTCGTTGCTCTCGAAAGTACACAGGAAAAATAATTATTTGGAATAAATGATGTTTATTGAAGTAGCTAAAAATAAATAAAAAAAGGAGCCTATGTGATAGAAAATTAAAAAATAAGATGAAAAAATTAAATATAAAAGTTGGCGGCGACCCATATTTTTCAAGTTATCGGGCTCTGAACTTTTCATAGGAAACTCTGAAAAATCTCAAAAAAAGAATTTTTAAATAGCTTATCAGATAGTAATGTGAAAAATAAGAAAAAAAACTTAATAAAAAAAAATTTGCTGCAGGCCATATTTCCCGAGTTATTGGTCTTTAAAATTTAAATAAAAAGTGCAGTTTAGTGAAAATGCTCCAAACAAAGTCAAAATGTCTTTTAAATACATATTAATTTCTTTCCTTTAACGTTTTACAACATCAAACACATTAAATATCGCGAAAAGCATTGGTGATCATAGAATATTTTTCGCATACCACTTCTTTTCTTTCACTGTATCTATAAACAAATTAATACACCCGCTACGCATGTGTTCTCGTCTCTGTCTCATCGACGACTAAATGGAAGAGAATAAGAATGTGTGTGATTTTAGTTTGCACAATTGTGCCATGAAACTGACATCAATGCTTTAAATGTTCTTCCATTACTTAATAAACATTTATTTTTTCCAACTGCACATACATATTTACTGCCGTATTCATAAAAAATGTTTTAGGTTTATTACAGGTTTATTTGACAAATTTCCGATAGAAATACGTCAAATAAGAGCTTAATAAACCTAAAATATTTTTTATGAATACGACAGTTAGTATATAGGACAATTTTATTATCTCATGCCCAACACTGTGACAGCATTACCCACCAACCACAAAACTCACACACACACACATATGTATATACATATACAAAGCAATGCAATACATATACACTTAATTCATAACGCCTGATAAATAAAGTTCGCAACACGCCTACGAGGAAAAGGATTTTTGTTTTCTACGTTTAAAACAATGTACGAAATGGTGAAAGTTAAAAACCACCAAAAATTTATATAAAACATTATAAAAATTAAGACGCTTGCTGATTTTCAAATTGATACTTTATTTAAATTTTATAACAACAATTACAACATTAAATATTTCAATTTAACAAGACAGCCAGCCAGCTTGCAACTTGAAAAGTTGTTGAGCTTTTTGCTTGCTGCTGGTTGTCTGCTAAAAAATTTTTATGCCAAAAAAAAAAACTAAAACGAACTGTTAATAAATATCTAATTAATATGATAATTATAATGAAATATGACTATTTTATTTGTTAAAAACAAAAAAGTGGGGAAAATGAAATAATAATAAAAACAACTATAAAGTTTAAATCAAAAGCACCGTAGGTGGCAACACTTCCCCATAATATAAAATTAAAAAAAAAACTACAACAAACAAATAAATTTGAAAAAGAAATCTAAAAATAAAGTCTACGTAATAGACACACCAACCAGCCAGTTAGATCCTTAAATATGTTTAAGTCATACAAGTTTATTCAAGCAGACAAAAAGTTAAAAGTCCAGAAAATAAAATGAAAATATGAGGCCATACAATACAATAACAAAAAATAAACGCAACTCGACCAAAAAAAATCATCAATCGCAATTAATAATATTTATATATTTCTTTATGATTTTTTGGTTCCTTTTTTACGTACGCCAGTAAAGAGACACGCGGAAATTGATAATTCGTTTAAGGTGACTGCTTGGGTGCCCTACAGAGGCATATTATGTATATAGAATTTTCAAATATTATTCCTCTCGAGCTACTAATTTTAAATTTTAGAATCTGTTGATGTTAAGCACCATAAGATAAATTTTAAAAAATTAAAAATTTTGATTTAACTCGAATAATTTTCATTCGAATAACTTTTAATCGAATAAAATTTATTTGAGCTATTTCGTTATGCTTTTCAAAAAAATTTACGGGTTTCTTAAAATAAATGTTATTATTTGAACAAGTTGTAGTTAAATAATGGTTTTACTCGAATAATTTTTGATTAATAAATATTCTAAAAATTTCTAGTCGAATAATTTTTATAAATAAGCTTACAGCATTCTTCAAATATATTAATTGAATGAATTTGTGTTAGATAACGAATTTACTCGAATAATTTTAATAAATACAGATTCGAAAAAGTTGTTATCGTATAATTTTTATTCGAATAACTTTTACAATAGAAAGAACAATATTTATTGGTGTTGTTTCGTTATGCGTAGCTTTTCAAATAAGTGCTTTTAATCGAATAATTTTGACGCGCATCATTTCGACTGACTTGTTTTTTTACACCAATCCTCAAATAAATGGTAATAATCGAATAAAATTTAACAGAATAATTTATAATCTTATGGTTGTACTCGAATAATTATTTAATATTTTCAATGAATAAATGTTGGAAAAAATTGTAATCTATTATTTTCGAATAATTTAGATTTAACTTTTCAAATAATTGCTTTTAATCGTATAAAATTTAAATTTATGATTTTACTCGAATAATTCATGTTGGAAAAAAATTTCATCGATTGCTTGTCATTCGAATAAATTTTACTCGATTTGATTCGATAAATTTTTATTCGAATAATTTTTACTCGAATAATGTTTGTATTATTTCGTCATGTTTAGCTTTTCAAATAAGTTTACAGAGTTCTACAAATAAATGCCATCAATTTAGTGAATTTTTTTAAATAATAATTTTAATCGAATAATCTTTGATTATTTTTAAAAACTAGTGATTGGAAAAGTTCATATCGCCTAATTTTTATTCGAATATCTTTTACTCGAACAATATTTATTGGTGTGGTTCCGTTATGCGTAGCTTTGCAAATAAGTGCTTTAAATCGAATAATTTTGATGCGCACCATTTCCATTGACTTGTTTTTACAACATTCTTCAAATAAATGTTATTAATCGAATAAATTTTAACTGATATATATTCTTATGGTGTTACTCTAATAATTTCTTTATTATTTTCAATAAATTAATATTCGAACAATTTTAGGTCGATTATTTTTTATTCGAATAAATTTTACTCGAATATATTAAGATTTAACTTTATATGTAAATAATTGCTTTTAATCGAGTAATTTTAATCGTATAAACTTTAACTGAATAATTTACATATATACTCTCAACGAATTACTCTAATAATTTTTTAATATCTTCAATAAATTAAAGGTTAAAAAAATATTTTTATCGAATAATTTTTATTCCAATCAATTTTACTCAAATAGACTTAGATTTAGCTCTTCAAATAGTTGCTTAAGATTTTTTCTTAAATTTTACACCATTCTTCAAAAATATTACATTAAGCGAATAAATTGTATTCGAATAATATATGCATATGTATTCTTATGGTTTTACTTGAGTAATAATTTTTTTATTTTCAATAAATTTATATTAAAAAAATATATTTTAATCGAATAATTTTTAATCGAATAAATTTTATTCGGTTATAGTTTATACGTGCATTATCGTTATATTAAGCTTTTCAAATAAATTATTATAATCGAATAAGTTTTATGCGATTATTCAAATACATTCTGTTCGGCTAACAACTATTCGAATAATTTTTCTTTATACTCGTTAGATATTCGAACAATTTTGTGTGTATTACCTTTAGAGCTTTTAAGCAATTTTGTATATGTATACATATATATAAGTTAAGTTCATATAATTGATCTATATTCCTTTTAGGTACAATTTTCATTCTAATATCATGATATTTGCGAATTTGCATTTATTTTTACTCGAAAAATTTTTAAAAAATTATATAATTTTAACTGGCATACAATTTCTTTAAAAAAGTTTTTGAAACCTATTTGATTTACTGCTGTGTGAATAACTTTTATTGGCACAAGACTAATTCGAACAATTTATTTTTATAGAATTGCACTGTAGTTCTCACGGTTAATTTATTTGACGAAAACTAATTTTTTATGTTAAAACATCTAAATAAGGAGTGTTCATGTAATAAATAGAAAAAGACGACCAAGAGAAAATTTTGGAGGAATTCGAACGAAAACCATGCCCGACGGAAAATATACTATACTGCGCCCCGCTCACGCCATTTTCCATTTGTTGCTGCTATCAAGTTTTATTTCACATTAAAATGATGATATACTTTTGTTGTTATAACCTATTAGAAAGGATTCCTTGGAATGGGCGTGGCACTGCCCTTTTTTCTAATTATATATTCGCTTATCACTAAAAAAAAGCTTTTCTCTTATACGGCTAACCTTAGCTCGAATAATTTTAATTTTAATCGTTTTATTTTTATTCAATTAATTTTTTTTTTTTGAGTACTTTTTAGTTAAAAAAAATATACGTGCTCGAATAACCTAAATGCTAAACTTTTTTTGTTGTTATAACCTATTAGCAAGGATTCCTTTGAATGGGCGTGGCACTGCCCTTTTTTCTAATTATATATTCGCTTACCATTAAAAAAAAGCTTTTCTCTTATACGGCTAACCTTAGCTCGAATAATTTTAATTTTAATCGTTTTATTTTTATTCAATTAATTTTTTTTTTTTGAGTACTTTTTAGTTAAAAAAAATATACGTGCTCGAATAACCTAAATGCTAAACTTTTTTTGTTGTTATAACCTATTAGCAAGGATTCCTTTGAATGGGCGTGGCACTGCCCTTTTTTCTAATTATATATTCGCTTACCATTAAAAAAAAGCTTTTCTCTTATACGGCTAACCTTAGCTCGAATAATTTTAATTTTAATCGTTTTTATTCGTTTTATTTTTATTCACTTAATTTTTTTTTCGAGTACTTTTTAGTTAAAAAAAATATACGTGCTCGAATAACCTAAATGCTAAACTTTTTTTGTTGTTATAACCTATTAGCAAGGATTCCTTTGAATGGGCGTGGCACTGCCCTTTTTTCTAATTATATATTCGCTTACCATTAAAAAAAAGCTTTTCTCTTATACGGCTAACCTTAGCTCGAATAATTTTAATTTTAATCGTTTTATTTTTATTCAATTAATTTTTTTTTTTTGAGTACTTTTTAGTTAAAAAAAATATACGTGCTCGAATAACCTAAATGCTAAACTTTTTTTGTTGTTATAACCTATTAGCAAGGATTCCTTTGAATGGGCGTGGCACTGCCCTTTTTTCTAATTATATATTCGCTTACCATTAAAAAAAAGCTTTTCTCTTATACGGCTAACCTTAGCTCGAATAATTTTAATTTTAATCGTTTTTATTCGTTTTATTTTTATTCACTTAATTTTTTTTTCGAGTACTTTTTAGTTAAAAAAAATATACGTGCTCGAATAACCTAAATGCTAAACTTTTTTTGTTGTTATAACCTATTAGCAAGGATTCCTTTGAATGGGCGTGGCACTGCCCTTTTTTCTAATTATATATTCGCTTACCATTAAAAAAAAGCTTTTCTCTTATACGGCTAACCTTAGCTCGAATAATTTTAATTTTAATCGTTTTATTTTTATTCAATTAATTTTTTTTTTTTGAGTACTTTTTAGTTAAAAAAAATATACGTGCTCGAATAACCTAAATGCTAAACTTTCAATTCGAAAGATTTTTACTTTAGAAACTTTTATATCATAATTAATTTTGAAACTACATAGTTATTAAAAAAATTTTTGTATTTTTTTTTAGTTGTGTAATCTTGGTCAAAGGAAATTATTTAACTTTAGGCTCTTCGAAAATAAAATATATGGAGCTTCAAGCGAATAATTAAAAAATATTCACCTTTAATTCTCAACTGAAGCAGTTTAGGCCCACTGTGCAAGTTGCTGTAAAAATACTAAGAATAATGTTTAATTATCAGTCTTTGAGGTTTCGTGGCAAATCATGATGATGCTAAATAGCGGATATAAATAAAAACGCAATAAAAAAAATACATTTTTATATCTTTAATCCATTTTAAATTGTAACTCAACGTATTATAAAGCCGATTGAACTGATAGTTAAGACAAATATATGACGTGCTGTAACGCTTTGGTCATAAAGTATTTGTGTAATCGGAACGAATCCCTTACAGGCTCGTGGTGGTAACCGTTACAAACGCCTAGATAAAAGACATTTACTCTTCTACCTTAAGTATGGGTTAGTTTTAGCGCAAAGAAGTAGCTAATAAATATAAATGGCATTAATTTTACTTTCATACGGATAATGAAGTGGAATTGGCATGAAAAGGAAAGCGAAAACTAAAACGAAAACACTCTCCTCAAAAAAAAATTTTAAAAAGAAAAAAATTAACATAATGTACCAATAAACATTATTATGCCATAATCATTAACCAAAAACAAAAAGCAAACTTTAAGATAAAAAATTTGCATCTGACTGGGATGCTAGCTGAATCGCTGCCATCCCAACTAACTGTCTCTCCGGCCCGGCCCGGCCGGCTGACCGTTATTAGTTCAGTCCGTCTGGCTGCCTGCCTGCCTGCATTATTAAAGAAAAGTGAATGAAATGACGTCAACACTATCGATCCAGAGAGAGAGAGAGAGAGAGAGAGAAATAAATAAATGATCGTAACAGAAAAATAAAACAAGGATCGCATATTTCTTTTATTGGCATAAAGATGAAGCACTATAATAAGCGGGTCAAACATGTATAACCTTTTTAGAGGAGAGAAGACCCATTTAAATGATAAACATTAAATATGGCAGCAGCCATCATCTGCAACATGGTCATTATAATTGTCGTATCATACATACATACATATTTATATAAAAAATAAAAACAGGCACAGCCACAGCCACAGCAACACCACCAGAAACTAGGCAATAAAACCAAAAGAGCAGGAACATGGTCTACGTAAGACAAATATATATGTATACACAAATATATATGTATACAAGTAAATCTGTATGCAGCGTTACCGTTGAAAATTTTTAAAAAGGAACACAAAAAGGGGATTGCTAAAGAAAACAGAGAGGCAACTTCAAAATCAAGAAAAATTAAAAAAAAAACAGCAATATTTATTGATGCCCTGAAGCTATGTACAGACGGTTGTCAGATCTTACAATATTGCCAGTAAAATGTGCTCAAAATTTCTTACAACCGTGTGAACTGGCAATTTTTGTCAGACGTCGTTGCCAGAAAAATCATTGTCAGTCCATTGCAAGACTAGCAGCTGACAACAAATTGTCAGACATCTTACAATCGTGTGAAAACATTGTAAAATTATTGCCAGCTATTTGTCAGACATTTTAATATTGTCAGATGCGCGAAGTTCGTGCATCTGACAATGGCGTCATTGTAAGAGAATTATTTCTATGGGCAACACTGTACACGCTTGATTTTAAAGAAAATATATTTAATAAAATATATGCAGCCAAAATCATTGCAGTTGCTTCTTTATGGACCATAATAATTAATATTTTCACTTTTTACATTTAACACCACCACAAACGATTGATATTTAACAATTTCTAACAAGCGCTTTGAGTCTGGCAACGCATAATAATGTCTGGCAATTTTTGCATATGACAACCGTGTGAACTTACAATTTTTTTGCTGACGATTTTGTCAGCTGATTTTATTGTCATACAATCATCTAGCAATAAATTGTAAGATTTCCTGACAAATTTGATACAACCGTGCGAACTGTCAATCTGCCACACACTTGCAATTTTTGATTGTCAGTACAATGTCAGCACATTGCCAGATCTAACAATATTGTAAGATCTGACAACCGTGTGTACATAGCTTAATTATGTTCGACGATTGTATCGTCTTGTCTATGGACGAAAACAAGCCGCAGTTGTGATTCTTTAAAACAATTATTCTTTATTGTCTATGCTAGAAGGTTCGTGTATTTGCTTTATGATTTTGTCTCAAACATTATATCCAGCACATATTTTTTCATATATTTTTCAGACTATTGTATAATACTTTAATTTAATTTTTATGTTTTAAAAACATGCCCATAATATTTATATTTTTCTTTATCAAAGACAACAACCATTTTTGCAAGAAAATAATTTAGAGAATTCAAAGACAAGAACTCAGAAGTATTTTCAAACAAAAACAGCCTATATCTTCTTAAGGCCATTTCAGACTATAATACAAGTATTAATACTTTTGTGAAAAATGCAACTCTGACATGTTGAGTTGCTATTGGGTTTTGAAATTTTTTAAACAGAAATCAGATCAGGGAGGCATTTTCGTCAAAAGTATTAATACTTGTTTCTCATGTATAAGAAGTACAAAAATATTCATTTTATAAGAACTCATATCCGACGTTTATACACACGTCTTATTTGCAAGTAAAAATTCTAGCTTACTTAGGCCCAAAAATTTACTTCTCAATTAAGTGTCACTTAAGTACCGAATTAATTTTTTTTTTTTACTACAAAGTTGAGAGACATTTAAATGTCCAGCCTTGTGTACTTAATTCACACTTAAACTTTGCGAGCATAGCATATGTTATTGTGCTTGTGTGTGTTTATTGAAAAAAATGTAGATGAACATCGTCTGGTCGTATTAAAAAGAATTTCGTTTAATTTTCATAAATATATAACATATACAATATATAATTTCATATCATAGAAAAATATATAAAGAAATGAATTCTGATGCTTTTTTTTTTTTGTTTCATAAAATGTGTTTTTATGCAATTGCAGTTTTCTTCATTTTGATAACCTAACTTTTTTATTTATAATAAGCAGCTGTTGTTTAAAAAGCCTTCCATAATACTGGGAAGTTTTGTAGTGCTGCCGTACTTTCAAAGTTATTTAATAAGAACTTTAATTAAACATTTAAGTACCACTTAAATTTAAGTGGCAATTAGATAAATGACATATAATTTGAAAGTCAATTATTGGGCCTTAGAGCATTTTTCACCAACTTATTTAAATATCAATTCATATTTAAATGCAATTTTTTCATACAAAAATTAAAGAAATTTGGCATTTAAATATAAATTGATATTTAAATAGCGTTGGTGAAACTGGCCCTTACTCACGAACACAATTACTGATTACTGGGGATGAGAAAAATTATGTATGTATACAGAAAAAGGCACATTGTATGAAATTCTTAGTTTTATATTTGCTTATTTTACGACTGTGAATATATTTCTATATTACCGGCTAGTTGAGTATTTGTAAATACAGTTGTTATTCGCAAATAAGATGATTATAAACGCAGTAGGGATAGCTTCTAAATATAAAAAGAAAACATAAAATCTAAGATAATAATAAAACAGGGATCGAATTGCGACATTTGATATCGTTTGAAATTCCAATAGAAATTAAATGCAAATTTCGTACGATATCGAATGCCGTAATTTGCCCCTGTCAAATTACCCAACAATCAGGACTTCCATAAGCACCCGTAGAACTCTTTTATTCATACTTAATATTATTTCCGATGTTGCCAGGTACAGGCTTGCCATTTAGGTCACTAATTACAATGGCCTTCACACACACATTAACGGCCTGTCCCACAATGTCACCAAAAATCGTTCGATCGAATACTTGTATTGCACACAACAATAACATCAGAAAATTTGTTGTAGTTTGCAATACAAGTATTCGATCGATTCGAAAGATTTCTGCTGACATCGTGGGTCAGGCCGTAACAATTTTTTTAGATTTGTGAAAAAATATTGAAAAATTTTGTTTCGAAATTTCTTCGCTTTAGTGAGCATTTATTTGTACCGAATCTCAGGTCAAGTAGGATATTGATTTTAATACTTGGGTACGCCCTAATGATAAGCTTTCAAATTTACAAAAAAAAATTAGAGACTGTAAAAACATAAATACATTTTTGGGACATGGTTAATATCATATCATATCATATCACTTGTTTACTTGGAAAGCAGCATAACTCAAAAAATTTACTTTAAGGAAAAAACCATTTAAAGTTTTGAAAATTTGATACTGAAGAGGATAATATAGCTATGCTATTCCCTTTAGGCATTATGCATAGTTATTAAATAACTTAAATACCTTTTTTTTAAATTAATAATTTCTTCACTTGGAATCCAATCTTGCAAATCGTTTTGAAACAAATTTAAAGCAGACAGCATGGACTGACAAGTGTCTACTTTTAGTCTATTTGAAAATTTTTAGTAACGCTAATTTATGTTTATGCTTTTTATTTTATTTTTTTTTGTAAATTTTATTTTATTAAGCTGAAAAAATAAGGTGTAATTCACTGACTTTGCAACTACAGTAGCAGAATATATTATTGCGTTTAATTCGGGCGATTTGTTCATTGACTTAAACGAGTGGTTGGAACTTCATTTCAGTAATGGCAACTTCACTCCGAAAATCGGTATATTTTTGTGGTAAAACTTGGATATTTTTACATCATTTGTTTCTGGAAATTGGCCACATGTTTGGCTGTTTTATCATGGTCTTCCAAATGATTCATTCATGAAAACAGAAATGGGTGGTTTTAAGCTATCTGCATCCATCTTAACCCACTTATGCCGTCTCTTCTAATCTTTGGAATACTTTCGTGTTGATTTTTTAATTTTTTACTAGTTTTTCCAAGATAAAAGAGTCATGTGAATAACTTATTTCATCGGAATTTATTTCAAAAACATAACTTGATGATGGCAATTCAGTGTTTTTTTTTTGCCTTAACGACAAACCTAGACATACAATAAGAATAATATTAATAAGCTCATATGTATAATCCTTAAATAAAAACATCTTTAAATTTCATTAAATACTTGTGCATATTGCTTGATTTTCATACAATATTATTTCTTTTTTTTTTTATAAAGTTTTTCACCTTTAAAAACTACATATGGGCATTTTCACAGGAATGTCAACTTTTTGTAGCGTGCGACACCTAGCAAATATGCTTGTTTTTTCAAAGATTATGAAACTTTTGTTTCACTTCTTTATATATTTGTGTAGGCCGTCAGCAGCTCTACGTTAGGTAAAATTTTAAGAAAAATCTAGTCACGTTCAGTTCAGAAATACAAGGTTAATTGCTTGCTATCGCACGCGACAAAACAGTGGAATTTCTCGGAGAAATGCCCAGACTTTCACAATTGCTGCGGAAACATTTAGAATTGCCTATGTAGGAGTCAAGGATCAGCAATGAGTAGTGAAAAAGTGAGTAGAGTCGAATCAGGACTTATAATTTCTTATATTTATGCGCACTCATACTTACTGCAATGTTGTCTATGACTCATATTTACTCGAAAGTTTGAATTGTGCATCGAACTCATACTTAGCATCGAACTCCTACTCATACTTATGACGTTATTGATTTCGACTCTCCTTAACGAATCTGCGTACATTTATTGTCAAAATAAAAACGAAAGTTGACTTTGAACAAAAAGGGGCAAAAGGGACACAAAATAATACAAATGATACAAAAAGTAAAATTTAAAACTAAGGAGCATAAAATGGGCAAGGCAGTCTGAAAATGGGCAAAATGCGACAACGCACAGCGGTAACGCTGTCTGTATGGGTCTCCGTATGGGTCTCTGCTTATGGACATGTACATATTTATTTCAATTCCAATTGATATGACCGTTTGTTGCTTGTCTCTTCCTCATTTTTTATTTTTATTTTTTTTTATTTCTGCCGTATTGTGTATTAAAAAGTATTAATGCGTTCTGATATCAATTTTATTGGAAAAAAAAGAAGGCAGGAAAAAAACCTTTAAAGATTAAAGAAAAATCGCTATTGGTAAGTGTGCATATAAATTTAACATGCTTTTCATTTTTGTAATGAAAGTAAAAGCCATCATTATAAATCAAAGAAATTTTTGTTTTCTGCTTAAATCTTTCTCCTTCTTTTTTTTTTGCTTGCTGTTGTAGTTATTATTGCTTTTCGATATTGTTGTAGTAGCCCGCATTTATTTTGGGACTGTCCCACTGTCACTTTTAGTTTTATTGTTAAATTTTTAGGCCACATTAATTTATTGGCAATTTGTATATCTTAAGAATTTTTTCAGAAAGTTAATGCTCCCATATTTTCTTTTTAACTAATCTTTTGTTAAGTCATGATTTAAGTGTTAAATTAATTATAAAAGAAATACTAATTTTCAATGAAGTGCTTAGTGAAGCATCTTCAAAGAAAAAAAATTAAAGCTAGTCCTAACAGAGAGAATTCGAATCTTATTATATTAGAAAATCCTCCGAAACGCAGATTTACAAACTTAAGGATCCACAAAAATTAAAAAAAAAATGGACGGGTACACGCCCACAATTTTTTTATTTGAGTTTATGTTACTATTTCGAAACTTACCCAATACATTGGTTTGTTGTATCGACACAATCTTGAAGTTAAAAAAATGGGCGGAGCCACTCTCATTCAAATGTATTATTATATTTCACGTGCTTCTATTTAAGCGATTTTTCTGAAACTTGGCACACCTACCTAAACCTTAAAATGGACATAATAATATTGCATTCAAATAAGTGGGCGGGCCATGCCCATTAAATTTTTTTTTATCGTATTTCACGTGTTTCTACTTAACCGATTTTTATGAAACTATAGCTCTTAAAAGGACACAATCTTGAATTCAGCGTGTGGGCGTAGCTACGCCCATTAAAATTTAATATTATATTTCACTTTTTTTACTTAACCGATTTTTTTCGTAACTTGGCACACACTTTTAGCTCTAAAAATTACTTACTGTTGTGTTTAAAAAAAGTGGGCAGGGCCACGCCCTTGAAAGATTGATATTATATTATATGTGCTTCTATTGATCTAATTCCCACGAAACTTGGCAAAGAGTTCCGTCCCTCAGAATGACATAATTTTCTTTTAGAAGAAGTGGGTGGGACCATGCCCATTACAGATTAATACTATATTTCACGTGCTTGTACATGACAAATGTTTACGAAACTTTGCATACACCTTAAGCTCTGAAAGTGACGCGATGTTAGGTTTAGAAAAGTGGGCGGACATTCTAATATTAAACTGCATGAGCTGACATTTAGAGATGATCGGCACTCCAGGGCTGTTGTTGTTTTTAGAAGTGGGTATTCAACGACCATAATGGCTGCTCGTCTAGCAGTGTATATGTTAATCAAGGTCGTTAATGTGACATTCACTTTCAACCAATCTGCAAATTCTTTTATAGCAAAGATCTCTGCCTTGAAGACGCTGCAATGATCCTTAAGTCGCTTTTCAATTTGAAGACCTAAAGTTCCCACAACTTCTTGTGTTTTCCAGCCGTCCGTATAAAAACCAACACTTTTTCTTCTGCATAGAGTATCATTTCCCCACAATTCTGTAGATGGTATACTGGTTTCACAAGGACGTTTATGTGTGTAGTAGAGCAGGGGAGGTTTGGTCAATCCCCCATCTTCAAGCTACATCGTCGAAAATTTTACAGTGGCAGGTACCAGAAAGGTACCTGCAAGTCTTTGAACCTTGTGTAAGGTATAAAGATACGGAGTTTTCTCCAGGGACGGCCACCACACGATAATCCCATACATGAGAATTTTGCATACTATTGCAGTATAGATCCAATGAAAAAGGTTTGGGCCTTATCAGACTTTTACATAACTAAGGCTGATCTAATATTTAGGAGCAATTCATAGTTTTGTCGCTTTTTTCTCGTTTTGGCAAGTTTTTCTGTTTTTGGGGATTTTTTTAATTTTGGCGATTTTTTTTCATATTGGCGATTTTCTCCTATTTTTGCGTTTTTCTTTTATTTTGGTGATTTTTTTAATTTTGGCTATTTTTTTGTTTTTGGGGTTTTTTTGTTTTGGCGATTTTTTTCAATTTGGCGATTTTTCCGGTTTTTCGCGATTTATTTTAGTCTTAGAAATTTTTTATTTTGCTGCTTTTTTTTGTTTTGGGCGATTTGTTTTTTGTTTTTGGCGATTTTTTTTCGGTTTGGCGATTTTATAATTTTTTGATTTTTTAGTTTTACCGTTTTTGAAAATTTCAAGAGTTTTGCTCTTACGGTTTCCAAGATACAGCAACTTGTCAAAATTGCATAGTCAAAATTGCATAAACTGATGGAACACCCTTTAATTTAAATTTGTTTAAATCTTGGTGTTAATTGTTGTTGTCTGTATAAAAATACACTAACTTTACAAATTTCAAGTGTATATTGCATGGGATTTTAACATTTTTCGTTGCTCGTTTTGGAACACCTTTTACTTTTTAACTCTCATGTATTTGTTGTTGTAGCGGCCAAAGGTTTACACACTGTGTCCAAATTTCAGGTCCGTAGCTCTTACGGTTCTCGAGAAAATACCCTGTGGACAGCGTAGCGAAAATAATAGGGCTCCTTTTCACCTGTGGTGTACGGAACCCTAAAAAGGTAAAATTTTCCAGCTGTGGAGCTTTGGTTTTTACTTTTCTTTCCAAAACATATAATATATTTATAAATGAAAATATAAAAAAATATAATCTTATATATCACAAAAACTGTACGATTCCCAACCCTGGAATCATAATTTAAAATTTTTCTGATATCTTACACCAATCTTTTTCGTTTAAGAATTTAAAATATTTTAAATTTATAGATAAAAAGGAAAAATTAGTTTTAGTAGGCTAATTTTATATAACAAAAAAGTTAAAGTTGCCAACCCTGGAAACGTCTTTTTTATTTTTGTTTATTTTTTTATATTTTTAATACAAATTGTATTCGTACTGAAATATAAAATAAGTTTATTTAAGAAAAAAATCAAACATTTGTGTTATCTAGTTACTTTTATATGGCAAAATCAAGTTTTAGTTTTCCAGCTCTGATACCGTCTGCTCGATTTCGCTGAGTTTCAATACCAATCTATTTTGGAAAATTTCTGACACACCATTCCAAGAACGAAGTGTCTAGCTTTTTGGGAGCTGCGGAAAACCGATTTCAGGTACACCAGACGGACGGACGGACGGACGGACATCGCTTATTCGTCTTCCCTATTCATAAGGACCCAGAATATATACATTTTATGGGTCGCATATGAATATTATGGCAATTACACACGGAATGACAAACCTATATATGCCCTTTTCCATTTTTTGGTAAAGGGTATAATAACGCTTAAATGTTATTGCGAAGGATGCTGGAAAATCCGTTCACCAATAATTCTAAGGAAATAGTAAAAATATGGAGCAGAGTAGCTCTTCTGTTGGCTATGGCCAACATTTTCATGTTGTTCACATTTGCATTTCCTTAGCAGACAAAAATGTTTAAAACATTTTACTGAACGTTTAATAAAAATAATACAAAAAAATATCCACCTTTTTCGCGACAACATTAAAACGCGTCACGATTATGGTTAATGAAATCCACATCAATTAATCGAATATTAGTCTCATAAATAAATACAGTGAAACCTCTCATAACCGGACACTCACTGTCGTGGCATTTTTGTCCGGTTATTACAGATGTCCGGTTATGGGAGGTGTCCGTTATGAGAGATTTCACTGTAATTGCAAAAATTATTTTTGTTTTTTGCAAATCATTGACCTGTTTTTATAAAAATGAGCATAGCCAACATTAACTTTAATTAAATTAGATTACATGCCACTTAAATTTGTTGACCTTCCTCTTAAATATAAATTCAACCAGAAAATAAAAGAAATCCTATCTTATAGAAATGGAACAACTTACAGTAATTAACAACACAACCGCCGCCACTCCCTTTCTCTTAAATTTTAAATCTGTATCTAATAACTGCATATCAATTTTCACATTAATTATAGCCATGTTAATTATCCTACTGCCAACTTGCAAAAATAAAAATAAAAATAAACAAAAAATTCAAAGCTTATATAAAAAAAATCTTGAAACGTTTACCAACTAATAAACATTTAATTATGATGGCAAACTTTTTCTTTTCTTTTCTTTTTTTTTCTTGCCCAATTTCGTGAAAACCTAAAAAACAAACAGTGGGACAGACAGACAGACAGACAGATGCAGCTTAGCGACTTGTAAGCTGAACAGACATAAAGGCGGACAAACCTTTCAAATACTCGTACTTGTGATGAGAAGATATTTTCTTTAGAAATAAACAAAAATCAAGCAAAATTACAAAGTAAGTTAAAACTACGAGTATCAGTTCTGGCCAACAAACAAATGATCATCTTTCTCTACTTTTGTCTTTGGCCACTCTCTTCTTTTCGAAGTCAGATCAATGATGCCATGAAATGAAAAGGAAAATATCTGCGCTTTTTAAAAAGTTTTGCAGTAAATCTTTTCATGGTAGACATTTAGATTAGACGACGTCCTAAAACTGTCGTCATTTGATATTTTTTCCAACTTTGTTATTTTATTTTTTTTAAATAAATTTTAGCCAAGTTTATTTATTCTTTATTTTTATATATAAATTTTGTTGCATTTGTTTATTACTTTGACAATGCGATATGTCTGCTCGTCGGTAGTTGCCAAAAGAGCAAGTTGGATAAAAAAAAAAAGAAATGGTAAGAAAAATTGCCAACTGTGGTTTGGAGCGATAAATGCTACAGGACATAATGATGTTTTGTTTTGTATGGCACAGAAATGGGTTAGTTGCCATTAGAGATCGACCGAAGGCGTTTTTTTGGCCGAAGCCGAAGCCGAACTTCGGCTAAAATCCTAAACTTCGGCCAAAACCGAAGCCGAAGCCGAATGTTTTAAATTTTAAAAATGATACTTGCTTTATATGAATTAAGAAAAAAGTTTGCTTTTTTAAGATCACTGAAATAGCTGTAATATCTATTGGATACATAACAAGCAAAATAAAACTATTTTGCAATTTCTAGATTGCTTTTTCATATGATCACTCACAAGAACGTCCAAGTAAAAGAAAATAGAAAGCAACAGGGTTGTATTTCAAAGCAACCCTTTCAAAACGTTAAACACAATACAAACTGTCGGCGAGCAACGACCAAAAATAATGTTATTTTTCAAGAAGGGAATGGCAACAGCACAGATCACCACAAAATAAAATCAGATTTAAAGAGTGCACTAAACGACTCCAAGAGTTGCTTGCATCTGAAAAAATTGCATCTCTTAAAAATTATATGGAGGGTCTTGATGTTACACCGGCGTCTAATTACTCCTTGTGGCGCGCTGCCAGAAAGCTTAAAACACCCGTTGAGTATAAGCCACCTCTACGCACATCTACCGGAGGTTGGGCAAGAAGCGATACTGAAAAAGGTAAAATATTTGCTGAGCACTTAAAATCCGTTTTTACGCCAAATATATGTACTGGTGTTGCTGATTTGCCGAATATAGTCGCTCTACCCCCTCAACACATAAAGTTTAAGACGCGTGATTTACAAAAATTAATTGCCGAACTCAACCCGAAGAAAGCTCCGGGTATTGATGGAATTAGTAATCAGATACTGATGAATTTGCCTCGTATTGCAATGAGAATCCTGTTATTCATATTTAATGCTATTTTACGACTGGAGTATTATCCTCACAACTGGAAACTTGCCAAGGTTAAAATTATTCCAAAGCCGGGCAAAGATATAACAAAGGCTGAGTCATATAGGCCAATAAGTCTACTATCTACAATGTCAAAGCTTTTCGAAAAACTGCTCAAAACAAAATTGTCCCCAATTCTAATTAGTAGTGGGTGCATACCAGACCATCAATTTGGTTTTAGAAGTCAGCATAGCACCATTGAACAAACTCACAGATTGGTTCAATTTATAAGAAGAACTTTTGAGGAAAAAAAGTATTGTTCTGCGCTGTTTATTGACGTTTCCCAGGCATTTGATAAAGTGTGGCATGAAGGCCTAATTTTAAAATTGAAGACTTACTTACCAATAAACATTTTAAATCTTTTGGAAAGTTACATTATTTCCCGTAAGTTCACTGTTGCGGAAGGAGACTTTACAAGTAGGCCTGAAACAATTTCATCTGGTGTGCCACACGGGAGTATACTGGGACCAGTTTTATATTTAATTTATACTTGTGATATGCCTGTGAGCAGTAGTATCCATACTTCCACATTTGCCGACGATACAGCCTGCCTTAGTATGCATGAAAACCCTGATGAGGCATCCCGCAAACTCCAGGAACACATTAGCCAGATGGAGCTTTGGTTAAACTTATGGAGAATCAAGGTAAATGAACAAAAGTGTGTTCAAGTAACATTTACTTTACGAAGAGACACTTGTTCCCCCATTCGGATTAACAATCAAGTTGTTTCTCAACATTCACATGTGAAATATCTTGGTATACACCTTGATCGACGACTTACATGGAAACACCACATTGACTCTAAGTTAACTCAAATGAAACTTAAATTAACTCAGGTACATTGGCTGATTGGTCGAAATTCAACACTTAGCCTAGGCTGTAAACTTTTAATATACAAGTCGCTTTTAAAGCCAATATGGTGCTACGGAATTCAACCATGGGGCACTGCTTCAGCTTCAAATGTAGAGAAAATTCAACGCAGGCAAAACAAATTTGATTTGAATATGCCTCTAGTGACTGAAGAAATTGCAAAATACGCAGGCAAATATCTAAAAAAAACTCGAATCACATCCTAATCCGCTTGCTAGTAATATTTTGAACTTTACTGCACACATACGCCTAAAAAAGAGGGATACAAGGGCTCTTATTCACAGCACTCCAGATGGGACTTCCTGAAAATTCTTTTATTTTTTATATTTTTTCCTTTTGATTATCAATACTTATGTATTATATATAACTACTACTAAGCTTATGTCCGACACTGGTCGGGCCTAATTATATTTTTATATTTAAGATTTGAATACTTATTGTTAGTTCATATATGAAGATACAATAAATAAAATATCATGTAATAAAAAAAAAAAAGAAAAAAAAATGTTTCAAGCAAAAATTTTTGCCGTAGGCCGAATGTTGGCCGATTACAAATTTTTGGCCGAAGGCCGAAGCCGAAGCCGATTAATCGGTCGAACTCTAGTTGCCATGCTTTATTAACATTTACAAATATGTAAGTACGTGTTGCAAGAAACAAAACTTTTTATGAGCTTACAACTTAACTAAGTGTTGAAAGGGTAACGAAATGTGTGCAAGAATTTAATTAGAATCGAAATGGGAGTAAAGCTAAAGTTAAACTTAACTGAAAAGCTACGGAACTAGAAATCAGTTCAAGCTTTAGAAATAAATTAATAATAAAAGAATGGGGCTCGCAAGCTTAACGTTATTATGCGTCTCTGTATTTAAGCGTTTGTGCGATTTTGTAACTTCTCTCGAAAGAGAGTAAGACAAAGTTTTATTAAAATGGCATCTCTTCTAAACAATATGGCGTTATAGCGAAAGAAATGTTTAACACAAAATAATTTTATCTCAGCCAAACTTGCTGCAGGCAAAAAATTTTCTCTAATATGAATAACTAAAATATTATTTAAAAAAAAAACTATTAAGGCGAATTCAGTAAGTTGAACTCAATTTGATATAAAATGCTACACTGCAGAAAAAAAAACATGTGATACAAGTATTAAATATTATATTTCACACAAGACCATTTTAGTTGAGAAAAGTTTGAGTGCATGGGCAAGAGAGGAAAATATTCGGCCTAATTACGAGTGTCGTATTTCGACTACGACTACGAAGATTTCGTACTAGATTAAAGAAAATACATTGCGATGTTCCTTAGTCTTCTACAAAATCGTCGTAGTCGAAGTCGTAATACGACACTCGTAATAAGCCCTATTATAGCTCCCCTCTTCATTATCTTCTCTCTCACTCAAACTCGAAAACTCTAAAACTGCTGAACCCAAATTGTCTTGTGTGAACCCAGTCTTTTCCAGATACTGAATTCAGTAAATTTTGCGAACCGAAAATTATAACATTTATCGATATATTTATCCACTTCTTAATTTATTTTTTTATTTACTTTCTTCTTTCTTTATCTTATTTATTTTTCAAAAAAAAATACTTAAATAAAAATGTTTTTTTTACTTCAACCGACACCGAATATCCTTAAAAAAATGTTTAACGGTTAGAAATATTGATGTTAATAAGTTTAAGTTATATTAATTATAGCGATATGACTATTGAAATAAAAGTTATTAAATCAAAGTATAGATCTAAGAAACAAGAACACTATGTGTTAGCAAATACCCAAGTCGAGCATCTTGTTTTGTTGTTGCTAAAATTAAAAAATATTAATTGATCGCCTTAGAGCTACACTAAGACTGGAAGTAGAACTGAACTAGAACTTAACTATAACTAAACTAAAACTAAACTAGAACTAGAGCTGAAATAAAACTGAACTAGATCTAAAGTAGAACTAAAATAGAATTTAGCTACAAGTAAACTAGAGCTGCACACAAGAACTAAAGCTAAACTGAGCTAGTGTTGAAATAGAACAAAATTAGAACTTATATTGAACTACAATTGAAAAAAACTAAACTGGAACCGAACTAGAAATAAACTAAAAACGAACTAGAACTCAGCTAAAGCTCAACTCGAACTAAACTATAACTTAAGTTGTACAGAACTAAAGCTAAGCTAGAGCTAAAACTGAACTACAACAAAATTATATCTAAAACAGAACTGAAAAAAAACTAAACAGGAATTGAACTAAAACTGGGTCAGAACTAGAACCAAATAAGAATTGAAGTATAAGTGAACAAGAACTGCAAGTGAACAAGAACTGAAGTAGAACTTAACTAGAGCTGAAAAAGAACTAAACTACAATTAAATTAAATATAGTTGAATTAAACTGAGGCTGAGTTAGAGCTAGAATTAAACTAGAACAAAATAATAGCTAAGCTAGAGCTTAAGTAGAACTTAACTACAAGTAGAAGTGGACAAAAACTAATCCAAAAGAAGTTCTAGAACTAAACTATAACTAAACTTGAACTAAACTAGAGCTAGGCTAGAGCTAGAGTTAGAGTTAGAGCTAGAGCTAGAGCTAGAGCTAGAGCTAGAGCTAGAGCTAGAGCTAGAGCTAGAGCTGGAGCTGGAGCTAGAGATAGAGCTAGAGCTAGAGCTAGATCTAGATCTAGAGCTAGAGCTAGAGCTAGAGCTGGAGCTAGAGCAAGAGCTAGAGCTGGAGCTAGAGCTAGAGCTGGAGCTAGAGCAAGAGCTAGAGCTGGAGCTAGAGCTAGAGCTAGAGCTAGAGCTAGAGCTAGAGCTAGAGCTAGAGCTAGAGCTAGAGCTAGAGCTAGAGCTAGAGCTAGAGCTAGAGCTAGAGCTAGAGCTAGAGCTAGGGCTAGAGCTAGAGCTAGAGTTGGAGCTAGAGCTACAGCTACAGCTAAAGCTAAGACTGAAGCTGAACTAAAACAGAGTTATTACTAAGATAGAACTAATAAAAATTAAGCTGTAACTGAACTAGAACTAAATAGAAGCGAGCTAGAACTGGAATAGAACCGAATTAGAACTAAAGTTGGGCTGAACTGCAATTGAACTAAAATTTAACAAGAACTGAAGTAGAACTGAACTGAATGAAACTGAATCAGAACTTAACTAGAACTGAATTAGAACTAGTACTAGAATTAAACGCAAAGCGGTATAAAGCTCCGAAATGCTTTATGATCCGGTGCCATTATTGGTCGTTATATTTTTTGATTACGAGGCACATCATATGAAGTCATGATTTTCAAATATTTGGAGCTCCAATTAGATTAAATATATATTTAAAGCCCAATTCATAAAAAATATTTTGATCTTAAAAAAGGTTTATTAATCAAATTTCCATACAAATTTTGTTTCATAAATCTCTTATTAAACAGAAATATTTTTTATGAATAAAAAAGACAGTTAAAATATACAGCGCGCTATACAGCGTAAAGAATAATCCGATTTTTTTTTACGAATGAACCATTAGTTTCCTTTGGATCGTTTTAGTTGTAGTTATGTAAACTCGTAGGTTTAATGGCACAAAGCGGTAACTTTAGAGAAACTGAATAAAAGCATTTTGAGGAGCCAGTGTATGATTTATAATCTCTCTACATTATATTCGCTCAAAGTTAGCCGAACACCCTTACATCAGCTACGTCCAAGATATAATATGTACAATGTGCGAGCTTCTACAAAAAAGCTTTGAGCTTTCACACCGACAAGAGCACAACAGCCAATCAGATCCCGGCGACAACAATGGTTGCTGCTTACTTTGCAAAGAAACAAGAACAAATTGTTAGGCCTTTGAAAGCTTTTTACCTCAAATGCAAATGTGCTTGGAGTTATGTGTGTTTGACCAAATTTTAAGAGCTTTCAAAGCTGTTTACCTCAAATGCTAATGTCCGAGTATGTGTATTTGGACGTAGCTGTTTTACATCCATACTCTATCTAACCAAGCTGTGGCGCTTCGAGTGGTTTCATAACTCCTTTTATTTCAGTAACACTTTATGTCCTTAAACCACTGTGCGATGTAAAGTATTCAGCAAATTTAAATAAATTGTGTTGCCACCTTCAAAATACATTTGTCAGTTTTCTGTTAAGGTTACTACCGCTGTGAACTTTTTTTTATTTTTTTGGTTTTTCCTGTAGCCGTCAGTGTCATTTCAGCGTAGTTCAGGTTGAAAAGGTTAAAGAAACCAAACAACAGCTCCAATTCTTAAAAACAAAACACACACACACACCAAAGTTACATGTATAACAACAAAATATGGGAGTAGACAAGGAAGAAGGAGTTGCAAATCGAGTGGCATATTAAATAAAACTTAGCGCACCAGAACATGATAGTTAAGAGAACCCAGCAAAAAATTTGAAAAAAGGTAATCGGGTTTGGAATTAAGCATTTTTGGTGGAAGCTGTTCCTTATTGGATTACCAACTTAATGATTTTAACAAAGGGGTGAGACTAAAATAATCGCTTCTTGAGAAGTACAGTGGAATCTCCCTTAACGGACACTTCCTATAGGCGGACACCCCTTTAAATGTTTAGTTTTCTCCATTTAAATGTTTAGTTTTCTCTTGACCGGACAGTCTCCTTGTACGGACACATTTCAATGGTCTATTCAGTGTCCGCTCAAGAGAGATTCCACTGTACTTACTTTTTTTATTTGGCAACTTGTTCACGTAATCTACATATTTAATCTAAAAAAAATTATTCTCCTCATTTAGCAACTTGTACATAATTTTTTTTAAATTTTAGTTAATGTGATTTGTAAGCGAGTAATGAAATTTGGTAATCAGAGAAGTAAGTCTGATGGTAATGTGTTATTTTTTGCTGGGAAGTTTTTACTATTTTTTAGGTGACAACTACAGACAGAAAGACAGGCCAGCAATAAGAGGGAGAACACAACAACAAGAAACTAAAGAAGACAGCTTTGTTGTTGGCACATCTCAACATTGTCATCCAGCATGCGCAATTTAAAGGACAAAACAACAGCAGCAACAGTCGCAGACGGACGCAGCGCACAGAAATGAACCAACGAAGCTAACTGATCCTTTTGTTTTGTCATGTTGTAGTTGATACTTTTGTTTTGTTGCATTTAATGTTGTTGCTGCCAGTTTTAACTGTGTTCATTTAATTTGTTGCCTGCCACTTGGTAAAAAAAAACAAAAAACCAAAATAACAGATAGATGATGAAGGTGAGTTAGTTTTCTGTTCCATAATTATTGCTAGAGACAACATCATGGACAGGAAAAACAAAAAACAAACTGAAGTACTGATTCCCTAAGCTTGCCTTGCTGCCATTTATTCCCTTAAAGATGCCAACAAGATGCAAAGAGTCCATGATATTTGCAGTTGTATAGCATTAACAAAAATTAATGATTGAATCAATTGCAAGTCATAAGTATGCGCAGCGGTGAGCAAAACAATTATGAAATTGTGCAAGGGAATACATAGTGGATATTTATTTATGGAGTTAATAATAGATGAACATTTAAGTTGATTTTTGCTAAGTTAACAATAAATAATAAGCCATAAAGAGAATATCTGAAATGCAAAAAAAGATCAAAAGAAACTGAAACATTACGAGTAACATTGTTGCGGTAATGTTGCAAATAGTTTGACAGTTGGAAGGAAACCTTCCTTTCGATTTTTAATCTATAGTTGTCGGGGTCTACTCCATCATTCAATTCGAAATAGATTGTGTTTTCGGTTTGCAATTCAATGGCAATTTCTTTCGATTCAAAATATGAAGTGGACCTATCGAACTGTCAAAACTAACTGTCATATTGCGCTCACTTTTTGATATTTATAAATAATAAGTATGTTCTGGAAAATCATTATGAATAGATTGATACTTGAGCAATGCTACCGAATTAGCGGGACTTATTTTGAAAATTATACAGATCTACAAATAATATGGGATACAATGGGAAACAAAGAGTTTGATAGGCTTACCAAAACGGGAGTATTCCTGAATAACATCACCTGAAGAGACTGAAAACCGAATACAAACAATGGGCGATTGGAGAACCAAAAAGCGTTTGGCGAAATGCTACTGTGCGAAGAGTAACCGGAATCCTATGGGTTAATACGAATCAAGGGAAGTCGAAAGAGATTCTGGTTATCATAATAACCGGCTAACAGCACTAGCTGCAGCATTATCCAGCGTTTAGTAAGCTTAGAAGACAAATTTTCCACAGGAACAACGCGCCGGACTTCAAATATCTTAAGAACTAGGATTGGCGAGATCTAAGACAATATATAGAACAGACTAGTTTCTGGACGTGTGCGGTTTATCGATTAGACTTTTCTGAGTAGATAGGTACATTAAGGAGAGCCCACATTACCGGTTAGAGCGCACAATATTCCAAATAAGGCATAAGTGCAATCCCATATGGGCTTGACTCAACGTAATTTGTCCCTCTTTTCAACCTAACCTAACCTACAAAAATGTAGGGCAACGGACGTTCATCTAACCAACTGGAGTTGTTAATTTTACTGTAAAAAAGTTGTTGCTTCAATTCGATTGAACAGTTTATTTTTGTTGGCTAATCGTTAGTCATTTTAGTTTTTAGTGCATTGTCCTTTTAGTGACCTTTCTCTTCCCTTTATATAGCTGAAATTTTAAGCCTCGTTGTGGCTGAGGTAGCGTTTACTTACATAAATCAAATAGATTTGAGAGCCGGTGCTCAATTTGTAAAAAAAAATTTATTATGGAAAAGTTTAATGTTAAAAAAATTTTATTTTTTTCTGGTTTACCACCAAACAAACCACCACTAAAAAGTTGATGAAAAATCTAAGTCCAAAAAAATTTATATGATGAACTTTACACGTATAATGTTAAGTGCTTCAAAAAATTTGGCTGCATTGCTTTCAGCATTTTTAGGGATACGTACATCAAAGGTGAAAATTAACCCTATTGTTTTCGCCCACAATGCCCGTTTGTCCGTCTAACTGTCGCAGACTGTTTTCTTGAGAACCGTTGAAATTTTCATAGTTAGTGTATTTAAAATTTAAAATGTTGAAATTAAAGGGTATTCTATCAGTTAATGTAATTTTGACAACTGGCTTCTTTTGTAAGTATATGATCCACTGTGTGTGGTGTCAGTTGATGTAGATTGCTGCTTAATATATTCAGCGATTATTGCAAAAGGAATATGTGAATTGTTTTGATTCATCGTATTACAATTTGCTGAAAGCTTTTTTGTAATGAAAGCTCAATTTTATCATCTCTAAATTTACAACAGTCTTGCCATTGTCGTTTGTTCTTTACTAATTATGCACATGTTAGTTAATTTGCTTATTTTTTGTTCTACTTAAGACAAACTTTTCTGGTTTGTTACTATTAAGTATATTTAAATTGAAATTCATTTGCTGGTGGTTAAGCATTGCCATTGGTGAAATATGTCGAATAATAAATTTCCTAAACTATTAAGTAAATTTATTTAATTTTTGCCACAGGCCCATGACTATTGATTTTGTGCAATTTTAATTGTCAAAATGTATTAACACCCTGTTTCCACAACTCCGGAGGGTACCCGACCAAAAAAAATTTTATGAAAATCATTCAAACAAACGAATGCTTTTCATATACATTTGTTACTCAAGTCGAGCTGTAGAAACAGTGGGTTAATTTACCTATAATTAATTAGTACTATAACAAACTTTTTTGGTTAAATTTTTATTGTCGAAATTGTTTTTATTTACCTTTATATTAAATTAAAACAAAAATATACATTAGAGTGGTTCGACGTCCATACGAAGAAAAAGTTGTGACAGTCACCCCCTAGGATTAAAGATAATGCAAGAACAATTCCAAAAATATTTTTTTTTCCACGCCTACAAATACCGTCTCTTTAGTATTTTGTTTACTGTGTCGCCATTTTTAGTCTGATCATAACATTTTATATACCGGTATTCATGGCTCTGTAAGGGCTAAATTTCTATCTTTAATAGTTTTTTTCTAAGGGGTGACACACACACGCTGAACTTTTTCTCGAACCACTCTAGATTGCATACTTCATAAGAATGAAATTGTCGCTACATAGCACGAAAATTTTTAAATTAATTTTTAGATCTATGAATATTGACATTCCTCTCCATCTTTCTGCTTGCCTAGGGAAATTATCTATTTAGAGAAGTATTCGTACATATGTACATATATATGATATGTACATATCAGTGATCGGCAATGAGTCGTTTTTTCATACTGACTCATGAAATTTTAAATACAAGTGAGTAGACATCGTTTAAACTCAACTACTCTGATTTACGCATACTGAAGATGACATTGATTTATAAGTATAGGTTGAAATAAATACCCTGCAGGAAAATAGGTGTGAATTGTCTAAAAGCTACTAGTATAATTACTAGAACAGCAAGAACTAGTGCGAAAAGGGTTAAAGTTGTTGTATAAAATTACTAGTTCTGATATCTGATACTAGTAGTATATGAAGTAGTTCCAAATCACCACATTGCAAAATAAATTTTGACTGTCTAACAGAGCACTTGCACTGTACTAAAATTGGTATTTTACAATTATTAAAGTTTTAGGTTCACCTATAAATAATTATAATCAAATAATTACAATTAACCTTTTTTATTTTTGAATTTTGATAAATAATTGCGAATTTTAACTAGCAGTTGTCACTGGGTAACAAAGGAATAAAACCACCAATTTTATAGAATTTTTCTTTGCAAAAGAACTGGTAATTAACTAGTCCTAAACTAGTATCAATGGCACTAGTAATTTTCTAAACACACTCAATGCTAATTTGAGCATTAACATGTTATAGGAAAGTTTACGGTTGGGAACTAGTGGTAATGGCTTCTGTACTAGTAAAATACCAGTTGGACACTAGTTCGATCTCCTGCAAGGTATGAATTCGACGTCGAAATCGGAGTCATACCACACTCACACTCATAAATCGGCTCAGTTTGATTTATAATTTCAGAAAAATATATATTATACTACTCACATTGATTCAGCTCACTCAACTCAGGCATGTATGCATATTTAAAAGTTTAGTCATTAAACAGTTTGCAAGTAGTATGCAATAGTAGTAAATAGGATTGTTTTTCAATTCCTGCAAAAAAAAAACAAAAAAAAATAAAGAACTTTAATGTTCGTCTGCGAAGTTTGCATTGTGAATCATACTTATTTTGCATCATCCATAGGCATTGAGTTAAGGAGAGTCGAAATGAACAACGTCACAAATGTTGCTAGGTATGAGTTCGATGCGCATATCACAACTTTCTAGTGAATATTAGACTTGGGTCGAACTCGTTCACTAGTTCATTTTTGCCACAAACCAATGATCAAACCCATGTAATTTAAATGGGTTTGATCATTGGTTAGTGGCAAAAATGAACTAGTGAACGAGTTCGACCCAAGTCTAGTGAATATGATCAAAGAATATAAATATATAAATATATATAATTTATATTCTTTGATATGATACATAGACAACATTGCAAGTACACTTGTGTCCAACAGTTCTTTTTGAACTAGTTTGAGAGCGTTTGAATCAAAAGTTCTTTCAAACCCATTTAATATACATTAATGTTTTTGATCGGACTTGTGTCCAACTGAACGAACTAGTTCAAAAAGAACTGTTGGACACAAGTCTAATTGCAATAAGTATGAGTGTGCATAAGTATATAAAAGAAATTATAAGTCATGATTTAAATCTACTTACTTTTTAACTAATCATTGCTGTTCTCTGGCACATATCGATGGCTTAATATAAAAAGGGCGTATCTCGATTTTTTTTTTCGAAATTGCGTTTTTAACGTTTAACGCATCCTCCTTGAAGATCCTAGTACGTTACAGTTCAAAATCAAGAACTTATTTATGGCAACTTAAAATATTATTTGTGCGTGTAAATGCTTTAGTTTTTCCTCAATTTTTTGCTTCTCCTATAAAATAGCGAAAATTCGAGTTCTGCCTTTCTTATATTAAGCCATCGATATGCACGTTTGTTTGTTTGTACATATCGACATCATTATTTTTGAACATGTCTCTAAATATTTAAAGTATATCTCAATTTCTTAGCCCCATATTTAACAAGTTGGTAAAATTATAAAATTACACTGTATTTGCAACTGCAACTGCTCGCTGCACAATGACGTGTTACGTTATGCTGCTTAGATGCTTAAAATCTTCTGGCAAGTGCTGAGTTGCCTGGACTCTTGTTCCTATTTTGATTAAAAGTGTTGCATGTTTAAAATGTTTATTTTTTGTTCTTTGTCTTGTTGTTTTTTTCTTTTTTTTTTTTTTTTTGCTGATGTTTAGTTTTAGATTTTTTCTGGCTGCATGTTGCTCAACAGATCATTACTATTTTTTTATTTTTTTTTTTTTCTTAAATTTTTTTCTGTTCCTTGTGGTTGCTTGACTGCAGTTATTAGAAATGTTGCAGCAAAGGTTGAAGGTGTATTACAACAATTACAAAAACAACAAACACTTAAAGAGTATCTTTTCTCTCCAAATCCATCTCAGAAATAAAAGTTAAAATAAGACTATAAAAAACATAAACATCACTTTACGCCAGTCCAATGCCAAGGAGAGAGAGAGAGGGAGAGAGAGAGAGAGAGGACTCGAAAGAAGTACTTGCTGTATGCCTTTTATTTTTATTTTTTTAAGTGGTCCTTATAAAAAAGAAATTTATTTATTTATATAAAACGTTAGTGTCTAGTTTTGTTAAAAATGCTTTCCTTCTTCTCTCTAAGATGAGTTTCAGTAGATGTTTGTACGTTGTTAGAGATGACGATGATGAAGAAGACGAAGACGGCCCAGACAACAGCAGCACAACTATGGTGCTGTTGCTGGTGCTGGTGCTGGAGATGATGATGATGGAACAGAAAAAAATCGTCTCTTATCAGTTGCTGATCTTGTGTCATGTTCGTTTTTCATTTATTTCTCTGTTGAGATTTTTTTTATTGTAGATCATTTTAAGCTTTTTTTTTTTGCTATTTTTACTACTTTGGTGTGTTGTAAGCGTTTTTGTTTTTTGGATTTTAGTTTGCAGATAACTGGGTTGGTTTATTTTTTTTTTTTTTTTTGTTTTTGTGCATTGTTTCGATCAATGTGAATTTATGGATTTTGCAGGGAATGCAAGGGCATCGAGAGTTATGAAAAAAAAAATATCTAAAACTATTTTAATTTAATGAATAATTTCAGTCAGTTGCGAGTTTGATCTTTGCAATTTTCTATTAGGTATGAAAAATGTTATTATGATAGAGATTTTATTTCTCAGTATATAAATAATCTAAAATAATTTGCAATTTCTAAGAATTTACTCGTAATGAAACAAAATTATCTATGCCAGAAATGAATTAGCGACTTTGCCAGAATTCCCTTATCACAAAAAGTTTGTTAAGATTAAAATAATATAGTTCATTTATATATTATATATATTATAGCGCACACCATTTTGCTGCTGAGTTCCCGACAATTCCCAAAGAAATTTCGCAAAATCCCAAAAATGGGATTTTCAGTATTTTTGCTGTATTTTGCTTGCTTTACGCCCGGGAGCAGATATTATTTTCGAAGGTGTGCGACAAGTCAAACCTTGTCGACATTGACAAACCGGCCATATACTCTCGGGTTGTAACAAAATTCATTACAATCCAACTCCACTGTATTACAAAAAAAAATAATAATTAAGCAACTGAGGAAAAATCGTCAAGTTTAAAAAAAATTTGCTAACATCAAAAAACGAGTGGCATTTATTTCTGCCCCAAAGCTGTTTTCAAATACTTTGCAAATATTCTTAAGCTGCAAATAACAAATAATCGACTTAATTAATAAAAATAATCGCCAGATTTTTAACAACTTTTATTTAAAAAAAAAATCTGGTCACATGCAAAAAAAAAAATCATTTCATTAAAATAGTTTCGAAATCATCCAAAAAAAATTTTGAACAAAAACATTAAATTAAAAAAAAAAGAAAAAATCTCAATATGTGACGCGCAAAATAGAAAAGGACTTGAGGGTAAAACCCGGTTTTCTTCAGTAGAGCCATTTTAAAGATTTAAATACGTGCATCTTTGGTGTACCATCACTGAGCGTGTTGGTATTGGTCTCATTTGAAAGCGACACATCTCAAGACGTCAGCAACGTGTTGGTCAACCTTGAAAACGCGCGTAGCTCGTCCCTACCTCTTGTTTTGTGTAGTTGGTTTTTACTGTTTTCTACCTAGCGCGCTGTTTCCATGAGTTTAATGTCAATTTTGCTCGCGTTTTTTCGAATCCAGGTTTATTTTCTGAAATTATTAATTGTGAATTATAATAAATACTCATTTATAGTTCTTTTAAATCGTGAATATCACTCTGTTAGTACGAAAATTTTTGCACATAACCTTATTATGTTATTTGCGAAAATAATTTAAAACTAATAACATTTTTACTGACTGTTTTGGGATGAAATGGTGGACGAATTCGAAGAAGTAGATTTAATTTATCGCTTCCCTGATGACGAGGATGATGACGATCACTTCTCAGAATTATCAGATAGTGACTCTGAAGATGATACCGATAAAATGTACCTTGATAAATGTGATGTTGTTTTACGCGAAGAAAAGGTAGTTGCTCGACTGTATGGTTCAAAAATACCTGCGTGTTGTTCAAATCAATGCAATGAAGTGATCCCTAAGAATATGGCTGTAGATTTTCGTACGTCTTTCATGAATTTAGATAAGGAATCCCAAGATTTAATTATTTTCGCACATCTGGCAGGTGACGGTGACGATGCAATGCTCAGGTCAAAAGTTGGTGATCGATCGCGAACTATGAAGAAACGGTACAATCAGATATATTATGATCGTAGTTTGCCGATATGCCGTGATATGTACTACTTCCTGTATACAATGGGAATTAGATGATACAAAAATCTAATCGAACATTACGACAAAAATGGTGTTTATCCACGCGAACATGGCATGACGAATAAAATTAATCGTACAGATGCTTTAACTGCTTTGGAAAAAAAAGAAATTGTTTCTGTTTCTGTTGCTATCACTTTACCTGGACGTCAACCAAATCATCGTGATTATCGTTTATTGAAACTTCCAACTACTGAAAGTAAGAAGACATCGAAAAAAAAATTAAGTATCGGTACCGTCAAGTTCTAAAGAACCACTTCGCAAGAACCGTCGATTAAAATGATTTTTCTATTTTTTTTAATTGTTCATAAGGAAAAAAAATAAATAAATGAAAATAAATAAATTTTACCGTTAGGTCCCTTTCTATTTAGATTAGGGTTTCTAATTTCCCGGACTTTTTCAATTCCCGGGAACCGGGAAGTAAAATGTTTTATTCCCGGGAATTCCCGGGATTTTCAAATACATATGAATTTAATTAAATGACGTCAATAAAAAATATAATTTTATGAAAAAGTATACATCACAAAGAAAAGTAATATGAATAATTTTGTAATATCTATTAAAATATTTGTAATATCAATTAAAAAATTAACTAAATTTTGACCTATAAACAATTTTATAATATTAATTAAGTTTTTCCACTCAAATTAATTAATAATTGATTCAATTAAATTAAATCAATTAAATTCATAATTGAAAACATTAATTGGTGAATACTTTTTTCTGTGAACATTCAAATCAAAAACAAAACAACTTTATTCATTAATTTCATCAAGAACAATATTCAAAAAAAACTAATCAAAAACATCATATGCTTTGAGTTAAGCATGGATGAAAATTCCATCTAGATCTGCCAATCTATATCTGCCAATCTAGATACTTTTTTCTATAAAGACTTCATAAGTTAAAAATATTTCGTAACGCTGGAAGTTGTTGGATTCACATCGGAAGCCTCTATTACATCTGTTTACATGCTTATACATATTATGCATCGTTACAGAGTTGTATTTTTAAGTAATTAAACAACGAACAGCAATGTAAAAAAAGCCAATTCCAATAACCGATATATTAAATTCCCGAAAATTCCCGTTGAAAATTTCCCGGGACTTGCAAAAAAATAATTCCCGGGAATTCCCGGGATTTTTTTCCCGCGTAGAAACTCTAATTTAGATTCATCGACTTCAATTTCATAACACGCGCATATCTCTGGGAGGGAACATTTTTGGGGCATGGGATCGGTATCATTCGATGCTCAGATGTTGTCCACATAAAAAAAAAAAATAATGAAAATTTATTTTTTTTACCCTTAAGTCCCTTTCTCTATGCGCTGTCACATATGTAGATTAGTACTGTTGTTATTAAAGGGTTAATTTTTGGTCGATAATGGGTTAAATTAAATTTTGAAGAAATTTTTGCAGAATTTGGTTTGTATAACATGACGGCGGTTTCAATTTCGCACAGAAAAAGTGGTGTTTTGACCCATAGTGGATAGGCCAAACTAAAAATGCTGTTAGAACAAATATTTAATTGACCAGCATGTAAATTGTTACTAATTTCAAATTAATTAATTACAAACAAAAAAATGCCCCAAATAGAGGAAACAAACTGCTTTGCCTCGAAAGCAAAAAATAAGTATTTATGTACTTCCATTCGGTTACCTTCTCCCACTTGCCATTGAAGTTAATATTTTGGTCTAATGCTGCAAAACGATCAACGAAAATAGTTGCAAGTAAAACAAAGAAAAAAAAACTTAATAACAATTTTGTACGGCTATTTTTACCTTCTATTACATAATGAACACTATTGATTATATTTATGTAGGATATCGTTCTGTCTCTCTCCCCTCTTTGTATCACTTTTTCACTTTGTGGATTTTTTTTCAAGATTTTGTTAAAATGATAAGTTAATTTATGAAACTAATGTTGACTTTAAAATAAAAATAATTAATGAAATAATTTGTCAATTTATGTTTGTATATATTTTGAAGTTTGTTTACAAAATTTTTCTGTTGCTTGTCTCTTTTCTCCATCTGCTCACTTTATTTCTTGTAAAGTTCACAGTGAAGTACAAGAAATACTTCACTTAAACTTCATTAATAAACTTTTTAAACAAAGTTGATTTTTTTCTCTTGTTGTTTTTCTTCATAAATATCAGTTTTGTACCTTAAAATTTTTTATTATATCGCAATAAAAATATCTAAACGTTTTCGTAAACGTTTAAGAGTCATTTAATAAATTGAAAATTTCATTAAATGTAAAGGGAAAAAAATTTAACGAAAGGAGAGACACCGTTAAATGGAGAGACAAACAAACAAACCAACAAAATCAGTTTAAAGCCAAATATTTTGACCCTAATAATCGTTTTGTTTTAAAAGTGCTGATGTTGAGATAAAAAAAATATATAAATTTATATAAAACAAAATATGAAAACAGTGAGGAGTTACAAAAATACGAGTATAAAGAAGAAACAAAAATTGCATACAATGTGTAGAAATTATGGTGCTTAAGCTAATCACAAGCACCATGGCTTGAGTTGCAGCAAAAAGAAGTTGAATTATTTTTTTTTTAAATTTAAATGTTTAATGCTTTTGTTTTTTTGGCTGATTTTTTTTCACTACTGACATCTTACAGATGTATGTATTTATTTATTTAATAACTGATACTTCTTTTTCCATTAAAAGACTCGTTCGTATGTCTGCAGTTGCTGTTAATAATGCCTTTAATAACCCAAATAACTGTGAAAAAAAGAGTAACAAAAACTTAATAGCAACGATTAATTCATTTACCTGGTTACCTCATCAACTTTATATTAATTTATTTATTTTTTTTTACTTCTCTTAATTTTGTGTCTTTGTGTGTTGCAAGTTTTTGTTTTTACACAACAACTCATTGACTCGATCACCAGAAGAGGTAAGTGAAGTTTCATTATTATTGTTACTTTCACGACCTTTTTGGGTGAGCTGACCTCCAGTACAACAATACTCGTATTAGCAGCCTTTTTAACATTGGCATCGGCAGTCAACAACAATTTCAATCGTCGTTACATTAAAAATTGCAACAACTTCTAAGCGTTTACACCAATTACCAATGTTTAGATAATTGAAGAAATATCCCAAATTACATGTTGATATCATAGCAGTCAGTTGAACTTCTCATTTGTTTAAATGAAAGTTTAACATAATATCTCTAGTTGTTGTAAGAAATTTTAATGATCTGCACTACACAGAAAAAAAACTGCTGCATAGAATCAAGAAGACTTTCTCTATGAAACGTTTTTAGGCTAAGGGGTATCCCAGCAGAAAGAAGCGAAGATTTTTTCATAGAGATTCCTTATTGTTTTTATGTGGTAAATCTTATTAATTTTATCAAGAAGAAAACCACATAAAATCAAGAAGAAATCTTATAATTCACAAATTTTTTTACTCAATTTCCGTTATTTTTGGCACCAAAAAAACAATCCATAGAAAAAAACTTCTCGATTCTATTAGGTTTTCTTATAAATTGTAAACTTTAGGGATTTCTTATTGATTTTATTACGTTGCCTTATTAATTTTTTTAAAAAAGTTTTCTTCTTGATTTTATTAGGTTGCCTTATTGATTTTTTCAATAAGGTTTTCTTCTTGATTTTAGTAGGTTCCTATATGAGTATGTGTAAAGCATCTTATTGATATTTTTAATAAGGAAATCTTCTTCATTTTATGAGGTGTCTTGTTATTTCGTTTCTATAGACAGAGAGAAAAGTTTTTTCATGATCTTTTTAATTTTTGTATAAGAATGTTTGCACAATAATTTCAATGGTTATTCAGGCAGCTTGTTAGCATATTAGGTAGAGTGCTTGTTTATCAGTTAGAAGTTTGCTGGTTCAATACTTGGTGAGTAATTTAGTTAAAAATATAACCTAATGTGTATGTATGTATGTATGTATGTATGTATAAATAAATAACATCTACAACATACTACATACATACATACATATGTATATGGTATAGAATTTAAATTTTATTGAAAAAGTCAATAAGATAACCTCATAAAAACTACAAGATTTCTTCTTGATTTTTTCAAAAAGGGTTTCTCTATGAAATTAATAAGATTTCCTTATTGAAAAAAAACCATAGATATTTCTTATTAATTTTGTTCTATTTTATGAGGTATTTAGTAGGCACTGTTTTCTCTGTATAGCAACAAGTGAAATTCTGTTATGTTAGCTGGATCAGCTAATTCCTCAATAACCAATTTCAATGTGTTTTTAATAAAAAATAAACATTTTACTGCATAAGTAAAATAAAAAATCTTTGTAACAATTTCCCAAAAAATACCAATTTTTTTTTACTTTTAAAAAATTGTTTTGTACGAGAGCACTTTTAAGCTTTTAAGTAGATTTCTAGTAATTAGAGCTATGCTCTTTATGAAACCGGAGCTAGGACGTGATTTTCGTAACAAAAATATATTTAGTTATAAAAATTTAAATTTGTTTTGATTTTTTTTTCTCTGCTCGTAAAGAAAGAGATGGCAGATACCTTACTAATTAAAACTTTAAAATACGCGGGTCCACACATGCAAATGTTAGCGGCGAATCTATTTTCTTTTATAAAGAATAATGAAATATAGAAGTATACATTTTATGAATATTAAATTAATAGCTTAAAAAAACAACAAATAATTTTATTGCATTGTTATTTAACATATGAAATTTGTTTTATATGGCTAGGCGCAGCATAGCTCTTACCGGTTGTCCTAAGACATTTCTCTTAATTTTTTATTTATTTTACAATTAAATTGGGAAATTCGTTTAGCACTAAAATTTTTTTTCACAAAAACATCGTTCTACACACTTTAAATCTGTGGCAATAAGGAAATTTTCGCATTTTTGGCACCGAACCTTTGTACGAGATGTGCATTGGAAGTTTTTTTAGGGTTCCGTACACCAAAGGTGAAAAGGAACCCTATTGTTTTCGCTACGCTGTCCGTCTGTGTATTTGTCTGTCTGTTACAGGCTATTTTCTCGAGAGCCGTAAGAGGTAAGGACCTGAAATTTGCACCGAGTATGTAGAACTTTGTCCGCTACACCAGCAAATACATGAGAGTTAAAGGGTGCTCCAAAACGAGCGATGAAATAGTTTAAAATCCCATGTAATATACATACAATTGTATGTATAACACTTGAAATTTGTAAAGTTAGTTTATTTTTATACAGACTACAACCATTAACACTAAAATGAAAGGGTGTTCTATCAGTTAATGTAATTTTGACAACTTGCTGTATAAGGCCAACTGTTGAAATTTTCAAAAACGGCAAAACTAAAATAACCCAAAATTATAAAATCGCCAAATCGAAAAAAAATCACCAAAACCAAAAAAAATCACCAAAACCGAAAAAAATCGCCAAAATTGAAAAAAAAAAATCTAAAACTAAAATGGATCGCCAAAATCCGAAAAAATCACCAGAATGAAAAAACCGCCATAAATAAAAAATCGCCACAATGAATAAAAATTGCCAAATAAAAAACAAGTGCCACAAATCGAAAATTATTGCCAAAACGAGAAAAAGCGCCAAAACTAAAAAAATCGCCAAAACCGAAAAAACGCCAAAAGCGCAAATAACGCCAAAACTAAAAAAACGGTATAGTAAAAAAACGCTTAAAACCGAAAAAATCTCAAAAACGAAATAAAATGCCAAAACTATATATTATATATAGGCTAAGGTTCGTATATCTAGTGTCCGTATGGAACCCTTCGTGTGCGACTCAAAGTCGCACTTTACTGAATTTATTTTAAATTCGGGACATGACATAGTATATAAAATATCGCAAGGTTTTCGTGCCGTTTTATAACAACGATTCTGGCATGCCATTTCAAAAAAATCCACTACAAAGAACCCCCAAAGTAAAGTTTCTATGTAATTTATATATATATGTATATATATAGATATATGTTCCTTTAACTCCCACTGGAGCATAGGGCTATGTAATTTGCTATATAAAAAATATTAACCATAAACTCCTTTATCATAGCCATCAGCCTTATTAAAAGCGAAAACAAAGAAACTTTACTTCAGGCACTTTGCCTTTCAGCTAACGATATGTATTTTTGTTAAGTTTGTATTTATTATGTTAAAATAAATGTCTTAAAATTCGAAAAGATGTTTACTAAGCCTGCTTATTTATAATTTCTAAAAAAAAATAGCAAACAGAAAAAAGTCACATGCGACATATTTATGATTAAAATTTAAATTGTTAATTTAATTGATTGAGCTCTAGATCAAAAATTCCTGAAGAAGCTGCCCAAAGTGGCACAGAAATATTTGATGTAGAGAAAACAAACACAACTTCTATTTTTGTCACATGCGAATGTATTGGTTTTCTGAAAACGAAAAATTGCTCAAGTCCCACTTAGCATTAGTTATAGGGATAATTTACAACTATAATTTACGCTTATTGTCTATTTTATTAAGACTTTTTGCACTTGAAATGTATGCAATGGTCACGTTCGACATCATAAAAATTATTATATTATTTTGTTTTACTAAATTATGCCATATATAGTCGAACTTCCATAACTCGAACTTCTCTAACTCGAATTTTCTTTAACTCGAACTAATTTGGTTGGCAGTAGCGTTAAAAGAACAATTCACATACACTTCTGTAATTCGAAGTCTCCGTAAGTCGAAGTTTTTTTTTTGTGATAATGGTGCTTCGAGTTATAGAAGTTCGACTGTATGTGTAAAGTGTAGTTTTTATATTATACATATCGTCGGTGGCTTCTGGTTTGCTGCAGACATAATGTATTTTGAATATACTGTGCCGCAAACCAGAAGCCAACCGACAATAAACTGGCGTCGTTCCTATTAGGGGCCTTAAAAAATCTCTCCCTTGAGCCGAAACGTTGCTTAACCAACAACAAATGAAAATTATTAATATTTATAAGCTTCAGACATAACGTAAAATTGTATTATACGTTGAATGGAAATGGTGCAAAAGTCACGCTTAGCACATGCACATTAGCTACTCGTACCTTGTAATTTGCCCGTCCTACTGTCTGTTAATTTTTTATCATTACAAAATAAAAACAACCATATTTTGTTATTAATAAATAATAAAAAAAAAGATGAATTGTTTTAATGATGCAAAAATGTGATTAAAAACAAAAGAAAGAAATGAAGCCAAAGAAACATTCAATTAGTTGGTTATTAAATTTTTGGGGCTCGTAATGATCACAAGGAAAAGATTTCAACACGAAAAACCAATAAAACGTAACTTATGAAAAATAATTTTGCTGCTGCCTGCATTTGCTCTGAAGTACCAACTTATCGGTTTTTTTTCTATCTTTATGTTTCCTTAAATTATTTTCCAAGCACTTTTGTACAGTCTTTGCTGAAATCATTATGGAAAAATATCACTTAAGTTATTGCAGTAACTACGGCACATTATGAAAGTCCTGTTGTTTAGCAAAATTTTTTTTATTTAATTTTTTTTTTCTTTTTTTTCTTTATTATCACGATTATTTGCTGATTGAAAATGTACGATAATAAAATCGAAAACATTAGTTGTTTTTAATCATTAATGACATTTGACATGTTTTTAACATGATCATAAATGTACAAGTCAACAAACAAAACAGCATGACATTTCACTGACAATTCACCGGCAACTGCGGTTAGTGAATAAATAATTGAGCTTATGAATGAAAAAATTAACAATTATTTTTGTTTAAATTTCTGGTCAAAGTTGGAAGGTTGTGATTTTTTTGCGGTCTTTTTCCACTTTTATTTGTTATTTGTTTATTCTATTTTTAGGTTATTAAAAATAAAATTAACAAATTAAAAGGCAAATGAACTGTTGGGTTAAGGAGAAACCGAAATGCAAACAACTTTAATTGAAAGTGAGATTTTTTCTTGCAATTTCAGTTGATGAGATTTTCACTTTTGATTTAAATAAAAAAATAAAAAATATGAACACTTTTTCTCTTCTTTCCCACATGTTTATATGCCTGCATTTTGACTAAAAACATGACCTTGTTTTTCTTTCTTCTTACTGCCTTCAATTCAAATAAATGTCTGGGACTTATAAGTAATATAGTACTTGCATGTTCTCTCCTTGGTCCTAATTTACACTCAGCAAGTCTTATTTCTAAGCTGATTAGTTTTTTAGGCGAGAGATACGAGGGAATATGAACCGGTTATGTTCCCCTCGTCTCTCTCTCTTCCACAAAGTAAACAGCTTAGCAATAAGACTTGCTTAGTGTAAATTAGGACTTAAGAACCATTATAATCCTCTATACATGATAATTTTTCAACGTGTATTTTTATGCTCCTAAATACTTTTTGTTAATACTTCATTACTTGGTTATTAAGCGATTTAAAATCGAAGGAAAAACCAACACAAAAGTACTTTAAAAAATTTAAGTTTTACAAGAAAACTTGACTTTAATCTCGCAATTTAAATGTGCAAATGGTCTTTAATACAACAACAACAACAACAACAACAAATATAAGTTATTTGTAGGTAAATTGTAACACACAAGTTTATGTGTGAAAGGTAAGTAGGAAATCAAAAGCTATTGTAATGCTGAGTTACCCGACTGTAATGTAAAGTAACTGCAACATAGGAAACAGCTGATCGATATTTTTATATGAAAAGTAGGCTACGTTACATTACATCTCTATAACCATTTGCATTACTTTTCACACAACAATATCGATCAGCTGTGTCCTACTGTTGCAGTTACTTTACATTACAGTCGGGTAACTGAGCCTTAAGGCTGTGCTTACATTTGGCATTTCATGTGTGTCATGTGCCCAAAAAGGCGTAACCACTAATTACTAATGAAAAACTTGTTTGACTCAGACACGTATTTATTAAGTTAAACAGTTTCATACATAACTAATAGACAATTTTATAGAATCCAACATGATAAATATGAATCCAATATTTCTGAATCAAACAGTTTTTCATTAGTAATTAGTGGCTACGTTTTTTTTTTGCCACATGACACACAGACGTAAACCCGGCCATACATAGTAAGTTTTGTTAGTTCGCTGAGCAGATATGCTCTGTTTGGGCACAGTGGTCATAATTTTTCACTAATTAATATTTTTTAAAATTTCTAAAATATTTCATAAGCATTGCTGCTGTAAATGACTAGTCACGTGACCGGTCAACAAGTGATTGAAATCGGAGAATGACAATGAGTACTCAAAAAAAATATATTTAGGTAAATGGTTTTAATTTTAGTAAATTCGCGTAATCCTAATTGTAGCGCAAACAGTTTGTACTACGCTCACATTTTTTTCGCTCAAGCACCTATAGCTATAGCCGATTCCAACATACAAAAGCATCTCTACTTCGTTTACGCAAAAAACTAAAATATGCTACAACTAAAAATAAAAAGGCACACGCATTGACTCTCTCTCTCTCTCTCATACTTACAATCTGAGTATATTTATACCAGTGATGTCAAATATAAAACTATAGTTGTATGTGTGAGAAACGTTGTCTCGTTGCTCTCGAAAGTACACAGGAAAAATAATTATTTGGAATAAATGATGTTTATTGAAGTAGCTAAAAATAAATAAAAAGGAGCCTATGTGATAGAAAATTAAAAAATAAGATGAAAAAATTAAATATAAAAGTTGGCGGCGACCCATATTTTTCAAGTTATCGGGCTCTGAACTTTTCATAGGAAACTCTGAAAAATCTCAAAAAAAAGAATTTTTAAATAGCTTATCAGATAGTAATTTAAAAAATAAGAAAAAAAACTTAATAAAAAAAATTTGCTGCAGGCCATATTTCCCGAGTTATTGGTCTTTAAAGTTTAAATAGAAAGTGCAGTTTAGTGAAAATGCTCCAAAAAAAGTCAAAATGTCTTTTAAATACATATTAATTTCTTTCCTTAAAAGTTTTACAACATCAAACACATTAAATATCGCGAAAAGCATTGGTGATCATAGAATATTTTTCGCATACCACTTCTTTTCTTTCACTGTATCTATAAACAAATTAATACACCCGTTACACATGTGTTCTCGTCGCTGCCTCATCGACGACTAAATGGAAGAGAATAAGAATGTGTGTGATTTCAGTTTGCACAATTGTGCCCTGAAACTGACATCAATGATTTATACTCAGGCTATGGATATTTAATAGGACAATTAAAAAAGTATACGCATTATACTCTGGATATTTATTCAATATTCACCACCGTTTACACATAATTGTGTGTATAAAATGCAATGCAAAATTTGTTGGTGTATGTATGTGGCTGGTTGAAAACTTGCTTTATGCATGTGTATAAATAAAATAGCCCTATATATATGCATGTATAGCCGATTAATAGTCAGAGTATTTTTATGCTCATGCGTATGATTGTGCTGCGTAATTTAAAAAAAATGTTTATAAACATAGTTGTTGAATGTTTATAGTTATATGTATTCGGTTTAAAATTAATGCGAATGTGTTTGCATATGACGTTTTTATTTTTAAATTTAAGTGTACGCATTCATAGTTGTTTGAAGGCCAATACTCAAAGGGTACTTCAAACGAAAACTTTTCCACACTGCGAAAGAGACCAGTCCGATTTCTAACACTTCCCAAGAAGCTTGAATATATTTATTTTATAAAGGAAAGGAACAAATTATTGGAACTATTTACTTTTATAGACCAAAAAATTTTGAAATTTTCCAACCCCTGAAGTCATACTTTTATATATGTCAAATTTTTTTTTCGATATTTTTCTTTCTAAAATATAACATATGTTTAATTTATATAGAAAAATAAAAACTTAAAAGGGAATAGATGTAAAGCTAAGCTAACAAATTTTATAATATAAAATTTAATTATACCCAAATTGGCGTATAGCCAAATGTTATAATAAAGGTCTACAATATTATACACTTACACACAAAAAGAAAAAATTTTATTTAGTACGTTACATTTATATACCAAAAACGTAAAAAATTTTCCAAGCCTGAAATCGTATTTTAAATGATTTTTCAACTGTAATACCAATTTAATTCTTACTTTTTAACTAGTTACTCTTATAAACCAAAATAAAAAAAATAATAATTTTCCAACCCTGGAATCGACTTTGTTTGGAAAAGGGTATATATAGGTTTGTCATTCCGTGTGTAGTTTCCATAATATTCATATGCGACCCATAAAATAGACCTAGTTTATTTTATATATCACAAAAAGTGTACGTTTCCCAACCCTGGAAACATAATTTAAAATTTTTCTGATTTCTTACACCAATATTTTTAAAAAGTAAAAATTAGTTTTAATAGGTTATTTTTATATAACAAAAAATTTAAGTTCCCAACCCTGGAAACGTCTTTTTTATTTTTGTTTATTTTTTTATATTTTTAATACAAATTGTATTCGTACTGAAATATAAAATAAGTTTATTTAAGAAAAAAATCAAACATTTGTGTTATCTAGTTACTTTTATATGGCAAAATCAAGTTTAAGTTTTCCAGCTCTGCAATCGTCCGCTCGATTTCGCTGATTTTCAATACCAATCTATTTTGGAATATTTCTGTTACAACAGTCCAAGACTGAAGTCTCTAGCTTTTCTGGGAGCTTCGGAAAACGGATTTCACGTACACCAGACGGACGGACGGACAGACGGACATCGCTTATTCGTCTTCCCTATTCATAAGGATCCAGAATATATTTACATACATATACACTTTATGGTTCGCATATTAATATTGTGAAAATTGCACATGGAATGATAAACCTACTTATGTATGTAAATATGTATGTATGCATATGTATCCTTTACCATTTTTGGTGAAGGCTATAAAAATGATTTTAAGCGAAAATTTCCTATTGGGTTCTTTACTTGAAAATTTTATTGGATGGAGGGAAAAGGCATAACGAAAAAACTTAATCTGTGATAGGATTTATTATTCTTTATTATAATTTTTTTTTTCAAAACTTTAAAGTCTCCAGTAGCTTAATACAAAATCTAAGATTTATTTTTTTTTCTGTGCACATTTTTTAGTTTGCATATTTACAACATTTTTGAACTAGAAAAAAAGAAAAATCTCACATGCAATGGCTTAAAATTAGGCAGATGAAAAAAGTAAGTATGTAAGTACAAAATCTTTTCAAGTAACTTGGTTAAAAAATTTTCATCAGCAAAACTGATGTTATTTTACTACTCGTACTTACTACCAGTCAGTTCAACTATATCTAAGAAAACATTTTGTTTTTCTGGATGAAGCACCACAAACCGAGTTTTTTTTTTTTTTTTTTTTTTTTGAGTATAAAAACTTCTTCCTTAATCCATAATCTTTTCATATTTCTTTTTGTTTGTTGGTTTTTGTTGTGTATTTTATTCAAAATTTTTTTATTAATATTTTTGCATAGAAGATAAATATGCATGCAGACACACACACACACAACAGAGTGTTGGATATATGTATGTATACACTTATGTATGAATGCATGCATGTGCATGGCATCTAACAACATGCAACATTACATGCCTATAATTTGTTTTTACACAGCAGGACGTTTTCACTCTATAAGCCATCAGAAAGAGGTCTTAAATGGTCACATTACTGCCATTTCCAACAGTGTTCGAATGGCATTTCTTAGCCCCATGTAATGTTTTTTTTTTTTTCATTTTCTGTGGCAAGAAGCAAAAAAAAATACTCCTGAGTTTTTTTTTTCTAATGTTTGTTGTTTGTTGGTTTTTGTTGGCAGTTCGTTTCAATTGAGTGTGTGTTTTTATTTTTTTCGTCTTCTTTTTTTCCATCAAATATTGTGTAGTTATGTCTGTTTGTCTATTCCGTAATATCGTATGCATACAATTTGAATATCGTTAGTTAGGAGTTTATTTGGCTCCCCCATTCGACTCCTCACACAATAAATTTAATGTGTATTACTTCTGTTAATCCATTTATTTATAGTGTCTTAAACAGTGTCTCCAGCACGAGTATTAATAAAATGTTCAATGAAGTCAGTCAGTTACTCAGTCCTTTTCACAATTTAATGTTTCCGTTTCTTCTTTTCTTTTTTTTTCTTTTCTTTTTTTTCTTTATTTAAATAAATAAAACTGCTCGTTAACAGATTTTCAATAAATAACACTTATACATATTTTTCTCGCTCTCTCTTAAATTAAAAAAATGTTTAACACACTCGTACTTACGATTCCTTGCTTTCGTTTCAAGAAATGGTGTATAATTTACATTGTTTACATGTCAATTATTGCAATTTTTACAGTTTTATGTCTTAACGCTGGTTTTTGATTCCCATAAATCAAGCTCACTCAAAAAAAACACATTTATGTTAATGTCTACTACTCTCCTAAAGTTACCACAAAGTTAAGAAGGGATAAGGTTTTTATGAGCCAAATCATTTGATAATAAAAATAGACTATCAGCTGGTATAAATGTTTAGCTATAACTAGAAATGATTGCTTGCATGAATCATGCATTGTCATGCGTGACTATGCATGAGCATGCAAAAACTTGTTGTGAGCGTGCCGAAAAGTGAGTATGACAGAAAAAATCAGGAGAAGACTTTGCACGAGTGAAACTCTGCTATTAAAATATTATTTAAAGTAATTTGGAATTGCTGTAAAGCTATTCGAAGAATATTTGTTATATAAATCCTTTAATATACATATGCACATACATATGTACATATGTAAATATAACTAGGTTCACAGAACCTAGTAACTGGCGTGAGATTATTCTGCTCAGTGTCACTAAGAGGTTAGGTTGAAAGCAGGGGCATCTATTTTGACTCAATCTTATGCGAGATTACAGTTATAGCCTATCCTACAGATTGCGTGGTATGTGTGATTAATAATAGACTTGTATCGAACTTTTTGAGTAGTTCCTTTTTATAACTAGAAATGATTGCTTGCATGAATCATGCATTTTCATGTGTGACTGTGCATGAGCATGCAAAAACTTGTTGTGAGCGTGCCGAAAAGTTTGTATGATAGAAAAAATCAGGAGAAGACTTTGCACGAGTGAAATTCTGCTATTAAAATATTATTTCAAGTAATTTGGAATTGCTGTAAAGCTACTCGAAGAGTCTTTGTTATATATGTAAATACTTTAATATACATAAATATATACATAAATATAACTAGGTTCACAGAACCTAGTAACTGGCGTGAGATTATTCTGCTCAGTGTCACTAAGAGGTTAGGTTGAAAGCAGGGGCATCTATTTTGAATAGACTTGTGTCCAACTGTTCTTTTTGAACTAGTTCGTTCAGTTGGACACAAGTCAGGTCAAAAACATCAATGTAAATTAAATGGGTTTGAAACAACTTTTGATTCAAACACTCTCAAACTAGTTCAAAAAGAACTGTTGGACACAAGTCTAATTTTGAATCAATCTTATGCGAGATTACAGTTATACCCTATCCTACAGGTTGCGTGGTATGTGTGATTAATAATAGACTTGTATCGAACTCTTTGAGTAGTTCGTTTTTGAATGAAACCCATGATCAAACCCATTTAAATTACATGGGTTTGATCATTGGTTTGTGTCAAAAACGAGCTACTGAAAGAGTTCGATACAAGTCTAATTAATAAGGTTAGTTGGTTGGTTGGTTGGTTGGTTGGTTGGTTGGTTGGTTGGTTGGTTGGTTGGTTAGTTGGTTGGTTGGTTGGTTGGTTCGTTGGTTAGTTGGTTGGTTGGTTCGTTGGTTGGTTGGTTGGTTGGTTGATTGTAGACTTGTGTCCAACAGTTCTTTTTGAAGTAGTTTGAGAGCATTTGAATCAAAAGTTGTTTCAAACCCATTTAATTTACATTGATGTTTTTGACCGGACTTGTGTCCAACTGAAAGAACTAGTTCAAAAAGGACTGTTGGGTACAAGTCTAGTTGGTTCGTTGGCTGGTTGGTTGATTGCTTGGTTGGTTGGTTGGTTGGTTGGTTGGTTGGTTAACATTAGACTTGTGTCCAACAGTTCTTTTTGAACTAGTTTGAGAGCGTTTGAATCAAAAGTTGTTTCAAACCCATTTAATTTACATTGATGTTTTTGACCGGACTTGTGTCCAACTGAACGAACTAGTTCAAAAAGAACTGTTGGACACAAGTCTAGTTAACATCCTGCTTCATGCAGTCATTCAAGAATCTAGATTAGACTTGGGTCGAACTCGTTCACTAGTTCATTTTTGCCACAAACCAATTATCAAACCCATGTAATTTAAATGGGTTTGATCATTGGTTTGTGTCAAAAATGAACTAGTGAACGAGTTCGACCCAAGTCTAATCTAGATGATTTCTTTTTTAAAATACCACTCCACTCGTCGGTGTCAACCTATGTATGTAGAATCGTATCTAAGTATTCGGATAGGGTAAATGGTACTAGATCCAACTCCGTTGCATTGAGACATTTGATAAAGTCCCTCAAATTGAACTCTTTTAAATCTTACAGGTCATCTAGTATATGACTTCCTAAAAAATTTTATTTCAAGGGATGAAAAGCTGGATATTCGCAAAGCAAGTGGAAGATTGTACCTTCGTAGCTTTCTTCTGGAATACTTTGGTAGAACTCATTATAGCACATACATATCCTAGTAGCATGTCTGCTAATCGTCTGGTGCCGCCGCATCATGACTGCTACTACCTCCGAGATGTCTCTACATTTTCTACTAGTTAATTATATGGAGCGCATCTCATTGTAGCAGGGGGATATTTTCATGCCAATTTTCTTATTGCGCCATCTGCACTCAGCCTTATAGAGATAATGCTAGAAGATGCAGTTTCTAATAGTACCAAACGGCATAGCTTTCAGGACATTTGTGACAAAGCCCGCTCTAGTCAGCTCACCCGGCCGTTTAATAAGGCAATAGCCCAAATAGTTTCCAGAAATATCTCTGCTAGGGTGACATCAACTTTGAGGGATTAACAAGCTGCTTTCCATCGTTATAAGCGAGGTTCTTAATCTACCACATATACAGCCTGTGTGTCATCGTGGAACAGTCTAAGAAATAGCGCTCACCACTATTTTTATGTTTCAAAAACTTCGAGAAAACCTTCGACAAACAGAATCTCGGTATTGCTTGAAACGCATTACCATGTAGATAAAAATCGTTCTAAAACTTATTGAACGTCTATACCGTAAAGCAGTATGACAAATTGCTTGACAGAACGGTGTAAGTTGCATTAAGTATGCTTCAAGGGTGTGTGCTATCACCTCATCTATTTATTATACATAGTTTTGGACACAATCCTTGAGAAAACCCTCGACAATGGATGCGAAATAGTGTGGAGACTACAAGACCACTTAAACGGTCTTGATTACGCAGATCCTACACCAAATTTACGAAGCTTAACGTGGAGAGCGGAATCAGCTGGACTGAATATTAATGTCGCAAATACGAAAACTATCCCTATTAATACAACTTGACGGGAATTATGTATTTGTAATTGGCACAAATAGCTGTTGCCCAATTTTGTTAAAGTGACAGCACTGTATAGAAATAATTATAATAACACAAGTGATGGGGGAATAGATCATACAAGACAATATAATACACCATCAGAACATATGGACGTTACTGGATGGATACGACCAGGCATTTGAAATATCCGTCCAGGTAAATGAGACTAGGGTTATAACTGAATACGAGACATTGATACCTATCACGGACATTTTAAAATGTATCAATGTGAATATTAACACCATAGATGTCAACATATTTACTGACAGCAAATTGGAAATTAGGGCAAACACAAACAAAGAGCAAATTCTAGGATCATTTTAGATTACAAGAATATAATAAACGATTACGCAGAACATGGCAAATCCGTCTTGTATGGGTGCCGGCCCTCTACGGCGTAATCGAAAATACGCATTACAGATAGTAACTCTAATTAATGCAAAGCTTTTCAAGGCAGTGAACAGTAAGTTACAAAATTGGGCGAAGATGGCCCAAAGGAAACGATGAAATAGTGATACTGTGGGTAGGTTAGGTTAAGTTGAAGAGAGGAGCCATTACCCTCGTATCTAGGGGCATACACATAAGTCAGTATAGGCCGCTTGTGCGCCCTCATAAGGGAACTCAGTATCATTTACGAAGTCCCTAAAATTTTTCCAGTCTATACCTCTAAGGTGGGCTATGTCCGATAAGGTGCCATCACCAAAATAATGGGATCTCTTCTGGGGGAAAGCTGGACAATAATTCTCAATGCTTAGACTGTATGCATTGCTATATGTGGCTCCAATCAGGAACAAGTAACTCGTAAGTTAGAGTGCCCGTTAAGACGCCGGTCAACTTTCCTACCTCGGGCTTGTTTAGTGTCCACAGCCTCTGCTTTGTCTGCTACCGGGTCGCCAAATAGAACCTTGGCAATATTTTTGGCGAAAAAGACCAGCAATAAAACCAAGACTAACCTTGATAAAACTGGGGGAACTTGTCGCCATTTGCAGAATTTGGTTGTGGCCGTACTAGCGCGGAAAATGTATAACCTTCCGCATGCCCAGTTGAGGTCTCTAGAACCGAAACAAACAATTGAAAATATTTATGACATGGTGTTCACCAATCGGAGATTCAAAGTGAGAGAGATTGTGGAATCCACAAGCATCTTACATGCCTCATTGGCTTCCATATGGGTTGAGCCATTAGGTATGAGAAAGCTTTCTGCAATATGGATGCATCGTTTGCTCACAAACATGATCGCGACAAGAAACGCGATCATGAAGCAAAATCGATGAAGTGTTTGGCGTTGTTCAACTGCCATATGGATACGTTTCATAACCATGGACGCAACGTGGATCCATCACAACACAACGAAACAGCAAAAGAGCATTCAGAGCCTTTGGTTCATCCGATTGAATCGATGCCAACGAAGTGCAAGGATGTTTTTTACTATTTACGCGTCGATTTAATAAGAATTAAGAAATAAATTCAGTAAAGTGCGACTTTGACTCGCGCACGAAGTGTTCCGTACGTTGGGCTTTGAGCATTTTTTTAATACAGTGTTTGTTACGTTTTTTCAGCTGAAATAATTTTTTTTATTGTTTTTCGCTTTTTTCTCGTTTAGGCGATTTTTTAAATTTTGGCGATTTTTTTTAATTTTGGCGATTTTTTTCATTTTGGTTATTTTTTTTTGCGATTTTTTTCATTTTGGCGATTTTTTTTTTGTTTTGGCAATTTTTTTAATTTTGGCAATTTTTCCGGTTTTCCGCGATTTATTTTCGATTTAGAAATTTTTTTAATTTGGTGCTTTTTTTCGTTTTGGCGATTTTTTTTTGATTTTGGCGATTTTTTTCGGTTTGGCGATTTTATAATTTTGAGATTTTTTTGTTTTACCGTTTTTGAAAATTTCAAGAAGTTTGCTCTTACGGTTTCCAAGATACAGCAAGTTATCAAAATTACATAGTCAAAATTACATTAACTGATGGTACACCCTTTAATTAAAATTTTTAAGATTTAAGTGTTAATTGTTATAGTCTGTATAAAAATACACTAACTTTACAAATTTCAAGTGCATATATGTGCATACAATTGTATGTATATTACATGGGATTTTAACATTTTTCGTTGCTCGTTTTGGCACACCCTTTAATTTCCAACTCTCATGTATTTGTTGTTGTAGCGGCCAAGGGTCTACACACTCTGTCCAAATTTCCGTAGCTCTTACGGTTCTCCAGAAAATACCCTGTGACGGACAGACGGACAGACGGACAGACGGACGGACGGACAGACGGACAGCGTAGCGAAAACAATAGGGTTCCTTTTTCACCTTTGGTGTACGGAACCCTAAAAACGACCGTACATTTTTTAAATTTCGCAGCACAATCAACTATATCTAAAACGTATATACTGTATAAAAATGAGTATAAGAAATATTATTATTACTAATCGGCTACATATGCTATATATATACAGGGATATTTCATTTACACACACACATAAAGCATGTTTTCAAACAGCCACACACATACCCACACATTTGCCATTCCATTTTATATACACAAATGTATGTATACAGTGGCGAATGATGAATAAATATCCCGAGTATCATGAGTACACATTTTTGTCCGATTAAATGTCCATAGCCTGAGTATGAGTATACTCAGACTATAACTGTGAGAGAGAGCCAATGCGCTTGATACTCATATGCCTTTCTATTTTTAACTGTAGCATATTTTAATTATTCACACAAAAGAAGTAGAGATGCTATTTTATGTTGGAATCGGCTATAGTCATAGTTACCTGAGAGCAAATATGTGAGCGTACAAATTGTTTACGCTACAATTATGAATATACGCAGTTACTAAAATTAAGATTATTTAATTATGTGTTATTTCTTTGAGTACTCATTGTCATTCTCTGGTGCACAGATGTGCAGATTCAATGGCAAAAATCTATGAATTAGGCTACGAGATAGTGCGTCATTCACTCTATTCTATGGTTTGAGCCCCAAGTAATTAGGTGTTGTGCAGAAACGTGAATAAATGGATCGGCGGAATAAGATGATTATGCTCTCCGACACAAAGAAATATGTATTTTGATGATTTCGACAAATTAAATTTTTTTGAAGGTATAAAAAATTGCAGAAACATTGGACAAAAAATTATCATTTCTATACTCGTACTGTTTGTTCTTATTTGAAATCCATTTACGTCCATTTGATTCCCCACTAAAATAAACTTTTACTCTTCACCGGGTAAAGTTTTTAAGCAGTATATCACCAAAATCAATCTAAATTCATCACAATTCTCATACATGATTTTCTCAAGATCACAAACAAAATAAGCAATAAATTTCTTGGAATAAAGTTAAATTTTTTTTATTTCTTTGCGCTCTAATCACCATAATCTTCTAACTATTTAAGCATAATATGACTTCAAAAGAAATTGAAATGTAATAAATTTTCAAAGCACAAATAAAACCATATAAAAAAACTGCAGCCTCAAAGATACCAAATGTTAACTTAAGTGAGAAATACGAAAGCAAATATGTTTTTGTGCTATTTAGATTATCTGGGCTTAAAGCAACAGCAAAAAAGAATTACAGAATAAACAAATTCTGCCATTTAAATGAAACGTTTATTCGCCCCAAAATGTAGTAAATTGTACGTATGTATGTACGTGATTTTGTTTTAGGCAGACAGTGATTATTTATTTTCCAATCATTTTTACTAAATAATTTTCTAATCGTTTGTCACATTTCAACAACATTAATGTTGAAATAAATTTGCCATTTTCAAACTTGAAGCCAAGTGGATGTGAACGAGTGTATTTATAAGATCGATGGGCAGGCAATTAACAAATACTCAATCGTAGTCGTGGTAAAAGACAGACAGACAGACAGACGGTGGTGGAGCAACTTTCAGGTTGCAAAGAAAGAAAGGATGACATTGCAAAGCAGAAGAACTAAAATTCATTAAATGCTAATTTAGTTGATAAAATTATAAAAAAAAAATACATATTTATTATAAGCATTTGAAAAGTATTTTAAATATAGAAGTCATTCATTGATAAACTCTTTTACTAGTTCGTAAGCGCAATAACAGGGTTTCACAGAAAGTTGTGTGCGGAGAATAACAATAAGTATTAAAAAAAATAATATATATATTTATATATATATATATATATATATGTCACCCGGTGAAAAGGTGGCTTGTGACTCAAAAAACAACAACTACCGAGAAACTGACGAAACGCATTGTTTATCTTTAACAGCTGATTTATCTTTAACAGCTGATTTTGAGTCATGAGCTACCTTTGCATAGTCCGGGTCATATCTTATCTTAATATATATAAAAATCAAAAACAGGTTTATTTGTTAGGGGTGAACTCTTCAATGCCCCAACAGATTTTCGCCTTCCACCCCACAAAATATTTGTAAAAGACCGGCGCGTGTTTATATATATATTCTATCCCGGTAAATGCTACGCCCCTTTCAGAAATAGTGATTCGTCCGACAGATGGCCCAATATTTAGTTTTTTTGTGTTTTTGCACCGTAACTCAAGAACTACTGTACCGATTTCGACCAAACTTTATATACATGCTCTATGAGGCGTGAGGAGCGTTTCTGTGTAGTTTGAAGTTCGTCCGGCAGATGGCGCAATATTTAGTTTATTCGTGGGCAAAATCCAATTTTCATATTTTACCACCAATGCCATATACAACACTAATGTTTGCTTAGGGCCAGCAACGCGGACCGGGGTCAGCTAGTATATATATATTGGTTCCTTTGGCTCAGGAGCATAGGTGTCGTATCCTGTTATTAGCTGACGAGGCTCTGGCGACCGACCATGGGCGGAATAACCCTCACGATCTCTGGCCAACAGAAGAAAGGATGTGCACATATTTATAAAAGGAAGACAGGTATGTTGTTGTCAACCAGGTGCAGCGTCATCTGGAACCGCCCCCGAGTTCAAAAGACGATAGAGGTGAAACCCTTGTGGTGGAACTTGGAGGTAGAATCAGATTACTGTCTCTGGCACCACGGGTGCCCGTTGCCCGACAGTCGAGCTGCTCTAGGTGTTTGGGTGTATGTAGCGGTCGTCAGGATCCTTTGCAAAAACGTCTAGTTAGTCCCACCCCACGGGGTTAAAGGGATGATTTTGAGCAGTGTGGAGTAGGCACTGGATTTTTGGCGATACAGGCATGCGTCCATCTCTGATGAGTGGCTGAGCTGTGCCGGCAATGATTGAGGAATTCTTTTGGGGACCTCGCTGTGGGTGTATACATCTGTGGAGTGGTGGTTGCTACCAAAAACGCTGGGAGAATAGTCTTGGCTTCCCAGTGTTAAATCAATGCTAGTGATTGGCATGACGCGGTCAGCCAGACGACACTATTGTAGGTGCTGTTGCACCTACAATAGTGTACCGTTTTGACAAAGTCTTAACGGCGAAGACTTTAGACAGCTCAAAGTACCTCAGCAAGGTACTTGAACATACTACAGGGATAACTATATTCAAAGATTGCAACCTATGTGCCTTGAGGAATGGGCACTAGGTTCATTCTAAAAGGGTGTTTAGACCACCGTGAGATAAGGCAGGTGTTCACGTTAATCTGAAAAAATCTCTCAAATGCTTTCCTGAAGACGTACTGGCAACCTTAGATTCAGGATCGGATGCAGAAGCCCAATCAGTTACTCATCTTAAATTAAGCAAAGATTAACGAAACCTCTGAAACATATACTTATATACTTGTAGCGCAAACAATTCGTAGGCGCACTTATTTTCTCCCAAGCAGCTATGACCTTAGCCGATTCCAACATACAAGAGTATCACTCTTATACTCAGTTTTCTGAGTATTCTTATACTCAAGCTATGGATATTTAATCGGACAAAAAAATCTAGGCTAGACTAGGATACTCAATTGTGTTTATAAAATGGAATGGCAAATGTGTGTGTGTGTGTGTGTGTGTCTCTGTAAGTGTGTGTGTGTGTGTCTCTGTAAGTGTGTGTGTGTGAGTGGCTGTTTAAAACATGCTTTATGTGTGTGTGAAAATAATATAGCCCTGTATTTACGCATGTGTAGCCGGTTAATAGTTAGAGTATTTTTATACTCATGCGTATGATTGTAGCACATACAGTATATTGTTGTTGTCATTTGTGTTGCGTAATTTTAAAAATGTGTATAAACATAATTGTTGGATATTTATAACTAAACTTATTCGGTTTGAAATTAAAGCGTGTGTTTGCACAGTAGCTTATTTAATATATTTTTAGCCGTACGCATTCACAGTTGTTTGAAGGCCAATACTCAAAGAGTACTCAAAAGGATACTTTTGCTATTCGCTGGTAAAGGGTATTTATACATATATAGGTTTTTCATTCCGTGTGTAATTTTTACAACGTTAATTCAGGGTCATTATGAATAGTGAAGTCGAATAAACGATGTACGTCCGTCCATCTGTCATTACGTGAAATTGATTTTCCGAAGCTCCCTCAGACTGATTTTTCAGAATTAGCCTTAAATTGGTATTGAAAATCCGCAAAATCAAAAAGACGATTCCAGGGTTGGAACTATGAACTTTTTTTTTGGTATATAAAAGTAACCTACTAAAACTAGTTTATTTTTTTTTCACAAAAAGAAAATGATTGGTATTAAAAATTAGAAAATCGAAAAGGATGATTCCAGGTTTGGAAAATTTACGTATTTTTTGATATATCGTCGGTTGGTTATTGGTTTGCGGCACAGTATGTTCAAAATACCTTATGTGTGCAGCAAACCAATAACCAACCGACGATACGTATGTATGTAAGTAACTAGATCAAATTAATTTTTTTCCTTGTAAATTAAATATATTTTATGTTTTTAGACAGAAATAGTTTGGTATAAAAAATCAGAAAAATTAAAAGTGCAGCTCCAGAGATGGAAAATTTAAACTTTTTTGGTTTACTAAATAAAACTATTGTTTTCTTTGTTAATTAAACATATATTATATTTTAGAAAGAAAGAAATTAGTATTAAAATCAAAAAATCTCAAATCCAGAGTTGGAAAATTTTTGTTTTTGGTATATAAAAGTATTTTAATAAAATATTTTTTTCTTTCTTTTTAAGTTGTATTTTATGAAGATCAATTTTGATATAAAAATGTAATGTAACCATTAACATGGGCGGGCACTCATTAGTCTTTTAGGGTGCCTCTGTGGCTGAGTGGTAGCGATACTAGCCTCTCAGTCCAGAGGTCGTGGGTTCGATTCCCACCATAGACCCTGGGTGTTTTCCGCAGACAAGCTAATCGCTTTGCGGGTTGTGTTTGTTCTTTACAAAAAAAAAAAAATGATATGTTGCTTATTATGCTCTCAGCACAATTAGGTTTCACATCGATGGTCATACGTTGACAGCTTAGAACGAGTTCTTATCAATTTTTACAGCCTTATTTATAAAAAAAATTATTAAGGCTTTATAAAGGATTTTTAAGAAACATTTTGTAGGAAATTTTGTTTTAAAACTCCTTAATAAGCTTTATAAATAAGGCTGTTATTACTTAAGAAATTTATTATTTGACATATTGTCATAAGTTTATTTTAATTGAAATTTATTTACTGGCGGTGAAGCATTGTCTATATGCATTTCATGGGGTGCTTTGCCAAATCATTTTGAACAAAATTTGTTCCACCTTCGAACTTAACACTTTCATGCATTTTAATGTTGGAGAAAAATGGCAAGAAAATGGACTAAAAGAAGATATTTCAAATAAAACTCTCTTACATTTTTATTATTATAACGATCTAATCGAAATACATATTTATCTTTATTGCGAACATGTCATGTTTAATTGCCAACTTTTTGCATTGCTGGCATCACAGGGAAAGAGACAAAAATTTGAACAAATAAAATGGGTAGACACAAAAAGTCTCATTTTAAGATTTAAATCGAAATTGTGCTTTTTTATGTCTGTCCAACTGATAGTCTATGGAATACATAATCTTTTTTTTTTGTAGTAAGACTTTTAAAGATTCGAGCAAGGAAGCTTTGTCTGATTTTTTGAATTATCTGACAGCCAGCCAGACGACCGGCCGACTGGCCGACTAGTCAACCACGTATAAACAAGCGAACAACAAATAACTGTAGCCGATACTGTTACCAATAAACAGTTTTGCAACTACAAGTACAACAACAGTTTAGCAGTTCAAATTTTTTTTATCTTTTGCTGTTCGTTTACTGCTCTTGTCGTTGTTGTTTGTCATCTTTGTTGCCGCTGTTGCTATTTTGCAAAGTTGTCATATTAAACATAAATGAATTTGTAGCTGGGGATACATACGGTTATTACGGGAATGCACAGTGGTTGTGAAAGCAAAATAAATGGGAGGTCTACGTTAGTAGTACAGGTCTTATCATATTTTCCTTTTTCTTTTACTTTCATATTAAAATTCAACTAGATTAAGAGATTTTTAAAAATATTAATTATAGATTACACAGCCCGATAAAATTAAAAAAGATTTTTGCTTCTTTGAATTTATCAACTGATTCTAGTTAATTTGGGTGCGCTAAATTCAAATCTGTACTCAGTTTGTCTCTATCAGCGCTAGTTTTCATGATATAGCCTTTTTTATACCCTACACTGTAAGTGAGGAGGGTATATATCAGTTTGTCATACCGTTTTTTCCGTTGGAATTTGCAAAGAGACTCTAATCCGGCTTTTCATTCCAGATTGTCTCTTAAAAGAAGCTTTAGATCCTGTAACTAGAATTATATTTATATTATGTTTTTAATGCTTTGTGAGAATTTTTTTTATTTTAATAAATTTGTATGAAACAGTTTTACTTCTTTGTTTTTTTTTTAAATTCGTATGGAAACGTTTTACTTTTTAAATACTTAAAAAAAGCTATATCATGAAAACTAGAGCTGATAGAGCCAAACTGATTACAGATTTGAATTTAGCGCACCCAAATTAACTAGAATCAGTTGATAAATTGAAAGAAGCAAATTGAATGTTGGCCTGTGTTATCAGCTTAAGGCTTGGTAGTGAAAGTTATCTGGGCTACGCCGCATTGAGGGGCATTATCACCTCCTCAATATTTCCTGCTATCAGTGATATCATGCAGGCAGGCATCACTGATTAAACTATCTTCCTGCGCGAGTAGGAAGGAGCTGGAAGGTAACACTCATAAAACGGAGCTAGTTCTCTTCAGCAGGAGGTACAAAATAAATATTTTTATGCTACCAATAATTGGAGATGTAGACTTAAAAGTGGCGAGTGAGACATATAAATTGGGGCTTAACTTAAATTCACAGCAAGCTGTCATATAAAATAAATACGCAAGAGAGGCTTAGGAAAGTACTTATGCGTAGTTTCCACAATGCAAGCAAGCCACAAGTCTAGGAAAAATATATGTATATGAAAATAACTCAAATTTTTTAGTGATTCCTATAAAATTTTTCTAGACAAGTCGCTTGCTTGCATTGTGAAAACTACACATTAATAAAAGATATCGCCGAGTGTAAGCTCTGGTATACCAGCCAGCTCATCATTGAAATCAGACAAGTTTCAGAGTACAAGTAGTACTCATATGTATATACCTGGAGTATAAGCAGCACTATTCTCACTTGCATGGTTTGCACACCTTGCACTACCCATCGTTAAAGTCCTTAATCATAAAATAGTTAAGGTTTTTTATTACCCATTGCGGTTTGATATTTTTCTATAAGAAAAGTTTTCGTACTCGTTATAGAAACGAAGGTCATGAAATTTTTATTGACTTCTTTTCACTCACTTTATACCTCTCTCACGCTATATCTGGCTCTCCCTCTCTCTCTATTACCCTCTCGTTGTTATAAATAATCAAAAAATTGAGACATTTCAAATTTAATTGAACTAGAATGAATTTTAATCAGGAATAATTTCTTAATTTCAGTATTTTCAATTCTTATTGAATGAAATACTTTCATTAATTAATGTGACTTTCTAAGGAAGAGAAGAAAAATTAAACTAGATTTTTTAGCTGTGGGTTGTCAGATTTTTTCCGAGTTATGCTAGGAACACAATTGGGACGAACGACGAATTTCGTCCACCTCGACGAATTCGTCGATATGAGTTCGCTGCGTAAATTCGTCGTGTGAAGCACAATAACGACGAATTTACGCAGCAAATTCCTCTCTTATATTTGGTAAAGTTGGTTGTTGTGTGTACAAAGACAGAGAGTGAGAGAGAGAAAATTGTTTTTTCGTCGTTCGTCGGCGAACAAATTAAAAATAAACCTATCTCAGAATTCGTCACGCATGACGAATTTCGTTGTACGGCGGTGTTGTGTTCATTTTCATATGCACACATGTATTTTATTTTTTATGACGAAAATTCGCACCGAAAAATTCGTCGTTCGTCCCAGTTTCCTAGCACTATTTTGCCAAATTGGTGGTTTTATGTGGTTTCTCTTAATACATATTTGATAATAAATTTGTTTTATATAACACTTTTTTTAATATAAATTTTTAAAAAATAATCATATAAAAATTCAGCAGCAAATCGCCAAAAGCATAAATAAAATCGCCAAAAATTTTTTATATATTTTATTAAATTCAAAACGCATTATTAATTAATTAATATAAGAAAAATCATCAAAATCAAATTGCTTTAATCGGGTATGTTCTGTATTCCATACATACCCGAATATCTTGCAGACGAGTTTTGGTAGGATTTATTTTTGAAACTACTTCTTTAACAAACTAATTTTCCTGAATATCTAAAATTTTCAAATTCAATTTTATTAAAAAATAGCCATTGAATCGCCAACAAATTTATTTATCGCCAGAACAATCGCCATGTTGCCAAATCAAAAATTTAGTCGCCAAACAAGTTGAAAAATCGCCACGTTTGGCGAGAAATCGCCGTATCTGACAACCCTGGCTGTGGGCACTTTTCTGTGCAGCCACGCACTTCCTCAGCACCCATGTCTATCTAGTTGGGTGGAGATTGTTGTTAACATCAGCTTTTTAACCCAAATTTTAAATGCATTGGATTATGAGAAATTATTAATTTTTCTTCTCTTCTTGAAAAAGGCACATTGATTAATAAAACTATTTCATTCAATAAGAATTCAAAATGCTTAAGTTAAGCCCGATTAAGAAATTATTCTTGAGAAAATTTAGTACTTACATTATGTTTCATTTGCTCCACTGTAGTACTATCTCCAACTTGAACTATAGACATTAGTATTTGATATACAGAAACTCTATTTTTAATTGAGATTTCTATTACTTAAACATTTTATATTATTTGCCATTTATTTTATAAATCGGTCCCACTGTCCCATTCTAAATTTGCATGTGGCGAGAAAAGGGAACAAATGTGACAGTAATTTACTTTAGGCTGTAATTTAGAATGTGGCTCTTGGAGAGATCTTATTTTAAATGTTTTAAGATTTATTGTTTATGAGGTGTTGGGACTAAGAATTTTTTTTTTATAATGAGAGTTTATAGCAAACATAATAGTGTTGTGAAAAAGCGGTTACTTCTGGCTGGTACTTATGGTAATTGCTCGATACTCATTCACTGCCAGACTGTTACTTATCTTAAAAAAAAATAATATTAAACAAAATCAGAATAATATTACAACTAATAAAATGTGACCAGAAAATCAATTCGGAAAAGCTCCAAAACTATACTGGAAAATATAGTTGGTGTTTCATGCCAGCCACCGTCCATGAAAATACTTATACATGGACAAGACATAATCTTAAAAATACCTATTGTGATAAGTGAAGAATAAATAAATTTTTTCGTGAAATTGCAATACAGTTGCGACAAACACTGACTGACATCTTTCCTCACTTAATAATTTCATCAGACCCTTTTATAATCAGCTGAAGACATGAGCCATCTAAACAGGATTTGATAAAAAATAAATATAAAAAAATTCTTAACTATATTTTGTATCATTTTCATGGAAAGTAGGCGTGGCCGATTTTAATTAAAATTGTCATGCATCTATTTTTATTCTTTGAAGACTTCTGCTTGGATAGAAAAATTTTATGTGAAAAAATCGATTTATATTGCATGTGTGGTGGGAGGAGGGAGTGGTCGATGTTTACAAAACTCTATATCTTTTTAAACGACTTCAAAAACAGGAGGAGCTTAACAATTCGTCTCTATTTTTTTTAGGTGTGTTACTCTTGGCTCGGTACATTTTAGACCGTTTTTAAAAAATTTTTTGTTGTCTGAGAGGGTTTAGTTTCCCATGGTCGGTTCTATTGTAAAAAAGTGGGGATACGCCCACAATTTGTTTACATAATTTTATGATATTCTACTTATTTGATTACTGCGAACCCTATAAAACACCTTTGGTTCTTGTAATTATACAATTTGAAAGTTTAAAAAATGGGCGGAGTTACGCTTATTAAAATTTATTATAATATTTCGCGCGGTTCTACTTACGAGTAAGCGATTTTTACGAAAGTTACCTTACAAATTGAGCTCTAAAATAGACAAAAACTTTTATTGAAAAAATGGGCAGGGTCACGCTCATTGAAATTTAATATTTTATTTTAAGTGTATCTACTTTAAGGATTTTTACAAGACTTCACAGCTCTGAAAAACACACACTTTTGCATTTAAAAAAATGGGCGAAGGCACGCCCATTAAAATTTAATTTTATATTTCACGTACTTCTTCTTATCTGCTTCTATCAGATCTTTGCATAGAAGTCGGTGTTTTTTGGCAGAAAGAATTATACTCTTGAATTTAGTCAATACAATTCTCGGTTCGAGTCCTTAAAAGCAAAAAAGTTTTTTTATTTATTTTATCACTCTTCCATTATATGGAACAATTCGAATTGTTCTGAGTCCAATTACCAGACAGACCTAAAAGACTTCCCCCATATTAAAAAAAATTAAATGAATTTGAAATCCATTTTAGGAAAATTTTGTTTGAATAATTTTAAATAAAATAGATTTCAAATTCATTTTAAATTTTATGAATGTGGGTGTTTATCATTATCTTAATTGCTCTCAGTTGGAGTATAATTTTAAATTCGAATTGAAGACTTTTAAGAAAGTGTGAGTATTTTTGGCAATAGCTGCTTTAAAACCCAAATAAGAACTCCAACATAAAATAATGGGTGTTTTTTATTGAGGTATAGAACTTTAAGTTGGCATCATTTTTTTAACTGGCGGCCATTTTGTCAGCTGTCAAGTGATTAATATTTAGTTTGGTTTGCCATTTCATCATGAACAGGTTGACAAAAGAACAACGCTTGCAAATCGTGCAAATTTATTTCGAAAATAATGGTTCAGTTCGCGAAGTTTACCGCAAGCTCCGTCCATTTTATGGTCGACATAATCGTCCATCAGAGCAATTAATTCGGTTAACCATGGATCGTTTTCGCACTACGTTTACTCTATGTGATAATACGCATCCGCAGAGACGTCGAACAGTGCGCACCGAAGAAACAATTGCCGCTGTAGAGCAAAGTGTTGAAGAGGACCCGAATGAATCGATTCGCCACCGTGCACAGCAATTGGAGCTTTGTCCATCAACTTTATGGAAGATTTTGCGCAAAGATCTTGGCTTGCGACCTTACAAGATCCAGCTTGTGCAAGAATTAAAGCCGCGAGACCATGCAATGCGTCGTGATTTTGGTGTATGGGCCGAAAATGAGATTGATCTTGATGCGGCCACATGCCCGAAATCATATTTAAACATTAATGGCATAAAATTATCCTTCCAATAAAGCCAAATTGATGGACATTAAAACGATTTTCTTGTGTTTTATTTCAATTCGAAGTTCTATACCTCTAAAAAAAACTCCCTGTATATGTATATTATATCTACACCCAGGGAAAAAACAGCTTAAAATCTATAAAAACCATATTGAATTAATAAAAAAACATTAACGAAAGTCTAGTCATGTTGAAATTTCTTATTTCAATATCGAAAAATATTAACTTACTTTATTAATTTATTGATTTTATTTATTTTTAAGTATCTCGCCATACATTTTCTGTTATATTGAAAATCATTGAATTAATGTGACGCCGTTCGTATTTCTAATTTGCAGCTTTTCCCTGAGTGTATGTATGTCTGTCAGTAGCAGAGAGAGAGGGAGAGAGTATCGTTTTAAGTACTCTTTGACCGTTGGCTCTCAAACAACTATGAATACGTGTAGCCAAGGCGCATTTATTAAGTGGCAGCACTACACCAGGTGACTAATGTCATTATACCAAGCCAAATGTCAAATTTGGATTGTGTAGGTATAAGCCTAAAAACATGCTTTTATTTGTGTATCCATAAACACCTAACGAATACTCAGTTATGTATGGTGTTTGACATTTCTTATAATAAACATACAATCTGGCGATGCTACCCTGTTTTGAAAAGTAAGATGGTAATTTATAGCAACAAAGTACATGTGGTTATTGATGTTGTAATATTTGTTGTAGAATTGCGGGTACCTGATTGATGTGCCTTGCGTGTAGCTAAAAATAAAAAACACGCAAAATGCAAACACACGCATTAATTTTAAACCGAATACTATGTTTATACACATTTTTTTTTAAATTACGCAGCACAAACGACAGCAACTAAAATTTATAGACGGTGTGAGCTTAATCACACGCACGAATATAAAAATATTCTGACTATTAAATCGACTACACATGCGTGCATACAGGGCTACTTTACCCACACATTTTCCATTCCCATTTTATGTACACAAATGATGAGTAAATATTCCGAGTATCGCTGTATTTTTGTTTTTGACTGATTAAACATTCATAGCCTGCATATAAACATACTCAGACTGAAAGTATGAGACAGAGAGTCAATTCGTTTGATACGTATGTGCTTTTCTATTTGTAGTTGTAGCGTAGTTTATTTTTTTTTACACAAACGGCGTAGAAATGCTCTTGCTCCATTAGGATTATGCATAGTTGCTGAAATTAAGACTATGTACTTATGTATATATTTTTTTTTGAGTACTCATTGTCATGCTCTGGTCAGTAGTCGCCGCTGAAAGTGATTTATGGTAAAAGTAACAATATAAAAAAAAAACTTTTGCTATTAAACAAACTTCTATTAAAACTTAAAGCAAGACCTACAACTAACCTATATTTTACATACTCGTACCAGGGCTGTCAGATATGGCGATTTCTCGCCAAACATGGCGATTTTTCAACTTGTTTGGCGTCTAAATTTTTGGTTTGGCGACATGGTGATTTTTCTGGCGATAAATAAATTTGTTGGCGATTTTTGTGGCTATTTTTTTAGGAAAATTGAAACTCAAAATTTTTGTAATTCAGCAGTAGTTTGTAGTTTGTTGAAGGAGTAGTTTAAAAAAATAAATCCTACCAAAACTCGTTTGCAAGAAATAAAATCGGCCGGATTTTGATGATTTTTCTTATATGTATTAATTAATTCATTTTGAATTTAGATGAGAAAAACTTGTAAAAAATAATTTTTGGCGACCTTATTTCTACGTTTGGCGATTTTCTGCTAAATTTCTATACGATTATTTTGTAAAAATTTATATTCAAAAAAGTTTTATATAAAATCAAATATTTATTAAGAAAAATTACATTAAATTTATTTTGGCGACTTTTGGCGATTTTTAAAATCAATTTGGCGAAATAGGCCAGAAAAAATCTGACAACCCTGACTCGTACAACAAATTAGTTCAAATAAAACACATTTTTTATTAAGAAATTTTTACCGATAAATTCAATGCTTTTTTCAGTATTAAAAAAAAATACCCAATAAATAACTACAATTTTTCACAATTCAAAAAAAAAAAAAATTCCATATCATTTTGACTAATGATGTCAATTAATATTTTCCATAAAAAGACAGCGCAGGCAAAAATAAAAAATAAAAGTAACATCAAAGCAACATCATAAACATTAAAAAGAAAATTTTTGTTTTCATAATTATGACCATAAGAAAAAACAAACTTTAAAAAAATTTTAAATAAAAAATAAACTAGCAAATGAGAAAAAAAGTGTGATAAAAATTGAACATTGACCAACTTACCTTCTTTACAGCAACAACAAACAACGTTCAAGTTGAAGAAGATGAAGTAAAAAAATGTTTAAATCCAAATCCAACAACTGTTTAACAGCAAAATAAACAAATTTGTTGTTTTTTTTCCACAAGCTGCAAAAGTAAAAAATAATACAAATTATTATAAAAAAAAATACACACACACACTTACACACAATAAAGCATTAAAATTTCAATAAGTCCTAGTTTGTCCTAATTTACACCATGCAAGTATTATTGCTAAGCTGATTAGTTTTGTAGGAGAGAGTGACGAGGGGAAAAGAAATGTATCTGTTTCCCTCGTCTCTCTCTCCCACAAATTAATCAGCTTAGCAATAAGACTTGCATAGTGTAAATTAGGACTAACTGCCAAATACACTTGGTACAATTGAGAAATGTATTTAAACAAAATAAATAAACAAACATATAAATGGGTGGTAGGTTATGGTTACGATAACAGCTTTTTTTTCGTTACACACACACACACACACATAATAATTTATAATAAATTGCAAAGTGTTTTTTTTTTTTCAAGCACAAAAGAAAACTACTTTTTCGATTTTTTTTTTGTTTGCGTTTCCAAATTGCGAATTTTTCTTTTATGAACACAATTGGAAACATGAAAGTTTTCAAATCAGAAGTAAAAGAAACCAAATGAAAAATATTTTTCATTAAAATAGATTTTCACACACAGTTTAACATAAAATGAACAACAACAACAACAACTCACAGCAACAGCAGCCGCCAAATTGCTAACAAGCATGTCAGCATGTTTACAGGGGTCGTATGAGGATTTTAAAGGCTCAGTTACCCGACTGTAATGTAAAGTAACTGCAACAGTAGGAAACAGCTGATCGATATTGTTATGTGAAAAGTAATGCAAATGGTTATAGAGATGTAATGTAACGTAACCACCTTTTCATATAAAAATATCGATCAGCTGTTTCCTACATTGCAGTTACATCGGGTAACTGAGCCTTAAGGCTGCTTAATAAAATCTATGAGTAACATTTGGGCCATTATTGTTCATATTCATGTAAATTTAGCCATTATTTCTAAAAAAAAATACTATGCACCACTTCCATACATTTTCGATTTCTAGCCCTCTCTTTATCAAATCCATGTTTCCACGTGTGCGCTGGCAAACGGCATTACCAAGTACAAATTGTTAATTTTACAGTTACAGTCGTTAATTTTAGTAGAGACTAGACTATTAATAATCTTTTTACTTTAAAATGTTACATAGTAAAATAAATTTGCTCTACTTAACACCTTTAAATGAAACAAAAAGATACAAATAATCAATTAGAAATGTTATTGAGTCAATTAAAATTTTGTTTAAAACTAAATTGAAAATTTAATTTAAATGTTATTAATTGACGCAATTACATTTTTAGCTGACTTTTGATATTTTTTGTTTCAATTCAAATTGTTGAAGATATATTTTTCTCTGTGTACGAGTACTATTGAAATATATCACTTAAATTGATAATGTACTGTTTCGGTACTTAAAATATATCCCTGCTTTATATTATTGCAACGCACGCCATACCGCAATTGCGGAAAATAAAATCACAAACCGAACTAATGGGCAATACTGTACATGATTATACGTGACTCGCCATAACGCCATAGCCATTACCATAGAAACCACTGGAGCTTTTGTTTGGTTATGGATATGGCTATGGCACATCTAATTGCACCTTAAGTCGTCGATGAGAAAGCAACGAATCCATATGTGGTGCACGTAGCGTTGCCAAATGCGCAGATTTGTCAGTATTTCGCAGTTTTTAAGGCTCTTGAATAGTCCTGCAGTTTTTGTTTAAAAATCAGTTTTTATAACTTTTTGCTTTTTAGTGAATTTTTCAATTGAAATAAATATGTATTTCAAACCATGCATGCATGACAGATCATGCATGTCTTAGGTTAGGTTAGGAGGCACCTCAACCCGGAGATCCAGTGGGGACCATTGTCCTTCCCTTATATTTTTTTTCAACACAACACAAGCCGCGAAGCGATTAGCTTGTTTGCGGTAAACACGCAGGGTATATGGCGGGAATCGAACCCGCGACCTCTGGACTGAGAGGCTAGCATCGCTACCACTCAGCCACTTGGGCACTCATTAAAAGTAATATTTACCAACCATTTGTACCCAGAAGGAACCCTATTATCCGTCATTAACCCACTGAAGGTCCTGATGTACTCTAGTTTACACTTCTCGATATTAGTAATGCTCTCATAGAAACATCCGCTCGGCCATCTAAGCATATGATATTGCAGCTTCAGGCAGTGACAGATAATATGTTCAATGGTTTCTGATTCCTCTTCATCCTCTACACCACACAGAAATCTGGAATGACAGTTTCCAAAACGCTGCTTCTTGCTCTGATCGAGCAGTGACCAGTCAATGCGCCCATCGCAATTCGCAACGCCTTCCTATCGATGTCCAGTAGCAGTTTGGATATTCCTGAGTCAAGTTTTGGCCACATAGCACACGAGACTCTACAATCCTCCCTATTTTTCCATGAACTGTCGGTCCTGCTCTCTACTCAATTACTGAGTTCCTTGTAGTAATAAACTATCGGTAGTTTTTTCCTCTTTCCGATCTGTTACACATTCCCTCATCTAACATCGACCCTAATCTTGTCAGCTCGTCGGAAATTTAATTTCCCTCAACACTGCTGTGGCCAGAAACCCAGCATAGTCTGACACTGTATTTGTGCATAAGCAAGTTGAGGTCTCTCCTACAGTCAAAGCTTTAAGCGCTGACTGGCTGTCGACGTAGAAGAATACCTTCACACCTTCAGCTACATTTCTGGCTACCGTGGTTCATGCATGTCTTAGTCCTTTGAAACATTTCATCAAAGTAAACTTTTTATGGGAGGCAAAAACAAAGAGTTAAGAATATAATTTTTTTATGTTTTTCATACAAGCTTCGAAAATTATGAAACACAAGGCAACGTCTAAATTTCTCTTCGTTTCTGAGCTGAAGAATTTGCATGAAAAACGTTTAAAGATTGATATGTACATATGTATGTCTGTACATAATTTTTACTTGGTGATGATGACCTTTCTACAATAAGGCTTTTAATGATCAGAGTTCCTTTTGAGCAACGTTAAACTATATAATACTAATACTAACCTCAGAAATTGTACTCTAAAAAAAACGTTTGCATTAAATTGTCTTATTTGCTTCACATTAATTAGTAAGTCTAACCAATTTCGTTGGTTAGTGCATTCTTATTGGTGGGCATGATTTATCTTATAAATTTTTTTTCAGTGTAGTTTTTAACCTTCAAATAGCTGAGACTTGAATTGTAGCGACTCTTAATAGGTAGATGATTTTTAAATTTCTTTTTTTTTATAAAATATTTATAAGTATATATTTCTTTATAGTTATGATTTATTATTTTAGCGCCCATTAATATTACACAATTAAAAGTATGACTTGTGACATGACAAATGATATATTTATTATCACTTTTCAATATTTTTAGCTAGGTATCAAAATTAATTACGAAACTATTTGATCTGACACCAAACATGTTTCATTCAATTACAACATCTGCCGCGCCCTTTTCCTCTGAAAACTCATAATATTAATTAAAAAATATAATAGAACCCTAAGCTATCCATCTGTTTTAAATTAAATGGCTACTAAATAAAATTTAATTTAAAAAGTTTACGCTTCATTAGCATACGCACGGAAAATAAATCAATAATTGTGGGTGTGTGTGTTTGTTCAAAAAAATTAAAACAACTTTCTGCAACCATCCAAATCAAATTAAATGAATGATAAAATAATTACTATGCTTTGCTGCAGCAATTCATCAATTAAGAAAAATCTCCAGAACTACAAAATAAAAAAATTCAATCTTCATAATTGAACTAAAAAAAAAATAATAATTCAAAAATATGTGGCACGCCCCCTTAACACAGTTTTCTTCGCTCGGGCCGGCAGCAATATCTTTTACACACGCCAAAACTTAATTTTTATTTCCGAAATTTTAAGTAGTATTCGAATCCATATACATACATACATACATACACAAATACACTCATACATACATAAATATAAAATCAAAACAAATGCCAATTAATCATTGTGCCACACTTTTTTCTTTCGTAAATGAATACTTTATAAACTTGTTGTCTCTGCTGTTGCTGTTGCTATTGCTGCTGTTAATGTTACTGTTGCCGTTGCCGTTGCCGTTGTTTTTTGTTGTTGCACGTTGTTAAGTAATGTGGCATTGTTTGTTGCTTCCCAGACATTGAAAGCACAAATTTCATGTATGTTGCATACAACACCCAGCAAGCACACTCGCCTAATGTTTAATTCTGAGAGATTCAATGTTAAATCAGGAAGCTCTTGTCTCTGAAGTACATAATGTGTTCAGCTTTCTGTGTAAAATTGTATGAGCAACGTTTTTGTGAAACAGTTTAACCCTCTAATTCGCTTTCGTGTGGATACTTTTTGTCCCTTTCAAAATAAGTGTGCTTATAGTGGGTACAATGCTTTGCTAAAATATTCATCAACGAAGCTCCTAAACTCAACTTAAGCCCTTAAAATTCAGAGTTGTAGTACTTTTCACACCAATTGTGCCAATTGTGAATAATTAATTAATCACATTGACCACAGCAGGCTACATGGTTTCAAATGCCTCTAGATCAGTAACCCGCAAGCCATAGCACAATTGTGCAGATGAAAATCACATACATGCTTATGCTCTTTCATTTAGTCGTCACTGAGCAAGCGACGAATGAAGTTGTGCACGCATGTATTTATTTTTTCCTGGTTTTTTCTTTAGTTTTTTTTCAGCACACGGAACGAAATTAAAGTTCAAATTTAATAAATTTCTACAGCAAAAAAAAATAATTATGTAAGCTAAGAAATATTTTGTGATAAAAAATTCTTTTAGCAATATGCAATGCATTTTATGCTATGAAACACTTAAAAATAATAGGGAAGATAGTTTAAAAAGGCATTTTAATAGCTTTCACAGCGCTGCGAATAAATTTAATTTGGAATTTGTTGACTACATTGTTGAATGGATTATTATTTTTTACTTTTTACTTAAGTTTTTATTAAATTGCTTATTTACAAAAAACATTCAAACAATGAATAACCACAGCATGTATCTTAAATTACAGAAATGTTTTCTTCAAGTGTAAATTTATTTTACTCTCATTTTTCTCACCTGTACAAACATATTTTATTTTGCGGGACACTGCTCTAGATCAATGATGCGCACACAATGCCCCCGGGGGCCGAACACTTTTCGCGATTTACACATACACAACAGGAATGTTGACGAAGCGCACTACAAAGAGTACAAAAGTTATAATTTTATTCAGTTGTATGCCAAATTTTAAGCAAGAAGGTTGATGTCGCTTGATTTGTTATGATGCAACAACAAAATACACAGTTGAGATCAGGGTTACCGCTGGGAATTTTAGAAAAGTCGCACAAAAGGTCGTTTTGTGAAAATAAAGTCGCATAAAAAAGTCGTTTGAGAAAATAAAAGTTGCACCTCTTTTTTTAACGTTTTTTATTAATAAAAAGCATAACAAAACAAAAAAACAGTTGAAACAAAACAAAAAGCTTATTGCAGAATCCATTTTTATCATATTTCACAACACATGCAGTTGCATTATACATAACCTGACCAGACATCCCGCTTTAGGCGGGATTATCCCGCTTTTCTGAGGTTGATCCCGCCTTGAATTTTTATCCCGCTTTTTAGAGTTTTGAAATTTCTTATCTCTTAATATATTTTTATTAATATGTAACTGATAAAAATTTATTCCAAATATTTTTTACTGTAGTTATTGTTTATTTTTTTGGATCTGGCAGCTCCTCAAATGAAAAAAATAAAAATACAAACGTACACACTCAAAGATCCTTTTGTTACAGTGCTTTATATGTGCAGACATTCTGCTGCTTTAGGAATTTATTACCAAGAGGGCTTATCAGGAGAATAAAAACTGACATTCACCAAACTGTCAATAATAAAATAAAAAGTTCTTGCTTATTTTTTTATAAAGAGTTTGACACATTGGTGTAGTCAGTTGATGATAATATGGACTAACAAGGCCACTTGCTGTCATTCGCCTTAAGTTTTTGTACATTGTTTTGTATAAAAATCGTATTTTGTTTTGTAAATGAAGTCAAAAAATCTTTAATTTTATTTATTTTACGTTACTAAATAAAAATTTTTGTTAATAAAAACTTTTGTTTATTTAAAATCGATTCTTTTGAGTTAAAAACTGTGTTTCCTAAGTACATACGAAACTTTTTATGTGCGTATTACACATCCCGCTTTCAAATAGTTGTTTATTTAAAAATTCCGCTTTTTGGCCACATTTTCGTCAAAATCCCGCTTTTTGAACGATCGTGTCCCGCTTTTTGTAAAAAGCTTCTGGTCACGTTAATTATACATGCTTATATATGTACCCAGCAAAAAATTACACATTACCATATAATGACTTACTTTTCTGATTACCAAATTTCATTACTCGCTTACAAATCACATTACCTAAAATTTGAGAAAATTATATACAAGTTGCTAAATGATGAGAATAATTTTTTTAGATTAAATAGATTACGTGAACAAGTTGCCAAATAAAAAAAGTAAGTACTTCTCAAGAATCGATTATTTTAGTCTCATGCCTTGATAAAATCATTAACTTGGTAATCCAGTAAGGAAAAGCTTCCACCAAAAATGCTTCATTCCAAACCCGATTACCTTTTTTGACATTTTTTGCTGGGTATGTACATGTTTTCATGTACCCTGAAGATTTTAGTTAAAACTATTCTTTGCAACTTCTACTGAAAATTTATGAAACATTTCTTGAATACATTTTATACATGACTTGCATGTTGCAAAAAGTGATAAAAGTGTTTCCAAATGACCAATAATCTGTGAATTGCTTTTAAATTTTGCCGATTTTTTTTTGATAAAAATAATCAAAAAACTTTTAATTTACTGCAAATGAACTATTTTTTGAGAAGTTTCACAAAAAAGGGTAAAAAGTCGCAACAAAATTAAATAAGTCGGAAAAGTCGGTGACAAAAAAAAGTCTCACAAAAAGTCGCAGACAGCTAAAAAAGGGTCAAATTGCGACTTTAGTCGGGTGAACGGTAACCCTGGTTGAGATTACAAGTTAGAGAAAAAGAGAAGAACAACTGAGTATTTTTATGATTTTTTTCCAGCATTTCAATACACTTTGAATAACTTTATGTTTACATATTAACCATTTTTTATTATTTTGAAATGTGGAAGGTATATTATGAGAAAAAATTTTTATTTTCACTAAACATATTTAATGAAGCTGAGTGCCTTGTATGCAATCAAAAATTAAAAAAAAATAAGTGCATACAGTTTTAAGCGTCATTATGAAAGTCGCCATTTAGAACTGTGTAGTTTGTCAGGGGAGGACAGAGATATGCTTATAACAAAATTAAAAAAGAATTTGGAATTGAAAAATAATAAAGCTTTGCGTGATTGTAAAATCAATACAAATACCGCAACATGCAGCCAACTAAAGGCTACATACCTAATTGCTTTAGGTTTAGCAAAAAGGGGCGGCGTAAAACAATCATTCGTAATTGAACTTATTTTTTATTTCCACTTAATCTTTTTCATGGATATACTATTTAATTTTTTAATGCTTCATTCATACTTCAGTTCATGTTATTAATTGAACATAAAAAATGTTGTATACAAAAACATTATTCAATACATTTACCAGCAAATTTCTCCCAGTGCACTCACCACTACACACACATTTTTAAGCTGTTTCTCTTTGTGGACAACGCTGCTCTAGATCAGTGGTCGGCAACATATACTATTACATTGTACGATTGTGTGCGTTATACTCTCACCACGAACCGGTGTTGCCGTCTCATCTCCCTAATTTTAAATTTTAAATCTCCAAAGGCAAATTGGATTTTATTATGGTCAGAAGAGACACTCAAGTTTTGTTTATAAAGAATATAAATATAATAGTGTGTAAAATTATAGTTTTGTGGAAAATTTTCTTTAAATAATTTAAACACACGCTTGAAAATGCCTTTGCATGTCACGTTTTTTTCATGCAGGACAACGTACGTCGACAAACCAAACATTTTTGTTTGACAAAATAGTTTTGTGAAAATAAATAATTTAGTAAATTTTCATCACACATATTTTCTTATTGTTGGGAAAAATTTTTTTGCTCTGCTTCGTCGTATTGAGAGAAAAAATGTTTGAACACATTTTCGAAATAAATTCAGTAAAGTGCGACTTTGACTCGCGCACGAAGGGTTCCGTACGTTGGGCTTTGAGCATTTTTTAATACACTGTTTTTTTACGTTTTTTCAGCTGAAATAATTTTTTTTGATTATTTTTCGCTTTGTTCTCGTTTTAGCGATTTTTTTTTAATTTTGGCGATTTTTTTTAATTTTGGCGATTTTTTTCATTTTGGCGTTTTTTTTTCATTTTGGCATTTTTTTCATTTTGGCGATTTTTTCATTTTGTCGATTTTTTTTTTCATTTTGGCGATTTTTCCGGTTTTTCGCGATTTATTTTCAATTTAGAATTTATTTTAATTTGGTGCTTTTTTTCGTTTTGGCGATTTTTTTTCATTTTGGCGATTTTTTCATTTTGGCGATTTTTTCATTTTGGCGATTTTTCCGGTTTTTCGCGATTTATTTTCGATTTAGAATTTTTTTAATTTGGTGCTTTTTTTCGTTTTGGCGATTTTTTTCGGTTTGGCGATTTTATAATTTTGAAATTTTTTTGTTTTACCGGTTTTGAAAATTTCAAGAAGTTTGCTCTTACGGTTTCCAAGATACAGCAAGTTATCAAAATTACATAGTCGAAATTACATTAACTGATGGTACACCCTTTAATTAAAAGTTTTTAAATTATAGTGTTAATTGTTGTAGTCTGTATAAAAATACACTAACTTTACAAATTTCAAGTGCATATACATACAATTGTATATATATTACATGGGATTTTAACATTTTTCGTTGCTCGTTTTGGCACACCCTTTAATTTCCAACTCTCATGTATTTGTTGTTGTAGCGGCAAAGGGTCTACACACTCTGTCCAAATTTCAGGTCCGTAGCTCTTACGGTTCTCGAGAAAATACCCTGTGACGTACAGAGACGGACAGGCGGACAGACGACCAGATGGACAGACGGACAGCGTAGCGAAAACAATAGGGTTTCTTTTCACCTTTGGTGTACGAAACCCTAAAAAGCGTTTGTATCTTAGAAGAATAAAAAATATTCTCTCTCTCTCTCTCTCTCTTCTCTGCCATTACCGAAAAAAATTATCTCTTGTTAATTTTTCTAACCCAAATTCAAAACACTTTAACGACTATCATAATTAATATAAGAAAATGTTTGAAATTTTTCAACTATTTCAACAGAGAAATTCTCCTGCATTATAAAATAATGTTCAGGGCGCAAACAGGTTAAAAAATATCCACGATTGGCTAGAAATTATCATATCTGACAGCTGTGGTGAGAATCCTGTTGCTAGTATTTTTGAGGAATTTTTATTTTAACAATTAAAATTAATTTTATTTTATAAATTTTATCCTAAATTTCTTTGCAGATTCATTCCTAACATATACGAGTGTGATTAGTTTAACTATTTTTCAAATGCTTGAGCAAATGTTGGTTGGGTTGCAGCGCACATGTATTTTCATACTGTAACTGACTGACATTTGTATATTTTTCATAAAATTTTATTTATTTTTTTTTTTAGTTTTGTTGTAGCTGTTCATCTACTTGATGACTTTGAAGTGGACGGATAGTGAGTGCCTGCCTGCCTGCCTGCTGAAAATGTTGTTGTTTTTTTTTCTTGTGTTATTATTTTGAATATGTTTTTTCCACCCATTTATTTTAATTTTCCACAACTGATTTTTCATAAGTTCATTTATTTGCTTTTGGCAAGTTAAGTAGCAAAATGCAGTTAAGGCTCAATAAATTGACAACTGCTCATTTTTTTTGAGTGAATTTATTAGGAAAGAGCGTGTTGTAATACTGGGTTGAAAACATTGGCGGTATTCGATGTTTGATGCAAATTTTCGAGCGTTAGTGCAAATGCAAAATATCGTAGCTAGTCTTTGGATTGTGTGTGTGTTATCTTGTTGGATTTTAAAGAAAAGCTACGATATTTTGCATTTGCACTAACGCATGAAGATGTGCATCAAACATCGAATACCGCCATTGTATTTTTTTAGTGAAAACTTGTCCCAGAGCTTAATGCAAGGCAGGGATGGGCAAAGTTGGTACAATTTTTGTACTATTTAAACTCGGAAAGTACATCAGTACACCAATGACTAATTTAGTACATTTTAGGAATCTCCCAGATATGCACATGTCAATTTTCACTTTTGAACAATAAAAATCCTATTCTTCTCACTTGAAACCAGTCTTGTGAAAGCAAAACGGGACGAAAATATCACAAAATGAGAACTCATCCATTTCCCAATAATTCTTCTTTTTAATTTCAACTTAAACAGGTGTAACCATATGCTTTAACATCCCAACTTACAAGCAAATTTGTGAAAACAATTTGGTAGCCAGAACAGAGTCGATTATTTCAATAAAAACAAATAAAAATATGTGATTTGAACTAAAAAAAATTTTTAGTACAATTACGGTCAAAAAATTACCCTTTTTGAAAGTTGTTGGTACAATTTGAAAATTCTCAATGCCATCCCTGATGCAAGGATTTATAGCTGAAACAGAAAATTGAGAAATCGATTAAAAATTAACTCTCAAAAAATATGGTGTCAACGGACTTTATACAGGGTGTTTTTTAGAGGTATAGAACTTCGAATTGAAATAAAACACAAGAAAATCGTTTTAATGTCCATCAATTTGGCTTTATTGGAAGGATAATTTTATGCCATTAATTTTTAAATATGATTTCGGGCATGTGGCCGCCGCGGCTGGCTCGAATAAAGCCAATTCTACAGGTCCAATTTTCAACCACTTTTTCGAGCATATGGGGCCGTATGTTGGCAATAACGCCACGAATGTTGGCTTCCAAGTCCACTAACGTTTCTGGTTTGTTGGCGTAGACGAGCGACTTCACATATCCCCAAAGAAAATAATCCAATGGTGTCAAATCACACGATCTTGGTGGCCAATTGACAGGTCCATTCCGCGAAATTATGCGCTCATCGAATGTTTCCTTCAATAAATCGATTGTGACGTGCGCTGTGTGGCATGTAGCGCCGTCTTGTTGGAACCACAACTCATCCACATTCAAAATCTTCAAAATCTTCCATAAAGTTGATGGACAAAGCTCCAATTGCTGTACACGGTGGCGAATCGATTCATTCGGGTCCTCTTCAACACTTTGCTCTACAGCGGCAATTGTTTCTTCGGTGCGCACTGTTCGACGTCTCTGCGGATGCGTATTATCACATAGAGTAAACGTAGTGCGAAAACGATCCATGGTTAACCGAATTAATTGCTCTGATGGACGATTATGTCGACCATAAAATGGACGGAGCTTGCGGTAAACTTCGCGAACTGAACCATTATTTTCGAAATAAATTTGCACGATTTGCAAGCGTTGTTCTTTTGTCAACCTGTTCATGATGAAATGGCAAACCAAACTAAATATTAATCACTTGACAGCTGACAAAATGGCCGCCAGTTAAAAAAGTGATGCCAACTTAAAGTTCTATACCTCAATAAAAAACACCCATTACAAAAAAAAAACATCCTCCACGGAAATTAAAGGATTTCATTGCGACTCAAAAAGATGAGACAGTCAGCCAGAAATCTTTGATCTTGAATAAACTGTACTGATACTGTAATATCTAATGATTAAAATTTTTCACAAAAATATTTGCCATAAGATTCTGTGTCAAGCTCAAAACTTGACATATGTATGTAAGTATGTATCAGAAATCAGTTAAGACCTCAAATTATAGGATTAAAGTATGTTATTTATGTTATGTTATTTAATTTAACTAAAACTGTTGTTGTCTGATAAAGTATTTAAAGTTTGTTCAGTCATCAATGGTAAGTAAGCTACGTTCGCCACATCAGCATGCATACCAGAGCGGAAAGTCGACGGTACCGGCTCCACACGAACTTGGTGCGCGCAAAGAAAAAATATCGTTGAGGTAACCATAATCAAACAGCAACATATTATGATTGAATTATATGGTTGCAGTCATATCATATTGTTGTCAATGGAAAAGCAAAGTTTAAATAATATTATTTTCTGAGTTAATAATAATATTATCTACAAAAACAATTAACTTTGTTGTACCTAATCTTATTATTGTAAATAAGACAACACTATTGTTAGATGAGACTAAAATATAATTGATACTTACCATACCATGTTCTAATTTTATAATAATATTGTTAAATATGATCATAGTATTATTTTATGTAAAAATAATGTTATGTTTTTTAATCATATATTTATTGGCAAATCTTTTGTTTAAAACAGCTGTGCGGTAAATCCGAAATAAAAATAAATTAATATTGTTGAAATAAAATGTATGTATGTATGTATAGAAATGTATACTTACATATACATATGTGTGTACACGAAATACAGACATACCTACCGATAGCTTACAAACGAAACACTGAACTGACAGAAGATGTTTCTGAAAAAGATTTTTTTTTTAAACTTAACATAGTATGGTTTTGGATAACATTATATTGTTATTTACATCATGTTATTTTTACACAATAATTCAAATTATATTGTAGTCATAAATTTTTAACAAAACTATATTGTTAAACTCTAACCATATCGCACTTTCTATGAATATAATAATGTAATTATTAAATGCAAACATTACTGTGTTTATCGTAACGAAATTCATGTTTAAAATAACAATAACTAGTTTTCAACGGCCACGCATTTGTTTCAGAGAACATAATATAGTTTTCTCAACCATTTTACAACCATATATTTTCTTTGCGTGTGGCCTTCTCAGATATTTTTTTAATAAAATTTCCCTACATGTCATAATTGGCGCCTTAATCCGCTTTTTAAATAAGAATACACCATAGGGAGAAGTTCTCTGGCCACGTTTGTGCTGTTACCGTAAATGGCGTAAGTGCAAACTCTTTGCTGATGTTTTGGCAATAGCTGTTTCTCTTTTCTCTCAGGGACCACTTATATAGTATGGTCTCTCTTCCATCTATCAAAATGGGCGGAGAGGCTAAAGATCACCTTTAATTCTAGAAGGACTCAATTTGTCCTCTTCTCAAGAAAGTATAAGATACCTGATTTCCACCACATTACCCTAAACAAAATGGAAATTAAAATAACCAACACTGCACTATCTACATCAGTGATGTCAAAAATAAAACTATAGTTGTATGTGTGAGAAACGTTGTTTCGTTGCTCTCTAAAGTACACAGGAAAAATAATTATTTGGAATAAATGATGTTTATTGAAGTAGCTAAAAATAAATAAAAAGGAGCCTATGTGATAGAAAATTAAAAATAAGGTGAAAAAATTAAATATAAAAGTTGGCGGCGACCCATATTTTTCAAGTTATCGGGCTCTGAACTTTTCATAGGAAACTCTGAAAAATCTCAAAAAAAAAAGAATTTTTAAATAGCTTATCAGATAGTAATGTGAAAAATAAGAAAAAAAACTTAATCAAAAAAATTTGCTGCAGGCCATATTTCCCGAGTGATTGGTCTTTAAAGTTTAAATAGAAAGTGCAGTTTAGTGAAAATGCTCCAAAAAAAGTCAAAATTTCTTTTAAATACATATTAATTTCTTTCCTTAAACGTTTAACAACATCAAACACATTAAAAGTCGCGAAAAGCATTGGTGATCATAGAATATTTTTCGCATAACACTTCTTTTCTTTCACTGTATCTATAAACAAATTAATACACCCGCTACGCATGTGTTCTCGTCGCTGTCTCATCGACGACTAAATGGAAGAGAATAAGAATGTGTGTGATTTTAGTTTGCACAATTGTGCCATGAAACTGACATCAATGATCTACATATATCTCGGTGTCAAGGTGGACCTTGAGTTTAATTTCATGATAAATATTCTAGAGAGGTGAAATTTTAAGCGATTTGAGCCAATCTAACTAGTTTAAAATTTTACTCATTTGGCAACCAAACAATGGTTACATTTTTACACTCCTCTCTGCATTTAACCGCAAAAGACAGCATCACAACTATCTGGCGCTCTTTAATTTTATTTTATTAGTTTTCTTTGCTTCGCCCAGCACACGCTCGCTGTTTAATTTTTCAACAACTAATTTTAACGAGATTATTTAAAGTTAAAATTTATGAGCTTTTGGACATTTGTAAATACGAAAAGAAAAACGAAAAATTCGAAAAACACATTAACCGAAAGAAAAATCATTATTGTAGTTTATTATCAATTTGAAAATTGCATTTCTTTAATTTCCGCTCAATTTTTAACACTTTCACAACGGCCAACAACATTACGAAAACGAAAACGAAAACGAACCAAAGAAACATTAACCAACCAACCAACAACAACAGCAACATTTGGCCGTCGTAACAAACAAAATGTAATAATAATAACAAATCCTCCAACAACAATGTTAAACAACGACAACATTGCAGATAAGAAAACTAATGTGCAACATATGCAACAACATACTCATAAAATCAGGCAAATCCATATGCTACACACACTCACTTACTGCCATAGAAAAAAAAAGAAATGAAATGAAATATGTGTTTGTTGCACATATTATATGTGCAACAAATAAACGCATAAACAACACAATAAACACTATTACTGCTGTGGCTGCTACCAAATGAGCTTTTTCTTAAATTCAGTCGTCGCCAGCATGGTCATCGTCGTTCCTAGTTCCATGTAGGGATATACTTTAAAATTACTTTGTATGTAGATACTTAATTTATATTTTTGTTTTTTTTTTTTTACTTTTTTTGGCGATCATTTATGAGCCTTTTTTTTTTGCTTTCTGTTGCAACAGAAGGAGAGAAGTTAATTTAAATGTGCGAATTGTATGCAAGTTTTTGCTTAACAAATGTACTAATATTATTATTAGCTTAGATGCTTCACATAATGCCTGAGAGCCCCTACATTAAGCATAAACTGTTTAGGAGAACCTTTGATAGGTTTAGAGAGCAAAGAGATACTCTTACAAGATTAATTCATGGAATTAGATATAAGCTGTAAAAACAAAGCTTTTGACTCAAAGCCATACATTTAACAAATTTATCAAATAGCAGCAAGGACACATATATCTGCAAGCACATGTCTATACTGCATATATAATTAATTTCGAAATTTGAACTACAGCTGCAGTTATAACAAGATAAATAGTAAAAATTGTTAATTATTTCTAAATTTATACAATAAATTTTCCTGAATAATCACACTCTAATCGATGCAAGGACATACATACATATGTACCTAATGCATGCTTAATTTTAAATATTAAACCTTATTTAAAAATCAACTTGAAATGCATTCGAGATTGTTATTTGCTTTTAGCACACCAAATTGCCTTGAAATCGTTTAAAGGATAAGCCTACCCCCCATATATCCTTAATATCAAATATTATAGATACTTTAGTCGAAATTGTGATCAGAATAAAGCGAAACCAAGTATTTATTTCCATAATAGCACAACTAGATTCTTTGGTGAATGTCCTTAAAGTTGCTGCAAGGACCTTCCCAGCTCCCATATATCCTTAAATTTAAAAAAATTTAATTTAATCAAAATTGTGATCAGAATGCAAAGATAGTTAATCCCTATTTCTATAAAAGCACAGCTAAGCTCGGTGATAAATTTCTTTGGGGTTGGTGCAAGGCTATTTCTGCCTCATTCATAATTAAAAATTAGTTTTTTCTACAATTGTGATCAAATTGCAAAAGAAATATGATAACTATTTCAAAAATATTCTATCAAATGTCCCAACTAAAACTAATTCAAGTCGATGCAAGGACACGCCCACCTCCCATATATCCTTTATTTTAAAAATTTTATTTTAAGCATAGCAGTGATTAATACTTGTCTTAAATTGATAACTATACCCCTAACACTATACATTTCAGCTTTCTGGTTAATTTCATTTCAATTAGTGCAAGCACAAGCCCAGCTCCCATATATCCTTAATTTTAAAAATTATATTTTAGTCAAAATTGTAACCAGAATGCAAACAACGCTGGTGCCTATTTCTATAAAAGCATAGATAAGCTCGCTGTTAAATTTCTTTAGGGTTTGTTCAAGGTTATTTCTTCCTCCCATATATCCTTCATAATAAAGAATTAGTTTTTTCTACAATTGTGATCCGATTTAAAAAAAATGTGGTAACTACTTATAAAATTTTCTGCCAAACATCCTTAATAAATTTCATCCAAGTCGATGCAAGGACACGCCTGCCTCCCATATATCCTTTATTTTAAATATTTTATTTTTGAAAAACATAACTGTTATCAATACTGGTCTGAAATTGATAACTACACCTGCAACTATACATTTAAGCTTCCTAATTAGTGTAATTTCAAATAGTGCACGCACAAGTCCAGCTCCCATATGTCCTTAATATTAAAAGTTGCTCATTTCACCAAATTATTTATCGAAAATTAGTATTTATTTCTAGAATAGCGTAAAAATAATATTTTCTGATTTTTTTTATTTTTTAGGGTCAGTGCAAAGACACGCCTATCACACATGTATCCTTTATTATAAAATATTAGTTTTTGCTGCAATTGTGATCATATTGCAAAAGAAATAAGATAACTATTTCAAAAACTTTCTGCCAAACGTTACTAATAAATTTCATTGAAGTTGATCCCAGGACACGCTTACCTCACATATATCCTTTATTTTAAAAGTTGTTCTTTAATCAAAATTGTGATCAGAATCCAGAGAAAGTTATTATTTATTTCTACAAAAGCCCAGATAAGCTCGTTGATAGTTTTTTTTTAAGGTCGGTGCAAGGACATGCCCAGCTGCCATAAGTCCTTAATTTTCAATATTGTGCTTTTGACAAAATTATGATTAGAATGCTTCGAAAATGGTTCATCTTTTTAGAAAAACGCAGACCATCTCTTTGATAGGCATGTTTCCATATATCCTTAAGACGAAAAATTTAATTTAAAAAAAAAAACAATGATCGATATGTAACGAATGTCATTTTAGTAAGCATATTTTATTTTGAAAACTTAAGCTTACCAAGATTTTGTTATATTTTACGCATGATTATCTCTTAATCTTATGAAATAAAACATACGTAAAAAATATTTATTTCAATATTCGTAACTAATTTCGCAGTCGCCTTATAAATTTCATGAGTTTTTGTTTTCTTTAACAACTTCTTTAATAGGATTTGTACACAAAGCAAATAACTTGGTATTTATCAATTGTGTCGTAATAAACAAAGCAGACTTATTTACGCACTTGCGGCAACCGGAAGTCAAATCAAGTCAGCTGGCAGTGTCTCTTAAGATGAGTTGCTTATTCATTATCTGATATCCTTTGGCTTAATAGAAAAACATGTAATCCATGTTATAATATTTTACAAATACAATTATAGAGTGTTAGAGTGTGTGCAAGCAGTGATGCAGATGGCAGTGTATGAGCTTTCGTCTCAGAGATATAAATTTGAATTATTTCTTTAACCTTAAAAATTAGCAAAATTCGCAAGAAGAAAATGTTAAGCATTGTCGTTTATAAAATTTTATTTTTAAATAGATCTTTTAAATGTAAAATTTGGCTTCTTTGTTTTTGTTTTTGAGTCATATAAATTTTTCTAGGCTACATCGACTGATTTCTTAAAAGCTTGTGGTTATATGTACTTACTTCTCATAAGCAGTTAGGAGCACAAAAATAGCATCATAGTTTTAAAAATAGTTAATAAAAAAATTAGTCTTTGATAAAGAGGATATATGGGAGGTAGTCATGTCCTTGCACCGAATGAAACAAAATTTACAGCTAAAACACATAATTTAGAAAATAGTTAGACAATTTGAGTTTCTGAAAAAAAAGGATATATGGGAGGTAGAATAAAACAAAGTTTACAACAAAGCATAATTTAAAAATATTTATTAATTTTTACGGCAATTTAATCATAAACGCAGTTAAGACTTAGTTTTCGAGAGTTTTTCAGAAAAAGGATATAGAAGAGCTAGTCATATCCTGGCACCGAATAAAAACTAATTTGCAAGATAAATAAAACACACAATTTTTGTATATATTTATGCGGTTTCGCTGCATTCTAATGATAAATATAGCTAAGATTTAGGTTTTGATTAAAAAATAAGGATATATGGGAAGTAGTTATGTCCTTGCACCGAATGAAACAAAATTTACAACAAAGTGAAAACGCCTTATTTTAGAAATAGTTATTTATTTTTTATTATAAAAAGGCTATATGAGAGTTTGTAATGTTCCCGCCCAAAAAAAAATAAAATTTATAACAGAGCCAGAACGTATAGTTTCAGGAAATATTTATTACTTTTTACTGCATTCTGATCATAAAATCAGCTAAATTTTAGTTTTTGATAAAAAAGGATATATGGGAGGTGGTCATATCCTTGCTCCAAATACAAAAAAAAAAATCACAGCAGAGCTAAAACGTATAATTTTATTAATAGTAGTGAATTTTTACAAATGTATATCATAAATGCAGCTAAAAATAAAAAAAAGAATAAATTAATAAAAAGGATATATGGGAGGTAGTCATATCCTTGCGCAGAATGAAACAAAATTTACACCAAAGCTAAAACGCATGATTTTAGAAATAGTTGTCAGTTTTAGTGTAGTCTAATTATAAATCCAGTTAAAGTTTATTTTGTGAGGAAAATTATATAGGGGAGGTAGTCGTGTCCTTAAGCCAATTCAAACAAAATTTACAACAGAACTAAAATGCAAATATTTAGAAATTTATTTAAATTTTTAGTGCATTCTAGTCATAAATGCAGCTACATTTAAATTTTTGATAAAAAGGATATATGAGAGGTTGTAGTGTTCTTGCCCCTACAAAAAAAACAACATTTATAACAGAACCGAAACGCATAGTCTCAGGAAATATTTATTAACTTTTACTGCTTTCTGATCATAAATTCAGTTAAATTTTAGTTTTTGATAAAAAGGATATATGGGAGGCATTTATATATTTGCACCATTGAAACAAAATTTACAAGAGAGCTAAAAGGCCTTAGATAAGAAAGAGTGATTAATTTTTAGCGCATTCTAGTCATAAATGCAACCAAATTTGATAAAAAGGATATATTGGAAGTGGTCACATCCTTGCTCCAACGGAAACAAAATTTACAGTAGAGCTCAAACGCATAATTTTATTAATAGCAATGCATTTTTACCACATTTCAATCATAAACGCAGCTAAAAGGTAGTTTTTGATTAAAAGGATATATGACAGGTAGTCATAGCCTTGCACTGAGTGCGAATAAATTTACAACAGTGCTAAAACGCATAACTGAAGGAATATTTATTGGGATTTTACCGCATTCTAACCATAAATGCAGCTAAAATTTAGATTTTGATAGAAAGGATATATGGGAGGTAGACAAGTCTTTCTACGGAAGGAAACAAAGTTTACAATAGCGCTAAAATGCGTAATTTAAGAAGAATATATTAATTTTTACTGCATTCTGATCATAAATGCAGCTAAAATTTAGTCTTTCAGAAAAAGGATATAGGGAAGGTAGTCATGTCCTTGCCTCAAATGAAACCAAACTTGTAACGCATAGTTTTAGAAATACTTATTTAATTTAAACCTTTTCTAGTCACAAATGAAGGTAAAATTTAGTTTTGGATAAGAAAGGATATATGGGAGGTAGCCATGTCCATGTACCGAATGAAACAAAACTTACAAATTTACAAATTTGAAAAACCTGCCAATTTTCGCAGCATTTTCATAATAAATGCAGCTAAAATTAAAATTTTAAGATACAGGATGTATGGGTGTGTGCATGTCCTTACAACCATTTTGAGCAAAATTTCAAATTTTTTATGAAATTTAATTTTTCTGCGATAACTACTCTAGTTTTGCTGATTGAAAGCACTGTGTATAAAAATTTTTTTTTTTTGGTTCAAAGGACATGATTTTACTAAATTTTTTTTTTGTACATCAGTTTTTCATGCTTACGACGATTCAGCTGTTATCAAATTGTCATGCCTGTCTATGTGTGTGAGTAATTTCTTTCTTTGCTCGTGAGTGAAAAACTGCACACAATGTCAACTCCAGTGCAAAATTTGTAATGTATATCAGGAAGTCAAAACTTTACTTTTGACCATCACTGTATCATATGTACAGCACTGCATCAACACATGCATACGATTCGCTTCACTGTTATATGGCCACTTGTATACGATACTATTTTTATAAAATTTTTTTTTCTTCTTTTCTTTTATTTCTTGTCTTGTGTGTAAATAAATTGTTGCCCCTTTTTAAATGTTTAAGAGTTGTTAAAAGTGTAATATTTATTTTTCTACCTTTTTGGGTAAAATATCATAGTAACAACTACGAAACTCATTGTTTTGTTAGGGGGCTTAGATTTCAAATGCTTTTATTTTTTTATTATTATTATTTTTTTTTAATATAAAGCAAAGAGCATTTCAAAAGCTAAAGTTTTTATTTCACTTTGTTTTTTTTTTGTATGGCACAAGGCGTGTACTTTTCTTTCTGTGTAAAGTTACTTGTGTTGTTGCTGTTATTGCAAAGAGGTCGTGAAGATCATTTAATACGCGCCTCTTACTTGCGATTCACTTAAAACAACATCAAATTGAACAATAACAATATATGTTGTTGTTGTTGTTGGCAATTTGGTCTGTGCCACATCTGAAACGTAATAGTTAGTTTTGGGCACCACGCTTTCATAGCAAATGAATACGACAAAAAAAAAACAGCGAAGAATAAAAAAAAAACTGCGACAATGTGTTTTATGCCTGGCGCACACGAATATTTGTTGCGTTGTTGCCACATACTCGTACACCAAAACAGCACACACAATGCACCGTGTGTTGCTGCAACATACAGATTTTGCTATTCAAAAATTAGGTTCATTAGAGAAGCTTGTCATTGGCAAAATTAAGAGCACCATAGTTAACAAGAAAATAAGATAACAAGGATAACAACTGGTGGCAGGCAACTGTATTATGCTGACAAAGTTGTTGCGATAGCAAACCAATGACTAGAGTTTTTGATTTTTATTTTATATACCAAGTAGTTAAACCTTTATAGCAGTAACAGTGCATTTGGTGACGCTTGGCAAAAGATATTTGCCAACTAGTCGCCAAGGTGGAAATGAAATTTCTAATAAATAGAGACGTCATGAGCGAATAGCCATTACAAAATCTATATATTGGCCGCAAGTTTAACATAAAATTAAATTTATTTCATATACAATCTCTAGCAGAATCTTATTTTGTTTGATCTTTATTAAGTCATTTACGGCTGTGATAAAGTTTGATAAAGCAACTTGAAAATGATCAGGAGAGAAAAGCTCAATCTGTAAATTTTAGGCGACCAGGAAAATATTTCCTTCTACAGGGTGACTTTTTAAGAACTTTCGGATTTGATTTATAAAAAAAAACATAAAATTTAGAGAAATGTATAAATCTTTATTTAAGTCGGTAGAACGATCTATATAATTCAAAGTTTAGAGATGATTTCATGTAAGTTTTGACCGCGGATATGTCTGAAATGGTTTATACTCTGGGTCCAATTTTGGCATAATTTCTCCAACATATCGCCGGTATCTCACGAATAAATTCTTCAATATTGTCTTTCAGTGCGTCAAACCTTGCTTGCGGGCTTGTCCCTATAGACTTGAGCCTTAACATAGCCCCACAAACAAATAATATAAAGGCGCTAAATCGCACGATCTAGGCGGCCAATGGACCGGAGCCAAACATGAAAAAAACTAATCACCGAACTCGCCTCTCAATTGGACCATTGTTTAGCGTTATGTGTGGCATGTGGCATGTGGCACCGTCTTGCTCAGACCACACGTCAACCAAGTCCAGCTCTTCCATTTTGGGCAAAAAAAACAAGTAAAAGTGCTATATTCGTCTGTGCCGAGTCTTATATACCCTTTACCAACGTACGTACATATATATAGTATACAGACACATACATACATATTTGTTTTGTGAAAAAATTTATAATTTTTTTTAAGTTTCCATCTTTGGAGCTGTAATTTTAATTTTTCAAATTTCATACGCCAAACTTTTCTTTCAGAAGCATAAAATATATTCAATTTATAAAGAAAAAGAAAAAAAATTTTAGACCTATTTAATTTTACATAACACAAAAGTGTGAGTTTTCCAACCCTGGAGTCAAAATTTTGGATTTTTCTGATTATTGATACCAATCTAGTTCTTTAAAAAATACATAAAATATGTTAAGTGAACAAAGCAAAAACGAAATAAGGAAAAACTTAGTTTCATATAATTCCTTTAATATTAAAAAATTCAGTTAAGTGCGACTTTGAATCGCGCACGAAAGGAAGGTTTTGTGCTTTTTTGAAGTTTTTTCAGTTAAAACGATTTTTTCAGTTTTGTCGCTTTTTTCTCGTTTTGGCGTTTTTTTCTGCTTTCTTCATTTTGGCGATTTTTCTCATTTTGACGATTTTTTTTCATTTTGGCGATTTTTTCTGTTTTTGGATTTTTTTATTTAGGCAATTTTTTTCTTTTTTTTTTGGTTTTTTTTTCATTTTGGCGATTTTTTTCTGTTTTTTGGGGTTTTTTTCGTTTTGGCGATTTTTTTTATTTTGGCGATTTTTTTTCATTTTGGCGATTTTTTTCTGTTTTTTAGGTTTTTTTTCATTTTGGCGATTTTTTTCTGTTTTTTGGGGTTTTTTTCGTTTTGGCGATTTTTTTCATTTTGGCGACTTTTTTTCATTTTGGTGATTTTTTCCTGTTTTTTAGGTTTTTTTTTTGTTTTGGCGATTTTTTTTATTTTGGCGATCTTTTTTCATTTTGGCGATTTTCTTTCATTTTGGCGATTTTTTTTTCATTTTAGCAATTTTTCCGTTTTATGCGATTTATTTTAGTCTTAGAAATTTTTTTTAATTTGGTGATTTTTTTCGTTTTGGCGATTTTTTTTTGTTTTTGGCGATTTTTTTTGGTTTGGCGATTTTATAATTTTTTGTTTTTTTAGTTTTACCGTTTTTGAAAATTTCAAGAATTTTGCTCTTACGGTCTCCAAGATACAGCAAGTTGTCAAAATTGCATAGTCAAAATTGCATTAACTGATGGAACACCCTTTAATTTAAATTTTTGGAAATTTTAGTGTTAATTTTTGTAGTCTGTATAAAAATACACTAACCTTACAAATTTCAAGTGTATATACGTACATACATACATACAATTGTATGTATATTACATGGGATTTTAAAATTTTTCGTTGCTCGTTTTGGAACACCCTTTAATTTCCAATTCTCATGTATTTGCTGTTGTAGAGGCCAAAGGTCTACACACTGTGTCCAAATTTCAGGTCTGTAGCTCTTACGGTTCTCGAGAAAATAGCCTGTGACAGACATAGTTTTAGACACATCTAGTTAATTTTACATAACACAAAAAGTTAAAGTTTTCCAACCCTGGAAACGTCTTTTTAATTTTTTTATATTTTTTTAATTTAAAATTCCAATTTTAGTCGTACTGAAGTGTAAAATAAGTTTATTTATTAAAAAATAAATTTAAAATTTGTTTTCGGTAGTTACTTTTATATGGCAAAATAAAGTTTAAGTTTTCCAGCTCTGCAATCGTCTGCTCGATTTTGCTGAATTTCAATACCAATCTATTTTGGAAAATTTCTGACACACCAGTCCAAGAACAAAGTCTCTAGCTTGTCTGGGAGCTTCGGAAAACCGATTTCACGTACAGACAGACGGACAGACGGACATCGCTTATTCGTCTTCCCTATGCATAAGGATCCAGAATATATATATTTTATGTGTCGCTTATTGATATTATAGCAATTACAAACGGAATGACAAACCTATATATACCCTTTTACCATTTTTGTTGGTAAAGGGTATAAAAAGAAGTAACAGAGGCCCAATTGCTGCGTATGGCAACGCACAGTGGAACATTTCGCGAAATGGCGGTCAAAAATCTATAACTTTTGACTGGATTGGAATTTTGTATTGCGGTTTTTTTTTGTTCAAAAGGTGAGACCATAGGCTTTAAGTTTAAGATATAGAACTTTAAAATCGACTGGTTAGAAAAGTAGTTATGATAGGTTTAAAATGCATTTTAGGTTTTAGCTGATTTTTGGTACAAAAAGAAGGTATTAAAACTTGTTTATATTTTGTGTCGCTTACAACTTATACTTATTAAAAACTTATATTCGTTCAGAAAGTGCCAAGCTTTGGCCCCCGTCAAATTTTAAGTATGGAGGGCCAAAGGTTGGTTTTTGAAGAAGTTTGAGTTAAAAATTAGTTTATTAAGAAGCTAACATCCAAAAGCATTGGTTAATATTTTCCTTAGATGAAGAGATTTTGTTGAAGAAGACGTAGGTTTCTACTCGTATTTAAATAAAAAAAAAACATTAAGGGTTTTCATTAGAAAGCTTAAAATTGCAATTGGGAAAACTTGAGAGACTTGTTTCATGAAGTGACTTTTGACTTTCTACGCAAACAGCTTATGTAAATTTGAAACAAACAAAAAGTTCATTTAATGAAAATAAAATAAGAAAATTGCCAGCAATTTTTAATTTAAAAATATATTTATGCATTTCCATAAAAATAAAAAAGTGTGTGTTTGTCTAAAAATGCCTAAAGGAAGCCAAAAAAGCAAGAAGTCGTTGTTTACAAAATGCACAATTGCACAGTTTAAGTTTACGAGTCAAAAACATTGGACAAACTTAACAGGTTTGTGTCCCGAGGCACACTAGTGTCTACTTTTGAGTGAACTTTAACATTTTACAATCAGTGACCATAGAAAAATGATTTTTGGCCGCCATCTCGTAAAATGGTCCACAGTGCGCCGACTCGATAATTCATGGTGGTTTAATGTTCAATAATGTAATTTTGGTGCGAACTTTAATAGCCACTTCAGAAGGTCGCCCAAACTGACCATAAAATGGAAGAAGTGCACGGATGCGCTTTTTTTAAACGAGCATGAATTTTGATAATAAAATTTAATATGGTGCAAGTCTTGTTCGATTCATGGTTAAATTATAGACCAAACTGAACATGTTTAACAGTAACATGATACACAAAAACAGCTGAGTTGTCAAAAAACAGTGTTGCCAAAAAGAAAGTTGCTAAAGTTGGCAAGTAGCAAAATTGCAATAAACCTTCCAATAGTTTTTTTCTCCCAGAACCCTTTATGACACTTAATTCGGACCTTCTTGTCAAATATGGCGCTCGTTATATGTATATTGGAACAGTCTTTTCAAACACAATTTCCAATTCCACTCATTAAGCATATCGTTGCAATAGAGCTTGCATTTTGACAGATTCCATTAAGCAAAAACCGGTTCGAAGGACCATAAACAAGTGCGTAATTGTTAAGTGCACTTGATTTGTTTGATGACTAAACATTATTCCTTTTACATTGCAAATAAAATAATTTCCATTTATAAAACTTAAAATAAGCAACTGCTTTGTGTAGGCATATTCAAAAAAAAAAAAATAAAAAAAAACATTAAGGATAACTTCTAGTTTAAAAGCATTCGGTCGTAAAAAATATTTATAAAAGTCTCGAATTACTTAATTTATTTTGCTCATTTTGGCAAACACAAATATTACATTTGAATCTGTGTGCAACAAACACAAGTGTGCAATAACAATGATTGATGTCTCCGAAATTTAAATAAATTAACGGCATTTAATATCACTGTTGCAACAGCAGCACTAATGAACGACAGAATGATCGACCACTGGCTGCATGCAGCAGCAGGAACAACATAAAACAGGTCGTTAAGAATTCTTTATTAGGAGACGATTATTTGCCGCCGAAAACAAAAAGTTCTTTTCAAACAATTTGCATGTTGACACCTTCATTTTTTAATGTTTTACTTTTTGCTTTTTTCTTAATTCTTTACCACGTTTTTTTATAAAAAGTATTTCAAAAAAAAAAAGAAGTTTATCTGGAAATGTTTCAAACCAAAATCTCTTTGGTGTCTTCACTCTTTTTCCGATTATATCACTTGAGTTCAGAAAAAATAGAAAGAAAACTGACAATCTAAATTTTTTTATTATCACATCTTCTTGTCTCTTGAATTTATTTTTTTATTTTTTATTTTTATTTATTAAATTAAAAAACAAACCAAAAGGACTTTCAACAGCAGGCAAAGAAGATTTTGCCAGCTCACTGCAGAAACGCTCAACTTAAAAGAATTTATTCTTTAAAATAACAGTTTATAATTTCGCAGGCTTAAAGAAGTAAATTAAGAACTTATGGCGCTATTATGTATGACAACGGAAATATTACGTATGTCAAGACAACTTACAGCTGTTAACTTTAGTTGCCAAATAATGTTAATATTGGCATCCGCGAATTTTTAATTGCCGCACCGCTTTCAAACCAAAAAGTTGCTAAAATTAAAACAAATAAATTTGTGCTTTGTTGAGAACTTTTTCCATTAAGTTTAACATTTTTTAACGCACTAATTACTCCAAATTAAGCTTTTACTTATTCAATAAAATATTATTTCCCAACAAAACACTGAAATTGATTTTTAGAGCTATGCTCTTTATGTCAGACACAGGAGCTAGGACGTGATTTTCATAACAAAAATAATCAACACTATGAGTATTACAGTTACAAGTTTATTTTTGTTTATTGATTGCCTTGTTTACATTTTATCGTTTTCATTTTCTTTATTTTTCTGTGTTCGTAAAGAAGGAGATGGGCATATGCGAAATGTCCACACATGCAACTATTTGTTTTATAAATAATTATAAAATTAATTAATTTTATGAATACTGACTAAATAGTTTTAAAAATACAAATTGTTTTATTGCATATATAGCTAAGCAGCATAGCTCTAACATTTAATTTAATTTCGTCCAAAAATTTCTTAGATCCACTAGAGATATTATATTAAACATTAATTTAAACAAACTAAAATTAAGTTATATTAACTACTCCTTCTTGGAGGAAGGAGAGTCATAGGAAATTACTTGCTAAGGTCCAGACGTGCACCTTACTGAACATCACAGCCTTGGGAGTCATTCTTCATCTGCTTCCCATACAAAACTTTGTAGTGAGAACGGTGGCGCGAAGTCTCTTTAGCCTCTAAGAGGCAGGTTTTGTGAGAACAAGATCAGCAGGTCGCACAGCAATCTTTGAATAAAATAATTTTTAACGGGCGAGTCACCGCAACACCTGGCTTCATGGACTATAAGGTTGTTGAAACTGATCTTAGTAGGATACGCTTAATGGTAGTTCCCGATAGGGACTCTTCAATCAAATCGTATGAGCTGTATGAGGGTGGGCGGTCTTTACAGTCGGGTCAAAAATGTGGGAAGACAAAGCTGCTTATTTCTATATCTTGGTGATAAACCTTCGCAATTTGGTTATGAAAAATTATTAAAAAAATAAAGTTTCGTATATAAGGCAGACATCTACATCAACTGACACCACACACAGTGGACCAAAACACAGAAGAATGCTGATGAGGAAGGTTTAGTGGCCTTCGAAAACGGCTGGCTGTTCCGTTCAACTATGTGTTGTTGTCAGAATATTTACAACTAACTTTGATGTTATTTGTTCATTAATAATTATCACATGTAATTTAGCTTAAAAAGCGTTACGAACATTAGCCTGTTCAATTCATAAGAATATAGAAAAATTATGTATATTTTCAGACTACGTTGGATTCCCGGTGACTATAATGTAGAGAGAAATTAAATTGCTGGCAAGAATAGGGTCGGCGCTAGATGAGGAAATGAGTGACAGTTTTTTTAAATTGCCAATGGGTCATTACTATAGGGAACTTAGCAATTGTGTAGTGAACAGGGCCAATCAGTCATAGGAGAGCCATAGTATTGTAGTCTCGAAGGCCAAAACTTACCTTGCGACGATCCAAAAAGCACGTCCTGTTAAGCACGTCCTGTTAAGAATTTGGAAAGCTACTACTCCAGATTTCTGTAGGATGTGCGACGATAAAGAGGAACCAGAAACCATCAACCATATTATCTTCCATTGCCGGAGGCTGCAATGGCATAGCCCTAGACGTTTTCATGAAAGCATTAGTGATATCGCAAAGTTCAAACTAGACGATATCAGAGGTTTCATCATGATAATAGAGTGGCTTAGTGGTAGGTAATGAAAGTTAATTTTTTTTTAACGGGTACAAATAGAATGGAATCACAATGGACCCAATAGGATATTGGAGTACATGTGTGTTCCTAAGCTAATCTAACTTAACTAGTCCTTCTTTGGATAAAATGCTTTAAGACCAAAAAAAATTTTTTTGTTCCAACAACTAACATTTATTCACAGTAGAGGCAGTAATTCCAAAGGATTTAACTTGTCCCTCAAATGCCACATTATTTTACTTCATTCTGTTCATTGAAAAATAATTTCACTGAACTAGTCATCTTTATGATAAGTTATTTAAAAAGGATTTTACTTAAGGCCGTTTCAAACTATAATACAAGTATTAATACTTTTGACGAAAATGCATCCCTATTCTAATTTCTGTTTCAAAAATTTCAAAATACAATAACAACTCAACATGTCAGAGTTGCATTTTCCGCAAAAGTATTAATACTTGTATTATAGTGTGAAACGGCCTTTAACAGTTTCCTCTTTAGCACTCATATTTCTTATATTTTTAATGTTTCTTTACATTATTTTCAGTTGACAATCTGTCACAATCATATGTAATTTAATTAACAATACTAACTTTAATTTTGATTTAGCTGCCAGTTGACAACGCAACTAAAACTATGGAGTTATTAATACTTCACTAGACGGATTGAAACATTTTCTCTGTTGCCAACGTGTATATTCACCCCTATCGGGAATAATAAGTGGAATTTTTGTTCACGTGAAATTTTTATTCCACTCGAAGGGAAAAATGGTATCGTGAATCTCCCGTGAAATTTTTTTCACGCTATCAATCCCAGCGAATGTAAAAAAGGGAAGAAGATTTGTAAAGCTTAAAAATTAATTGATAATCAGACAAATTTAAGTTTAATAATAAGATATACACAAATTTTAGGTCCCAAATTAATTTTTTTAACTTAAAACTTGTGTTTCTAAATATTCTAGAATCTAGATGCTGTGGCGGTGCACTGCCATGCAATTTACTGTGTGTGAACCAAAGAGATTCACACTCAATGAAAAAAGGTGTTGCAGCGAATTATTGTTAACAATCGTAAAGGTTACTTACTAATCTTAAACTAAAAATAAATATTTATAACTTTTAATATATAATTCGAAGAAAAATACCGAAATTATTTCATGTATTAATTCAGTTCGCCTGCAAAAATAAAGTGAAAAAAAACAAGGGAAAAGTGATAAAAAATTCACGTGGAAATTATTATTCACGATAAGGGGAATATTATTCACGATTGCAATTTGGTGAAAAGTGGAAATATTTCGTGGGAAAAAATTTTCACAATAGGGGTGATTATCATTTTTCAGCGTTAACAACAGCCTTCTTCAATTCGTATTAATTTCCCAACAACTAATGGCTCATGTGTTTAATATCTAATTTTTTCAATTTTAACTTTAAAAATTTATGTAATTCTTGTATTAAAATAAATAAACACAAGCATGTATTTCCAAAAATTTCAATCATTACACTCTTTAACAAATCTGTTGACACCCAATTACACAAATATGAAATTAAGTTGATGTTTGCTACAACAACAAGACACACTTTTTTCAACAATAACAACAAAAAATCTCCACAAGTGAGATGAGTTTAAAAAATATATACATATATATATATGTATATATATATGTATATATATATGTATATATATATATATGTATGTATGTACTCGTATCTACTCAGTAGATTCTAGTGCCACAACGAGTGGCCAAGATGAAATGCTTCCTCAGGCAGGGTTGTTATTGTTTTTCTCGTATTCCTTTAAATTTATTTCAGCAAACTTACTTATTAAACGCTTGACTTAACTAAATGACTGACTAAATGTCCAATTTTGTGACTGTCCATTTGTCTTTGAGGCATCTTAATATAGCAAAATGAACGAAAAATGTGAATACAACATAACAGCAAAAAAATTAACAAATTAAATCTCAAGATACATCTTCGTTTTTATTTTAATGCTACATATGCATATTAACAGTGATGATCACAATAAAAGCAGCAATAGTACAATAGAAAAAGATAAGGTAGAGTTAGGAAAATAGTTAGGGGAAAAAACAGGTAGATAAGCACATTTAGGGAAACGGGAGCGAAAGAGAGAGAATTAGATGCAGTGAGACCAGTGATGCCAATTTAGCGCGATTCGCGCTAGATTTAGCGCGTTTTAACTACGCCAAACGCGCTTTTTTTCGTCTTAGCGCGTTTAACAAAAAAAGCGCTAACTTAGCGCGTTTTGGATAAAGTCAATAACATAATTTCAGTTAAATTTTTTTCTTTTTTGTATAAATTTACCAATTTTCTAGTGTCCAAAACTCTGATAAAAATTTTTTTAATTTCGTTAATGAGTCAGCTGTTGCAAATAAAATTCCCTTGCCTTTGATTAGAATTAAAAATGCATTTTAATACTGTAAATGGCAAATATCTTTAAATTTCACAACTACAAATATGTAGTCGTACTCGTGACGAATAAAATGTATATAACTTATCAAGTATCTATTATAGCTGAAGTACAAAAATCATTTGAATCGGAAGACTATTCGACATTTTATACGAGTATGTTGTTACTCGTACAAAGTTTGTTAAAGAAAATTAAAATAAAAACTAAGGATTTTGATTATTTGGTGATTCTGATTCTGTATTAAATTATTTTAGTTATTTAGGATATAATTTCGAAGAAGCAATATTGCAAAATATGAAAAAGAGTTGCTTAAAAAAGAATATTAACTCTTACATATATCGACTTTTATTAAAATTTAATTTAGCGCGCAGAAAAATAGCGCGTTTTGGCTATAAATAGTTGACAATGCTGTAACTCAGCGCGTTCTAGCGCGTTTTGAGAAGGTGAATAGCGCGTTTGGGTTGTAAATAGTTGGCATCACTGAGTGAGACATATAAAAGTACAAAGACGAGAGAACAAAAGAGATATAAACGTAGAAGGAGAGACTGTGAGATACAAAAAAAAAACATGAGGGTAAATACGCTCGAGGAATTTGTTTAGTATACGTAAGTCCTAGCTTACACTATGCAAGTCTTATTGTTAAGCTGCTTAGTTTGGTAGGAGAGAGAGAGACGAGGGTAACAGAAACGTTTCTGTTGCCCTCGTCTCTCTTTCCCACAAACTAATCAGCTTAGCAATAAGAATTGCATAGTGTAAACTAGGACTAAGCAGGGTTGTCAGATGTGGCGATTTTTCGCCAAATCTGGCAATTTTTCAACTTTTTTGCTTTGATTAGGCAACATGGCGATAAATAAATTTGTTGGATATTTTTTTATGACTATTTTTTCTAACAAAATTGAACTTCAAAATTTTTGTGATTCAGGAAAATTAATATGTTGAAGGAGTAAATTCAAAAAAAATCCTAACCAAAACTCGTCAATTAAAACAATTTTATTTTGATAATTCGTGTTATATTAATTATAGTAATTAATGCGTTTTGAATATGGATGAGAAAAATTCCCCAGAAATAATTTTTGGCAAACTGTATTTCTACTTTTAACGATTTTCTGCTAAATTTTTATACGATTATTTTATAAAAATTTATATTGAAAAAGATGTCATATAAAAAGAAATTTACTATCAAATAGATTGTTGCGCATAAGCATTCGAACAGAGCTAACGTACATGATTTTATAAAGAAAAAATTTGGTAAACAAAAAGAATTATCCAGGGGCAAATTATGGCACTACTTATCGAACGAAATTACGAAATATTTTAATAGAGTTTATATGGAAATATTTTAAAATTACGAATCGTATCAAATGCTGCAATTTGCCCCCTGAATTATTTAGCTAAATAACTAAATGTACACCCGTTTGAACATACAAGCAGACATAAGAACTATAGTAACAAAAATAATTGCTTAAGTTTAAATTAGACGTGACATAGCCATAACGCCATAACCATAACCAAACCAAAATTCTGAATCTTTAGAAAGCTTCTAAAAGCAAGAGCTTTTGCTACTTCGACTGAGACTGTTTGGTACAAAAGTACACAGACTGCCAAGGCGAATTGACACAAGGTGGTCTTAATTTGCAACTCTGCGTATTCGCCTTGTATATTTGTTAGTGTAAAATTTCCAGCTGTCAGAATATTTTCTAACGTTTTGGTTGATTTGACAGCAGAGAAGTTATGTCAGCTGGTGAATTAAGACCACCTAATGTGAATTCGCCTTGCAGACTGCTTATGTTTTTATTAGCGAAACTAAGCCAAAGCAACAGCAAATCAAATTAAAAGTTTGGAAATCGTCTACTGTTGAAAGTGCTGCGCAATTGTTCATAAATTATTTTCTGCTTCTACTTCGACTGCGACTGTTGTTTTTTTTCCATAGGCACAAGCAAAAGCATTGGTTAATTTTAAGCCGTTTGAAAAAGCCAAAGCAGCGAAAAGTAAAAATTTTACTAATTTTGCTAAATTCGACTTAAGTTTTTTAAACACTGGTTTATTCTATTTGGCTTTACTAACCCTCATACCTAAATAAGAGCGGCAAGCGTCGCGTTAGCAGCAGGGTACGCATTTTCAGTACATTTAAATGTGAAAATATTACTTGATTGTACTGAAAATACGTACCCTGCTGCTAACGCGACGCTTGCCGCTCTTATTTAGGTATGCGGGTAAGTGCACACATTCCATAATTCCCGTGGTATAAAAAGTGGTGCTGTGTATGAGAACCAGTCAGTGTGAATCAGCTAAGCTAGAGTGAACATCTTTAAAAGTAAAGACAACGTGCAGTTGTTAGTGAAGATAGGAAGTAATAGGTAAAGGCAGTGAGTTTCAAGAACAGCCAGGAGGGAGTTTTGCTACAAAACCAGTGCGTGAGAGGTGTGTATACAACAGCGGGGTAGACGTAGTGTTAACCAGTTGTGGTATATTTAAGTAATTTAATTATGTGTAATTAAGTGTATCTATTTAGTAAAGAAAGTGTAGTTTTTAACCCTAATTAGTCTTTTATTCATTTCCAAATCTTCGAGCCCACGGAAAAGCTTTTTTAAAAAGTAACAATGTATTAAAAAAAGCTACATAAAATTGATTTTGACGCCTCTTTGGTGATTTTTAAAATTAGTTTGGCGAAATATGTCGGAAAAACTCTGACAAACCTGTATGTAAGTACAAACAACGGATCACAAAGAAAATTATTTTATATTCAAGAGAACACCGAAAGCGTTATTTTGTCAACCAAATTGTAAGTGGGATAACGGAAAATCATTTTAAATTAAACTAAGCCCTGTCGAAAAAAATACCATCACTAGAAAAAAACTTATCGACGCTAGAAAATTATTAGTTTAAGTGTAAATACGCCCATGGGCAACGCGCTAAACAGCTTGTTAACATGCAACACTTCTTCTTATTTCATGCCTGTCACATTTTTTCTTAAAGTACTGCTATATATTTCTTCATTGCTGCATTTTTCTTTTCAACATGCATTCATTTGCTAAGCAGAGACACATCATTTACGAAATCAAATGAAAGAATGAAAAATAAAAGAAATCAAAGTAAAAAAAATGAAGAAGAGTTCTTATAATTTGGTTACGTTTTTTAATGTATATATTTGTTTGTTGTCTTTTTGTTGCAGTTAGTTAGTTGTTGTTGTTGTTGTTGTTGACGACAAGGAAACATAAATTTATTTAAAACATTTAAACAGTATGTAGTCACATTTACTACAAGTACATTCATACATTCAAACCAATCATATATACGAGTATATACACACACATTCTACGCTGCTGCACCATGGGCTGGTACATACATATTAACAATGAACTTCTGTAAAAGCTGGCAGACAGCACGGAATATAAAGCTTCTAATGGAAAAGTGTAAAATAAATATTAAACAAATAATTATGTGTGAAAAGGTAATATCCACATCTTCAGACTCATATCTAGTTGCTTTTGAATTGTACAGCTTCATTTTGGTAAAGAATTGGTCAAATAAATTTCTGCCTCTCCGAAACTATGCAAACGATTTTTATGAAATTCAAATCATGGATAGTTATGGGTCTAAGTTTTAGACTCTAAAAGTACTTACATGCTTAAAAATTGTTTAACGTTAAGCTAGCACCGAAATGAGCTCAGGAGGCAATGTCTGCCTCGCCGAAACTATTATACCTCAGGAGGCAATGTCTGCCTCGCCGAAACTATTATACCTACTATGAAATTCAAAATATGCCTACATATTTATATAGATATGCCTTTCTCTCTCATGCTTGTGCGAATGCTTATGAGAGACTGAATTGTTTTCTTCCGTACGTGTCAATGATGGCAAAGTTGGTACAACTGTACCTTTTTTGGTACTATTAAAATAATCGAAGGGGTAGTGCGAAGAGCACTGGTTATACACAAGGATGCAAGTCTTTGAACCTTGTGTAATATATGCAGATGCGAATTTTTCTCCAGCGACGGCCACCGCACGATGATCCCATACATAAGAATTGGGCGTACTATTGCAGTATAGATCCAATGAACGATATTCGGGGTAAGACGCCAGTTTTTTCCAATGGATTTCTTGCATAGATAGAGTGAAATTCTTGCTTTCGTCACTCGCTCTGTAGGATAAAAAATTTTAAACTCAGCTTAGAGTCAAGAATAATCCCGAGATATTTTGCAGTGTTGGACACTTTTATCTCCGTGTTATTAAGAAAGATAGGTTGGAAAATTGTTATCTTATACTTCCTGGAAAAGAGTATTAGTTTAATTTTATTAGAATTAACGGCAAGCGCTTTTTTCATGCTTAAAGTCGTCGCCAGGGAAGTCCGTTGATTTTCATTTCTAATGGTTCCATTAATGAAGTGATTTCAGGAGCAGCCAAGGCTAGTCTTGGGGCTGCCAACTTAAAGCCTACAGCCTCACATCTGTGTTGCTCACATTAGCTAGTAGCATAACGGATGCTATATTACCATTTCCCGGTGTCCACCTGCCCCGCAAGGTCGGAAGGTTGTGAGTCTTCTTAGTTGGTGGCAAGAGCAATGATTGGTTCAGGACTTTACCAAGTTAAAGTCGGTCAGTTCCGTTACGTTGTGTGTCCAACTCTGGCCCTTTATTCAACCTAAGAATCCCAGGATTTAATATAACGGCGAACCCTCGTTTCTTCGGCCATCTTGTTAAATAAGAAAGACCATCTCCTAGGATATCCCTTAGAGAAGTGAGGAATTTTCCTCTGACAGCTATTGCCACATCATCAGCATAAGCCACAACCGTGGCGAAAGAACTCCTCCCTGTGGCGTATTCCTATTTAAAAAACGGGCTACTAGAGCCTAAGTTATGGCTGCGGTAAGTTAGTAGATTCTGAATACTCTTACATAAACCTGCAATAACCCAAGAATTCGACAAAGCATCAATTATCACATCTGGATAAATGTTATTAAAAGCTCTCTCAATATCTACAAAGGCCAGGAAGATATATGCACCCACAAAGAGTGATTCACTATTGTGCTAGCCAGTTCGTTTAGAGCCGATTTGTAGCAAGTAGCTTACCATTAATGGTTTTGCAGATATAATGATCAACCATCCTTTCTAATATTTTCAGAAGAAAGGATGATAGATTTATTTGTGAGCCTTCGGAATGAAGACTACTCTCGCTTCCCTGCGCTTATTAGGAATATTACTCAGTCTTAAACAACTGTGGTAAATTCACAGTAGCTTGGGGGCTATGAGACTTTCTATATTTTGGCCAGTACGATACTGTCGGGTCAAGGAGATTTATAAGCCTTGAAGGATCTCAGAGCCCAAATTAAGGTTTAGATGGCTATGCTACGAGGATACACAAAATATTGTTGCTTGTTTCTGAATGGGTCTTTAATGTTTACATTCTTTACATGCAATGTAAAGGTAAAGAAATAACGAGCCCACGTTTTTCTTTGGAAATTATCTGAATTTTCACTACCTTCAGATTACAAGATTTAGATCTAAAACCTTTTGCGAGTGATAAAAAGTCGAGAGATACTAAATCTTTCGTGATCGTAAATGATTCTTTTCAATTAAGTTTTAACATTTTTTATTCCTCTTTTGAGGTCACGGCGAATAAGCCGCCAAATTTACGAGATATGAAAGGGTATGGCTATGACAACTGTCTAATTGCTTTTATTTCTACCTGCTTTACCAAAGGAATCGAATTACTTTTTTCAATTTATGCTCGACCTTGCCACAGTGTATTTGCTTAGTATGAATTTGTAGTCGTGTAAATTTGTTTTTTTTTTATATAATTTTTGGATGGATAGCTGGCTGGCTGGCTGACTGAGTGAGTATTCAAGTGGATACTCGAGTGTCTAGCGAAGAAGTACTTGGCTGTTCCTTAGCATGTCGAAATGTTTAGCTTTTGCCAAGAAAAAGATCACACACAACAAGAGTCGGGATGTGTTGCGTTAAGACTATAAAAATAAAATGCCAAAATCTATTTGGACTCTATGGCTCATGTGAATCATTATAGACATCATCATCGTGCATATAGACCAGCAGTTGCCAGGTCCATGCTAGTATTAACTGTATGTGTGTGTGTGTGTGTGTGTGTGTGTGTGTGCAATTTGCAATTTGCATTTGCTTGTACTCCTGTTGTATGCAGCTCTGTCCATCTTTAAGGTGCTGATGATGAAGTAAATGTTGGCTGCCGATGTGGTTTAGTTCGAAATTCAATAATAATTGTTTCCATTCATTTAAACCTCGATATATTTATACATATTTAATGGGAAGTTAAAAAGTAATTTCTATATATGTTTTTTTGCTTTTTTTTGCATATTTCATTGAAAAGGTGTGTGTGTGTGTGTGTGTGTGTGAGCCAGAGTATTTGTGTGAATATTATTTAAAGAACATGTTCTAACATTAACTGGTCAATGGACATACATACATGACTTTTAATTTGTTGCATGCATGTTTGTGTTTTTTTTTTCTTTTCAAAAATAAAATGATAATGAGTACGATTTGATTGATTAAATGTTAAAAATAATTAAATCGATTGAGTTTATAGGCACGCCATACCCTCCATTAAATATCGTTTATTGCAGGAATCACTGAAATAAAAAATAATGTCCTAAAACAAGTAAAACTACATATTTGACTGTAAGAAGAGAAATAAAATTTTGCAATAATTTTTAAGTTTTAGAATTTCTTGATTTTATGTCAAATATACAATACATACAAACGGACGGTGCAGAATGAGCTACATTCATATCAGAGAAGCGCAATGATTAGTGAAAAAGTGAGTAGCGAGTTGTGTCATGATTTATAATTTCTTTTACTTATGCGCACTCATACTTAATGCAATGTTGTCTATGCATCATATTCACTCGAAAGTTTGAAGTACGCATCGAACTCATACCTAGCAACATTTGTGACATTAGACTTGTATCCAACAGTTCTTTTTGAACTAGTTTGAGAGCGTTTGAATCAAAAGTTGTTTCAAACCCATTTAATTTACATTGATATTTTTGATCGGACTTGTGTCCAACTGAACGAACTAGTTCAAAAAGAACTGTTGGACACATTTCTATGTGACATTGTTCATTTCGACTCTCCTTAACTCATTGCCTATGGACTATGCAAAATAAGTATGATTTATAATGCTAACTTCGCATACGAACATTAAAGTTCTCATTCTCTCTTGCTTTTTTTTGCAGGAATTGAAAAACAATCCTATTTACTACTATTGTATACTACTTGCAAACTCTTTAATGACTAAAACTTTAAATAAATATACATACATACATGAGCTGAGTGAGCTGAATCAATGTGAGTAGTATAAGTATTTTCCTGAAATTATAAATCAAACTGAAGTGATTTATGAGTGTGAGTGTGGTATGACTATGAATGATGTTGACGTCGCATTCATATTTATTTCAACCTATACTTATGAATCAAAGTCATGGTGAGTATGCGTAAATCAGAGTAATTGATTTAAAATGATGTCTACTCACTTATATTTAAAATTTTATGAGTCAGTATGAATCGCGAAAACATTATGCATTGCCAATCTCTGACACATATGTATGTATATGACTTGAATTCTTTATTTCATTTTTAATTTTTATTTTTCCTTTATTTACTTTTCTAGTATTTTGCGAAGAAGACTTGGGGAATTTAATGTGAAGAGCTACACAATCGAAGAGCGTAGCTAAACAATTGAATTTTATATTTTCAAAACCAACCATTCATTGTGTTGGCCCAGCCTACACATAGCCTAGCCGTCATTTTACTCACGCCATCAACTAGAAAACGTTTGGTTAGTTTTAATTATTATTGTTCGAAGTTTATTTGTTTCTACTATATATAAGTTAATTAAAAAAAAAATATTCCAAATTGAGCTTTCGTTACAAAAAGCTTTCAGCTGATTGTAACACAATGAATTAGAACACTTCACATAATTCCCTTGCACTGAAAAATGCGTATGTAAATCTAAAATTTGCATCAACTGACACCACACGCAGTGCACCAAATGCAAAGAATGCTAATGAAGAAGGCATAGCAGCCTTCGGAAACAGCTAGTTGTTCCGTTCTGCTAGTGTTTTTTCAACATATTTACAATTAACTTTACTTTTTGGTTCAGTGTATCCTGTGAAATTTTTTTTAAATAACATTGATAGTTCCGCCTATCTCTCAGTGGTGTCGAACATCGTACGACGTTGTAAAATTTTGTTAGTGGTTTCAAGACGGAGATACAGCACATACTGCACTTGTCTCAAAGGCTCCAGCAATTTTAACTGGCCCCCACGTTTACCGGACTTACATATATTTATTTATTTGAAAGAAAACGTGCAGGAAGATGGTACGATATTGGAAAATTTTGTCAGACCAGCTTTGGAAAACCATCCACGTCACGATGTCGCAGTGATCCAGTGAGAATCGCGCGTTCGTTGTGGAGACATTTTTTAAGAGTAATGATTATTACGAAATTGCTCGTCGACAATTTTGTTCGGCAAATAAGTGATGGACCGAGTGTAAAATTTAATTCGATCAACTGCTTCGGCTATGAATGTCCCACCGCCAGGGCCCAGTCGATCTTCAAGGACTCCCGATAACATTGAACTGTTTGAAAGCAGTTTACGTGAAAATCCGCGACTTTCAATACGGAAAAGAGCAGCCTCACTGGGACTTCCAAGAGCAATTATTCATGAAATTTTAAAAAAGGAAAAAATTCAAATCGTTCAAGAACTAAAATAAAGTGACTCTGATCCATGCAAAAATTTTTGTGAAACGATGTTGGAGCGTTTTGGCACTGTAATTCCCATTTTTTGGAGCGACGAGGCTCATTTTCACTTAAACGACCACTTCAACAAGCAAAACTGCCGTATGTAGTCTCCAAGAGCCCCAGTCCTCAATTGAAGCATCAAAAACCCAGGATAACTATTTGGTGTGCCTTATCCACGCATGAGATAATTGGAGCATTTTTTTTCGAAAATTCTCGAGGCCAGGCGATGAATGTCAATGGTGAAAATTATCGACGGATGATTACGGAATTATATTTACCAAACCTGCGTGCTCATCCATCGTACTCTTTACACACGTGGTTTCAACAGGATGGGGGACTGCACGCACAGCCAGAGCTTCGATGAATTTGCTACAGGAAATTTTTCCCCAAAAACTGATCAGTCGCTTTGGGACATCCCATGGCCACCAAGGTTGCTCGATCTAAATCCCATAGATTTTCTATGGGGCTACCTCAAAAAAGGGTTTATAATGACAATCCTTAATCGCTTGTGGCTTTAAAGGAAAATATTCGTCGATAAATCAGCCCAATTGAACCAAGTTTACTGCAGCGTGTGGCGCAAAACACAAGGCTCTGATTTGAACAGTGTGTTCAACTCGCCGCAAGACAACTGGATGACATACTCTTTATATAATAAAATCCGCATTTTCATTCTATCGTACAAATGCTCTTAATAAAACTTTGTGTCAATTATTAAGTTTTTTATTTAAGTTTGAAAATATAAATCTGCTACCAGACACTTGTAGACTTGGGATATGCAGAATATTACTAAAAGTCAAAACTTTTAAAATTAAACATTTTAAGCAACTTTTTATTTTTAGACAAAAACAATTGCGAAATGTAAAAACCCTTCATTTACTTAAAATTACCTTAAAGGCTACGACTTGCGAATATGGAACTTATCATCGTAAACCTAACAAAATGCATAAATTTATTCTCTGAAACCTGCGAAAACCACACTAACACACTTAAATTATATGGAAATCAAGTAAACAATGTTGCAAACACTTTTATCATGTTGCGTGCAAAGAATTTACAATGTTTATTTATGACCATGAAGATCACTTTAGATCAGTTCCTATTGTAAAATTTATAAAAAAAAACAGAATGACTTGGGAAAAATGTTGCACTTCGAAACAAAAGCAAACACATCACAAAGTTAAGCATTAAGGTGAAAAAGGGGGAGGTGGCGGGGGATAGAAGGAAAACTAAAATTAAAATCAGTTTTTCCTAATACCATTGTCATTGAACCTCTTTTCCTCTTCGTTACGTTTGCAGTCAATGAAAATTTATAGAGCACATCAATCGGCGATGATTTAACAGAAAAACACACACAACACACAAAAACTACGGAAAATCCCACAAATATCCTCTGCTTCTTCAATAGGCAAACAAACAAAAAAAAAACGCCCAATTAAATAAATAAACAAATACATTCGATAACACATTAAACATTCAGCATACAACTTGCAACTACAGCATATCGCATACAAACCATAAAATAAAATAACAACAACTGCAATAAAAGAAGAAATAAATGCACTTGGAGTGCAAGTACTTGCAGCAGCTATAATGGGGCATATACATACATATACATATGTATAAAACGCTAGAGTGGCTAGATGTTATTTATTTAAGATAATTTCCCTGATTTATTGAAAAGATTTTTTCGTTGAAAAAGCAGGAGTCAAAAGACAGAGCTTATATGACTTATATACTCCTTAATTACAATGGACCTAATTGAGTGTTTACGTGGATGGTTGGTTGGTTGGTTGGTTGGTTGGTTGGTTGGTTGGTTGGTTGGTTGGTTGGTTGGTTGGTTTACGTGGCTGGCTACTAAACGCAGGCATTCAAGTAGAATCTAGATGAATGGACCACTACCACACTCACCGGTGTAAGCTTATGTAGAACCGTATCTAAGTATTCTGATACGGTGATCGTGACTAGATCCAACCCGTTGCGTTTAGATATCTGATAAGGTCACTCAACCTAATCTCAGATAAATCTGAAAGATCGTCTAGTACATGACTTCCTAAGAATTTGTGTCTCGATAGATTCAAAGCTCGACATTTGCAAAGAAAGTGGAAGAATGTTTCTTCTTTGCTTTCTTCTCGACAACTTCGGCAGAACTCATTATAGGACAGACCTATCCTAGTAGCATATCTGCCGATCGTCCAGTGCCCCGTCATAACTGCAATGAGCCTCGAGATGTCCCTAGGGTTCCTATTTGTTAATTGTATTGAGCGCCTATAATTATAGCAAAGGCACATCTTCTTAGCAACGTTGCAAGTGACTATATTGCGCCATCTACATTTAGCCTTATAGAGATAGTGCTTGAATATACCGCTTCCAATAGCACCAACACGGCATGGCTGCCGATACGGCATTGGAGGCATTCATAGCAGAGCCAGCTCTAGCCAGCTCGTTCGCCCCGTCCAGCCGTTCGTTACCTAAAATGTTGCTATGTATTGGAACCCAAATTAGGGTGAGGTCAGCCTCACCACCAAGTCTAAATAGCAAACTCTTACACTGCCCGACTAGAATGGACGAAGTGATATGTGATCTTAGGGATAAAAGCGCCGCTTGGCTGTCGGCAAAGATACCAACTTTACCCTGTACCTTCTTATCAATCAGCACTCTAGCCGCTTCCCTTACCGCTAGAATTTCAGCCTGAAATAATGTCGCTTCGTTAGGGAGACGAAAGGAGCATTCTATACCAATATTGTCCCAAAATACCCCAGAGCCGACACCGCAGGCCATTCTTGATCCATCAGAGTATACCTTGACGTCGTATTCTGTTACTATTGTGCTTCCCTTCCATTCCCGTCCAGATGTGGCTCCATGTAATCAGTAGATCTCCTCAGCGTAGGGGATTCTGGCATGACCATAACACCTTGGATGGTTGTTATCCTTCCTTACTTATATACGCCTTTTGTAATATCAAGTCTTTTATAGTAGGAGTCTTCAAATTACAAACACAATTTTCGTTATTAGTTCTATACTACTCTGAAACAAGCTTAGATTTAATAAAAATCATTATGAGTAAACTCAGCCAGAACATCTTTAAGTATATAATGATCTATTTGGAAATTTAGGTACTTGATGCTATAAAATTTTGTTTAACAATAAAAATTACTATGCAACCTTTACAGAAACATCATCCTATTCAGAAAGCGTACTTTGCGTATGGTGGCTTGCGAGGAAAATATTTGTTATCGTATTTCAAATAAGCACTGGCACTTCAAGTGTAGCTGTAACGAAAATTATGTCAGATCGATCTAGCGTCGCTGTGGCTGCTTCACCCAAAAGAGGAGCATGTTTCAATATCTGATCTGTTCTTTCAAGTACCGGATTATCTCAGAGAAGTGTCACTTCAAGCGGAGCTTCAACGAAAATTATGTGAAATCGATCTGTGGCTGCCGCGCCCTCAATAAACCCAGGTTTCGATGTCTAATATATTCTTCCAAGGTGCGGATTATCTCAGAGAAGTTTCACTAACCGATTTCTTTGGCTTCAGGAGTATTTTTGAGTGGCTCTCGGAAACCCAAACCTAGAAGACTTCTGAGGAATTTAGTATGTTAGTGATTTTTTATGTATCGCATTAATAAATATGCTATTCAGGTGGCCTGCATTAAATATCTGGGTAAACTCCTCTTTCGGAGACTGGATTATCTCACGGAAGCGCCAATAATCGAGATCTTTAGCTTCAACCAAATGGTTTGGTAATCCTCAGGAACCAAAACCGCGAAGACTTTCCAGTTATGCAGTATTTAAATCAAACGAAGAGGAATATGATCTCCAAAACCTCAAAGACTTCCCAGGAATGTATCCTATGCATTGCAATGGAGAATTAGGTCTCCAAGTGGGCTGCATTAAATATCGGGGAAATCTCCTCTTCCGGGGCCTGGATTGTGCTGGGAAAATGCTAATAACCAACAGCCTTGGCTTTATGAAAATATTTGGGTGGCCGTCAGCAACCAAAATCTCAAAGACTTTAGAGAATTAAGTCTCCAGGTGGGCCGCATTAAATATATGGGCAATTTCCTCTTTCAGGGCCCAGATTTTCTTAGACCAATACTTATAACCAAGTTCCTTAGCTTTATGAAAACACTTGGGTGATCCAGCAGCAAAGAAAACCTCAAAAACTTCCAGGAAATGCGGTAGGTAAATGATAATCCATGTTTTGTTTTTTTATGAGAAGTAACACTCATGCAATGAGTGCCCACTGCCACGAGTATTACTAGGTGTTACCTTCTTTAGCAAAGCAATAGTGATAGAGAAGACAGGTGGTGCAGGCAGATATAGAAGAAAGCTTCATTCTGTTAGAACTATGCAGTGTTGCAGTGCTTTTGGGACCAATGAGGCGTATTTTGAAGCTGTATTAATTAGCTCTTCTATTGGTTATTTTAATTCACCGATGGTGCTGCTACACAACGCCAATGAAGGAAGGAGAGCGCTGTGATGTTGCATTAGGATTACTATCCGCTGAAGCCAGTGTAGTTCAGCGAACAGTGTCTATGCCTTCATCACTTGAACTTTCCTACAACAACTGATACAAAAGGACACTAATGCACATCAAAAAAAATGCATGGCGTTGTCATTTAATGACTGGCGGAGACCGGTATCAAACCCAGGTCGTTCGGTTTTGTAGTCAACGTGCTAACTACATCTGACAACGGCACAAAGAAGCAAGTGGCCTCCAAATTGCTGCGCGTAAATATATACCCAACGCTATCTACTTAAATCTTACTTAAACTAACATACTATTCCGCCTGCTGTTATAGTCAATGGTATAAGGAATATAACCATCATTCATCGTTCCTCAGTTGAAGCAAGCAAATGCTTTCAGTAGAAAAACTCCGCATTTCGCATGGAGCACAATATAATAATTATAATAAGTTTCCATTATTCCTGTTAGGAAAATAGCGTAACAACATATCTCTTCCACTTAGATCTATCTGTCGCTAGTATTTTAACTTCGTTCCAACTTCTGATGTCCTTAGAAATTTCTATTTCAATTTGATGTCGCCATGTTTGTGATGGTCTCCGGCTACCTTGGGATTTGCATTCCATGGCATTTCTAGTTGTACTATTTAGCGGTATGCGCAAAGCATGACCAATCCAATGCCATTTTCTGCTGAGAATCTCTTTATTCATGCAGCTTTTATTTCTTTACATCCAAAATCTTTCATTTGCTATCGCTATAGGCCAGAATATGCTTAGAATTATCCGCAAGGTATAAGCTCTTATAGCAATTTTATATCTTGAGCAGCAACGTTCCAAGACTACCATCCATATTTGATGCAGGAGTTGCAAATGTTGATCTTGGTACTTCTTGATATGTGAAGAAGAGAGGATGCGTTGTAATAGTCCGAATGACCATTTACCAGAGTTGATGCGATTAAGTACATCATTATTAGATCCACCGCATGAAGTAAGTATGCTACCCAAGTAGCGGAATTTGGTGCTATCTTCTGGACCTTCATTTCATCTTCAGATCCTTCAATTAAAAAAAAAAGATTTTAAAAACGATATAAAGCGACCACAACAATCTTTGAAATGGAGCCTGTCCATAAAGTCTAGGACTGTAGCCATAAATAAATCTGGCATCTCTGCCAACTCCATAGGTAAGAAATTCACAACAATTGCGAATCTTATTTAAACTTTAGGCCAGTACGAGTGCGCGATGTTCATTAGGTGTTATATACGAGCATACAAACAACCCTACATATGCGAACACTCGAAGCATAAATAGATCCAGGCACCAAAGCAACACAACTCAAACCTTGTTTACCCTCTTTCTTAGAGCGCTTTTAATTTTTTATTTTGTAGTTGTAACTTTGTTGGTTTATTGTTGTTAGTAGTTGAGCTTTTCTTTTTAATAAAAATTTTGTTTTTGGGAAAATCAATGAGACTCCTTAGAGAAATGTTGAGCAAGTATTCAGAGTAGTATTGTCCCGTGTCTGGTGTGTTTTTCATGATGACGATGAAATTGATGATGATAATGCAATGTTGTTTGTTGTTGTTGCCATTTTATGTTAGTTATATAAAACGTAACACCACCAGTCTAGTCTGAGCAAGAAAGACAAAAACTAACAAAAAGTTAAATAAAATATAAAAAAAAACCAAAAAAACCAAAAAAAAACCAACAATTTACAATTTAGCACACGCGTTTAATGTTCACGTTGTTGTTCTCGTTTGCGTTCCTTTTCCACTTTTTCTTTTGTATGTTCTGGTTGTTTATGGCACTTAGATACTAAACGAGATTTTAGTGTTGTAGAAATTTGATGAGATTGAGCAAGTGGACTATTGGTTAATTCGAGTCTAACAATTGCATTGCTGATAATCCGCCATTTGTGCTTGGGTTAAGTAAGATATGTATAACATTTCAGATCATTAATATTTCATTAATGTAGATATAAAATAGTTTTCAGAATCAAAGCTTTTAGTTATTTATGTGTTCTTCAACCACAAAAAAATTAGCTCCGTCCGGCAGGAATCGTACCTGTGACCTTTCAACTAGTATATAGTCTACCCCCCAAGAGGGGATACAGAGAAGAACATTGCATGTAATTTATCACAAAAATGAACCGATGAAATTAAAATATTGCTTGCATTACATAAACGATAGAGATACTCGAACCAAATCTTTACTTCTTTGTGTTATTCTATGATCTGACCGATCAGTAACGATTTTCGAAGTCATGCACCACTAACCCATATAACAACATAAACTATGAATTATTTCTTAACTAATGATACCATCATGCAAGCCAGTCGAAGTTAATGTTGATATGGGCTCAACTTCCAACTATTTCTCATTTGATTGACAAATACACAAAATCCAAGCATACTCGTATGGAAATAAAAGGTGTCCCAAAATTAACGCAAGTTTTGAATTACATAAAAAACAAAAGTTTTTAGTATTTTGATTGTAATTTTCTTAATGAATCTTAACGTACATAGGATAGGCTTATTTATGGAATAGTACATCGGGCAAAACCCCTCCACGGCATTGTATGCATATGCATGCTGGCTTATCGAAATTGTCCGTAACCATTTTGCATAAATGTAGCGGAATTTTGTTGATGCAGCGTTGAGTCTCCTCCCTTAATGCACAGATGGTTGTGGGCTTGTTGTCATAGATGTGTGATGTTAAATAACCCCATAAAAAGAACTCTAATGGTGTTAAAACATAGGATCAAGGGAGTTAATTCTGATCATCGAAACGAGACAGTACACAATATGGAAATGTCTCATGCAGCACTGAATTGATTCACGGGCTGTAAGACATGTCCCACCGTCTTGTTGAAACCACATCAATATCATCCATTTTTGGCAGGAAGAACTGTGTTATCATGTCCCTATATCGAGCACCAGTAATAGTCTAATTTCCAAAAAAGTATCGTCAAGTTATGCCTCCAGCCCAAAATCCACACCCAACAGTGACACGTTTTGGATGCACTTCAGTTTTCTACAATTACATGAGGGTTCTCAGAACCCCAAAAGCGGCAAGTTTGGCGATTAGTACATCCATCAAGCTGAAAATGTGCTTCATGGCCTAGGATGATTTTGCTTGAAAAGTCAGCATCCATTTGTTGATGTTCAATAATGCATTCAACGAACTCTCTTCGCTTGGCATGGTCATTAGGCTTCATTTGTATGCCAATTGAATTTTTTTCAGCATGGAGACGCAGATCATTAGTGAGTATGCGCTGTAGAAAGCTTCTTTGCAATTCTTCTCTTCTCGACGCCGAATTGAGGTTCCTAGATTGTCACCGACACCCTCGCGCACTGCCTCGATATTGATATTTGAACGGCGTGTCTTTGGCGTCTTCAACGGGCCCAGTCTCACTGAATTTTTCAATTAAACTCTTCACATTTTACAAAGTTAAAACACTATTCCTACCATGGTTAGGTTTGGTTAGCAGGCTGCTGGTAAGGAAGGGTAAAATTTAGAGTGCTGCTCACTTGGATCCAATACAATGATCTCTTTGTGCTACTTGTGAGTTTTGAAGATAAGATAGTGAGAGATTGTGATAGGGAAGAGATAGTGACAGAGAAGACAGGTCGTGAAGGAGGAGATACTAGGAAAGCTTCATTATTTTATAACTCTGCTTTTTTGCACGTTTTTTTTAATGCAGTGTTGTAGTGCCTCTGGTATACAGTACAGGGGGCAAGTACTCGCAACCTTATCGATAACCGCACATAGTCTTGAAAAGGACAAAACGTTCAACTACTAAATAACTCAACAACAACAACAAAAATCACTAACCATTCTTTTACTTCACTAGCCAGTCAATGCCATAAAATTTGTGAGACATGCATAGAGAAGTACTCGTATGTCTGAGTTTAATAGTATTTATTTTATGCCAATAGATTTGTTGGGTAAGATTCCTTGTAGTCACTTACTTTTCATACCCAAAAACTAAATATGTGGATAATATAGACAGACATTTATACTCCTATAAGTCACTATAAGCTTCTGTTGCGTAGACAGTGGAATCCTCAATTCAATGAAGTTTTTAGACGTTCGAATAGACAGAACGAAAATAAACCAAAAAGTAAAACAAAACTAAGACCAATAAAAATAACGAGAGAAATGAACAAAAAATGCAGCCGTAGAAATGGAAGTTGATGGAAGAAGATGTTGGCCACAACAGCAACAACATAAAACAGGAGTTAAGAAAACGAAAATGCATTTAATGACCCTTTTTAATGTTCGCAAACATTTTATGTTTATTTCCCTAAGTGGTTCTTTAATTTGGTAAGACTTAATTCTTTTCTTTTTTTTTATCTCTACTTCATCATGAGCTCCCTTAGCTTGGGCTTTTACATCATACATACATAAGTACATACATGTATAAAATGATTCTATTTTGAAAAAGGAATTTACTTTACTATACAGCGATTTGTTAAGAATATTTGAAATGAAACTTAATTTAATAACAGACAAATTTGTTAAAAAAAAATTTATAGTAGTATTCCTGGAATATCCTAATTAGTTTGCTGAATATTGACAGCATGTCTATTGGACACTAGGATTACATACATACATACATACACACGTACATACATATTTCAACTGCTAAGTGCATGCTGACCTCAATTTTATTGGATGTCTGGCATTACTTTTACATTACGAGGGTTGCTGTTGTCTTTGCTTTTAGACTCGTTAAGTGTTAAGCTGAAAGCTTATATATTTTTTTTAATACAATTTAACGCTTTCTATCAGAGAAACAAGTCGACCGGCTCGAAGCCGACGGCACGCCGCCGCCGGTTATTTTTCTGTTTATCAAGCCGCCGCCGATTGTACCGGCTCGCATCGGCTCAGCCGAAATTTTTTCTGCAAAAAAAGAAAAATTTCGGAGAAAAAAATTTTAAAATCGATTTTCAGTTTCAATTTTTATTTCAGCTTCATGTAATGTCAATACGTTTTGCTTTCCCATTCGTTAAAAAAGCACACATGCATAAACAAAAAAAAAAAAAAATAGACTGAATTGTGTGGAGGCCGATGGAAGTTCAAAGAAGAAAATGTGATAAGCTTAGCAATAAGACTTGACTAGAGTGAACTGGGACTTTCCACTGTTGCATTATGAGTTAGTGCAGGAACTTTAAATTTTATATGATTGCAGTATGTAGCATACATATACATACATATTCTAAACTTGCAAAATCTGCAATTGCCAACGAAGACTTTGCCAACCTATTCCCAACTGAAACTGCTACCGCCCTAATGTTCCAGGAACTACATTATTTTCGTTTAATTCCATACCGCCTTACTTACCACCAATAATACTGTTGTATAATGATGGTGATAATGACTATGTGATGCGGATTTAGCTGATCTCTGTTAAGCCAGAAATACATACAAACATACATACATACATAAATACACACATCCATACATACATACATGAACAAAAAAAAATTTAAGTTAAATCAAAATATAAAATAAAAGCAGAGGAATTCAAGTTAAAAACAAACATTGAAGGAAAGATTGGCAACAAACATCGACAACAACAATAACAGCAGAGAAAAAAAACGATTATTTGCGCTCGCCTAACGGCCGTTAAACGAACAAAAAATATGTGCGATTATATGCATTTAACAGTATGAGAGCGTGCAAGTGTGTGCAAATGAAATATTCATATGGATACATACATACACACATACATGTGTATGGGAAAGTGGATGCGATGTATGCCGGGAATTATTTTTAGAATCTTATTTTTAATATGGGGCACTGCATATAAAGCTATAAATTTTGATATACATACATACATATGTATAAATCTTTAGCTATCCATATACATATGTATGTATGTAGTATATAATATTTGTGACCGTTCTTTAGTCTCGCTAAAACTTAAAAACGGCTTGGCCGATTTGAATATGTATGTACATATTTTTTCTTTAATCCCCTTTACTACATATAGGGTTAGTTTAAAAAGAAAATATGTATGTAATATAAAATATAGTCGGTGCATTTCGCGATGGTCACGGAGTGATTCTACACTACTTGGCGATTGTTTTCCGGAACAATGTTTTTTTAATTTTGCATAGAAATGCGCGCTTTTTATTTTTTGATTTTTTTTTAAAAAAGGCTTTATAAAGAAAATTAAATCATCTTTATAATAAAAAGTTTAAATAATTTAAATTTTAGACTCTTTTGGATAAAACGTTTTACAAACGACACAGTTATGCGGGTACAAACACAAAAAAAAATAGTAAAAAAATACATACTAGCATCTACCATAAACAATTTTGGTACAAATTTTTTTTATAATTTTTGAGTACATATTTTCATTAAAATAAAAAAAGTGTTCTACAGGTGGGTCGCGGCGGGTGCACGGGCTTAAAAAAACACTTTCATCTTTTTCTGGATCGTTTCGTTTTTTGGATCCCTTTTGATCTTCAATATATATACATATATCTGTGGCAATAAATAATAATGGCTTAAGTCGAAATTTCTTGTTTCGAGATATTAAGGGTTTTGTCTAAAATAAATTGTGTTTGGTTTTTATATAAAATTTTTAGCCACCGAAAAAGATGCACATTTATTTAGAACAAAACTATTAATTTAAAAAAAAATAAAAAATAAAACGGTTAGTAGTTTTTCAGTTAAGATGTTATGAAAAAGTCCATTGGCAGAAAAATAAAAAATTAAGTGAACTTAAGCTACTAAATCGAAATTCAAAATAATTTTTTTTTGATAGTAAGTCGAGATAAGTGCTTTAGGTTAAATTGAAAAATGCGGAAAACCTGAGATAAGATATTTTTTTTAAACGCTTAGTTAAATATAAGTTTTTCTTATGAGGAATATTTTGAATGTGCTGTTAGTTATTAAACTTAAGTGTATACAAGTTTTAATGCTCAAACATTTTAATATTAATGACGCTACCTTAAAAAAATATTAAGTTGAGTTAAGATGTTATGGCTGATGTATTATTTTCCAAAAAGACTTAAGTTAAAATATAAATGCCTATATTTTTATTAATAATGACATTTTATATTTGAAATTTAGCTGAGTGATAGATATTGAATAAGAGAATAAGAATATGAAACGTGGATACGCTGGACAACCGTTTGTTTTTTTTTTTTTTTTTTTATTAACTGAACCGATTTTGATGAAATGAAACATATATAGATCTGCATACGATATATACATATGTATATTTTTTTAAAGTGGGACTAAAGTGGGAGTGGGGATAGGGGCAATATCTGCCCTCCAAAACTCTACAATCCATTTTTAGAAAACTCAAAACATAGTTACGTCTGCATGGAAGGCGACACACAAATTCATAATTTTTATAAACTAAGGTCAAGAGAGAGGGCAGAGGGCCTGCCTTAGATACATCTGCCTCTAAGGGAACTCTCACATATGTTTTATATATTTTCGAAACTGTGATCGAGAGGAAGGTGAAGGGCAATTTCTGCCTCTCCGTAACTATCCAAACGATTTTGATTAAACAAAAAACATAGGTAGATAGATATGCATCTGAAAGGATACACAGGTTTTATATATTAAAGTACACAGGCACACCGGATTTCCAGTTTTCACGATTTCGGAAAAATTGCACAGTGGTGCGAAACCTTGTATGCACGAATACGATTAGGTGACGGTACAATCAAGATGGTGGACAAACTATTTATCTATGCAACTCTATGAAAAAAGGAAGAATAATTTGGGTCAAAAATATGTATGTATATTTCACACAAATTTTTAATACGTTTCGAAAGGTAAATTATTTTCTTATTTTCCTTTAGCAATATATGATACACAAAAGCAATTACATACCTCCTCCTATGGAGTCACCCATAATATTTTAAATGTAAAATTGTGTGAATATTTCTCGTTGTCATTTTTTTTTTTAATTTCCTTACACGTTAAAGTACACTTTAAAAACACTTTTTATTTTTGTGAGGATTATTATTCTTGTTCGTTTTTTTTAATTTTTTCTAAATATACTACGCTTAGAGGAATTGAATGTTTTTTTCTCAAAATATGTATATTTTTTTGCAAGAAAAAAAAATTGCAAAGTTGCTTAAAACACAAATGTTGTTATTGCATTGGACTTATTTGCATACATACGAGTGCAGGAAGAAAAACTGGGAAAAAATTTACTTATATGCATTTATTTTTATTTAAACAAACATTCTTTTGGCGTTTGGAGTGTGAGTACAAGTGATTGTACAAGAGGAAAAAATATTTCGTACACCATCTACGAACACACTTCTGGCACGGTTGGAGTTTTTTGAATAGAAAAAAAAAAAAAAGAACAAATGGATAGATATATAGAGATTAGAGTTCGACCGATTAATCGGCTTCGGGTTCGGCCTTCGGCCAAAAATTGGTAATCGGCCAACATTCGGCCTACGGCAAAAATCGGCCGATTAGCCGAAGCCGAATATTTTTCATTCCAAGCTTGAAAAATAACATTATTTTTGGTCGTTGCTCGCCGACAGTTTCTATTGTGTTTAACGTTTTGAAAGGGTTGCTTTGAAATACAACCCTGTTGCTTTCTATTTTCTTTTACTTGGACGTTCTTGTGAGTGATCAAATGAAAAAGCAATCTAGAAATTGCAAAATAGTTTTATTTTTCTTGTTATGTATCCAATAGATATTACAGCTATTGCAGTGATCTCAAGAAAGCAAACTTTTTTCTTAATTCATATAAAACAAGTATCATTTTTAAAATTTTAAACATTCGGCTTCGGCTTCGGTTTTGGCCGAAGTTTAGGATTTTAGCCGAAGTTCGGCTTCGGCTTCGGCTTCGGCCAAAAAAAACGCCTTCGGTCGATCTCTAATAGAGATACTTATGCAAAAATTTTGTGTGATGTACGAGTAAATTTTTGCCCAATTTAAATTGTGTTGTGATTCAAATTTGGGGGAAAGACATGTTTGTATTTATTTACAATAAGATTCAGTTTCTGGCTAAATGTGTGTGCAACAGTCTGTTGTGCATTGACGATATGGTTGTGTGCATGTATTGTGTTGATGTATGTACATATGTGTTAAGAAAGAGATGAAGAAAAAGCACTTAAATTGTCTTTTTGCAAATGAATGGCATACATTTTATTTTAGCCATATCCAACATATTTGGTTATGGTTTTCTTTTTATTGAGCAGAGCATTAAAGAGATTAATTCACAAATTATATTTAAGATACTTTTCACACAAGGTACATTTATGAAGACTAAATTTGTGCAAAATGTACCTTTTACACAAAGTAGCTTTTCAAAGTCTACCTTTTTACACAGAGTACCTTTTACAAAAAGTATCTTTTGCAAAAAGTACACTTAACAAAAATTAAGTTTTACAAAGAGAACCTTTTGTACAAGGTACGTTTTCTAAAAAACACTTTGTACAAAAAGTACCTTTTCTACATAGTATGTTTTCTATGAAATACCTTTACAAAAAGTTCCTTTCACAAATACATAACACCTTTTGTAACAAAAAATATCTTTTACACAAACTACTTTTTTAAATAATTACTAAAGTACCTTTTACAAAATGTACCTTTTGCGAAAAGTACCTTTTACAAAAAGTACCTTTTACAAAAAATACCTTTTACAAAAAGTATCTTTTACAAAAGTACCTTTTGTAAGTATCTTCTACAAAAATAATATTTTGCATACATTTTTTTTAAATCTCTTACAAAAAGTTGCTCTTAAAAAAAGTACCTATTATTAAATGTAACTTTTACAAAAAGTACTTCAAACAAAAAGTATTTTTTACAGAAACTACTTTTTTAAATAATTACTAAGTACCTTTTACAAAATGTACCTTTTGCGAAAAGTACCTTTTACAAAAAGTACCTTTTACAAAAAATACCTTTTACAAAAAGTATCTTTTACAAAAGTACCTTTTGCGAAAAGTACATTTTACAAAAACTACCTTTTACAAAAAGTACCTTTTACGAAAAGTACCTTTTGAAAAAAGTAGCATTTACGAAGAGAACCTTTACAAAAGCTAGCGTTTACGCAAAGAACCTTTTACAAAAGTACCTATTACAAAAAGTGCCTTTTACAAAAAGTACCTTTTACAAAAAGTGCCTTTTACAAAAAATCTCTTTTGCAAAGAGTACGTTTTTTAGAAAATACCTTTTACCTCCTTCAAAAAGTGCTACGTTTTATAAAAAAAAGTATCTTTTGTACCTTTTTCAAAAATTACACTCAAGAAGTAATGTTTCTATTGTTTTACCAAGAGTACATTTTGCACAATATACTTTTTCTATAAAATACCTTTTACAGATTTTCTTTTACAAAAAGTACCTTTTGTACAAAGTACGTTTTCTATAAGATATTTTTTATGTTAAGTTTCTTTTACAAAAAGTACATTTTTTATAAAAAGCATCTTGCAAAAACGACCTTTTTGAAAAATTACCTTTAAAACAAAATAATTTCATGAAAACTACATGCTAAGAAAAGTACCTACATATTACAAAAAGTACCTTTTACACAAAGTAAGTTTTTCAAAAAACTAGTTTTATAAAAAAAAAATCTCCTACAAAAAGTACCTTTTAAAAAGAATACTTTTGCACGTTTTAAAAAATACCGTTTACAAAAAGTTGCTCCTACAAAAAGTACACATCTTTTATAAAAAGTATATTTTAGAAAAGGTACCTTTTCCAAAAACTACCTTTTTCAAAAGAACCTTTTACACAAAGTACAAGAAGTACCATTTTCAAAGAGTGCCTTTTACACAAAGTTTACAAAAAGTTCATAGTACATTTTTATATTTTGTACACCCAGAGAAAAAACAGCTTAGAATCAATCAAAAAAAAACATATTGAATTAATAAGAAACATTAACAATAGTCTAGTCATGTTGAAATTTCTTATTCCAATATGGAAAAATATTAAAATACAGTATTCATTTATTAGTTTTATTTATTTTTAAGTGTCTGAATATACATTTGCTATTATATTGGAAATTATTGAATTAAGGTGATGATTTCTTAATTTTAAGTTGCAGCTTTTCCCTGAGTGTAGTGTTGTTGCAAAAATTTTCAATTGTCCTTAAAATTCAAGCACCACTATCTGCCTTTTAAGTATTTAAGTTCATCGTTACTGGCCATTTTGAAATAAACTGTTGAATAAAAATTTAGTGATGTCTGCACTCCTTTAAAAATCACTTTGAATCAATGATCATCACACATTGTTGATTATCATGTTCAAAATGACGATGATCGTCATCATCTTCATATCGAATATATGTATGTAGGTCGAAATGATATAAGAATTAAAGTATTTAAGCAAAATAAATATAAAAAACACATTTTTAAGCCAAATATAACGGTTTGGAAGCGCAAAATTTTTTCAAGTTTTATTTTCAAGTTAAATGTTATATTTTGTTTTAGGTTTTCTCAAATAATACCAACTGTATAAAAAATTAACTTAAACTCAACAAAAGACTAAAGGCAAAATACTCGAAAAAAAACTGCATGCAACAACCGAACACCTCAAATATCCAAAAATAAAATGTGAAAAATTAAGGCAGTTCCTCTCAGAGCTGAAGCCATGACACACACACACACACACGCACACACAATCCCTTACATATTCATTCATTATTTAATATAGTTTAAAAATAAAATCACGATTTTTTTATTATTGACAAAAAACAATAACGAAAGACTTTACAAAAATGCAAAACACAACAAAAGAAAAAAATAAAGAAAAGAAGTTCAACCAACCCACAGTGAATCCCTCCAAAAAATAAATACAAAAACAACAAAAATACTATGACAAAAAAGCAACAACAGTATAAAAAAATATTGTATAATGAAGGTTGCTTGATTTTTATATGATCGTATGTGTGTGTGTGTGTGTGTGGTTGTAGTTGTAGTTGTTTCCTCGTCTCGAGTGCAGGTGAAAAAAAGTAAGATAAAAGATAACAATCACTTGATGTTCATACTCGTATATAAAATTTGTTACTTTTGTTTGTGGATTTTGTTTCTTAATATTTTATTATTATTTTTTCCGAACTCTGAGTGTGCCCTGCTACCAATTGAAGAAATAAAAAAAAGTAAAGCAACTAAATGTAGGGCCTTAATTTGTTTCTGCCGAATATAACAAAACTCTCATCTAATTATAGGTTGGGTAACAATTGAAAGAAATGTAATCATGTTGTTCTTGCTGCTTGGCAAAAGAAGACAGAAAAAGTTAAAACAATTATGCGAATGTTCCTTATCTTTAATTCAGGCTAGCGCCGATACTCGTACAAGTGGGGGTTGAGGAGCTCATAACGCCCACTGGTATTCTTGCTGCACTGGTATTCTTGTATATCTACTGCATTTACACTATGCGAAACCTTCCCCCCCCCCGCCCCTTAAACAGCAGCCTGCGTGAGCCCTTGAACTCAGGGTAGTATTAAGCACACATGTGCATCACTGTTGGGATTTGTGGTACAAATGTACCAAATTTGGTACAAGTGCATATGCATTGGTACAGTGGTACACTTTATATTACCGTGGTACAATTTGAAAAAATTTTTACTTTTCCATACAATAATAACATGGTTGCCCAACACTGATCATAAGTACCAAAATTTGCAACATCGGTAATTGCATTTGGTTCGATAGCCCTTACATTAGGGCGGGTCGATCTGTATGGAGGCAAAAAAATCGCTCAAATTACAAGGAAAATCTTATTCTAGGGATCAAAATAAGAAACTTTGCCGAAGAAACCATACCTCTAAAATGTATTTTGATGTCCCGACTTTTGATCCGAAAAGTCAAATTTTCTTGAAGGGTCAAATTTTGAAAAATCTCACTTTGACCCATTTAGAGTTCCTCAATCGAGTCAAAATGTATGACCGACCCCCACTAATTTTGGAGGGCCAACCCACCTATGCCAGTGGCACACCCGCTGGAATCACCTATGGGTGGTTCCCCATACAAACATTTGTGATTTTTTGAAATATTTGTATGGGGAACACCAAAAATTAGTGGGAGTCGGTCATACATTTTGACTCGATTGAGGAGCTGGGATGTAAATTTGCTAATGGTTGTGAATTGAAAAGCAAGGAAACGCTGCCATATAATCATGTATTTTTTTTTTACAAAAGAGAGGTAACACTCAGGCAATGATTGGCTACCAGGGACGGCATTGACAATTTTAAAATTGTACTTTTTTGACTTTTTGACCTCAATTGTACTAAAAGATTCTTTTAGTTCAAATTACATATTTTTATTTGTTTTGATTAAAAATCTGGCTACTGAATTGTTTTCACAAAGTTTTCTTATAAGTAGGAATGTTAAAGCATATGGTTACACCTGTTTAAGTTGAAATTTAAAGTATACAAATTAAAAGCATGTGCTCTAGTATCCAAATTTAGAAGAAAAATTAATTGGAAATGGACGAGTTCACATTTTTTGATTTTCTCGCTACGTTTTGCTTTCACAAGACTGTTTTCAAGTGAGAAGAATATGAGTTTCATTGTTCAAAAGTAAAAATTGACATATCCAATCGTTTGAAAAGAAATGCGTAGTGAAACTGGGGAGATTCCTTAAATGTACTAAATTAGTCATTGGTGTACTACTGTACTTTCCGAGTTTAAATAGTACAAAAAAAAGTACAATTTACCAACTTTGCCATCCCTGGTGCCTACTATTATTTCTAGGTGTTACATTCTTTAAGAAACGGATAGTGATATAGAGGACTAAAAAAGGTGGTAAAGAAGAAGATAGAGGAAAGCTTCATTCTTTTAAAACTCTGCTTTTTTGTCAAGTTCTTAATAATGCAGTACTGCAGCGCCTCTGGTGTCAATGAGGCATATTAAACTTTTGAAGCTATATTTAGCAGCCATTTTATTGGTTATTTTACTTTGCCGCTGCTTCTGCTGAACAACGAACGAGGGCGCTGTAATGTAACATTAAGACTAGTATCTGCTGAAGTCGGTATATAGTTCAGTGACCAGTGACTATGCCTTCATCACTTGAAATGTACTACAACAACTGATACAAAAGGGATACTAATGCACATCAGAAAAATGCGTGGTGTTGTTATTTAATGACTGCACAGAGAAAACAGTGCCTACTAAATACCTCATAAACTAGAACAAAATTAATAAGAAATATTTATGTTTTTTTTTTCAATAAGGAAATCTTATTAATTTCATAGAGAAAACCTTTTTGAAAAAATCAAGAAGAAATCTGGTAGTTTTTATGAGGTTGTCTTGTTGATTTTTTCAATAAAAAAATAAAAAAATTGCGTCTTTATTCTCTGTACTTATGTACTCACCAAGTACTGAACCAGCTAACTTTTACCTGATAGACAAGCACTCTAAACAATATGCTAACAAGCAGCCTGAATAACCATTGAAATTATTGTGCAATCATTCTTATACAAAAATGAAAAAGATCATGAAAAAAATTTTCTCTGTCTATTTATGGATATGAAATAACAAGACACCTCATGAAATCAAGAAGATTTCCTTATTACCTACTAAAATCAAGAAGAAAGCCTTATTGAAAAAATCAATAAGAAATCCCTATAGTTTACAATTTATTTTTTTTTCTCTGTGGATTGTTTTTTTGGTGCCAAAAATAACGGAAATTGAGTAAAAAAAGTTGTGAAAAATAAGATTTCTTCTTGATTTTATGTGATTTTCTTTTTGATAAAATTAATAAGATTTGCCACATAAAAACAATAAGGAATCTCTAGGAAAAAATCTTCGCTTCTTTCTGCTGGTATAACCCTTAGCCTAAAAACGGTTCATAGAGAAAATCTTCTTGATTCTATGAGGCAGTTTTTTCTCTGTGTGTTGGATGCCGGGTTCGAACCCAGGACCTGCGGTTTTGTAATCAACATGACAACTACTTCAGCCAAAGCCACAATTACAATTAGCTACAATTAACTAATATGTAGTATTGACACCAATCATTTTTGGTTTCAAAAAGCAGACACCATGAGCACTAAAAGCGGCCAATCGACTCATTTGTTATATGAGATTGGAGTCAAGGAAAATGTATTTAGAGAGCCCAGTCGAAGTACTATTTCATAAAGTGACTGATTTGAGAGGTCAACGAATAAGTTTTGTGTTTTATTACTCTAAAACAAAATCTTTTTAAACTTGAAAAATTTATAATAATTTTAATATGAATCAAATGAGAATTATGTCACACTTTACAGCGCACAACAAACAAAACATAACCAACCAGTGAGAAAAATTGGAACTACTACTCGTACATTTTCTCCACTTCCAAAATATCAATTAGTATGTATTTTTTTTACTTTTTAGGAATCGTTTATCATTATTTATAGTTTTCACAAATACGATATGTCTTGATTTGTTAGGAAAATTAAATCAGTGTTGCAAAGTTTTAGATTTTTATATATAATAAATATTAAAAGATTAAAAAGAAATATTTTGCTGAAATCGAGATTCTTGCAGTTTTCTTCTATTGAAATATACAAAAAGCATGATTTCAAAAAAAAAAAATAATGATTTAGGCCCTTTCTGTATTAAAGTAACGACGATATGCGTGTGTACATAAATCATTTATTTACGATTTCAAATAAATTTGAAACAAGCACACAAGTGCCAAATTGACTCTCCATACAAATGAATACTTTTTATAGTTGGCCATTCATTACCGATGTTAAATTTAATGTTTTTCGTTGCTACTGTTAATATTTCGCTGTTATTGCTGTTGCACATGATGATGTTGTTATGCTGCTGTATGTTGTTATAGTTGCCTGCCTGTTGCCATTATTGTTTTTAAAGCAATTGCAACCGAATTTGCCGTAAAACAAAAACTTCAATAAAAGAAGGCGCACCAAAAAAACATGAAGCTTTCATTATTACCAATACGTTTATTGGACGAAAAGTTAATAAAACCAAAAATGTTTCTGACGAGCAGAAAGTACATAAATGTGCCAAAAAAAAAAGAAGGTTTGTAAACCAAAAATAAGCCTACGCACAATTGTGCTAAATAAAAAGCCGAAAGTGCTGCAAAAAAAATTGAAATTTTGCTAAAAATAAAAATGCTGTTTCAAGAATGGAAAATATCAAACCCAAGGCTGATTAAAAATTATTCAAGAAATTTAAAATTCATATCATACAAAAACATACATACTACATACATACTCGTATATAAATACATGTAAGCTTTACCTTTATTGCAACAAAGTCATATCTCGAAATGTACTATTTTTTTTAGTTAAATTTAACATATAATTTTGTTTTATCTTGTGTCAGAATTTAAAACAAATGCCTTGAGAGAAAAAATACGCTTTTAATATTTTCTTTGAGTTGTACATAATAAAGGTTTTTTTTAGAGTGTCACAACTTTGAGTTGGCATCACTGCTTTGTTTGAGCACCCATTTAACAGCTGATAGTTGCTTTTTGTTTAGTTTGCTTTGAAATTTCATTATGAATCGACTTACACCAGAGCAACCCGTGCAAATTGTTGAAATTTTTAATCAAAGTAATCCATTTTCCGGTTAAGCCCATTTCTGGTTGAATGTGTACGTAAATAAGCAGAATTTTCGCATTTGGAGTGAAGAGAATCCACAAGCTTTTGCCGAAACACCATTGCGCTTTATAGGCTGGCTGAGTCATTGGTCCATATGTCTTCAAAAACGATTATGGTTAGAATGTTACTGTTAATGGTGAATGGTATAGGAACATGATTCGAAATTTTTTCGTACCTCAATTATGTGGCATTAATCTTGCTGACATATGATTCCAGCAGGACGCAGCCACATGCCATACAGTGGGCGCTACAATTGATTTACTCAAAGAAACTTTTGATGAAAATATAATTTCACGTAATGGCCCAATTAATTGGCCACCAAGATCGTGTGATTTAACCCCATTAGATTATTTTCTTTAAGGTTATGTTAAATCGCTTGTCTACGTTGATAAACCACAAACAATTAAACAGCTGTAAATCAACATTCGAAGATTTCTTGGCGAATAGTTGTTAAAAATTGGTGTTCCAGATTGCGTCTTCTACGCTCCAACCGTGGCGGCCACATTCCAGAAATCATATTTAAACATTAATTTCATAAAATTTTCCTGCCAATAAAGCCCGTAACATTGATATTAAAAATATATTTCCTTCTTTTACTATGATTTAAACTTGTATCACTCTATAAAAAAAAACAACTTTTTCATATGTGCCCTTAAATATGAAAGTGGTGTAAGTCATATATTTCTTTGGTCGACATTTATTTTTTTTTATTATGCAACACTTTAACTTGGAATTGCACTAGTCTAGATTTTTATAAATTTATTTAATATTTCTAAATATTTATTGAAGTTTTTTTAAGGTTTATTCAATATTTCGAATCAAAAATGCATATGACTTAAGCCACTTTTATAATTAAGGGCACATATGTAAATTGTAAGCTTCCAGTTAATTTTCTGTAAAACTAGCTTTTTTCAGTTATGACTATTTTACAGTAAAGCAGCCATATACATATGTATATCGTAACCTTAATATAGAAAGGCCATAACTCCTTATAATTTTTTTTTTAATCGAGTTTATTGTAAATTTCGACAGAACATCTAATGCATCGAAAAATAAAAAAATATCGATTTCAAAAATATAATGAGTTAAAGCCTTTCTATATTAAGGTAACGATATGTATGTATGTTTGCGTCTACATATCAAATAAATGACACGTTTATGTTGACATCATTGGAAATCATCCGAATTTGCTTTACTTCCGCATCAGTGTCTGTCTATGCGTTGAGTTATTTAAATTGGAAGCCAAAACTTTTCTAACATATTCGAAACTCAATCAATATTCTTAGTGCCTTTGAAGTAGTCAAAGTCAGTATCGAAATTTACTTAAATATGTATGTATTTTAAAGAGTTTATAAGCGAACACAAAAATATGTACATACCATTTATGAGAACAAAACTAAACATGGCGATTTTTCATTAAAATTGTTGGTCTTTTTCGTAATTTTTGAGTAAAATGGTAATTTTGCTCGTTCTTGGACTTCCTTGTGTATTTTTTGCAAATTTTTTACTTGTACAATTTTCCATAATAAAAAAAAAATATTTATAAATCAAAATTCTTTTGGGGTTCTGTTAAGATCTTTTAGGTAATTTTGTTTGGGAGATTTTTGCATGTAGCCAGCCACCACTCATATCTTGCTTGAACTATCCACAAACTTGCGGTCTCTTAGTAAGTATTTAAAGCGTGGATAAAGTGGATTTATAGTATAAATTTTATACGAACACTTTCTTTAAAGCTAGCTAGAGCAGGAAGGCGTCTAATCATGTAACCTAACCATGGAACAGAAAATGTATCTCAATCAACTCGTAGGCTCACATATGTATTTCCTCTCAACCAACTACGACTCTACCCGATTCCAACACATAAGAGTACCTTCTACTCCGTTTAGGTGAAAAACATAAGTACTCTACAACTATAGATAGAAAGTCAAATGTGGGTATTGAGTCTCTGTCATACTTATACTGGGAGTGTGCTTATATGCAAATCATGGATATTTATTTACACTCAGATACTCAGAGCATTTACTCATCATACGCTTAAATATGGATTTGTGTATATGATATGAAATGGCAATTGTGATTTGACTGTTTGAAAGCATGAATCAGATTATTAATTATTATTATTATTTTTTTTTTTTTTTAATTAAACTATTTTTTTAGCTTTAGGTCTGTTTGTATTTGTGCTTTGTTCTTTCAATATTTCGTTAACCTTCGATTAACTTCTTCAGGATATATATTGTTTTGGTTCTTATGATATTGCAATTTTTTTCTTTTTCCTTTTTTTTCTTTAAAAAAAATTAGATAAAAGAATTTGAAATTATTATTTTTGTAAAATTTACAAACAAAAATCGTTAATAAGCCGATATTTTTCCATTTATAAAGTGATAAATGTATTTCTAGCAATTAATTGGATAGAAATGTCCTTAGCGCAGTTAAATCACGCTTTCCATTCCAGTTATGCAATCTGTTGGCGTTTTACCAATTCACTTTTCTGCCAGCACTGATGCTTGAAGTGTGTGCAAGTGGAATACTCCTCTATAAGCTCATGTGTAGCCGAAAAAATATCTAGAGTATTTGTACACTTGTGCATATGATTGTAGCTGATACTACTGAGTTTTACTTATAGTACTTTACTTAAGGAATTTTTATGGTTGTATATATATGTATTATAGATATTCAGTTTAAACTTGATTGGTATTTTTGCGGCGCTATGAAATATGATCCAAGGAAATAACTCCCAAATAAGAAATGAACTAAGCCCCAATAAAAATGAAATGAAGCCGCTTGTAATAAGCTCATATGTATATACTACGTTTATACGGGCGACTTGTTCGCAAAAAAAAAATATTGTAAATAGAGAATTTTGTCCCATTAACAGCGAATTTATTTTTTTTTTTTTTGACAAAAATAATTCCTTAGTCCTAATTTACTCTAAGCAAGTCTTATTGCTTATTGCTTAGTTTGTTGGAGAGAGAGACACGAGGGGAACATAAACGTTTCTTTTCCCTTCGTCTCTCTCTTCTAAAAAACCAATCCTATAAATTAGGACTAATTAACGCACTATTCGCAAATAAAATGCTTGAGGTTTCCACGCTTACAAAAAATGTTTGATAACAAAAAACAACAAATAGATAAATATTGCACAAAAACATTGAAAGAATCAAATAATGACAACTAAAACAAATAATTATTTAATATTTTATACATTAACAAAATTTTTTTATCAACATAAGTAAGTTTTCTATCGAAGTACTAAAAAGTTTGTGCACTTTTGCTAAGCCATATAAACAGTGAGTTTTATTTATTTATTTAGGGTGGCGTTGGCTGAAGTAGTTAGCACGTTGACTACAAAACCGAAGGTCCTGGGTTCAATCCCTGTATCCGACAGTCATTAAATAACAACACCACGCATTTTTCTGATGTGCATTAGTGTCCCTTTGTGTCAGTTGTTGTAGGAAAGTTCAAGTGATGAAGGCATAGTCACTGGTCACTGAACTATACCGACTTCAGCAGATACTAATCCTAATGTAACATCAGAGCGCCCTCCTTCGTTGTGTAGCAAAATCATTGGCAAAGTAAAATAATCAATAAAATGGCTACAAGACACAGCTTCAAAAAATTAATACGCCTCATTTAACATCAGAGAGGCGCTGCAACACTGCATTATTCAAAACGTGCGAAAAAGCATAGTTGTAAAAGAATGAAGCTTTCCTCTATCTCTTCCTTCACCACCTGTCTTCTCTCTCACTATCCCTTTCCTAAAGAAGGTAACACCTAGTAATAGTAGTAGGCATTAATTGCCTGAGTGTTACTTCTCTTTGTAAAAAAAAAAAAAAAAAAAAAAAAAAAAAAAATAGTGCGCGTATAAACGTAGTAATACTCATCAATGTACCTTTATTAAATTGAAAGAGAATTTTATGTCTTTTACTAATCCAAAAAGTATTTTAATGTTTGGAGGACCAATCGTGATATATTAAGCGACTTATAAAAAAGTGGTGTATGTACAATAAAATTGGCTGTGTGTAGCTACAAGATAAAATCAAAAGTCTTTTAATTTATAGGTATATTGTGCAACAAGGAATATTTTGCAATGTGTTGACAACATTGCACAATAACTATTTCCAGGTGCATCTATAAACATTAAGGGTTTTCATGAGTTCGTTCAAAAATCTCGTAAACTGTGCAATTGTGCAGTTTTACACACTCGTAAATAAACTGTCCAAAGTTTTATGGAAATGTATTTATACAAACCTGTTAAATTTGCCCAACAATTTTCACTCCTAAACTTAAGCTGTGCAATTGTGCATTTTATATGTAAGTATATAACAACTTGTTTGAATAATGTGAGGAATTCAGATTTTTTGATTTTTTTTTATGCATTTTAAAATACAATTTACACTTTTGATATGTATTTACATACATATATTTACAAATTTCTTAAATTTTTGTTATTTCACATATCGAGAGCCTATATTCAAAATATGTCAACTCAAATTTGGTCAAAATGAGTTTCCGATGGCAAATAGCTCTCCTATGCAATATTCATCTGTAATATAAATTTCGAGTCAAAAAATTTTATTTTTGCTCGTTTTATATCAATTTTTGTTATTCTGCTATCTCAAAGTATATTTCTTTTTTGTGAAAATAAATGCTAGGTTAGGTTAGGTTAGCAGGCTGCTAGTGAAGAATGAAAATATAGGACTCTAGCTCACTTGGGTCCAATACGATGATCCCTTTGTGCTGCCTGTAAGTTGAAAGTATAGGAATAAGGGAGGAGACCGGAAGTATAGGGAGAATATAGATGGAGAGTAGAGTAGAGAAGAAGTGAAAAAGTGGGACAAGGAGAGGGTCTAGTACATACACATGCCGTGAAGGCTAGCGGCCATACCAGCCGCTGCTCCTAATGTATAGACTTAGGTTTCTAAGTCCTACTTCCGATAACTCGGACAAGCTATTGAAGGATATTCTGCCAAGGAAGTGCAGACGGAGATCCTCCAAAGCAGGACAGAAGCAGAGAAGATGCGAAATGCTTTCCTCCTCTTCCTCATCATTGCAGCTGTAACAGTAGTCATTATACGGGAGACCCATACGTTTAGCATGGGTTCCGAAAGTGCAGTGGCCTGTAAGTGTGGCCAGGAGATTCCTCAGATGCTTTTTGGTAAAGCTAATGAGGTTTCTGGTTCTTTTAGTATCTAGACGAGGCCAAAGGGTTCTCGATATAACGCAGGTAGGCTCATTACGCCATCTTTCCTGAGCTGAATTAAGAAAGGCAGTATCGAGGCGTCTCCAGCAAGACGACAGAGGGAGCCCACAGAGATTGTCATCGACTTTCCCGAGTAGGGTTCCTCTCTTTGCTAGTTCATCCGCAACTATATTGCCTGAAGTAGTTCCGTGTCCACGCACCCAGTATAGTGTGATGGTTGCGTGCTAACTCATGTAAATTTCCAAAATTTAAAAAAAAAATAAGTTATTTATTATAAATCTGCCTAATTTATCATGCTGAACATGAATCAATATGCACTAAAAACTTGAAAATATGCCCTAAAACTCGAAAAGTATGCTCTGGAAAAACACAACACTTCAATAACATTTCCATATAAAATAAGACAAAAAAAATCAATAAAAAAAAACAAATAAAAAATTTAATTAAGAAATAAAATTTAATTTATATCAGAACTAAAACTTTGGATCTATATTTTGTATAAATATTCACTTAGATAAATAAATTTTTATACATTGAAAATTTTCTTGCAACTTCTACTAATGTAATCGGGGCAACGTCTGTCACAAATACAAAAATTAATTTTTTTTTAATTAACATCCAATATTTTTATTAGATTGTCCAAAGTTTGATAATTGTGAAGTAATTGGTTTCATTCAAAGCAACTGTGTTAAATAAAAACTTATTTAGTATAGCGTAATAAATTAGCCAAATGTGTACACTATGCACTGCATGCATAGAACATTGGTGAAAAATAAAAATAGAAAGTTTGACCAACATATTTCACCAGGCATATTAAAATAATACAAAAAAAAATCTATAAGGTATTAAAATATGCTCAAAAAGCATCAAATATGTTTAAAAAAATATCGAAAAAATGCTAAAAAATATGCGTGTGAGACTGAAATATGCAAAAATATGCTTTAAAGGGTTAAATATGCAAAAATATGCACTAAAAAATGATGCCATAAAAAGTTCTACAATATGATAATGACAAATAAACAATAGCATCATTAGTCCTGCATTCCATAGATGTTAATTAATCGGCCCTGTTGTGTTAACCGAATCGATTTGAAATCGCGCGATTTTAGATAACTAACTCCACAAATATAAATATTTTTTCAGACTTTTTAATTTTTCGATTGTATAGATTCTCAAATATCATATCTATATCTGAAAGGAAATTATCGTGAATGATTTTAAATACGTCTGCAGGACCATTATTAATTTTTTGAAAACGACAAATTTATTCGGATTCGGTTTACAGAACAGGGCCGAATTTGTTTAAATTTTACATAACGAAACCAAACTTTACTTACCCTATTTAATATTTGTGTAAAAGTTGTTATAAATTTGTTTGTAGGTATAATTTCTAACGTACATAGGTACTTACATATGTACATATATTTTTAATTTTAAACTTTATCTCTAAATTTGTGTAAATTGCAAATATTTGAAATTTTTGCTTTTTTCTAACAAATATGTATGTAGGTACATACTAGGGATGTAACGAATGTTCGCATTCGCTTTCGCATTCGCAAATAATTCGCTTGCTTTTGGTATTTGCATTCGCTTTTGCATTCGCTAAAATGTATGCGAATATTTAAAGCGAATACTAAAGACAAAAATATTGGAAATATTTTCCAGTTTTTGAAAAAGAATAGGCAGTGTTTGAATTGCGCGAAAATATTTTCTACTTCAGACTAGTCTGTTAAAACTTCTGAAAAATGGTAAGCACATCATTACTTCGTTCAAAAAATTTTATATGCAAAACTATTAACTATTCCTTCTTTGTTGTAAATTTTTTGCGAAACAAGTGTCACTCATATTATTTCGCATGAAAACTTAAAATTTTGAAGATATATTTCATATGTTTTTCCCAAGATGAACAGAGTACTACTTCTGGAAAAAATTTCATGAACAATTAATTCCAATTTTTCTTAATATGTATTTTGGTAGCATTTTACAGGAAATGTTGAACTTAGTACAAGGTCTTAGGGCCAAAGTACGAATGGGTTGATTGCCTAACATTTTGTAAATTTATTTTTTTTAATTATTATCTATACTTATTTTAATATGATTTCATATAGGTATCTTTCAGTTTAACAATTTTTATTTCTAATAAATTAATAAATACCTATTTGCTGAATTCAAGACTCAACTAGATCTATGTATACAACACAATTTCATGTTCTTAGATAAAATTATTTTCATGTGATTTTTTTAACGTATTGTAATATTTGCATTCGCTTTCGCAAAAATTAAAATGTATTATTCGTTTTCGCATTCGCATTCGCTAAACTGGTATTCGTTACATCCCTAGTATATATGTACCTATCTATGGGTATTTAATTTTTGTTGAAGGGGAGAAGACCTTTAGATTCTTTATAAATGGCAAATTAAAATTTTTTTGTTATCATTATTTTATTATATTTTTTATCATTCACTCACTTACTCACTTTTATAACTTATTTGACAAAAATTTTATTATTTTTTTTTTAGTATAAAACCAAAAAAAAAGCACAAACTCAATACCCCCACACGCACACATGCGGAAAAATGTTTTATTTGTTTTATTTTCAACTGATGTTCGCGTTTTTTTTTTCTTAATTTCTTTGCTGCTGTTGTTATAATTTAATTTTATTCCATTTATTTTCTATTTCATTATTTGTTTTAAAAGTACATATGTAGGTACGTAATTTCTTATGAATTAAGCTTCCAAATGTAATTTGTTTCGTTTAGAATACATTTTTTAGGAAACAAAATAAACACTTTGCAAATACACACACTGACTGCTAAATTATAATTAATTTTCTTAATTCGTTTTCGAGTTAAAACTTAGAAAAGAAAAACAAACGAAAAAAAAGTAAACTTATTATTTATTTTCAGATTGCGAGAGTACAACACAACCGGCCGCTTCGAAACGTTGTTGTTAAATAAATGATCAACTACCTGTGCTCTGTGTAGTCTATCTAAAAAGAGTCATTATGATGATAATAACGAGGCGTGTGTTTGTTGTTATTTGAAATCGTAATGATGTTGATGCACATGAATTAGCCCCACAATTTAAGAGCAAGTTGTACACACCACAGCAAATCTGTATGGATATATGCATGTATGTATGTATGTATGTATGTGTGCATGTAATTTTGCACAGACGACGGGCACACAAGCTCACCTATTCATAAATACATACATACATACATACATACATACATAAATGTGCACATGTACCATGTATGCATTATTTGTAGCAGAGATGCCGTTACGTTAGATAAATCCCCCAATTTGGGTGTTTTCTGTTTGTCCGTGATCAGGAGAACTTTTGCCTTAATTTCACATTCTCATAAGCAGTGATGCCAACTTTTGAGACTCAAAAAGCGTAAAAATTTTTGAAAAAGGGGCTAAAAAGGGCTAAACTAAAAATATACATACGTTTAGCGTAAGATAAAGTAAATTTTTTGGAAAAAGCGTGAAAAGAGGCTAGTTTTAAAATGTTTTTGTTGAAAATCAAAGCGAAATCAAAGCCAAAGTAAAGTAATTTATTAGAAAATAAATAACAACCATGAGATAAATACATAGCTTGATATATTTACATTACAATAAGGTACATACGTAGATTAGACTTGTGCCATTTAGTTCTTTTCAGTGACCGATCATTTTAGTTCATTATTTATAAATGAACTAGTTCGTTCATTTAATTCAATCGGTCTTTTTAGTTCAATGAATTAGTTAGGTCTTTTTAGTTCAATGATTTTACATCTACAATTCTACATGCATATGTATGTTTGTGTGGTCTTTGGAAAAATTTAAAACACAGACTCTGTGATTAAAAAACTACGAAAACTAATTAATAAATAATAAATTTGCTTTATAATGAGTTTATAAAACATATTTAGTGTAAAAACCTTTAAATATTTTAAAATTTTAAATATTTTTAAGTGTTTACTTGTGTTTTCTTGTTTATTGCATTTGTGGTAGTAGCCATCGATAAAAAGAACTATATAGAAGCAAAGCACACAAACAGTAAAAAAGTAAAGCAAAATGTTGAAAACATTTAGTTCATATCCTCTGTGTTAGTTCATTTTGTGTCTTAGTTCTTAGTTCAAAAAATGAACTAGTTCAAAAATTGAACTAGTGATCGTAAAACAATTGAACTAGTTCACATAATTCAAAGTACTGAATCGTTCATTTGAACTAGTTCGTTCATGAACTACACAAGACTAGTAGATTAAATAGTCTATACATACATATATAATAGTAGCCCCGCAGGAGCTCAAACTAGTGTCCAAGTAGTATTTTACAAGTACAGAAATTATTATTATTATTATTGCTCAAATTAGCATTGAGTGTGTTTAGAAAAGAAAAAGGAGACATTGGTGGTTTGATTGATTTGTTACGAAGTGACAACTGCTAGTTAAAATTATTCAGTATTAATAAAAATTAAAAAAATTCATTATAACTATTTAATTATAATTATTTTTAGATGAACCTAAAATTTTAATAATTGTATGATACAAGTTTTCATATAGTGCAATGGCAAAATTTATTTTGCAATGTGGTGCCTTGAAACTACTTCATATGCTAGTATTCACCAGCACTAGAAATTTTACACAACAACTTTAACACTTTTTGCACTAGTTCTTGCTATTCTAGTAAATATACTAACCTAAAGGAACTCAAACCCATTTGTAAGTATGTAACTTCAAACTGGTTTTTTAATAACCACAACTGGTTGATTAAGTGAATTTTTTCCTTGTCGCCGACTCACTATTTTAACATAGGCATGTCACAGGCTGTAGTCAATTGGCCATCTCTGCATGACTTTTAAATTGACTACTAACTACTTATTTTTCAAAAAAAAAAAGATATATGTAAATTTATATTATATATATTATATGTATATACATATATGTATATATTAATAAATATCTATGTAAATATATAAATATATATGTATAGGTATATGTCTATATAAATATTTATTATTATTATATTCACTAAAAATAAAAAATTCGTACATACATATATATGTACATAAATATATCCATACATACGAACCGCTCATAGAAAATATTATTGAAATTATTTAGTTTTTTGTTCAACACAATCATTTGGCATTTGTAGTCACTTGCAAAATAATTAATTTATAAGTTAGTGTTTTTTCTCAACTGATTATTTTATTTACTGCAGGGTAGTAGCATTTAGACCTAAATATACATACATGTTATTAAATAAACATCTATTTCTAGGTTATACCTACTGAGAATCTTTCAAAGCAGAAACAACTTGGAAGAAATAGAACACTATTCCCTATTGTTTTTTCTTTTTTAAATTGGTAAAGCAAACTAACAGAAAAAAATTAGTAAAACAATGCTGGCACGATATTTAATAACTCGATATAGCTAGATTAAAGAAAGAAACAAGTTAGTAAAAATTAAAATGTAGACATATATAAAAAGGGGCTAAAAAGTAAAAAGTGCTAGATTAGCGCGTTTTTTGTTTCGGGCCAAAAATTTTTTTCGCGTTTTGAGTGACTGAAAACAGGCTAAATCTAGCCCGAAAAGGGCTAAGTTGGCATCACTGCTCATAACAACTGTGTACGTACGGTAATTTCATTGTTGCCATTGTAGCATTTTCACTGCTAGACTTAGCATCATATGAAAATTTAAAATCTAGCATTTTATTTTTTATTTCAGTAGAACATTTTAGCGTTTTTTTTTACCGATTTAGCATTTTCCCATCATCATTTTGGGCAACAGTGGTATAATTTATGTTGATAAGTTTATTAAGCAATTTTCCGCTTAGTTCAAAGAGGAAAGTGCACGGGATATTACGTAACGCTATTTTCGGAGTTTTTATACCCCCGCTCCCTTATTAACGCTTTTTACAAAATGTTCAATTTAAATTTTCGCCCCCTTGGAGCGTTACGTAATATGTGAACAGCCCATCCATCATCAACTACATTTCTATACACACTTCTACAAAGTAATTTTCATGTGTACAAATAAATTTAAATAATTATGTGTGAAATTAAAGCAGAGGTCAATACCAGGCTTATTATGGAATCTTTTAACCGACTTCAAAAAAGCAGGAGGCCTAGCTCCGTCATTTTTAGACCGATTTGAGATATTCTTTTTTTTTTGTCTGCGAGGGCTGGCAATTGGAAAGTTGGCGGCGAAGCACCCACTTTTCTTATGCGTTTGCTGCGAAACCTAACACACACCTTGGGCGCTCGTAACGACACAATCTCGAAGTTGGACAAATGCTCACCAAAATTTAGTTTGATTCTACTTAACCGATTCCTACGAAACTTGGGACACGATCTAACATTTAAAATAGTTGGCGAGCCACAACCATTAAGGTTTGGTTGTAAATTATATGCACTTCAATGGCATAACATAATATTGTACTTAAAAAACGGGGCGGAGACATTCCTATTAAAACTGAATATTATACTTAACGTGCTTTTACTTGGCCGATTCTTTCGAAACTTGGTACACACCTTGAGCTCTGAAAATGACACGATCTTGCAGTAAGAAAAGCAAGCGGAGCCACTAATATTTGCAAAAGTTAGCGCTACCATGTCTCTGAAAATTTTAACTTAAAAAGGGCTAATTGCAAGTTAATTTTTATTTTTGGTTTAAAATCAGTACAGTACAGTATTTAAACCATCTGTAAACGCATACAATTGCGCATTTAAACTACCCATACAGGTCATATAGTTTTGTTACTTGCTGACGATATTACTCATTTACTTCAATAGTATCATAGCTCAAAAAAATTAGTTTTTATGTATTTCGTATTTTATGTTGTTTAAAAATTTTATATAAATACCATCACCTCCTGAGAGAAGAATATTTTTTTATGCCTTCATTGAGTTTTATGCAAATTGAAAACTTAAAACGCGTTTTCTGCAAAACGCTTTGTGACACTATTGAAGTAAACGAGCGATATGTTTTGCATTAAAATAGCACTCAACTTTTTTCCAAGTCTCTACATTTTTCAAATCTGGTTCGATCTGTTTTCTTATACTATTCTACTTCACCAGGCATAATCAAAATTTCTTTCTAGAAGTAAAATTTGGCAGCCTTTAATTAATATTTTCTTACATTTTTGGCCTTTTTGGTTGAGCGAAGAATTGAAAGCCTTGCAGCAGACTGCAGCTGCAGGACATTTATTCTAGTCCTGCCACAATATTATGTTGTAAGCTATACATAAGGCATGGTTCAGTGATTTACTCCTGTTGAGCTTAAACCACATATAATTTGAGTTTAGTTTAACTAAACCAGCATTTAAGCCCAGCTAGCCGAGAGCTGGTTAATAGGCGATGGTGTTTAATATACAACTCCTAAACGAATCTTCTGCTGATTATTTGGAGAGTGATATTGTAGTATTTCTTTTTAACTCTATCTTATAAATCTTGCAATGTTTAATCGACGATACATTTATCTAAAAAAAAAATTTGTTCTATTTTTGTTTTCATATTTACTGTTATAGATTGTTATTTTTTTCGGTTGCGACAAGTGTGTTTTTATTTTTTATAATAATTAAAGATATATTAAAGCGGAGTACATTTTAATTTAATGTGTTTGGTATTTTTCACCAAATATTTATTAAATTATTGGAAGTACGTAAAAACCTTTTAAAATAATCTAATTCTTTCAAATTATTGAATTTTTCCTAGATATAAGCGATAAACGATTAAAAATGCAAAATTCAACATAGTAATCATAAATTTTCTATGTAGAGAGACTGGTTGTATCTAGATACATATGGACATAAAAAAGTCTTTAATCAATTAATGGAGAAAAGTTTTTTTTATTAATAAGTACTAAAAAACTTAATTTGTTTTATTTTCATATTTAACTTGCGAAATAAAAAGCATATTGAATACTGTATGATTCCCCAAATCATAATCGAATGATTCTTTTTTATTCTACCAATGGTTCATATAAGATTAAAGTTAAGGAGCTTCATACGATTCTGAATGTTCTTCAAAAAAGAGTTGTAAGATAATATTTAGCTAAATCTCAAATTATTGCATCAACGACTAATAAAAGTGCCTTTTGCGGCTCTTGTACACGAATCGTCTTCTGTAACAGTTTCTCCCTTGCGAAAGCATATTTCACGATTAAAATATGAGCTCGTCTGCGATTGAAAATGCTCCGCATACGATTCACAATAAAATCTTCTGCGATTGAAAAAGCTGGCTGGAAAGTTTTACTGATTTACTTCCATCCTATGACAACCATGTGTAAAATTCATTGATGTTTAACTCGAAATATAACTACTTGGAGCTGAGTTAATCTATACTGTGACTAATGATTTGTATGTTAATTTTTTGTTTGGCTAGAATCAAGAAGTTTTTCTCTATAAATTGTTTTTTTTGGTGCCAAAAATAACGGAAATTGAGTAAAAAAAAGTTGTGAATAATAAGATTTCTTCTTGATTTTATGTGGTTTTCTTCTTGATAAAATTAATAAGATTTACCACATAAAAACAATAAGGAATATCTTTGAAAAAAATCTTCGCTTCTTTCTGCTGGGCTACCCCTTAGCCTAAAAACGTTTCATAGAGAAAATCTTATTGATTCTATGAGGCAGTTTTTTCTCTGTGTACAAAAATAAGCCCTAAAATAACAATACATTTTTATATGTGTTACTTATAGTGCTATATTCTGAGCTTCTGTGTTCACATGAGCTCTTCTCCAACCTCTGTGCTGACTTTCATAAGGGTAGTCATACTGAGCTTGATTTAATTTACAAATCTAGGTACAATAGATCCATTAGGTGTCACAGCAGAGAAACAAGGCGAGGCAAAATTATCGGCGGCGCAGTATTTTTGTTACCGGTGAATTTTCGGCGGCGCAAAAGAGCGTAGAAAAATTTAATGAAAAAAGAAAAATTTAAACTGAAAATCGATTTTCAAATTTTTTTCTCCAAAATTTGTCTTTTTGAGCAGGTAAAATTTCGGCTGGTTTTGAGCCGATGCGAGCCGATACAATCGGCGGTGGCTTGATGCACAAAAAAATAACCGGCGTCGGCGCGCCGTCGGCTTCGAGCCGGTCGACTTGTTCCTCTGTGTCACAGTGCCGGTCCTTGAACTTGATCTGTTTCTGTTGTATTATATTCTAGCTTTAATGATATTCAAAATCGGTGATAATAATAAAGTTTTATTGGTTTTCAAGGTTTCTTCTCTCCTACACCAATGCACGGTTACAACCGAATTCGGGTAAACTTCACATAAACCATCTACATAATAACCCGAATCTGTAGGAATGTACTCGTATAAGCTAACACCAAAAACGTGCACTTATGTTTTTATATTAAGATGTGTAATAGTATGCTTCCACCGACTATAAATAAAGTAAATCACTTCAAAGTGTTTCCACCGAGCTTGTGAGTGATTTGTTGTTCGAATTTTCGTACTCAATTTATGCACGTGCTTTATAAGGTGAGCGCAGCAGCTGTATTGTGAATTTTATTCACATGTGGTTGACATTTAAAATTGATTACATGTTCCTTAATGTCATGTTTTCGAAATTGTCAATCACTATTGATGGATGACCCAGGGATGGAGTTTGTAATTTTAAAAGCAACGCAGGGCTGCATACATAAATCGAGTTCGAAAAATAGTAGTTTCGACATTATTTAAAATAAATCAACCACTTTGAGGTGATTTATCCATATGCAAAATGTATGGTAAATCATGTAGAAATTAACATGATTTGCACAAATCATCATGATTTGTATAAATCATGCCGGTGGAAACATACTATAATAATAATACATTTGGGGGGAAGTGCAAAAAATTAACATGTATGTATATGGCAACCTTAAACAAAAAAGAGCTGCATCCAATTGAATAAATAAGAGAACTATTTAAACATTGGAACAAAATTGCAAGAGTGCTTTAAGAGAGTTTTGTTGCAAGCAAATCAACTGAAATCCAGTCAATATTTTTCCAATCTAAAAGTATTGTTTGAGCGCAACAAATGGAAAATATTCAATATTTTAATTAAAAAACACTATTCTTTAAATTAATTAAGACACATGCATGCATACAATGAAAACGATAATTTGATAATCAGTTCTTATTATATAATTTGGATATTACAGAAAATATAAACGAAATTCCTGAAAAATCAGCCATATTGATTTCGATAAGAATCTAAATTTGTTACACTATATACGAGCACATATTGCACGTGTTCCTCTGAAGGGAGTAAGCCCGAAATTTTTAAATTTTCACTTTTGCTTTGTAAGATTTTAAGCTCAAACCAAAAGCAATTGCAAGGCAAATTAATCAGCTTTCTATCAAGCTGTCTTATTTTATTAAGAAATTTATTTTAATGCTAAAGAAATAACCGGACATAAAATAACACTATTTTCAAGAGCCAAAAAAAAACTTGTACACTAACTTTTCCTCTAGAAAGGAACTTTGAATTCAGTAATACATTAAAAATTAGTACTAAATGTGCCACGTCTAGCATCTAATACGTTATTCTCATAGAATGAACTGGGTTTTTGGTAATATTGGGTGGTGTATTTCCCATATGGTCTGGAGAAACTTTTGGGTTAATTTATGCCCTTGAACTAGCGCTCGCACAATTTCTTATCTACATATATACGGTCATATAATCTCGTTAATACTATATTGTATGAAGCTAAGGTACTAAGGACGAATGCCTCGGGTATTTATCTTGAACTAATCAATCATCTTCAGTTATATAATATTTGGTAGCCAGATTGAACCCCTTACCATTAATTTACACCGCCATGCTTCACCGTGTTAATCAGATTGTTATCACTAAGGCTGTAGCTTCTCTTCGCCACATAAAGAAAGATTATATTAATCAGTCTAATGACTTTTGGGACATTGATGAATCCAAATTTAACTTATTTGGATGTTATCGTTGTAGTTTTGTGTGCCGTTGTGTTATCTGGAACGGAGACGAGATGAGAGATTATTTCTTCTAAGTTTCAACATTCGCATCAGTGCTAAACCGACCTCATGACCGGATAAACGAGTTTATACATCTAATGTCGGGGATTAAAAAGGCTGACAAATCCTCCAGCTGTGGTCCAGCGAAAGCATAATTTTCTCAGAGAGATAGAGAGAGCGAGGCAAAGACAGAGGGGTGTCCTACAGCCTCCTCTTACTCCTTATTATAGTTACTTTTACAGAAATCGTTATTTGGATTTGATTTGATCTCCAAGCAAGTGCACCTATAAAACAGCGGCCTGTAATTACCTCAACAAGTATGGGTATCTGCCCGCGAGGAATGCAGATCTACTATAGTCGTCTTAGTGCCCCGTTATCGAGCAGGTGACATCGTTAGACTATCTGGTATGCACGTTCCCAAATCGATCTTGCGTTATTTCATCTGTATGCCACAGATGAATGTGCATTTAACCTCCAGATATAGCAACGATAGTTCACCCACAACAATAAGTCTGGGTACATTGGATGTTGTATAGACCCCCGATAGAGATTTGGTCGCAGCTTTGCTTTCAGTACAAATTTGGATATATTCATTGCATATCCTATAGTAGCTCATCCAGTTACCTGCCTGTATTACATTGCATTGCTTCTGTAGTTTAAATCCCATTCTCTGTTGAAAACGAGATGCCTCCACCCACACCTAAGTCTGACATAAATTGGTCCGTATAGATTTCTAGCACGGTCACAGTAAATTCTTTACCAGGCCGCGGTTTTGGTAAGCTAAAATCAATCAATCAGGCCTTATTAGCTAAATGAAAATAGTTCATCTAAAGCAATTAATATTTTCCAACGGACCAGTTACGAATTCCAGAATTCTGGCATGTCTTATGGTAGCTTTTTTTCCACGCAACTATACGGGTCCCAATATCATCGGCGTGGAGTTTAATGCAACGCTACATAGAATAGAGGAAAAAAAGGCGTCCTTCTGTACCTGTCGCATCCAAGCATACAAAAAATCATAATAAGCGAAAAGCACAAAGAAGAATTAAAGTAAAACTAGATGAATTTGAGTTTTTATTTAACTTTTTTTACTACAACCGACAGCGAATATCGTTTAAATATTTTACAGAATAGCAAAGTCTATAAATTTTCATTATATTTACTATAGGGATACGATTATCGTAAAAAATCTATTGAATCCAGGCACTGGAGTGTCTTGATTTGATCAAAGCTCCCCCCCCCCCTAAAGTGGAAACGATGACCCTGTTGATCAGTTAACTCCAGAATAGGCTTATAGCCGACTGATGGATATTCAGTATTATTAGAGCCATTGTAATGGTTTCTGGTCTCAAATTGTTGAAAGCATCTTTCATGTATATCTAGGAAGGACTCCAATGCATGTTCCTTCTGCCCCACCAATTTTTCAATACAACCAGCAGTTTCGATTGATTTGCCTTTAGTGCAGGCATGCTGAGATGCTGATAGCCGGTTTGGACTTATGTGCATTTTGAGCTGGAGCTCAATTATCCGTTCCATGGTTTTAAGAAGAAAGTAGGACAGAAACATCTATAAAATGCATATTTCATGCCTTTTGGTTGACATATTTTCTTACAACTTTTTTTTCAGTATAACAGAACTCTATCTTACTATTTAATGAATGAATCAAGGCGAAATTATACAAGGTGGTCTTAATTTGCAACTCTGCGCATTCGCCTTGTATATTTGTTAGTGTAAAATTTCCTGCTGTCAGAATATTTTCTAACGTTTTGGTTGATTTGACAGCAGAGAAGTTATGTCAGCTGGTGAATTAAGATCACCTTATGTGAATTCGCCTTTGAATGAATCGTGCAATTACGTAAAAGAATGATTAAGTAATTAAAAAATTAAATAACGAATTAAATTTTGGGTTAAATTTTAAATTTAATCTCTTAAAGGAATTCACATACAAATAAACTCTCTTCTCTTTAATTACAGTAGTTAGTCACTTCGACGATTTTCTATCGCAATAAGTCCTAATTTACCCTATGCTAGTCTTATTGCTAAGGTGATTAGTTTGGGGGTGAGGGAGACGAGGGGAACAGATAAGTTTCCTTTCCCCTCGTCTCTCTCTCCTAACAAACTAATCAGCTTAGTAATAAGACTTGCATAGTGTAAACTACGACTAATGGAAAGTAAAGATTTATTGTCTTAAAGTGATTGTTTTTATTTCTGATATTTTATTATTTTGAGTCGGAAACGTAAATAATACATAATTTAACTTTAAATATTCTACTTACATGTCTAAGAATTGAGAAAAGACTTTTGATTTTAAATTATCAGCCTTATTCTGAATAACAATTCCCTGGGAGCTTATCCATATTTCTCATTTTCCTCCATTCTGTTTAGGACAAAAGAATTTTATTTTTGGAAAAAAATAATTCCCTGGGAATTATATCTCTGGGAATATTTAGAATTGTCTCTGATCTCAGTTGTGGTAGTTAATTATGAAAAAATATTTTTCCGCAATTTTTCTGAGCTGGAACTAGTTTGTCTGGAAGTAGGATGCCTCAAATTATAATGTCTTAAAAATTGTAAAATTTTCGTAGCAGTAGGTATCATCTAAAACGGTTAAGTAATTTAAAAGTTGGGCAGTTGTTACCATATTTTTGTTATTTCACGCCACTGTGCAGCATTAACAAATATTGGGAATTTATACCAAACTTCCAATAAATACATATTTTGTTGCCGTTTGGAAATAAATGGATTTCTTAGGGTTAATATTTACCATAGTGACTTCACTTATAAAAGAAAAGGATTTAAAAATGTTTCATAGTTAGAAAGAAACAAATTTTAAAGCAGACCGAATGTGTTGCGCTTGATGCTTTTGCAATGATTCTTTCTCTTCACCAGATCGACAAGAAAATTGTAGGCCAAATAAGTACACTTGTTCCAACAAATGACCAAGTTAAGGGTATAAAGTTCGTTCACTTAAAAATAAGAAAAAGAGGACAGAAAAAGAACACAAAATAAAACCGCAAACTGTCTTGTCTGTAGGTTATTTGTTGCAGTTTTTTTCAATACAAGTAAAAAAATATAAATAAATTTTGTTGTTCTTAACGTAATTTAAGTAGGTACGGCAGAAAAAGTCAGAACAGCAACAACTGCAAGTCTTTAATTAAAAAAATAAATTAAAATATTTGTATTGTTATTGCTCAAAATAAGGTTATTGATTGAAAACGTAATAACAATAATAAATAACGAGGCGCCGCACAGTGGCACACTGTCTTAAGACGCGAGCGAATTTTTACCATAATAATGCAACACACTAATTACAATTGGAACTTGCAATTAGAATTTAAAACAAACAAAAAATTAAAATTAAAATTAAAAAAAAATATTTATACAGTGTGTTTTTTTTAGAGGTATAGAACTTCGAATTGAAATAAAACACAAGAAAATCGTTTTAATGTCCATCAATTTGGCTTTATTGGAAGGATAATTTTATGCCATTAATGTTTAAATATTATTTCGGGCACGTGGCCGCCGCGGCTGGCTCGAATAAAGCCAATTCTACAGGTCCAATTTTCAACCACTTTTTCGAGCATATGGGGCCGTATGTTGGCAATAACGCCACGAATGTTGGCTTCCAAGTCCCCTAATGTTTCTGGTTTGTTGGCGTAGACGAGCGACTTCACATATCCCCAAAGAAAATAATCCAATGGTGTCAAATCACACGATCTTGGTGGCCAATTGACAGGTCCATTCCGCGAAATTATGCGCTCATCGAATGTTTCCTTCAATAAATCGATTGTGACGTGCGCTGTGTAGCATGTAGCGCCGTCTTGTTGGAACCACAACTCATCCACATTCAAAATCTTCAAAATCTTCCATAAAGTTGATGGACAAAGCTCCAATTGCTGTGCACGGTGGCGAATCGATTCATTCGGGTCCTCTTCAACACTTTGCTCTACAGCGGCAATTGTTTCTTCGGTGCGCACTGTTCGACGTCTCTGCGGATGCGTATTATCACATAGAGTAAACGTAGTGCGAAAACGATCCATGGTTAACCGAATTAATTGCTCTGATGGACGATTATGTCGACCATAAAATGGACGGAGCTTGCGGTAAACTTCGCGAACTGAACTATTATTTTCGAAATAAATTTGCACGATTTGCAAGCGTTGTTCTTTTGTCAACCTGTTCATGATGAAATGGCAAACCAAACTAAATATTAATCACTTGACAGCTGACAAAATGGCCGCCAGTTAAAAAAGTGATGCCAACTTAAAGTTCTATACCTCAATAAAAAACACCCATTAAATTAAATTAAAAATATATTTTTCTTCACTAAATGCTAAACCAATGCTTAATAAAGGCCTTAATTACATTTTATATTTTCGAAAAACTTTGCTTTCACTTCCCACCAAATCTGGGGTACAAAATACTGTGCGCCAGCTCACTGAATGTGCCCCAGTGCCTTGTATATATGTAATGTTTATATGCATGTGTGCATGTGGCTGAGTATGTATGTGCGGATGTGGTTTTTAAGCGGTAGAACAAATGAAAACTTATAATAGAGTATAAAACAAAATTGTGTATGATCTAATCAAATGGCATTTTGTTAAAGACCTAACTGTAGAATTAGCACGTTTCGTCGAATACCAAATCAGTTAATGATTATTATTTTATTTTAACCTATTAAATCACTCACTTCAATCATTTTTCACCTCTACCCTTATTAATTTATTTTATACCGAATTTACATTTACGAATTTTTTCAAAATTTTTTTGGAAAATTTGTTGCTGATAATAGCCATTGGCGTAGCTAGAAATTTGTTCTAGGGACGGCATTATGACCGGTGATTTTCATGAGTAATTTCATTGTCGCTGTAACAAATCATCAGTAGACTTCAACCACACATTTTGAACAGTCACAATCACACATTTTGTACAGTTATGTTCCACACAATCAGTTTTTTACAGGGGAGGGAGGTGGTGGTAATGTCTCCCACAATCATTTTTTAGTTTTATTTAAAAAAAAAAACTATCATTGACTATAAATCAAATCGGTTACGATTAAATCGAAAATAGGGCTCAATATGTAGATATGTATGTATGTATGTATTACTTTCTACACTTTGGGCTCACACATATTACATACATACAGTATACATATACGTATACATATTTATATATACTAGGATCGCCCTTGGGTCTTAATTTGACCAATCGACACGTTCATTTATGTATGACTAACTTTTACCCGCTGCTCCGCTCGCGATGATCTGTTTAAAAAATACGTAAAAACCGGTCTTAAACCTGTTTAAACAATCAAACCCGAAACGAAAACTACCCTAACCTGCACAAAAATGGGGTTTTCGGAAAAAAAATATCGTATCAAATATAAAAAAGCCGGTTCATAGAAACAAAGAGGCAAGAAATAAAAAATGTTCAATACTTACCGCCTTTCAATGGAATATTCAATAGGAGAATTGATGGATTGATTTAAAAAATATAAGCTTCTAAGAGCAAACTGCACACTTCTGAGCCATTTTTTCACCTTACAGATACTACATACATACATATGTATGTATGTATGCATGTACATATGTATATACATTGAGACAAGGGAATTTGTAACAATACAACAGCATCGCATATAGCAACAACAATACCACTCCATCGGACACAACATTAGTCTAAAATAATACACACTTTCACTAACATCAAAGTCAATGTATGTGTGTACATACATACATACATACGCACAAATTAAAACTTACTCATTAGCAAATTCAGCGCCTGTCTCCAAAAAAGTGCAAAAAAGAAATGAAAGCACCAAACAAACTTGGCCCCGGAAGATGTGACAGCAGCAACCATGTTGTGGATATTGGATTTTGTTGTACATGTGCGTAAGTGGTTGCTCAGTTAACTGTCAACCAGCATAACAAGGCTCCAATTAGTAATACATATTTTTTTTCCCAACTGAAACTATAGTGTTCCACCCTAAGTATAAATATAATCTCCACAAACTTCCACTCGAAACAAGCACAACTCGTTTGATCGTTTAGCACTTACTAAAGGGCTACACGTTTTTTCTAATTCTTATTTTCTTTCTATTAATGCAGACTTCTGGTTTCCGTTTGAGTTTAGTTACAAATGCAAACTTCTTGCTTCAAGCGTGACAATACAAAAGTTCCCTCAATCTTGGCGCCAATTTTTTGCATGCAAAATTATGTAAAAAGAAGTAGAACGTCACCAACTCAACTAGAAGAAAAGAGACAGCTATATGTACTTGTACTAAAATTTCCCCTTTGGGACTATTACGCGAGTGATGCCACCATGAAATATTTTGCATTGTTAGAATTCAATAGGTTGACGAGTCATATTGTTATAATTCAACCTTTTCTATTTCGCCCGGTGGTCACTGGTTTGCTGCACAGTATATTAAAAGTACATTATTATTGCGGCAAACCAATAACCACCCGACGATTTATCGTTGGCTTAGCTGTTGGAAAAGACTATGATAAACTGATATTTTTATTATTTACGTGATACTTTCAACTAAATTACTGTATTTTGGTAAAGTATGGAATATTTTTAATGAATTTAAATTAAAGAAAATGTTACAAAACAAAAATTAAAAACCCTCGAGGCAGTTAACGCTACAGCATAAGTTTAAAAACCATATGTTCCACTAATATTATTGAAGTAACAGAATCACAATGATTCGATACATTCAATTACTAAACACTATCATTTAGTTTTACCATTGTTTTATCTTTCGTAATCAGCGATTAGGATCGATTCAGCAACGAGAAAATTTATGATATCTTACAAACGGCCGAACCGATTTTCTTCAAACATAGCTAAGAACACTCTCGATAAAGTCACCTTTCAAACAGAATAAATTGCAACAGTTTTTATAACGTGTTTCTATAGTATACTCTGTTGTTTTAAGTTAATTTGGGTTATAAAAAGTTAAAAAAAATCGTTCATAATGTGTTAATGTATCGTACGTAAAGAAGTTCGCATTTTATCTTATATGTATTAAAAATTTACCTTATATAAAAAAGTATATTAAAGACCAGTTCAGTTTTTTAGATTTAATTCTAAAGAGACGTCGACTTAGACGTTTTTGTCCTAGGTTAAAGAAAAAATGTTGCGGTGTTGTTTAATATATTAATGTAAAATGTAATGTAAAACTGATTTAATTACTTGCCATTTGCAATAACTTTCATTATCTGTAAATACGCTTTCACACTCTTGTTACTACACAATAAATAATTATGTGCAATATGTATGTATACTTTTGTTTTATTTATTTAGTTAAAAAGTTTGTATAAAAATTGCAATTAAATGCACTTTAATGTTATTTAACACTTTGATATGTATAACGAATGCCACATAAAATTTATATTATAGATATATTTTACATAAAATGGACGGAAAAAATATATTGTTTGGGACAAACAAGCATAAGTCTTAACATAAAAATTATTTGTATATTAAACTAGGAATAATTAATAATGTGCAAAAGAAAACTAAAATAATTTCAACAAATTTTCATTTGCCTTTATATTGTATTGTGATGATTAAGGCATTAAAAGCTCTATATTGGGGTTCTGAATTTCTAAGAAGATTTGATATTGTGAAAAGACACATAGCCAACAATATAACTGGAAAAAGAAATTAAGTAAGAAGGAAGTTGTAAGAATTGTAAACGTGATGTCAGTACTTATAAACTTACATTATAGGCCATCCAGCAGAAATTTAATAAGGCGGAAAAGGTTTGCTCCAGCTGTTAAAAACAAAATATTTTTTTTTCTTTTTGTTTACAAAAACTCAGTTAAAAACTCACATATATGTAGTAACCACCAATAAGCCAAAGGCCAAAAACTAATTGGAATAAAATGGCAATACCAAACAAAATTAACCAGGGTAATAACCAGCCTCGTACACTAAATTGAAGAAAAGTTAAAAACACATGCACACACACACGTACATATGTATGTATGTATATTTAGTTAAAATATTAACTTACCATATTCTAATGCCAAAGTAAACTAAATACGAGGCAATAATAATTAAAATAAAGTAAAATATAAAGAAACCACCCACAATGGGCATGGAACTCCGTATGTCAGCTTCAAAAAGAGGAGAATATAATTGAGAGGACTCACCGCCCGCCAACATGTAAGCAACCTTAAAAATCACACAAGCTTGCTTAATTAAAAGGAACACTGTAAAAAACCACTAAGGTTAACCTACTATGGTTATAAGTACCACGGACAACGCGGCTGTATAAGCTGCCACGGCATAGCTGCCCGTCCTTACATTGTCCGACCATATAATGGGAGACCAGCAAGAGTTTAGAACCACCATATTGCTAAAATGATACAAACTATTTCACATATTTACATCATTATAAATGTCTTTATATTTAACAAATGTTTTTAGATGATTCTTTAATTGGTGCCTCAACAATCATGTAGTACATACATAAGTAAATACACACGAAAATGGAACACGCCCTGGTTTTTGTATGTAATTGCTTTACTGGCTTTTACTTTACTCCAATTACACTGCCTTTTTCATTTTATCCTACCTTTAGTATTTTGTTTATTGTATTATTTGAATTTACTGCCAATATTTTTATTTAAAACTTATTTAAATATTTAAATATTTTCGTTCTTTCAGATTGTTTTGCTAAATGTAAACAAATTAGTTAAATTATTGGAAGCCTCTCTTCTGTTTGTCTGTTGATGTTGTTGTTGTAAGAGTGAGAGTTATTAGATGACAGCAGCTGTCAAGATAAAATCAATGTTGCCATAATAAGTGTTGAAATTGAAAGGAAATAACATTATCCGAGTATAGAAAGGAGCGTTACATTTATAAATTCAAAATTTTATAAAAATAATTCGATAGATAAATATTACTGTATTTTAATTTTTATTTCTTATATCAATACGTTAATAAATACATTTTAGCCACTGTCGCCACCTTTCTTAAAATCAACAAAAAAAATATGTATGTTTGCCTAAACTTATTGGCATTCGGCAAATTTTAAATAAAAATAAATGAAACAAGCACAAAAACCCTAAAATTAATGTATTTAAATTTAAATTATTTATTAAATTCTTAGATTTATGTTCAATATGCAGTAAATGTTTGTTTGAGGTTACTCCGTGCCCCCTTGTTCTTACAAGGGATGGGAGATTTACTTGGCCGAACACAAAGGTTATACCGCCATCAAAAATTTCTGTGTTAAGGAGCCTCCTCCGAGAAAATTCCAAACGACATATACCGTGGCATACGAATCTGGAACTTCCGAATTCCTCTCCTTATTTATTTTCTCCAAAAATGAGTTTGTGTTTGGTTCTACAACTAATTTTCAATATATTTTCTTTATAATTATTTTTGCATGTGGTTAATGGAAACCAACGGAATACCGCGGTGGATACTGTTAACCGACGACAACCACTAATCACATGCGGTGAGACGCAAAACTCTCGAAGACCAATAAACAACAGTGGCACTTAAGAAATAATTGCCAACGACGCGTGATGTTGACTCGCCCAGAGCTGCTTTACGACTCTGCAATAAATGTTCTTCACCTAAAAACATAAGCTTGTACATGAACATATTTGTGATGTCACGCTGTCGACGTTATTGCTTATGTTCGAAAATAAATATTGCTTATGGAGACGTGGTGTTAACAAATGCATCTTGAAAATAAATTTACTTTGAAATTGCGTGCAGTCTACGTTACAACTTTCAATTTAAATGACTTTTGGCAACCAGTATGTGTTAAACATTTTAAAGCCAATCTTGGTCATGTAACTGTAGCGTAAACGAACAAACCTATGAAGCATGAGGTACTGCCAGCGTTAAAATTTCCTTAATTCTATTAGTATCTTTATGTTTTAAAACATATACAACTTTCTCTTTCGCACCTTGTTTCATTTCGTTCCTTTAACTTTGTGCGATTTGAGAGAAATTTATAATTTTAATTTGGATTAGTGGGGAATTTTACATATTTTTTTTCACTTGTGAACAGTAATTGCTTGGTTTATAATTTAAGAGTGGTTTAAAAATAAATAGTGTTGAATATGTTTATTTTTTTAGAAAAACTTGTGCTAAGATTTTCGTTCCAATATAGCGTTTCTTTTCTATCAACAGCTTAAGGGCATGTTGTACATACTTATCTCTTGCCTTTGCGGGAAAGAGGCACATAGTGATTATAAATAAATGTGTTTACTATTTTGAAGATAATTGTGCTGCCAAAGTCTTGCATATACACATACAGACTTTTGACACTATAATTAAATAAATTAATTTGCAAGTTTGGACTATTGTCTATTTTATTAATTTTCTAATTGGTTTTTTCTTGTGTATTACTTCTTTTTAAGTATTGGTTCAATAATTTGGAAACGCTGTTCTTGTGGCATCACTGCTGCCAAATGTTTTAGGTGTGTGTGTGTGTGTGTGTGTAATTTTTGCCAATACATGTGAAAACTGTGCTAGACTTTTTTAGTTAAATTTTATTCGTGTTAAGTTGAAGACGACGTGAAAAATCGTCAAATAGAAACTTTGAAGTCTGTGGAACAGAGAAATCAAAGGCCAATTATTTTAAAGGAATTGTTAAAAAATAAACTATTATAAGGAGGAAAAAGTGGTAGAGAAATATAAGATAATTAAATTGCGCTTTGTGTTATTAGCAAATCAAAGAAATTTATAGCGAAAAAGGTCAATACTTTTTCTGGTTAAACAACATAAAAAGTTTTTAGAAAATGTCGACACCCGCACGCAGACGTCTTATGAGAGATTTTAAAAGGTATGTATGTATAATAAATAATATATAATAAAACAGAAGTAAGGTTCGTTTAAAATAAAACGCAAATTTCGTCAGTTCTTCGATTTAGTGATTTATATTTTTCTTAAATTCTTCGGATTGTGTATTTATTTGACAGATATTTTCTCTAAAAAAGATAAATTACGTGTGATTTTTATTTTGTACTGTAATTTCCTGGCTCCCCTTTCCGCAAGCCCATTGAATAATTTTTTTTCTTGTTGTAAATTGCATTAGTGTTGGTGTACTAAAGATCTGTTTCTCTTTTCCTTGGCTGTTTTTTTCGTTTCTTCTATTTCGCTTTGGTTGTAATTTTTCTTCCTTTCCTTCATTCTCGTTATTTTGTTTGGATTATTCAAAGATTTTTTCTGTCACACTTTTTTCATATTGAAAGCAAATTATTTCCCCAATTTAATATTATTTAACTTTTTTTTATTTGGTTATATATTGTATTGTTTGATGTATGTGTATATATACATACATACATACATCTAAACATGTTTAAATCGAAAAGATTTATTAAAGAATTTCATTTATGAAGGCAATTGCAACATATCATGAAAAGTGTCTCGTATTTGTCTCCGTTTTCTCATCAGACTTACAAGCCGATCGGCTCAATTTCTAAACGCCGCCGCCGCCGCTCAATTTCTTAAAGTCACGCCGCCGCCAACCTTAAATTGGCTCGAAAGCTGAGCCGGCTCAAGGAAAGCCGCCGATATCACCAGCTGCGCCGTTGAATTTCTCCTTGTGTGTTAGTCATGTTTTACACTTGGCAGTTTTTCTTGAAGCAGTTCTCTTCAATTCTCTTTTAAAACTGCCCATTTGTTTACACTCAGACGGTTTCTTGTTCAATTTTCGTATTGTTTTAATGCAGCGAATGAAATAACAAAACAGAATTGAAGTAACTTTTCTGTACAGGCAAGTCCAAGGCCTATTTATCAGGTCAACGCAACTCTACAAAAACACAGCAATACAAAAAACAACTTTATGTTTAAGTTGTCAGAAACACACACAAACATGAACTAAGGTATATGGTGCTAATAACTTTTGACAGCTCAAACAAGAAAACAAACCATAAAAACAAAAATCATCGTGAGAGTTGCGTTGACCTGATAAATAGGCCTTGGGCAAGTCAGTACCCCTCTTCTTTCTTCTTTCCTTTCTCTCCTATAAACTCAGACTTGCTTCAAGTAAAACTGCCGAGTGTAAAACATGACTTACCATGTTGTTTCATAGATGTTAGCTTTTTTTCTATACGGAATTTGACATTTATCATGATAAAAATACATCAGGTATACCTATAGACGTAGGGTTAGGTATTTTTATTCTTATGTATATTTCGGTAGAGTCGTGTCATATGTGGCCGTGTGGTTATACCCTGCAGGAGAATAGGTGTTAATTGTCTAAAAGGTACTAGTATAATTACTAGAACAGCAAGAACTAGTGCGAAAAGGGTTACAGTTGTTGTATAAAATTACTAGTTCTGATGAGTACTAGTATATGAAGTAGTTCCAAGGCACCACATTGCAAAATAAATTTTGGCTGTCTAACAGAGCACTTGCACCAGGGAAGGAAAATGACTTCTTGGTGTGTTAAAATTCAGAAGTAAACAATAAAAAACAGAAACTTAACAAAAATGTGTATAAAAATTCAATATAAATAACAAAAATTAAAAATTTAAAAAACCCCCGATATATCTAGAAAAGATGTGATATCGTCTAAAGGGCTGGACCGATTTTCTTTAAACATAGTTAAGACCCTTCTCGATCAAGTCACCTTTCAAACAGAAACAACTTAATTGAAATCGGTCAGATACACAGACACACACTACAAACTTATAACACCCCTTTTTTGGTCGGCGGTTAAAAATAAAAAATTAAATAAAAAAATATTAAATATAACATTCATAAGGATACATTTGTAGATCAGACTTGTTAGTGATCAGAGAACTTCAAAATCACGATTTTTCTTGATTTTATTCAGCACAAAAACTTTCATTTTACTGAATAAAGAAAAATTCAATGCTGATTAAAAGTCATATTCATTCTGCTGTACACATCAAATTCTGATTATGAGTAGAATTAACAGAAGCATTTTATGAACAAGTTCGCACAGGCAAGAGAAAAGCTTGCAGTAAATTGATTGTGTCCAAGCGTTATTATTCTCATTAATTCATACAACATGTTTGAACCGACCGTCTGTGTGGCTTGAGTAGTATGATTAACCTGACCAGACATCCCGCTTTAGGCGGGATTATCCCGCTTTTCTGAGGTTGCTCCCGCCTTGAATTTTTATCCCGCTTTATCCCGCTTTTTAGAGTTTTGAAATTTCTTATCTCTTAATATATTTTTATTAATATGTAACTGATAAAAATTTATTCCAAATATTTTTTAGTGTAGTTATTGTTTATTTTTTTGGATCTGGCAGCTCCTCAAATGAAAAAAATAAAAATACAAACGTACACACTCAAAGATCCTTTTGTTACAGTGCTTTATATGTGCAGACATTCTGCTGCTTTAGGAATTTATTACCAAGAGGGCTTATTAGGAGAATAACAACTGACATTCACCAAACTGTCAATAATAAAATAAAAAGTTCTTGCTTATTTTTTTATAGAGTTTGACACATTGGTGTAGTCAGTTGATGATAATATGGACTAACAAGGCCTCTTGCTTTCATTCGCCTTAAGTTTTTGTACATTGTTTTGTATAAAAATCGTATTTTGTTTTGTAAATTAAGTCAAAAAATCTTTAATTTTATTTATTTTACGTTACTAAATAAAAATTTTTGTTAATAAAAACTTTTTTTTATTTAAAATCGATTATTTTGAGTTAAAAACTGTGTTTCCTAAGTACATACGAAACTTTTTATGTGCGTATTACACATCCCGCTTTCAAATAGTTGTTTATTTAAAAATCCCGCTTTTTGGCCGTATTTTTGTCAAAATCCCGCTTTTTGAACGATCGTGTCCCGCTTTTTGTAAAAAGCTTCTGGTCACGTTAAGTATGATATACCAACAATGCAAACAACATAACCAATTCAACATTGATAAACATTTGCTTTTTATACCCTTTACCAAAAAAATGGTAAAAGGGTATATACATACATATAGGTTTGTCATTCCGTTTGTAATTTCTATAATATCAATAAGCGACCCATAAAGTATATATATATTCTGGATCCTTATGCATAGGGAAGACGAATAAGCGATGTCCGTCTGTCTGTACGTGAAATCGGTTTTCCGAAGCTCCCAGAAAAGCTAGAGACTTCGTTCTTAGACTGGTGTGTCAGGAATTTTCCAAAATATATTGGTATTGAAATTCAGCAAAATCGAGCAGACGATTACAGAGCTGGAAAACTTAAACTTTTAAACAAATTTTTATTTTTTTAATAAATAAACTTATTCTACACTTCAGTACGACTAAAATTGGAATTTTAAATTAAAAAAATATAAAAAAATTAAAAAGACGTTTCCAGAGTTGGAAAACTTTAACTTTTTCTGGTATATAAAACTAATTATTTCTTTGTTTATTATATATATTCTATATTTAAAAAAAGAAATAAATTAATATTAAGAAACAGAAAATTTAGAAATATGGTTTCAGGTTGGAGATTGAAAAAAAGTTTCGGAAAAAATAACTAAAAAAATTATTGTTTGCATTTAAACATATATCATGTTTTAGGAAAATCATTAATCAAGATTTTTTTATACATGTTTAATTTTTTATGGATATCTAATTGAAGTATAAACGAAGGTTTGTGCTTATTGTGCTCTCAGCACAATAACTTAATTTTTAGTAAATGGAGATAAAACTAAAATTTATCGCTAAAGATAAATTAAAGGACATGTTCCGTTTCATTTTCCTGATACCTTTCCTTTCTGAGAACAAATTAAAAAAAAAATCCTGTAGAAATAAAACGTTTAAATAAAATATTCAACTATTGCTAATATCGAAAATAAAATAATTGAATCAAATTCTTTAATCGAAAAATACTGAAAGGTCACTTATTATTAATTGCTTTAGTGAAAAAAGAAATAAATTTTTTCGGAAAATAAATATATATGTACGTATGTGTCTGTATATAATATATATGTACGTACGTTGATAAAGGGTATATAAGATTCGGCACAGCCGAATATAACACTCTTACTTTATTTATTGCACTGTTTTTGTATCATGATGTACATCAAAAACAACTGTAAATTAAAAAAAAACTTGCCTTTGTTGATAGGAATGAACGAATTCAAACACAATGATTTCTTGCTTTTTGTACTTCAATGTTAATCAAAATGTTGTGTGTTGAATGGAAAAGGCAAGTACACGAGTTGACAAGTTTGATTCGAGTTATGAAAAAAATATGCGAGTGTTCAACCTGCAAGTGGTTCGATTGCCTAAAAATGAACAACGCAAATAAAAGTTTGAACAAGTTTGATTTATTAATTCATTCCCAGTTTAAAGAAGATTATTTTTATGTAACTAGCAGTTGTCACTGGGTAACAAAGGAATAAAACCACAAATTTTATAGAATTTTTCTTTGCAAAAGAACTGGTAATTAACTACTAATGGCACTTGTAATTTTCTAAACACACAATGCTAATTTGAGCATTAACATGTTATAGGAAAGTTTGCGGTTGGGAACTAGTGGTGGTGTCCTCTGTACTAGTAAAATACCAGTTGGACACTAGTTCGATCTCCTGCAGGGTATCTAGAAGGTTGTGATAGTAATGTTGTTCTTAGTAGTGTATAAATAAAAAAATTCAAAGATCTCTAACTATTTTTTTTTAATAAAAATAATAATGTTCAATACTCTTATCTGATATGCTGTTTTTTGTGATTTTAGTTAACTTTTTCATTTATGTAATTAAAATAAAAAATTCAAACACACATCGACATTCATTAATAAACTTTTCTCACACTAAATAATGTTTTTTATTTGAATTTGTTTTATATGCATAAATATGGCCCCTTTCAGATTAGCAACTTTAATTGCGCAAGTATAATTGTAATTTTTATTTATTTTCTTTTGAACTTGCTTTTATGTTCACATTCAGCAACTTTGTTGAGCAAGTTTAATTTTCTTATGCTCGAATTTTCTTAATTTGTTGACGTTTTGTTTCATTTCTGTATTCATTGTAATTGTGAAAGTGATTTGAAATTTGGTCTATACAATGGAAGTTGAAGAAAAAGATAATTTAGTTAAAGATATACTTGAATGTACATAATTGCCAAGTACAAGTACAGAATTGCCAAGTACAAGCAAGTATGTACTCAAGTCTCGGCAATTATTTCCCCTTCAACCCGACCTTTCCTCTCACACCCACAAATACAAGACTTGCTCAAGTAAAGTTGCCTAATCTGAAAGGGGCCTATGTTTATTTATACATTGTAAAGTTTTGAACTTACCAGTCTATGTAGAATTGCATCTACACAAACAAAAGTTTTGTTTAAAATCATAATTTTAAGTTCAGCAAGCCGACATATTGGCCGCCGCCGGGAGCATGCTGTATTAGCCGCCGCCGCCGATCAAAAGGCCTCGGCCTGTAAGTCTGTTTCTCATACTTTTGTATTTATTGACTCATCCCTGTTATTTTTTCCTCATGTAATTGTTTTGCTATATTTAATTTTAGTTTGCTTTTAGGTTTGCATTTATTTAATTTGTTATTACCTTGTTTTTTATAGTTTGTATTATTTTTCTTTTCAAGGATGTTTCTGCAATAATGTCAAGGATAATTTTGTTAATTATGTTGCATATACATACATATGTATGTATGTACATACATATATTAGAGTGGGTCAATTTTTTTCTCGACCGAGCGGTTGTCAAAATCGTAATCTACATCAAATTCTAAGAATGCTTGCCCAAGAAACCATGGGTCTAACATCAAAATCGAGCTTCCCATTTTTAACGAGAAATTTTTGTTTTCGTATATGAACATTTTTTTTAATTTGCCTAAATTGTATTGAATATTAAATACTTAAAGAAAAACTTATCGTTAAAAATGGGAAGCTCGATTTTGATTTTAGACCCATGGTTCCTTGGGCACACCTTCTTAGAATTCATCGTATATTACGATTTTGACAACCGCATCGTGAATTTTTTTTAGTCCATACAAATTGACCCACTCTAATGTTCATACATACATACATACATACATACAGTACTGTGCAGAACAAAAGCAACAAAAACCCTATTTGACTTAAAATTTAAATATTTTAGATAGTTGATTATTTCAAGCAGCCCTTTTAACAAACTTTTGTAGGCATTTATACTAGAAAACCAATTCACATTTTAATTTTTCAATATTGATATTTCCTGAAATTGTGCAGAACAATAGCAACAAAATGGAAAATGTCATAATTATCAAACTCATAAAGCGCTATAATTCCAAAGTCCAACAGGCTTAACAGTACTTATTAGTCCTTATATTAAATATTAAAATGCCTTTCTCAATGTTATTGCTGCTGCTTCATTTAGCAAGAAGGGGAAAGAGTCTAAATACATTAGGTAAGCGGCTGTTAATTATTTAAAAGTGTAATAAAAATATATTTCTAATTTGCTGATGGATAGGTCGGCAGAATAATTACGTATTGTGCAGTTTTGTGTACCACCACGAAAAACTTCCGCAGCTTATCATAGCAAAATGCATTTCAAATAATCCGAAAGCTCGTTTGCTGTTTCTAGTGAGGTATAATACCTCGAAATTTGAGTGTGCATTATTGCACAACTCGAAACCGTGCTAGGGAAGACAATTGAAAAAGTTACATACTAAGAAAATACTATAGTTGACCAAGACGTAGATAATTAAAAAAACCCAGGCAAATCTTATATTTAATTCACACAATTTTATTATTTTTTTTGCTTAAAACGGAGTTTAGTAAAACACACCGTAATTGAATCCTAATAAAATGGGAAACCGATGTGCTTATTGAAGAATTCAAGTTCCATATATCGAATTGGTATGTATATCATCTCTTCAATGCGGCGCTAGCCTAGCAAACAGTTTTCGCCACGACATTTTAAAATGAGTTTAAAGCATAACAGCGGTTAGGTGATGGTGATGTCTTATTTTCCGGCGCATAAAGTTTGACCATTCCCAAAAATCAAAAAAATAAATATCCTTGAAATAAAAATTAATTGGCATTTCGATTGGAATATGACACTTTTATGGGTGTTTCAATGTGGTAGTATTCCATAACATGCTTGGAGGTTGGGCAAAAAAAAATTCAGGAAAATTAATTTAATTAAAATCCTTGCTTTACCGACAAACGCATCGCAAACTTCTTTGCAAGATTCCGCAGAAGTGTTTTCGGAAAATGGATCCTAAATTGCAACGAACACTTCAAATTTCCATTAACTTTGAGAAAATGTATTCCTTAATGCAGAGGTTCTCACAACCTCTTTCTTCGGGGACCCCTTCAGAAATTTTAATAGTAGCACGGCCTACCGCAATGCGAAATATACGTTTTACATTTATTATACAAAAGCCATATTACTAAATCTTATTAATATTAACTTTTGAGGAATCATAACAATATTTGCCTTAATGCATAATAAATAATCAGGTATGTGATGGAAAACGATCGTTTTTAAAACGATTTCAAAACAATCGTTTTGAAAAGGTGTGATGAATTCAGATCGATTTTGAGTATCATTTTCGGGCTAATTTTAAACTACCAACTTCTAAAACGCACACTAGAATATAAAATATAAACCACATAATGGGGCTGTGAAAAGAAATTTATCAACATTTTTTGGAAAAACTATTAAAAACAAGTTTTAAAATTATTGACAAAACGACTATAGGAAACATATCACACCTTTAATCGTTTTCAAATTGTTTTTGTGCCCAAATCGTTTTTCATCACATACCTGAATATTTATGAATTTATCCATCGTTGATATGCACGTATTATGAAAAAACTATACAAAAAGGATTAATTTGTTTGCTTTTGTTATGCACAGCTTCATATCAAAGTCTGCACTATTTTAGATAACTTTTGAAAACCCAGTTTTTGTAAGAACTATTTTATTCAATACGATAGATAGGGCATATAAATACAAATAAATTATGGCCAGAGTTTTTGTTGCATATGATGTACATACATATATTCTGAAATAATCGTCTCCCATTTATTTTTGCAGAGTTTGTTGCTTTTGTTTTGCACAATACTGTACATACGTACATACCCAGCTAGCATTTTGTATCATAATCGAATCTGTTGCGAATCAGCTTGACGGGAAATATAACCGCATATGAGTTAATTTTTCGATCATAAATGATACTCCCGTTGTGAGAAAATGGTACCCTACAGATGAATCATACCAAGGAATCATTTATGATACGATTTGCTGATTAATTTTTGAGTAATTTTCTGGTAGTATTAAATCATTAAATCACCTTTTTGCTGTTTCTTTGCATTTTGTTCCTCTATTTTCAATAAATCAAAATTTGATCATATAGATGAATCATAACTGAATCCTTTTTCAATCACCCAAGTGATAAATCAGTTGTTAATCATCAAAAGTGATCTGAGGAGAATCATATAAGAGATTTTTGCAAAAAATGATCACCCAAATGCTAGCTGGGTATATGCATGTAGATATGGATGTACCCAGCCAGCAATTTTTGAAGTTTCCAATCAGATTTGAGTCCATTTCGAATCATTTTCACAATATTTAAAAAGCTAGAATATGCGGTCATTTTCTGATCGTCGGTAGAAAAACGTGACTTTTCTTGATAAGTCATTTATGAGTCTTTGTATATATTAGTTTAGAGTATTTTTCAATACCTTTTCTAGTATTATTTAAAGTCTTTTTCGAATGGTTTTCTGATCACTTGTGTATATTGGTCTTATTACACTTCATTTGTGACTCTTTCGAATTGTCATTCAGTCATGTTTATAATCTATTACGAGTCTTTTGTGAGAAATTTATCAGTCTGTTTAGGAGTATTTTTATTGTCAATTATCACTCAGATTTCTATTCATTTGGGAATACACAAAGGTTTCCCCGTTATACTTCAAAAACCGTATCAAGCGGTGTTTAATCATCTATCTGCGTAAAATATGATCATTATCACTCAGATTTTTATTCATTTGGATATACGCAAAGGTTGCCCCCCCCCCCCGTTATACGCGTTAGTATGAGTGTTGAAAACCGTTAGTTTATTTATTTACTATGTGAGAATATGTAAAGATAGAGAAAGCACAAAATATCGCTCTGGGAGATAGTCTAAGACGAGAAAATTTAATAATAAAGCAGTTCAACTTTTAAAAGTCCAATTGTTTATGTTTATATATTTTATCGCGAATAGTTTAGCCCAAGGCGAATTCAGTATCAGGTGACCTCTTCCGGCCGGCTGATTATCAGCTATTTATGCCAAATTGTGCAATTCGAACCAAAATGGCAAAATTTGCTTAGAAATCTTCTGACAGATTGGTTTTGTAGCATTGCAAACTACGTGTTGTTTTTTGTGTTGTAAAATTGTTGTAGGGAAGAGTTCACCTGGTACTGAATTCGCCTTGGTTTACCCATGTGGCTTGCATGTTACAAAATACACACATTTCTTATCAGCTGTTTTTTTTTTTGTTTACAAAGTTTTATAATAGGTCCTTTTGGTTACTTTTCCAGTAAAATCCAGTAGATGAGTAAATTTTGGGTAATTTTAAAATGTTACTCCCCGAGAATGTCTCTTGCACAAAAACGCTCGCGAACGGAAAAATTGCCAAAATTTGCAGATTAATCAAAGCAGCTGATCATAGTTTTGTATATGTGTTTTTTTGACTACCCATCAAATATGTACATGTTTTGGTTAATTGAAGCATTCATTTTTATAATTACAAATTTGAAGCGATATATGTATATTTCTAAAATAGAAAGAAGTTCTGTGAAAGGTTTAGCTTGTATTTGGTTTTTAGTTTTTATTCTGGGTAAATGGCATACGAAAATACATCATTATTTGATTTCTGATAGTCGTTAGCCTGAATAGTATGCAGAACTAAGTATTCTCTAAAAAAATTAAAGTAAGGAACACAAATAAATTTAATTTAAAAACTGATAAAAACGATTATTATTCTTTAATTTGTTTCACATTGAACATAATAATTTTTCAGTTTTTTTTGTTAAACTTTTACTTTGGGTTTTCTTCTTTTAAATGTTTTTATTAAAAAATTTATAATTTGTATTTGTTTATTTAATTGATTCATATGTTTTTCTCATCTGCTGGATTTTACTGGCAAAAGTTTGTCCCGTAAAAATTTACTGAATCTCAGTCAACAACTGTCAATTTACTCTCTCAATTGGCACTCTTTTGCAAATTTATGTGTAAACGAATCAGTGATGCCAACTTTTTTGGCTCTAAGAGCACATCATTATTTAAAAACAGCACTAAAAGGCGTAATTTTGAAATCTAAAAAGCGTAAAAAGCACTAATGTGAAAAACGAGATAATATTGAAACGAGTGAAGTTTAAAAATATTTAATATTTTCTAAGCTATTCTCTATTTCGGCAATAGTATCATATTTACTGAAATATATCCGACGAAGAAGTTATGAGTTACTCTGAAAAAATAAATACACCAAGTTTTTCTTAAAATAATTTTAAGAAATACACAAATTTCTTAAAAGTACTGCTTAGTGCTTTTTCTTAGTTTGGCACTAACGCTCAAAATTTGACGTTTTGAGTCTTCAAAAAGCACTAAAAATAGTGCTAAAAGCACCGTTGGAATCGCTGAAACGAATGCATTTCAGTAAAATCTAGTGCAAATTTAGTAGGATTTTGTCGGACGTATAAAACGCTACTATTTTCTTTATTTATTATATTTATTTTTATAAATTATTATAAAATTATTATAAATTTAATTTAAATTACTAGGAAGGATACATTTGCCTTTAATTAAGCGCTCACTTTACGGTAAGCTAAAGTGGTACTGATGAACAACTTTTTATACGTCTGATAAAATCCTACTGTTAACTTACTTTAGTTAATCCTGCCGTTAGTTAAAGGCAGGATTTTTTCGGATCGATAAATGGCCTTTTCATTTATTATTTGTTTATACATTAAATATTATTATTATAAATAAATCAAGTGTGAAAAAAGGGAAGCTGTAATGATGCAAAGCTATTTATCGGGCAGACAAAATCCTACCTTAAAATATCGTAGTTTTTATGGAACAACGCATTGCTGATGGCACGAATGGTAAAGTTAAATACACCATTGAAAATACACGGCTTGAAAAAATATGTATGTATTTCAAATTGTGTACTTTTTTATGTTGTCTTAGGAGAAAATACGAAAATATGCAAAATACTACAAAAGAGTCCTTTTTTAGACACGGTCCAGTTCTCGAGATGTCATCTCTAGACCATTCAAATATTTTGAGAATACTCATTAGAAAGATCGACAATTAATTTAAGAGGAGTAACAACAAATTTTTTCTGTGAGTTTCTCTAGTAAATATTTAAGAAAAAAAAAAATGCTGTTCATGGATATTCAATTTTGTTAATTTCCAATTGCCTGGAGTGTATCGAAAAAATACCATCCTTCATCAAAAAAATAATTCTATTTTCACCACTGACTTTTAAAGACATACATATGTATGTACATATATCTGTCGTTATTCGTGGAGTTACTTCTTAAATATCATTAACTATTTGTTTACTTTTAATTACTTTCTGACTGAACCATAAAATATGTAATACATTGACAAACAAAAAATTTGCAATTAAATTTCTATACATACATGTATATGTACATATGTATATGTATCTATAAACATTCATATTATATATGGATTTTATTTAAATAAATCTAAAACACGCAATCCATGTGCTACATTCATAAATAACGAAAATAAATTAATTTTAAGATATGACTTATAAAAGTGGTTGACATATGGATATACATATTCTTACATATATAATAGTTTAAACGCGACTGTTTATCTAAACGGGGTCATCACAGGGCAGTACGAAAATATTTCGAAATATTCTTAATTTATACCTACGTTCTTATACTGAGATAAAATTGATTAGAAAAATTTACTTGATTATGACAAATAGGCTGCTGGCAAGTAAAAATAAAATTATAGTCCACCTCACTTGGGTCCAATTACAATGATCCCTTTGTGCTACCAGTAAGTTGAAAAGAAGATAGATAGATAGATGAAGAGAGAGAGAGAGATAGAGAGAGATAGAGAGAGATAGAGAGATATAGAGAGAGAGAGAGATAGAGAGAGACAGAGAGGGTGGAGGGAGGAGGGCGATATGGGTAGAAGTAGAAGAGAGATAATAGTTAATTTACAGAAGGTAAGAGTGGGTGAAAATGAGGGGGAGTCAGCGGTTATACCAGGCACTGTTTCTAAGTTTCTAATATAAAGGCTCAACTTTTTGAGGTCGATTTTCGATAACTCAGATAGGCTACTGAAGGATATTCTGCCAAGGAGGTGCAGACGGAGATCCTCCAGAGCGGGACAAAAACATAGGGGATACAGGATACTTCCCTCCTCTTCCTCGTCATTGCGTGAGACCCATGCGTTTAGCATGGTTTCCGAAGGTACAATGGCCGGTCAATGTGGCCACGAGGTTCCTATTGAAGTTCATGGGATTTTTCGTTCTATGGGAGTTTATTCGAGGCAAGAGGGTTATCGCTATTGCACAAGTGGGCTCATTGCGCCATCTGTCTAATTCAAGAAAGGTAACATTGTATCGTCTCCAATAGGATGAGAGTGGGAGACCACATAGATTGTCGATATCGTCTTCTTTTAATAGGGTTCCCCTCTTTGCCAGTTCAAATGCAACTACATATGTTGCCTGAAATAGTCCCGTGTCCACGCAGCCAGTTTAATAAGATATTTGAGTGCTGCGCTACTCTATCCAGGGCTTTGCGACATTCTTGGACACACCTTGAATTTTTCTTACCGCACATTCTTTAAAAAAAACAAGAATTAACTTTACTTCTCAAACGTTTTTGTATGAAGAAACTGATGCAATCGCCAAACAGTGACGTGTACAGCAAAACAATACATATTAAACCTAAAAATAGTGGATATGGAGCAAAATGAATGCTTAATATCTCAGAAACCATAGCACATCATTCATAAGAAACTGTTCTTCCTGACAAAGAGTTGGATTTCGCCTTACCAGCATGGTTTCTATGCTGGAAGGTCTACTGTAACGAATCTGTTGCTATTTAAGGAATACTGTTTAGAGGCCCTGGTTAACGGCGCCCAAGTTGAGGTGATTTATACTGACTTTTCAAAAGCTTTTGATAAATTATCGCATTCGGTCTTATTATCTAAATTGAAGTTAATGGGGTTCCATTCTAATTTCTTAGTCTGGATTACGTCTTACTTGTCCAATAGAACTTGTTCCGTTAATATTGAAGGTTATAGTTCTGTGCCTTATCTGCAAATGTCGAGTGTACCTCAGGGTAGTATACTCGGTCCTTTATTGTTCAACCTCTTTATTAACGATATCGGTAGTTGTTTCTTGAAATCAAATTATTTATTATATGCTGATGATTTAAAATTTTTCTTAAAATTAGATTCGATTCATGATGCCCAAATTATTCAAACTGAGCTCTATAATCTTAGTGAGTGGTGTCGCCTAAATAGTTTAAGTCTGAACATTAATAAATGTGTGCATGTTTCCTTCTATAGGTCTGTTGCCCCCAGTGTTGTAGCCTTTTATATTGATGGTGTAGTGTTGAATACCTCTAATCTTAAGCTTGACTTAGGCGTTATATTTGATAACTCCTTGTCGTTTGATGCTCATGTTGAGTATTTACTTCCTAAAGCATATAAAATACTGGGTTTTCTGAAGAGAACTTGTTCTGAGTTTGCTGATCCATACACTCTGAAATATATCTATACGTCTTTTGTTAGGTCTAAACTAGAATATGCTGCTGTTATTTGGAATCCCCATGTCTCTAATCGTATTGCTCGTATAGAGAGAGTTCAACGCATTTTCGTCAAATATGCTACGCGCTCGTTACTTTATTTATCATCCGTTCCATATGAATCTAAATGCTTGTTTATTGGTCTACGTACTTTGGCGTCTCGTAGAAAAGTTCAATCTGCCTTGCTGTTATATGATATTATCAATGGTTCTATTGATTGCCCTGATTTGCTTTATGCCATACGGTTTTACATACCTCCCAGGAATATGAGGTTCGCTAAACTTTTCGATGTTCCATTTCATCGTACAGATTATTCTCGTAATGGTACCTTATCACGTACATTCTCTTTCTTGAACGAAATAAATTATAATATTCAAAAAGATTCAAAATCTTTTATCGAATTTAGCACTGAAAAATCAGAGTTTAAATTGCTTCTTTTTAGTTTATTGAAATAACTGTGATCTCAAAACTGTTTAATTGTTTAATTTAATTGTAAACTTTTCAAAGTAATATTGTATATATGTATATATATGTTTATCCGTGATAGATTTCTTTTTTCTTTTTTAATACAAATTTTATAAACAACCTTAGTATTAGTTCCTTATCTTTGAATGTTATCTTAGTCTGTAAGGATTATTTGTCCATTGACTGAACTACAATAAATAAAATAAATAAATAAAAAAATTTCGTGAAACGCGTTTTTGATTCAGAAAGAGGGTATTCAAAATATATACTTATATTCCATACCTAACTCATTTTTTTTAAGAATGATCGGTGGAGCAAAACTATTCTGTGTCAACGAATTGTCAAATTTGTATTGTAAGCCGAAATTTTAATGGCTAATAATAATTTTGTTAATAATTTGGCTTTCAATGCACTATTTTTATTTTATTTGCCCTCGATTTGCAAAAATAAAAAAAAAACATTCATATGTGTGTATTTAGTTTTAGCTGAACGAAGTGTATAAACTTCAACAATAAAAATTGATACAATGCTTTTTGTCCAATTCAAATATAAAATTTATTTAAATTTATGTATTTGGTTTAATCTTTTGGAAAAGGTTTTTATAAGAATGAAATAGAAAGACACACGCAGATTGCATATACATACATAGAAGCAATGATTAATTTCTTGAAAAAAAAAAGACGGCTTAAATAGGGTATAGGTCCTCCTCGCAGAAATAAATAAAAAAAACCATCCTATCTGATAGAAAATTAAAAAATAAGAAGAAAAAATTAAATAAAAATATTGGCAATTCATATTACAAGCATCGAATTTTCTATCGAAGAGAACTTAGCTTTCGATGAAGTATTTTAGTATAAAAAATTATTTTAAACGATTGTTTTTTATTTTTAGGTAAAGTTGTTGCAAATTTTAAAAATCACTTTGAGTGACATTCACAATAGGGACATTTTTTTGTCGAATGCTCGTCATAATACCAAATAAAAATTCGTTCGTTCAGTACTTTCGACTACAGTCGTAGATCGAAAGTTGCTCATAATAAGGGCCTATATCATCTCAGAATTAAGCAAAACCGCTTTAAATAATTGCAATTTACATTTCGATCAATGTGCACACTTAATTTTTTTTATTTCGGTAGAATCGACAAAAAAAAATCGGTAGATTTGAATGAAATTCGGTAGAAAATATTTTTATTCAAAGAAACATAAAAATAACAATTCAAAGAAACATAAAAAATAACAAAATATGTTTATGTACTTATATATAAAGAGTAAGTGCAAGGAGTATCAAATTAAACAGGTTCCAAAAGCGCATTTAAAACTTCACATGTGATTGGAAATTAAACTGCCATATACATAAATAACAGGAATTCAGTTTTTGTACATACTGTGAGCGTCAAAATAAAGTAAACACCATAGAATCTTTTAAAAAAAGTTTTATTAAATATGCTTAAAGAATAGAGATTAAAAAAATATGTTACATAATTGATTAATAACTAAAGCAAAAAGAATTTATTAACAAAAAACTGAAAAACTAAAGAACTTAAAAAATTAATGCACTTTAAATAAAAATGTACAACATTTTTCGCATCAAAATAAAGTCAACAGTGGCATCATCCAATGCAAAAACCTTTGCATTGCAAAAGTAGTGGCAACTATTGTTAATTTTTTTTGAAAGTATAACACGGGAAATACCCTTTTAAGTAGTTGCAAGTTTCAAGTTTATTGTTGAAAGAGGTGTTATAGCGAAAAACTCACAATGGGAAGACAAACTTCAGTTGAGACTCGTGAAATCATATTAGATTTACACAGAAAAGGAAAATCCTTGCGTGAAATATGAGAAATCGTTGGAAGGCACCACTGTACAATAAAAAAAATCATAGACAAGTTTGCCAAACACAATACTCTTGAAAACTTACCCGGTGCAGGACGGCCAAAGCGCTTAACAGAAACTGAAGTAAGAGCAATAGTAAGAGAGGTAAAGGCAAATCCAGCTTCCAGTGCTGTAAAAATAGCTGAAAATATTGCAAAAAATTGTCGAAAGCCAGTAAGTGCAAGTACCGTCAGAAGATCTCTACATCAAAATGGCTTACATGGAAGAGTACCACGTAAAAAATGCTTCATATCAAAGGTTAACCAAGGCAAACGTTTAAATTTCGCCAAAAAATATATAAACCAACCTCAAACTTTTTGGAATAACATTCTTTTCACCGATGAAAGCAAGTTTGAGATATTTGGTATAAAAAAACCACCTAAAATATGGCGAAATAAAAACGAAGCCTTCAGCAATAAAAATGTAACAAAGACGGTAAAACACGGTGGAGGATCAGTGGTCTGGGGATCTATGGCGGCATCAGGGGTTGGTAATCTAGTATTTATAGAAACTACGATGAAAAATGAGGATTATTTAGATATTTTAAAGCAAAATGTACCCCCAAGTGTAGAGAAATTAAAGTTATCTCAGAATTGGATGTTTCAACAGGACAATGATCCTAAGCATTCCTCCAAAATTGTAAAAGAGTGGTTGCTTTATCATTGTCCAAAAACTCTGGATCATCCACCACAATCCCCAGACCTTAATCCCATCGAGCAGCTGTGGGAATATCTCGATAAAAAAATTAGAGATAGAAATATTTCCAGCAAGGATCACCTGAAGGCAGTTTTACAGGACGAATGGAATAAAATACCACCTGATTTCACGAAAAAACTTGTTGATTCCATGCCTAGAAGATTATCAGCTGTTATAAAGTCAAAAGGATTACAAAAAAAATATTAAATACAATTTTTTAGACAATTCTTATATATCTGTTGACTTTATTTTGATGCGAAAAATGTGGTACATTTTTATTTAAAGTGCATTAATTTTTTAAGTTCTTTAGTTTTTCAGTTTTTTGTTAATGAATTCTTTTTTGCTTTAGTTATTAATCAATTATGTAACATATTTTTTTAATCTCTATTCTTTAAGCATATTTAATAAAACTTTTTTTACAAGATTCTATGGTGTTTACTTTATTTTGACGCTCACAGTAGGTGATATAAAGGTACTAAAATAACTTTTATTTGACAAACATTTGCTACTACAAAGATTATATGTAAGATCCATTTATGAATTTAAACTTTTGTGCAAAAATTATTAAATCATTGGGAGGAATAAATATTGCAACCCCAAGGCACAATTCTATGTTCTGTTTTAATGATTTTCATGGCAGAAAATGACCGCTCTGCGGCCGCACTGCTATGTGCCAAAATATCCAATTTACACATATATCGACTTAAATTACTAAATAACAATTCGTTACCCTACGTCTCGACTAGCAATAAATATGTGGACATATATTGCAGCAGTTGTCAAAATTATATTATTGCTAGTGGAGACAGCTCATTGCAGGAACTTGCAATATATGTTGCAATAATTGTCAACGCATTTTCGTTAACAATTATTGCAAGCGTGAAACGTCAAACTCGGTGTTAATTTATGTTCGAATTTTCTGTATTACATTTGACATTTATGTAATATTAGTGAAATTGGGAAAATATACGTATGAATGTATAATAAAATAGGAAAATAGTCTCTTAAAAACGTGTGTAGGGAAATATATTGTATTATTATAAGTTAATACATATAAAAATTTGATCGATTAACCAGATATTTACAAGTGAATTATATTTTTATTCTGCACATTTCTTGTTGACTTTTTCCATATTGTGGCTGCGATTTACCATAGCCTTAACATAAGTAAAGCAATCAGCAATATTGTTCTGTTATTCTGCCGGCGTTATTGCTATATTGCCAACATTATTATTGCTAGTGGAGAAGGGGGGTTATGGGTGATCAACTTGATCTTGTAGCATCATTGTTAATCAAAATGTTCGTTCAATATTCGGTAGATTTCAGGCCTTGTTCGGTAGAATTGGTAGATCGTTAAATTCACAAACATATTCGGTAGAATCTACGAAACGAAAACAAGTAGACAAAAACGGACAACAAAAATATAAATAAATATTAGTGAACAATTTTATACTACATATGTACAAATAAAAAAAAAGAGTCAATCACCTGAAATTTTTCACAGACTTTAGACCTTGACAAAAACAAATTTTAAAAGAAAGAATTTAAAATAATGACAACATTTTCTTGACATAAAAATTTTAACAAAGATTACGCGTTAATTTGACAAAAAAGGGCGCGTAGATTCCTCGTTTTGCTATCGAAATATTTGGTACAGGTTCTTGTCGTTGTACATACATACATATGTATGTATGTACATATTTTATTTACTTTACTTGTCGTTTTCTTCTCTATGACAGATGTTGCAATTTTCTTTTATTTAATTTTTATTTTAACAAGTTCAACGTTTTAATGAATTTAAAAATCTAATAAACAAAGACTACTAAAAAAAAAATAAAAAAAATTAATGTCTGGCTTTAAGCCAACATGCAATAATTTTGAACACACAAGCTCTACGTAAAGTACTTAAACAAGTCGCTATATATGTATATAAAAACAAAAACGCAGCAACAACCAAGTTACAATGGCACCTGATGCAATCATTTCGAAATTGTTGGTTCATTTAATTTATTATTTTTTGATTTTACATTATTATTCTTCATTCAACTTAAGACATTGTTTTCTTACGTTATAGACATACATACATATGTACATACTCGTATATGCATATAACATCTATATTAGAGTTCGACCGATTAATCGGCTTCGGCCTTCGGCCAAAAATTGGTAATCGGCCAACATTCGGCCTATGGCAAAAATCGGCCGATTAGCCGAAGCCGGATATTTTTCATTCCAAGCTTGGAAAATAAAATTATGTTTGGTCGTTGCTCGCCGAAAGTTTCTATTGTGTTTAACGTTTTGAAAGGGTTGCTTTGAAATACAACTCTGTTGCTTTCTATTTTCTTTTACTTGGACGTTCTTGTGAGTGATCATATGAAAAAGCAATCTAGAAATTGCAAAATAGTTTTATTTTTCTTGTTATGTATCCAATAGATATTACAGCTATTTCAGTGATATCAAAAAAACAAACTTTTTTCTTTATTCATATAAAACGTAAGTATCATTTTTAAAATTTAAATCATTCGGCTTCGGCTTCGGTTTTGGCCGAAGTTTAGGATTTTAGCCGAAGTTCGGCTTCGGCTTCGGCCAAAAAAACGCCTTCGGTCGATCTCTAATCTACATATACATATCGCCCATTTACTCAAAGAATGTCATAACTAAAAAAGAACAATTTTGCCAGAAAATGCGTTTCAAGTTTTCAATTTACACACAACTTAATGGAAAAAGAAAATTTTATTTTTCTCTCAACGAGTTGAGTAGAAAAGGTATTAGTATGAAATTTTTACACAATCAGGTATGTGATGAAAAACGATTTGGACACAAAACCAATTTGAAAACGATAAAAGGTGTGATATGTTTCCTATAGTCGTTTTTTCCAATAATTTTAAAACATGTCTTCAATAGCTTTTCCAGACATTTTTGATAATTTTCTTTTCACAGCCCTATAATATGGTTTATATTTTATCTTCTCGTGTGCTTTTTAGAAGTCAGTAGTTTAATATAAGCTCAAAAATGATACTTAAAATCGATCGGAATTCATCACACCTTTACAAAATGATTGTTTTGAAATCGTTTTGAAAACTATCGTTTTCCATCACTTACCAGAATATGAAAAACGAAATGAGGATTAATTCTACATCATTAACTAAATATGTAATTAAAAAAAATATAGTTACAAATTTAACATTCAGTGCCTCGTTTCTATAAGGAATGTGAGAACTTTTCGAATCGAAAAAATTGTTATCATCCTGTGAAAAACAGGGTGAGTAAGAAAAAAACTGTATTTGTTGATATTTTTTGTAAGTTTATATAAATTTTTATATGAATAACCCTGTGTAAAATAGGACAACCAATATAATAATTTACTTTTTCTCGATGCGAGAACTTCTCACAAGTTACAGAAATGGGGTACAGGTATGTGATGAAAATTGGAAAAATAATACAAAACAAAAAAATAATAAAAACGATTTACGTACCTTTTCACAATGTATGGTTAAAAGATAACAGAGACTTTAACTGCAAGTTTTGTACGAAGAACTGTCAGTTAAAGTTCATGTTAACTCTTAACCATATCCCAGCAAAAAATAAATGAACGCGTTCAACATGAAGTAGTGTTTCATGATTTCTTGAGCATTTGTTTCTTCGAATGCATTCTGGAACGCATGCGACGAACTGGGTAATACATTGAAATTAATATCCAGAACAAGTAAGAGTGCTATATTCGGCTGTGCCGAATTTTATATACCCTTCACCAACGTACGTACATATATATAGTACACAGACACGTACATACATATTTGTTTTGTGAAAAAATTTATAATTTTTTTAAAGTTTCCATCTTTGGAGCTATAATTTTCATTTTTCAAATTTCATACACTAAACTTTTCTTTCAGAAGCATAAAATATATTAAATTTATAAAGAAAAAGAAAAAAATTTTTAGACCTATTTAATTTTACATAACACAAAAAGTGTAAGTTTTTCAACCCTGGAGTCATAATTTTGGATTTTTCTGATTATTGATACCAATCTAGTTCTTTAAAAAATACATAAAATATGTTAAGTGAAAAAAGCAAGAACGAAATAAGCAAAAACTTTAATTCCTTTAATATAAAAAAAAATCAGTTAAGTGCGACTTTGAATCGCGCGCGAAAGGAAGGTTTTTTGCTTTTTTGAAGTTTTTTTTCAGTTAAAACGATTTTTTCAGTTTTGTCGCTTTTTTCTCGTTTTGGCGATTTTGTCTGTTTTTGGAGGTTTTTTTCATTTTGGCGATTTTTTTTTCTGTTGTTGGGCTTTTCTTCATTTTGGAGATTTTTCTCATTTTGACGATTTTTTCTGTTTTTGGGTTTTTTTTCGCGATTTTTTTGGCGATTTTTTTGTTTTTTTTTCGTTTTGGTGATTTTTTTCATTTTGGCGATTTTTTTTTCATTTTGGCAATTTTTTTCTTTTTTTTATGTTTTTTTTCGTTTTGGTGATTTTTTTCATTTTGGTGATTTTTTTCATTTTGGGGATTTTTTTTTCATTTTGGCGATTTTTTTCTGTTTTTTAGTTTTTTTTTCGTTTTGGCGATTTTTTTTCTTTTTTTGGCGATTTTTTTTTCATTTTAGCGATTTTTTTCTGTTTTTTAGGTTTTTTTTTCGTTTTAGCGATATTTTTCATTTTGGCGATGTTTTTTTCATTTTAGCAATTTTTTCGTTTTTTTGCGATTTATTTTAGTCTTAGAAATTTTCTTTTAATTTAGTGCTTTTTTCATTTTGGCGATTTTTTTCTGTTTTTTGGGGTTTTTTTCGTTTTGGTGATTTTTTTCATTTTGGCGATTTTTTTTATCATTTTGGCGATTTTTTTCTGTTTTTAGGTTTTTTTTCGTTTTGGTGATTTTTTTCATTTTGGCGATTTTTTTTTTCATTTTGGCGATTTTCTTTCATTTTGGCGATTTATGTTTTCATTTTAGCAATTTTTCCGTTTTTTTGCGATTTATTTTAGTCTTAGAAATTTTTTTTTAATTTGGTGCTTTTTTTCGTTTTGGCGATTTTTTTTCTGTTATTTAAGTTTTTTCTTTTTTGGCGATTTTTTTCATTTTGGCGATTTTTTTCTGTTTTTTAGGGTTTTTTTCGTTTTGGCGATTTTTTTCATTTTGACGATTTTTTTCTGTTTTTTAGGGGTTTTTTTCGTTTTGGTGATTTTTTTCATTTTGGCGATTTTTTTTCATTTTGGCGATTTTTTCTGTTTTTTAGGTTTTTTTTCGTTTTGGCGATTTTTTTTTTCATTTTAGCATTTTTCCGTTTTTTTGCGATTTATTTTAGTTTTATAATTTTTTTTTTAATTTGGTGCTTTTTTTCGTTTCGGCGACTTTTTTTCTGTTTTTGGCTTTTTTTCATTTTGGCGATTTTTTTGTTTTTTGGGGTTTTTTTTTGTTTTGGCGATTTTTTTCATTTTGGCGATTTTTTTTTCATTTTGGCGATTTTTTCTGTTTTTTAGGGTTTTTTTCGTTTTGGTGATTTTTTTCATTATGGCGATTTTCATTTTGGCGATTTTCTTTCATTTTGGCGATTTTTGTTTTCATTTTAGCAATTTTTCCGTTTTTTTTTGCGATTTATTTTAGTCTTAGAATTTTTTTTTAATTTGGTGCTTTTTTCGTTTTGGCGATTTTTTCTTGTTTTTGGCGATTTTTTTCGGTTTGGCGATTTTATAATTTTTTATTTTTTCAGTTTTACCGTTTTTGAAAATTTCAAGAGTTTTGCTCTTACGGTTTCCAAGATACAGCAAATTGTCAAAATTACATAGTCAAAATTGCATTAACTGATGAAACACCCTTTAATTTAAATTTTTTTAAATTTTTGTGTTAATTTTTGTAGTCTGTATAAAAATACACTAACCTTACAAATTTCAAGTGTATATACATACAATTGTATATATACTACATGGGATTTTAAAATTTTTCGTTGCTCGTTTTGGAACACCCTTTAATTTCCAATTATCATGTATTTGTTGTTGTAGCGGCCAAAGGTCTACATACTGTGTCCAAATTTCAGGTCTGTAGCTCTTACGGTTCTCGAGAAAATACTAATATAGTTTTAGACATAGTTAATTTTACATAACACAAAAAGTTAAAGTTTTCCAACCCTGGAAACGTCTTTTTAATTTTTTTGTATTTTTTTAATTTAAAATTCCAATTTTAGTCGTACTGAAGTGTAAAATAAGGTTTTTTATTAAAAAAAAATAAAAATTTGTTTTCGGGAGTTACTTTTATATGGCAAAATGAAGTTTAAGTTTTCCAGCTCTGCAATCGTCTGCCCGATTTTGCTGAATTTCAATACCAATCTATTTTGGAAAATTTCTGACACACCAGTCCAAGAACGAAGTCTCTAGCTCTTCTGGGAGCTTCGGAAAACCGATTTCACGTACAGACAGACGGACAGACGGACAGACGGACAGACGGACAGACGGACATCGCTTATTCGTCTTCCCTATGCATAAGGATCCAGAATATATATATTATATGGGTCGCTTATTGATATTATAGAAATTACAAACGGAATGACAAACCTATTTACCATTTTTGTTGGTAAAGGGTATAAAAAAAGGCATCCAAAAACGGAATTAAATCGTCACATTGACACATTTGCATAAAACAAGTTTTATATCCAACAAATAACAAGAGTGCAATAGCTCAGTGGTAGAGAGTATGCCTGCACATTCAGAACAGCACGGTTGGTATCCTGGCTGCGAAAAAAGTTTTTTTTTTTCGTTTTGTATTTACGTGAAAAAGCGTCATCGAATCATGGGTTCTTGCATGGGTTCTAAGCACTCATTCGAATGATGAGCAGTTTTGCTAAATCATGCGTTCTGCACCTAAATCGAACCAATTTATTTGCAGTAGAACCCATGCATTAACTATTTCTTTTGCTGGGACATTGCGAAAAGGACGTTAGACACAAAACCAATTTGAAAACGATAAAAGGAGTGTTGTTTGTGTTTGCTATAGTCGTTTTGTCAATAATTTTAAAATATGTTTTTAATGGGTTTTCCAAAAATTTTTGATAAATTTCTTTTCATGGCCCTATTATATGGCTTATATTTTATCTTCTAGTGTGCTTTTTAGAACTCAGTAGTTAGAGATTGGCTCAAAAATGATACGCAAAATCGATCGGATTCATTACACCTTTTCAAAACGATTGTATTGGCCCCTATTATGAGCAACTTTCGATCTTCGACTGTAGTCGAAAGTACTTATCGAACGAATTTTCATTTGGTATTATGACGAGCATTCGACAAAAGATTTTCTTATTGTGAAAGTGATTTTTAAAATTTGCAAAAAATGTACCTAATAATAAAAAACAATTGTTTATAATGATTTTTTAAACTAAAATATTTTATCGTAACCTAAATTCTGTTCGATAAAAAATTCGTTGCTCAACGAAACTTTCGATCCTCATAATATGAATTGAACATTCGATTTTCGATGTTCAATAGCCACAGAATTATCGAAAATCGAATGCAACTCATAATAAGGGCCATTGAAATCGTTTTGAAAACGATCGTTTTCCATCACATTATTATTATTATTATTTTTCCAATTTCAATAATGTTTAACAAATGACGCATTTTTTCTTAAATACGTGTTTTTATTAAAAATTAATCATTTACATACTACATAAAAATTTTTTTTAATATACATTTCGATATACATATGTACCTATACATTCATATTTCGCGTAGGTGCTGTACATGAGAAGTCGTGTGACATTTTAAATATAATAATTACTAATTGTTTATCTTTTTTATTTTTATTTTATTTTATTTTATAATCACTATATTCTTTTGTCAGAAATTTTTATTTTCTTTTCTGCGGAACAAAGAAATTTCATCATAACTGCATACAAACAATAATACTATTTATGTAGAAAGTAAAAAGTAAAAAGAAAGATGTGTGATGAGTTGTTTACATCATGATCTCTTATTTTTTATATGCTAAACAGCTTTTTCGTTAATCAGCTAAATATTCACAAGTTGTACGTATTGATTTTAATGAAACATGAATCGAATCGTTTTCTTTGGTAAGTTTTCTAAAACTAATGAGCATAGAAAAGCACAATAAATTTTTTTTTTGAACTTAGTGTTCCAAATGGAACCCAAAATGGGAAAGGCACGTAGCGTGTAGGAGCTTCCTTCGGTAGCTGCACACGATCTATACCTTCGTATAGGAAGTAAGAATTTTTGTATAGTCTCTACCTGTTAAACTTATTAAAAACGTTTGTACCTGATAATGGACAAATACGAGTACCACAAGATAACTAACTGTACCAAGTGTGAGCGAGATGCAAAACTCTCTAAGGCCAAACAATGCACACAAGCCAAATCCCCTATTTGATGCCACTTTTTGAAAAATGTCATCGGTCACCCTGGTTACAATCATTTTTTTTATTAACATATGTGACGCGCAAAATAGAAAGGGACCTAAGGGTAAAACCCGGTTTTGTTCAGGAGAGCCATTTTAAAGATTTAAATACGTGTATCTTTGGTGTACCATCACTGAGCGTTTTGGTATTGGTCTCATTTGAAAGCGACACATCTCATGACGTTAGGAACGTGTTGGTCAAGCTTGAAAACGCGCGTAGGTCGTCCCTACCTCTTGTTTTGTGTAGTTGGTTTTTACTGTTTTCTACCTGTTTCCATGAGTTTGATATCAATTTTGCTCGCGTTTTTTCGAAGCCAGGTTTATTTTCTGAAAATATTAATTGTGATTTATAATAAATACCCATTTATAATTATTTTAAATCGTGAAGATCACTCTGTTAGTACGAAAATTTTTTCACATAACCTTAGAATCGTCGACTTCAATTTCATAAAACGCGCATATCTCTGGGAGGCAACACTTTTGGGGCATGGGATCGGTCTCATTCGATGCTCAGATGTTGTCCACATCAAAAAAAAAAGGAAAAATTTATTTTTTTACCCTTAGGTCCCTTTCTCTATACGCTGTCACATATACATATTTATTTAAAAAAATTTCCACAGACTTTTAGTTATGTACTCAAAAATCAAAGTTTTAATGTTTAAAAAAAAATTGTTCAGAGAAAAAAAAAATTGTTCTGAGTTCAGACAAACTACCGAAATGTCTTAACGAATTCGGTACGACAAGTCTGACTTCAGAAAAAGTCGAAACATTTGATTTGGGGGTAGGTATAGGTATACATACATACATATGTATGTATGTATCTGTGGTTTTCAAACTATGTTATCGGTCATGTCACAGAGTTAAATTCCGTTCGGAAACGGAATTGAATCCACATCAAGATGGTCAAGCCCTTGGTTGGTTTACGTGGCTGCCCGCTACACGCAGGCATTCAAGTAGAATCTAAATGATTCCTTTTTGAAAGGGCCACTACACTCATCGGTGTCAACCTATGTAGAACCGTATCTTAATATACTGATACGGTGATAGTTACTAGATCCAACCCGTCGCATTGAGATAAGGTCATTCAACCCAATCTGAGATAAATCTGAAAGATCGTCTAGTACATGACTTCCTAAGAATTTGTGTCTCGATAGATATAAAGTTGGACACTCGCAAAGAAAGTGGAAGATTGTCTCTTCTTTGTTTTCTTCACGACAACTCTGGCAGAACTCATTATAGGACAGGCCTATCCTACTAGAATGTCTGCCGAACGTCCAGTGCCCCGTCATGACTGCAACGAGCCTCGAGATGTCCCTACGGTTTCTATTTGTTAATTGTATTGAGCGCCTATCATTATAGCGAGGCCACATTTTCTTAGCAACCTTACACTTGGCTAAGTTGCGCCATCTGCATTCAGCCTTAAAGATATAGTGCTTGAATATAGCGCTTCTAATAGCACCAAACGGCATGGCCACCGATTCGGCATTGCAGGCATTCATAGCAGAGCCAGCTTTAGCAAGCTCGTCTGCCCGTTCATTACCTAAGAAATTGCTATGTGCTGGAACCCAGATGAGGGTGAGGTCAGCCTGACCACCCAGTCTAAATAGCAAACTCTTGCACTGCCCGACTAGAATGGACGAAGTGATAAATGATCTTAGGGATAAAAGTGCCGCCTGGCTGTCGATAAAGATACCAACTTTACCCCGTACATTCATATCAATCAGCACTCTAGCCGCTTCCCTTGCCGCCAAAATTTCAGCCTGAAATACAGTGGCTTCGTTAGGGAGACGAAAGGAGCATTCTATACCAAGATCACCTGGAAATACTCCAGAGCCGACACCGCAGACCGCTCTTGATCCATCAGTGTAAACTCTGACGTCATATTCTCTTACCATTGTGCCTCCCTTCCACTCCCGTCTGGATGGAATCAGAACACCTTGTCAAAGTCCAGATGAGGCACCATGTAATCAGTAGATTCCCTCAGGGAAGGGGTTAGTTGATCCAGGATTCTGGCATGGCCATAGGACCTTGATCTCCACCACCCAGATGCCGCTAATCTTGCCGCACTGCTTGAGGATACCGCCAATACATGAAGGTCGAACGGAATAAGGTTTAGTATAGCATTCAGAGCCTCCGAAGGACTAGTACGTAAACATCCTGTTATTCCTACGCAAGCGGATCTCTGTAGTCTATAAAGTTGATCTACCACGTATTTCTTACCTGTGGCAGGCCACCATACTACAGAGCCGTAAGTAAGTATTGCACGCACGATTGCTGTATACATCCATTTAAGCATTTTGGGGTTTAGGCCTCATTTAGATCCAAACATCCTACGTCATGAGTAGTATGCTACCGTTGCCTTCCTAACCATGTATTGAAAATTCCGTTTCCATGAAAGTTTATGGTCCAGTATAACTCCTAGATATTTTGTGTTGCTCGATAGCGTCAATTCATGATTATTCAGCCGAGGAAGTCTAAAGTTCTGTACCTTGGTCTTTGTGGTAAATAGTACCAGTTCCGTTTTGTTTGGGTTCACTCCTATCCCACAGTCTGTAGCCCAGTTACTAAGTGTGCCCAAAGCGTTGTACATGATATCACTAATCACGTCCGTGAACATCCCTGAGACCATTATTACCACATCATCCGCGTACGCTACAACTTTAACCACCAAGACATCTAATCTGAAAAGTATTGCGTTAACCACAAGAAGCCAGAGCAAAGGTGAGATCACCCCACCCTGCGGTGTCCCTCTGTATGCCCATTTTGACCTCTCGCTATTGCCTAATTTAGCAGTGACATTTCTTGCCTCCAGCATGGTTATTATCCAGTTGCTGATGTAATCTTCAAGATCGGCATCTTGGAGAGCATTTTGGATGGCTGTGAGGGTGTATTGTTTGTGCTCCAGGGATCTCTATGAACCTTACCACTTCATGTAGTGCCGTTTCTGTAGAGCGTCCCTGGCTCATTGAGAGTATTGTCGATCCTAACAGCCGTTGCCTAATATGATTGTCTATTAGTCTTTCCAACGTCTTGATCAGGAAAGATGAAAAGCTGATTGGCCGGAAGTCCTTTGCATCTTCATGACTTCTTTTCCCAATCTTCGGAATGAAGACAACTCTGACTTTTCTCCAGCTGGTCGGAACGTAGCTAAGAGAGAGACAGAGTTTATAGAATTTAAAAAGCCAGGGGATGATGGAGCTTTTAAAGCTCTGTAGCATTTTTGGCATGATGCCATCCGGACCTGGTGATTAAACGGTGAGAAGCTATCAATTGTCCTAATAGCCAGGAAAGTGGGTGTTGAGTAATATGTCCCAAGGATTCTGCAGAGGAATCTGACCAAGCCCTAGGCGGAGCATACCCCAGCATACCAGCGCCCCCAACAGTCTGGATACACCTGATAAATTTCCCTATTTTAGTTTTCATTTTTAGACTCCATCTCCTACAAAAATGGGGTGGATTGAATTCCGTTTCCGAATGGAATTAAACTCTGTGACATGGCCGTATTATATATTTCCCATTTCAAGTTTGTGATGTCAAATTGTTATATTTTGAGTCCTTCAAAAATAACTTATTTGGATCTGTAGCAACATTTTTATAATTTTTTTTAGCATAAAATTATTAGAGAAACACTGTTCAGTTGATCTTTTCCAATAACATCCGCTGGGGTTACTCTCTATTGCGACGCGAATGCTATTTTGATGCGCAAGCTAAATACGATAAGACTCCAATTTGGTACTCCATCGCTTTCGAAAACTCTTTCGCAAACTATTTTAATAAATTCAGTAAAGTGCGACTGTGACTTTCACAAAAAGCGTTATGTACACTACATATGTATGTATATAATGCTGTACGACCTTTAGCCTATATATTATATAGTTTTGGCATTTCTTTTCGATTTGGGGATTTTTTTCGGTTTTTGAGGTTATTTTAGTTTTTGGTTTCCTTTCCACCTACGGTGTACGGAACCCTAAAAAAGAATCTACACTGACATTACGAATTAAAATATGTCGAAGATTGATATTAATGAAACATCAAAATAAATTACAAACAGACAATTTAATAACAAAGTAGCCCACACTATTTGTCTGCGAATTTCTGTAAATCTATTTACAAAATACTTTTAAATAAATGAAAAAATTTTAAAAATCAAAAACTCGACTACCTAAGAACAACAAGGAAAAAAAACAAGTCCAGTAATTCGGAACATAGTGACTTTTACAGTCGGGAGGCATTAAAAATCGAATCTTCAAATATTTTTAATAGTGGCACCCGATTGTAAAAGTCACTATGTTCCTCACTACTGGATTTATTTTTTCCTTTTCAGTTGTTCTTAGGTAGTCGGGTTTTTGATTTTGTAAATTTTTTTGTTATTTTAAACTTTTTTTATTTGTTTTTGAACACCTGTTTAAGAAGACTTGGGTTCTTAATACGAATAAGATATTCTTTGATTATAAGCATTGTGCATTTGAATTCATCAATTCTTAATGGTTAAATAAGAACTTTTTCGTTACGTCCCCTGTTGTTCATTCTTTACTATTGCATAAATTAGACAACTGAAATAATGAAGTAACAAGAGTAATTTTTATATGCTATGTATTGATTTATAATAGAAAATATGCATTTACTGACTTGCAGTAAAAATGCTCAATAAATTTGTTATGAATAAATAGTAAAATAAACTTTTAATTGTTGGCAACAAGCTAAAAGTACGAGTACTTACTTGTGTGTAAAAATGTCCTTCCAATTGCAAAACTCTTCCAAATACGCCTGAGCTCTCATGCAAGTTGGAATGAATAATGCATTCCGCACTTACAGTTTATTTAAATGAATGAAAGAACGAATATTTAATGTGAAACTTATTTGATTATTGGTTTTATATTTACATACATACATACATATATATTAACAGTGTATTTTTACTTTATTTTTTTGTTTAGACTTCAAGAAGATCCACCAACCGGTGTTTCTGGAGCGCCAACAGATAATAATATTATGATATGGAATGCTGTGATTTTTGGTCCACACGATACACCATTCGAGGATGGCACCTTTAAATTAACAATAGAATTCACTGAAGAATATCCAAATAAACCGCCAACGGTGAGATTTGTATCAAAAGTATTTCATCCCAATGTTTATGCAGATGGTGGCATCTGCTTGGACATTTTACAAAATAGATGGAGTCCCACATATGATGTATCAGCTATATTAACATCAATACAGGTATGGAATAAAACTACTTTTTCTGCAGTTTAATTCTTTTAGTTTAGAAACTTTATCATCAATGATATATCTACATATGTACATATGTACATACATGTCGAATAGTGTTGTCATTTTGTAAATGATAAGCTTTGCCAATAGTGCACACTATTGTGATGTTACAAAAAGTGCCATAATGTGTAGTCGGCATAACTTTTCTAAGGCATTTAAATCACACACGCAATCATTTTGAGCAAAAAGTTACTTATGCTGAGTGCACCACTGATTGAAGACTTTTTGCCGTCATTAGTAAATATGTATGTACATATGTAGTAAAGTTTCACAATTAAAATTGTCTCATTTCGCAAGATGGTACTAAATAAATGTTAAAGCATCCCAGCCAACCTGAGTTTCGAAAATAAACGAATGTTCGCTATTGCCATCAATTCTCGAAACATTCTCTTAGAAAAAAGGTTGAGCAACAAGAAACAATTTGTTTCTCTCAATTTTTTATTTTTATACCCTTTCCCAACAAAAATGGTAAAAGGGTATATATAGGTTTGTCATTCCGTTTGTAATTTCTATAATATCAATAAGCGACCCATATAATATATATATTCTGGATCCTTATGCATAGGGAAGACGAATAAGCGATGTCCGTCTGTCCGTCTGTCCGTCTGTCTGTACGGTTTTCCGAAGCTCCCAGAAGAGCTAGAGACTTCGTTCTTGGACTGGTGTGTCAGAAATTTTCCAAAATAGATTGGTATTGAAATTCAGCAAAATCGGGCAGACGATTGCAGAGCTGGAAAATTTAAACTTCATTTTGCCATATAAAAGTAACTCCCGAAAACAAATTTTTATTTTTTTTTAATAAATGTACATATTTTACACTTCAGTACGACTAAAATTGGAATTTTAAATTAACAAAATACAAAAAAATTAAAAAGACGTTTCCAGGGTTGGAAAACTTTAACTTTTTGTGTTATGTAAAATTAACTATGTCTAAAACTATATTAGTATTTTCTCGAGAACCGTAAGAGCTACAGACCTGAAATTTGGACACAGTGTGTAGACCTTTGGCCGCTACAACAACAAATACATGATAATTGGAAATTAAAGGGTGTTCCAAAACGAGCAACGAAAAATTTTAAAATCCCATGTAGTATATATACAATTGTATGTATATACACTTGAAATTGGTAAGGTTAGTGTATTTTTATACAGACTACAAAAATTAACACAAAAATTAAAAAAAAATTTAAATTAAAGGGGGTTCCATCAGTTAATGCAATTTTGACTATGTAATTTTGACAATTTGCTGTATCTTGGAAACCGTAAGAGCAAAACTCTTGAAATTTTCAAAAACGGTAAAACTGAAAAAATAAGAAATTATAAAATCGCCAAACCGAAAAAAATCGAAAAAAAAAGGAAAAAACTCCAAAACGAAAAAAGCACCAAATTAAAAAAAAATTCTAAGACTAAAATAAATTGCAAAAAAAAACGGAAATATTGCTAAAATGAAAACAAAAATCGCCAAAATGAAAGAAAATCGCCAAAATGAAAATCGCCATAATGAAAAAAAATCACCAAAACGAAAAAAACCCTAAAAAACAGAAAAAAATCGCCAAAATGAAAAAAAGCCAAAAACAGAAAAAAAATCGCCAAAACGAAAAAAAGCACCAAATTAAAAAAAAATATAAAACGAAAAAAAACCTAAAAAACAGAAAAAAAATCGCCAAAATGAAAAAAAATCGCCAAAACGAAAAAAAACCTAAAAAACAGAAAAAATCGCCAAAATGAAAAAAAAAAATCGCCAAAATGAAAAAAATCACCAAAACGAAAAAAAACCTTAAAAAACAGAAAAAAATCGTCAAAATGAAAAAAAATCGCCAAACCGAAAAAAACCCTAAAAAACAGAAAAAAATCGCCAAAATGAAAAAAATCGCCAAAAAAAGAAAAAACGTAAATAACAGAAAAAAATCGCCAAACCGAAAAAAATCGCCAAAAACAAGAAAAAATCGCCAAAACGAAAAAAAGCACCAAATTAAAAAAAAATTCTAAGACTAAAATAAATCGCAAAAAAAACGGAAATATTGCTAAAATGAAAACAAAAATCGCCAAAATGAAAGAAAATCGCCAAAATGAAAAAAAATCGCCAAAATGAAAATAATCACTAAAACGAAAAAAAAACCTAAAAACAGAAAAAAATCGCCAAAATGATAAAAAAAAATCGCCAAAATGAAAAAAATCACCAAAACGAAAAAAACCCCAAAAAACAGAAAAAAATCGCCAAAATGAAAAAAGCACTAAATTAAAAGAAAATTTCTAAGACTAAAATAAATCGCAAAAAAACGAAAAAATTACTAAAATGAAAAAAAAATCGCCAAAATGAAAAATATCGCTAAAAACGAAAAAAAACCCTAAAAAACAGAAAAAACAGAAAAAAATCGCCAAAATGAAAAAAATCGCCAAAAAAAGAAAAAAAATCGCCAAAACGAACAAAAAACTAAAAAACAGAAAAAAATCGCCAAAATGATAAAAAATCGCCATAATAAAAGAAAAATCACCAAAATGAAAAAAAATCACCAAAACGAAAAAAAACATAAAAAAAAGAAAAAAACTGCCAAAATGAAAAAAAATCGCCAAAATGAAAAAAATCACCAAAACAAAAAAAAAACAAAAAAATCGCCAACAAAATCGCGAAAAAAACCCAAAAAAAAAAACAGAAAAAATCGTCAAAATGAGAAAAATCTCCAAAATGAAGAAAAGCCCAACAACAGAAAAAAATCGCCAAAATGAAAAAAACCTCCAAAAACAGACAAAATCGCCAAAACGAGAAAAAAGCGACAAAACTGAAAAAATCGTTTTAACTGAAAAAAACTTCAAAAAAGCAAAAAACCTTCCTTTCGTGCGCGATTCAAAGTCGCACTTAACTGATTTTTTTAATATTAAAGGAATTAAATGAAACTAAGTTTTTGCTTATTTCGTTCTTGCTTTTTTCACTTAACATATTTTATGTATTTTTTAAAGAACTAGATTGGTATCAATAATCAGAAAAATCCAAAATTATGACTCCAGGGTTGGAAAACTTACACTTTTTGTGTTATGTAAAATTAAATAGGTCTAAAAATTTTTTTCTTTTTCTTTATAAATTGAATATATTTTATGCTTCTGAAAGAAAAGTTTGGTGTATGAAATTTGAAAAATGAAAATTATAGCTCCAAAGATGGAAACTTTAAAAAAATGATAAATTTTTTCACAAAACAAATATGTATGTACGTGTCTGTATACTATATATATGTACGTACGTTGGTAAAGGGTATATAAGATTCGGCACAGCCGAATATAGCACTCTTACTTGTTTTTTTTTTTGCATGTACAACAGAAGATGAATAACGTTTATTGCTATTTAGAAGCAATGAAATCGATTGCTAATGATATTGCTAGAGGTTCGCTATTGATTCGAGAGCGAAACATCGAAATCGAAAGATTTGCTGCCACAAACTGAGCGACGAGTGAGCTCTAGCAGCACTTTCTCTTTCCGTTTACGATAGCTCGAATGCGATATTATTTACGAATGTTTTGGTTAGCTGGGATGACGCTCATTTTTTTTCGACATAACCGTTTGGCGTTCATTTAACTTCATACTCACAAATTCGACCATACCTTGAGCTTTTTTCAATACCTTCTCTCAAAAATTTTTCAAATTATCACCATCATAGTTCGTTCATCTTTAATTTTCTTGCTTAATTTGAACAAATTAATTTATTGTCTCAACAAATGTGTTCTGACATAATATATATATATGTATATATTTTTTTATATTTCTTTTAGTCGTTATTGAGTGACCCCAATCCAAATTCTCCAGCTAATTCCACAGCTGCCCAACTTTACAAGGAAAATCGTCGTGAATATGAGAAACGAGTGAAAGCTTGTGTCGAACAAAGTTTCATCGACTAGCCATTCGCCGCAGCCGCAGCCGTTAAAGCCTTTAATTTAATGAAAATAAATTTTAAAAAACAACAAGAACAGCAGAAACAACAACATGTACGTACACCTGGAGTTCATTACACTCAATTCACATCCGCACCAACCACAACAAGAGAAATAAAATCAACCATTTCCGTTTTATAAGAACAATAAGCAACCAACAACAATAAAATAATATTAAAACTCGTACACAGATGGCAAATATAGAAAAATGTGGAAAATGCAGAAATGTTTTAGAAGAAAAGCCAAATGGAATAAATCATAAGGAAATGGTTTAAAATTTTCAGAACCCGCTTTTCATACAATCTTTTCCATCTTTCTTAACTCCAGCTCCTTTCGAAAATCCTCGTCCATCATTAGCAATATTAAATATTATGTGTGCAACTGTAATAAGCAGCATCCAAAACAAATTAAAAGAAAAACAAAACAAAATAAATCTAAAGATAAATATAAAAGAAAGAAAAAATTCCAAAAAAATATTAAAGATGAATTAATAAAAACTCATTGTTTTAATTGAAAGTAAATAAGATAATTGAAATGAATTAATTAAATATCATTATTTCCAAACTTTAAAATCATATATACACAAACCCACACACACACACACACTTATAAATCAACATTAATTAAATATTAAAGGCCTTAGACATAACAAATAATTTTGGTTTGCAAAACGTTTAACAAAGAAATTTCCATACACAATTTGTTTCATAAATCTTAAATAAACCAAAACTATTTTTTATGAATGCGGCAGAGTATACATTTAAAAATTACATTAAAAAAAAACAAGCAAACATAAAAATATTAATGTTTAAATATATTGAAAAATTAAAAAAATTATATACACACTGAACTATTTTTTTTTTTAATTTATTTGAAGTAGTTTTTGTTTTATTAAATACATAGTTGGTTGGCTTTATCGCGTTTACTTTTCCTACTTTTTTCCTATTATTTAACAACTCTATTCATTCTCAATTCTTTAAAAGAAATTGCAAAAAGTTAAACTTGCTTTACCTTATTTTTTCTTTCTGAGCCCATTATATTCTACTTAGGATTTAATTTAAAATTTTCTTATTTAATTTTTGTTGCATCTTTTTTCTTCTTCTCAAAACTACTCTTACTAAAGGCTTATAATATAATTCGAATCGAAGGAAATGTCTTCGATCTATGGCATTAATAAAATGCAAGTTTGAACAACATTCTTTTCGAAACGAATTTTTATGCTTAAGCTTTTTTCAGTCTTTCCTTTCTCTTAAATATTTTCTAAAAGTATAAATTATTTCTTTAATTAACACTTAGAAATACATATGTTTTAAATTTATAATAATTATTATTATAAATGTATGTAATTACAAAAAATAAAACAAAAGCAAAGCATTATTAAATTGTATGGCAAAAAAAAAAAAAAAGAAAAACAAAAGTACATAAAGATATAAGAAATCAATAAACATAAAATCTACAAAAATATAATGAAAATATCTTTTAATTACAAGCATTCTCTAACTGCGCTAAATAGTGTCGATTAAGAGATTTGTATACTTATTCAGGACAATTATGAATAAAATTCCGCGTGAAATTTTTCCCGGGAACAATTCCAACTAATAGCAATTAATAGGGAAAACAAAAAATTCTAACTGGAAAAGGGATCAATTTCACGCGGAATTTTATTCATGATTGCCGCGAATAAAAACTATTTTTAATCCAGTGTTTAAAAAAAAGTCCAGTAAAATGCATGAGTTACAGAACATATAGAAACAAGTTTGTAGATTTGCAACTGACATGTGATTTGAAAAACATGCGAGTGTATGCGAGAACATACCTGATATATCAGGCTCTCCAACTAGTTCTATCGTATCTTAGTTGTGTCGAAGAGTTTTATTCCCATTGGGGAATCAAAATTAAGAGTAATGCAATCAGGGCAATCATGCATAAAATTCCCCGAGAAATTTCTCTATTTTCCGATTAGAATTTTTTTGTTTTCCCTATTAGTCCCAGTCCAGACTAGCGATTTTTTATTTTTAAATGAGAAATAGCGCGAGAAAGCAGTACAAAATTTATATATTTCTATTTCAACACTCTCCCACATATCCAAGAATTGCTGCAACAAATATTGCAAGTCTCGACAGAGAATTTGATTGAAATTTCTCGCGGAATTTAATTCATGATTGCCCTCAAAATGTCTATGAAATGCTTCCGGAAATTGTAAATATGTATGTGTGTTGATGTTCAGGAAAGCAAAAACTTAAAACTGACTGAAAGGTAATAGAACAATAATTTAGGAAATTTATTATTTATTATGACAAAAGAAAAATAAGCGTAGTAGGCCTATAAACTGTAACAAAACCCAGCAAATAACGTATGTACCAAGGCACATTCACAAGGTAGTAGCGGAAATTCAGCTGAGCTATTTTTTTTTCAAATTAAAGTTCATCGGAAACTTCAAAAATTTTTTACGAAAGAGAAATTAAAAGAAAATGTTAAAAAAATTCAATATGAAAAATATTTTATTAAAAAAAATTCTGTGAAAACAAATTTATAAATATGAAAAAACTATTAAAAAATTGTGAGAAGTGCTAAACGTTGCAAATGTTGTTAGTGGTAGCTGCCGCGGAGAAATATTTTCAAAGTTATGTGAATAATTTTTATTATTGTTATGTTAAACAAATTCTATTTTTGAAGTTTTTGATGAACTACAACCCATGTTGTTTTTTTCATTGTTGTATTTTTTCATTGTTTTTGTAATCCTGATACTACCTGGAAATGAATCTGCCTTGGTATGTACATACATATATTCGATATGAATCTATTTTTTTCTTCTACACCTTTATACAATTAGAAATCCATTGGATAACAATGAAAGGACATATTTATCAGGCACATGGTGATGGACTTGGACTTGACGGCATGGTTTTAGGAGCGGTAAAATTTTAATTTTAAGAACCCTAAGAGTTAACATTTTAAATAAATTGTAGTTTGTGGTATAGGGGCTTACTTGTCTTTGGTAATACTATCGAACATATACTCTGCCTTATCGTGGTTGGCGTATTTCAAATACGACTACGACTGTTTGGTAATAGATTAAATAAAAACTGTTGAAGCCATCTTTAATCTATTACCAAACAGTCGTAGTCGTACTTGAAGTACGCCAACCACGATAAGGCAGACTGTCAGGACCGGGCAGATTTTTTACAGTTGCACAGTGTAATTTAAATATTTATAAATTGCATACTTAATTTTAAAAAGCTTTTCTTTATAGAACAAAAAAGGCGGCATATCTCATGGGGCCCATCATGACGACATTAGTGCTGGGATACTATCGATAGTTCAAATTTCACTATCGATATTACTATCGAATGAATGTTTGTACTTGAGAGAGAAAAATATAACTAATTTTTCATCAGGTCCCAGTTAGTTTTTTTTTTATCACTTTATTGAAAGTTTATAGTCTTTTTATTTCAACTAGGATCGCCCGTGGTCTAAATTAGACCACTTGACACATTGACAAAGAAGAAAGTCGTATTTTTTTCAAGCAAATTTAAATCGCTTTTTACAGTTTTTGATCCAAGAAATTTAAAAAAACATATTGTGCATATCTACACAAAAATACCTTTTAAACCATATATGTTTCACCAATATTGGTGGACTATAAGATACTTGAAAGTGTACGACCAAAAAATGTGTGCCGTATTTGCACATACATATGTATGTATGTATGTATGTATGTATATAAGATGTGTATGAATGTATCTACGAACGTTATTTTAGGTGACAGCTTTTGAAAAATTGTGCTGATGTCAGTTAAAAAATTTTTATAACACCTCACGTTTTCAAAACGGCATTATAAATAATATCGATATCGATATTTTTTCCTATCGATATTTTCGATATTTCAAAACTATCGATAGTACTATCAATACTATAGTACTAGTACCATTTGATTTGACAGATAAATTTTATTAAATAATAAAAATATGTAATTTTTACTAAATAACAAAAATTAAAACACGGAAAGTTTACTTTGCAAAGTCTTAATTTAGCTGGGAGAAAGACAGATAGTATTCCTCTCTCCGTCTCTCACACAGCTGAGTTAAGACTTTGCAAAGTAAATTTTGCGTGTCTAATACTACGTTTATACCACGGATGGAAATTATGGTACAATTGTACTTTTTATGGTACATTTTTTACCTCGTTGGTACCGTGGTACTAACGCGAGTTACTTGGTACAATTTAAAAATGCCAATGTTTCTCTATATAGTAACACTAAGTTTGCCTATGTTGTCTTTAACTTTTTTGTGTGTGTTTTATTTAAGACGGTCAGCTTCTCTATTTTTGTTGCAATGCTGCTGTCAAGGCAAGGTACTTGAACCAGGTGGTGTCAACGCTGCAACAAAAAAATCTGTCTAGTACTTTAACTGTACTTGTTAACTTGACAGCACCTCATACATGAACTCGCCTTGGCTGTGGTTATATTTATTTTTGATAACTACATATCGCTTCTTTACTTCAATAATGTGTTTTAGGTTTTATCGCGCATTGTTTATGCGTATAACTGAGACTTTATAGTGCTTGAAAATAACAGGCCTGTTAATAAGCAAAATTTTTAAAATAACCGATCTTTAGCAAGTCTAATCTACGAATGTATCCTTACCCAGCAAAAAACTTTGCCTACTAGAATGCAACAAAGTGTATGTACTCCTCAGTCGTAAGTACTTACAATTTGACTGAATAACCCATTATTTTTGTTTGAGAAGTTCAAAAAGTATGCGGTACCCTATACTTTTTGCCTACAAACATACAAAAGTTAATAGATTACTGATTGCCTAAAAGTACTCAAAATTTAATGGGTTATTTTTTGCGTACAAATATGCAAAATAATATAGATTAATTTTTGCTTAAACTTATTCAAAATTAATTTGCTATATTTTCTAATTTTTTTATTTTAAATGAATAAAATTTTGTAACAAATTTCTCTAGATATACATATTTCCTTATTAACTGGAAAGTACTACAATAAGTACTTTCACGTAGTGATATAAATAAGTTCTTATTTTATTCATTACATGACAGTCATTATTATGCAAATAAAATAATTAGATAAATAAGTACCACTCGTTACTTTGTAAGTCATTAAAAGAGTACTACCCATTACAAAATTTCGAAAATTTTTTGCTGGGTATGAATGTAATATTTAATATTTATGTTATTTTTTATTTTTTTACTCAATTTTTATACACATTTTTGTTAAGTTTCTGTTTTTTTATTGTTTACTTCTGAATTTTTACACATTTATTCACGTTTCCGTTCCTATTAATTAATATTAAAAAAAAAAATGGTACCATCATGGTCCAAAAAGTACATTTTGCTTTCACAGTTGGTACAAAATCCAACAAGTAATTTTTTTCCCTGATACAAATAAGTACAATATTTTTAATTGTAAATTATGAGGGGTGCTCACAGCCTTATATTTTTTCGTGTTATTACTTTAAAACGTGTTAATTTATGAGTACCATCTGAATACCCCAATTATATTTTTAAAAGAAAGAGATTGGTGTAAGAGATCAGAAAAATAAAAACCGATGATTCCGGGGTTGGGAAACTTGTTCTTTTTTTGATATATAAAAGTAACTAGGTCTAATTAATTTTTTTCTTATTCTTTATAAATTATATATGTATATTTTACGTTTTGGAAAGAAAAATTTGGTGTAGAAAATTATAAAAATAAAAACATACTTTATAAATTTTTTTAAGAACTACGAGATTAATATGTATATGAAGAAGAAGAAAAAATCTTAAATTATGATTCCAGGGTTGGAAAATGTATTTTTTTTGTATATAAAAGTAGCTAGGTCAAATAATTTTTTTTTGTAAAAACGTAGGTGCTACGGACCTGAAATTTGGACAGAGTATGGAGAACTTTGGCCACTACAACAAGAAATACATGAAAAATAAAATTTTAAGGGTGTTCCAAAACGAGCAACGCAAAATTTTAAAATCCCATGTAATATACGTACAATTTGTAAAGTTAGTATATTTTTATACAGACCATAACAATTAACACTAAAATCTAAGAAATTTATATTAAAGGGTGTTCTATCAGTTAATGTAATTTGACTATTTAATTTTGACAACTTGCTGTATCTTGGAAACCGTAAGAGCCAAACTCTTGAAATTTTTGAAAGCGATAAAACTAAAAAATCCAAAATTAAAAATCGCAAGAAAGCAAAAAAAAAAAATCGCCAAACGAAAAAAGCGCCAAATTAAAAAAAATTTTTAATACTTAAAAATCGAAAAAAAAGCGGAAAAATCGCCAAAATGAAAACAAACAATCGCCAAAAACCGAAAGAATCGCCAAAACTAGAAAAAAGCGACAAAACTAAAAAAAATCGTTTTAAATGGAAAAACGCCAAAAGTAAAAAAACGCTCAAAACCGATCGTATGGAGTCAAAGTCGCACTTTATTAAATTTTTCATACATGTTAAACTTTTATTGATTTAAATAAATAAATAAATAATAAAAAAATAATAATTCTTATGCCCTAATTCTGTTCGACGAATGTATCGTCTTGTCTATGGACGAAAAAAAGAAGCAGTTTTGATTCTTTAAAACAATTAGTATTTATTGTCTATGCTAGAAGGTTCGTGTATTTGCTTTATGATTTTGTTCCAAACATTATATCCAACACATATTTTTCATGTATTTTTCAAACTATTGTATAATACTTTAATTGAATTTTTATGTTTTAAAAACATGGCAATAATATTTTTATTTTTCATTATCAAAGACAACAACCATTTTTGAAGAAAATAATTTAGAGACTTCAAAGACAAGAACTCAGAAGCATTTTCAAACAAATACGTCCTAAATCTTCTTACTGAATTAGGGCAATAATTTATAGACTTCAAAGACAAGAACTCAGAAGCACTTTCAAACAAAAACGTCCTAAATCTTCTTACTGAATTAGGGCATTAGTGCCAGTGAACAAGCACCAATTTTTTGATATTATATGACTTGACGTCGATGTTGACTGGAGTAAGGGTGAATGTAAAATATTTCTTTAAGGAGGGTAGAATAAAATATTCAACTCATTGCTAATATCGAAAAAAATCGAGAGGCCACTTACTAAAAATTGCAACAGAGCAAAAAATTATAAATTTTTTCACAAAACAAATATGTATGTATGTGCTTATGTATGTATGTATATATTATTATTCACCCTTGTTCCAGTTGTCGACATCGACGTCACTTTAGCTCTCGATAACAATTTTTTGCTACTGACAATCTATTTCCCTGCCCTAAGGTATAGAAAATAGCATAAACCTGCCAACAGGGGTCAGTTGTTTTCGACAACGTGTAAATAAGCCCCAATTTTTTGGTATTGTGTTAAAGTGACGTCGGTGTCGTCAAATTAGTTTTGAATACCATGTTATTTTGAGAGAAATTCTGATTTTATTGCATTTGTAACCTTAAGCTATTAGAAACTTTCCCGGAAAAAATTACAGTAAATACTTGAAACTTTAATATGTATTTAATTTTTTTTTATTGTTTTCTTTTTTCCTTTTTGTTAATAGAGACATTCTAACTACATACAGTAAATACAAAAAATAATACTTAATTCAATAAAGATTTTATGCTGATGATTAATATTAAAATATGTATGTATGCATATATGTATGTACTCGTACATTTTCTTGTAGAAAAATAAAGTTTTAATTATTAATTCGTTTTTGTTTAAGGCGTTATTTGTTACATTATTTTTTGAATTTCGATATTTTTTTTTTTCGTTAAAAAAAATAAAAGTGTACGTATTACTAACAATTAAATATATGTATGTATGTATGTATATGTATGTATATTAAAAATATTGTATGCATGTAGATATACATAAGTATGTTTTTATGACAAGTTTTACTTAAGGACATTATAGAAAAAATTAAAAAATAGTCCAGATTTTAGACAACATTTAATTTTTCCCTACCACAAAACAAAACAAAACATTAAAATAGATTTTAAAAAATTGCAATTTATATGTACAAAATAAAACAAAAAACATGTTGAAAAATTTAGTTAAAATTTTCACAAATAAAAACATTTTGAATGTTTAAGGATATTTAGATAATATTTTTCGCATCTTGCTCGGTGTTTGTTAAATTTTTAAAAATATTTTTTTAAAAAATACTTTAAGGCACTTACAGTTGGATTAATTAGCTTTTTATTTTAATTTTTGTTTTTGTTTTTATTTTTATTTTTTTAATTTAAGACGTTGGCCCAAATTGCACACTTGTGTTTTAAAAACAATTTGATTTTTCTTTAATTTCTTTTTTTTTTCAAAAGAAAAAATCTATTTTAAATCTAAGACTTAATGCAAAAATCAATTATGAGCGTTGGCATGTATATTTTTGAAATCTTGAGTCTGTGTGGTGCTCCGTAAAACTTCCAACCATCTGAAAAACAAATTAATAAAAATTAATATATTTATGTATGAATGTATGTATGTACATATATGTTTTTTTTAATTATCTATAATAATATTTAAAGCTGAAAAGTTTGTATGTTTCTATGCTTGTGTGTTTATATGTTTCTAAGTGGTAATCTCCAAAACCTCTTAACGGACATAGGCTGTGTAAGGTTCCACTTAAGTGTTTAGGATAGGGCCCAGGGGCGTTAAACCTACAATTACTCAGAAAATATTAATTATCGTTTTAGAAGAGGTCTAAAAGAAACAGAAAAACAAAGTAATTTTAACGTGAGTGCGCTGTTAACCCTCCATTTCGCTTTATGAAATTGGAAATATAGGTCTTTTTTTTTTAACTAGGACCAAGAGGGAGCAGTACTGCCTCTGCGAAAATATCTAACTAATTTTGATGAAATTTGAATCATAGATAGATCAGCGTAAATTAAATTAACAGCTGTGTAAATACTGCCTTATCCTTAAATTTATATAATATGTAAATAGTTTTGTTACCAGTTATTTTATTATTTATGAAACTCAAATTACTATTATTTTGTGAGTAGCATATGAATCATATTTGGCCTTAAAGGCTTGATTTGTAAATAAATGAAAAATATATATATAAAAGCATAAAATTAAATCGCCGTTCGTTAATCTATTAAGCATGATCTCAAAATCACGGTGATTTCAAATCAAGTGATTTCAAAAACAAATGTATGAAATTTTTATTTGAGTCGGTAGAACGATCTAAATAATTTAATGTAATGATATGTCTGAAATGGTTCATTCATAATTTCTCCATCATATCGCAGGTATCTCACGAATAAAATCATCAATATTATCTTCCAGTGCGTCAACCGTTGCGGGCTTGTCCCTATAGACATGAACCCCACAAAAAATAATCTAAACGCGCACAGAGAAAAAACTGCCTCATAGAATCAATAAGATTTTCTCTATTAAACATTTTTAGGCTATGGTGTATCCCAGCAGAAAGAAGTGAAGATTTTTTCATAGAGATAACTTATTGTTTTTATGTGCTAAATCTTATTAATTTTATCAAGAAGAAAACCACATAAAATCAAGAAGAAATCTTATTATTCACAACTTTTTTTACTCAATTTCCGTTATTTTTGGCACCAAAAAAAAAAAACAATCCATAGAGAAAAACTTCTTGATTCTATTAGGTTTTCTTATAAATTGTAAACTATAAGGATTTCTTATTGATTTTATTGGGCTGCCTTCTTGATTTTTTTAAAAATGTTTTCTTCTTGATTTTATTAGGTTGCCTTATTGATTTTTTCAATAAGGTTTTCTTCTTGATTTTAGTAGGTTCCTATATGATTATGTGTAAAGCATCTTATTGATTTTTTTTAATAAGGAAATCTGCTTGATTTTATGAGGTGTCTTGTTATTTCGTTTCTATAAATAGACATAGAGACAATTTTTTCATGATATTTTTCATTTTTGTATAAGAATGTTTGCACAACAATTTCAATGGTTGTTCAGGCTGCTTGTTAGAAGAATATAACATAATGTGTATGTATGTATGTATGTATAAATAAATAACATCTACAATATACTACATACATATGTGTATGGTATAGAATTTAAATGAAAACACATAAGTACAGAGAATAAAGACGCAATTTTTTTTATTGAAAAAATCAATAAGATGACCTCATAAAAACTACAAGATTTCTTCTTGATTTTTTCAAAAAGGTTTTCTCTATGAAATTAATAAGATTTCCTTATTGAAAAAAAAACCATAGATATTTCTTATTAATTTTGTTCTATTTTATGAGGCATTGTAGGCACTGTTTTCTCTGTGCATTAAATCGCACGATATAGGCGGCCAATTGACCGGACCCAAACGTAAAATTAACTGCTCACCGAACTCACCTCTCAATTGGACCATTGTTTAGCGTAATGTGTGGCATGTGGCACCGTCTTGCTGAAACCACAACTACAGCTCTTCCATTATGGGCAAAAAAAAAATAAAAATAAAGAAAAGTAACAGAGGCCCAATTGCTGCGAATGGCGCCGAATCGATAATTCACGGTCATCAAAAACACGTATTGGTGGTTTAATGTTCAATAATGTAATTTTTGTGCGAAATTTAATCACAAGATTCTGAATGGCCGCACGGATGCACTTTCTTAACCGAGCATGAATGTTTCTTTTTTTAGTTTAAAATGTTTGTTTTTTGTGTTAAAAATTTAACAATAAAACAGGCTTTTACAGTTCAGGGTTAAAAAACAATAAAACCTAAAATAACTAAACAAATTTGTCTATATTCATTTCAACTATATAGAGGATTGACCAAACCTCCCCTGCTCTACTGCACGAACGTCTTTACAAAACCTGGATACCATCCACAGAATTGTGGATGAATGGAACTCCAGGTAGAAGAAAAAGTGTTGATTTTTATACGGACGGCTCCAAAACAAATAAAGGAGTGGGTTATGGAGTCTTCTCGAGGGCTTTAGGTCTGCGTATTGCAAGGCGACTCCCGGATCACTGCAGTGTCTTTCAGGCAGAGATCCTTGCTATAAGAGAAGTTGTGGATTGGTTGAGAGTGAATGTCACTTCAACGTCTTTGATTAACATATACACCGATAGTCGAGCAGCTATTATGGCCCTCGAATCTCCGCTTCTAAGAACAACAACAGCCCTCGAATGCCGATCATCTCTAAATGAGATGGCAAAGCAGTTTGATATTAGGATCATCTGGACCCCGAGGCATAGAGGCTGTCAGGGGAACTCTAGGGCTGATGAGCTTGCTAGAATTGGAACAATCTTACAGGTTCCACCGGATTTGGAATGTGTGGGTTTACCCCTACTGTCTTGCAAACTCAGACTTAGGCGCAAGCCAGAAGATGAAACAAATAGAAGGTGGGTCACAAGAAATGATTGCGTGATTACAAGGCAGTTATGGACTCACATAAATAAGGAAGAAGGTACTGATTACTTAATTTTGAAGAATAGGAAACAAATCTCGATACTAGTGTTCGTGTTAACCGGACACTGTCTCATAAGTAGGCATGCACAAAGGCTACGGGTTGAACACAATGATTTCTGCCGTAGCTGCCAGTATATCGATGAAGACGAAAGCATAGAGCATTTTCTTTGTCACTGTCCTGGACTTGCAGGAAAGAGAAGGGCTATAATGAGCGCTCTTGAGTTCAGGGAACTTTCTGACGTTGCTAGTGTTGAACTTCAACGTATTAGCAGCTTTGTATTGAGCTCTGGCTGGTTCGACGGTGGGGACTCCGCATCAGCAGAGTCTCCGTGGTATCACAATGGACCAAAACTGTCTAAGTGAGTCCGGGTTTCTGACTGCCACCCCTACCTAACCTAACCTACTGGCAATATTGTAAGATCTGACAATATTGATATTGGATCCGTCATTTTGAATTTTTAAAATCTAATACCAGATTCGTAATCAGCGACCCCGAAAACCACTAAGTGGCGAGTTTCAAGACATTAAAGCGTTGAGGCGCATCAAAATCAACTTGTTAACTTCAAAGTCGTTTTTATCCAGAACTTATTATCTGATTATCTTTTATCTGAGCATAGGTCCCCTTTAACTTTCCCTGTCACTTATATTTATAGAAATACACTTAATATGTTATTGAGAATCAATGATGTGTTTCTTAGGTAGAAAGGAAATACCTTTAGACGTTGATGCTTAACCAACATACAAACTAAAATTCCTAATAATTAATTAATAATTTTTATAAACCTTCCCTTCCATTTAAAATGTTATCTTACCTGTTATAAGTGTGTATACTTTCAGCTCTAAAGAAGTAGACGTGATTTTTAAAAGACAGCTTAAATACAAATTCTTTTTGTACGACATCTTGACTGGCCGGTGGTCCCACTGTATAGCCTAGCAGAGGCAGACTGGCCAAGGCGAATTCATCTTGATACGATTTATAGAAATACAAACAGAATGAGGTAAAGACAACCCATAGTTTCTGCCAGCCACTGCTGTTCTTGAATTTACGCAGTAAATAACCAGACAACTGGTTTTCCGCGGATATGAGATGATCTCCCAAACCTACGGTGGCGCCACGATGCCAACAAACGTGCAGAGCAGTGTTGCTTCGCGACGGTGGCGTTTTGTTTTGTGTATTCTGTTGATGTTGCTGCAGCAATTGCTGGGCCATTGCTGTTGTGTTGTTGCCATTCGTCAGGCCCAATAAATCGAGACCCTCTTCGGAGGAGGCTGATGCAAATAATTGAAAAAAAAATATATTAGAAAAATATTATTTCATTAATGTGTACAAGATAATAAAAGCAGAAAGTAGAGGTTTTTTTTTTGCACTTCGCTAAATATTCTAACAGTGCACAGTGGGGGATTTTGAACAAAAAACGAGCCATCCGATTGTTATGAAATTTACACAGCATTTAAAGAGGTGTCACCAAGCTTAAGTCTGGAATTTGAACTATATATCGCAAAAGTGGTCGGAGCCACAAAACCCTAAAGTGGCATGAGTTAATGAACAATTCAAATCGATGCCCAGCTGATGTTTTTGATCTGATAAAAAAGATTTTTTGCAAGTGGATTTCTCTATCCAATATCTAAAAAAGGCTGCTACATTTATGCAATTTCGCTTACAGTTTAGGAAATATTTGAGAAAAATTAAATTTTACTTTGGCTTTTTACCAACCTTGGTCCACTGTTCTGCTAATGGAGAAGTCAAATCTTGTTCGATTTAAACAAAGAAAAAAGGTATACCTCAGGAACGGCAAGAGCAAATTTAAAAATTATTTTTTTAAATTATTTAGAACTAATTCACATTTTAGCCTACAGCATTAGTTCTTATCATTTTTATAAACATTTTAAAAATTATAAAGCGTTATTTAAAAAATTTATGGAAAAATTACGAAAAATTGAAATGTAGGCTACCTAAAAGAGGAAATTCATTCCAAACACTACAAGTTTTTGCACTTGAAAATAATGACTGGACAATTTCCTTTTAAATTATTTCCTCAAAAGTGAAGAAAATCGTGGTTATGGTTAAAGCTATGAAGAAAGTACAAAAAACGGCCGGCAAACTAGATTTTTGGCAAAAAATCTACTTGTGCGACCTCTAACTAAACCTCTTCTGAAAAATCTAAAAAAAAATTTCAGAAATACTTGACCCTATAAGGTTTAAAATTATGCTGGAGCCCCAAAAAAAATTCGAGTATTACGAGTATTTTCTTAGGTATTTTGCAAAAATAGGCGTAGCTGTTTAATGACATACATATGTACATGAATATTATACAAATATATTCAATTAATACAGCTGCCAGCAACAATAAAAAAATAAGTCGGTATTAATTTTCTTATAAAAATTAATTTGTACTAAATTTTTTTATAATTACCTGCATTTGTTTACAACATATAAAGAGTTTTCCGAGATGACGGAGGTCGTACACAAAGGAATGCTTTCAAATTCGCATTTATTAATACTTTCGCCTGAAAATTCTCCCTTAGGTTGAAAATGATGCAGTTAATACGTATAAAGTAAAAACAAATAGAATTTGCTTTTGATTTCCCGGAAATTCCTAAAAAAAAATTCATAAATACCCAAAACTCGGATTTTTGGGTATTTCTGCTGTATTTTTCTTATCCTTCACCGGGCGCAGATAATATTTAAAAACATATCATGCCTTAAGGTGAAATGACAAAGTTTTTGGTTGCAGCTTTGGAATTTGAGAAAAATGCCTTACATTTGATATTTTTAACGAAAATAGGGCTATTTCAAAACGATCTGGCACCTTTAATAACGAAAATTTTTAACAAAAAATGTCTTTCGAATAAATAAAAATATGGGGTTGGCATTCGTGCAATATTATTTTAATAATAACGAAATAATTAACCCACTTTTCATGGCCAAAAATATGAGCAATTTAAAAATTCCCTTCCTCGAAGTAGAAACTAACAAAGAAAAAGAAAACTAAACAATTCCTTTAGAATTACAGTGCATCAGATTAATGTAAAATCGATTACGAGGAATATTTTTGTGGTACATTTTAATCCTCCTCCATATGGAGATTTGTTTGTTATTTTCGGAGAAGGGAGCAATAAGTACCCTTAAAAATGCACCAAAGCTCAAAATTTAGCATCAACATTAGAGAAATTGGTCAAAACTTGAAATGTATTTAAGGGTTCATTTCATACTTCGTTACATTTGCATTTTAGCTAAAGAAGGTGTTCAGCAATTCTTTGAAAAATTCCGCGAGAAAATTTTTTGTGGAACATTTAAGCCCCTCTTTTCTCCTCCAAATAGGGCTGGTTTGACCCTTTTTCTAAAAAGGGCTCATTCAGGTATCCTTAAATAGAGAAATTATGGATTAAAATGTTTTAGAAAAAAAACATTTTAGTTAGATATGTATTTTACTGTATGGATGAAATATGTACATGTATTCATTACAGTAACTTCCTGTTAATTAATCTCCTCAATTCATTTAAAAAGCATGCCACGGCGTTCGTGAATTAATTAAAAATGCCCAAACACAATTATAATACAAATGTGACAGCGAATAGAAAAAGGGTAAAAAAAATAAATTTTCCCTTTTTTTTTGATGTGGACAACATCTTAGCATCGAATGAGACCGATCCCATGCCCCGAAAGTGTCCCCTCCCAGAGATATGCGCGTTTTTATGAAATTGAAGTCGACGATTCTAAGGTTATGTGAAAAAATTTTCGTACTAACAGAGTGATATTCACGATTTAAAAGAATTATAAATGAGTATTTATTATAATTCACAATTAATAATTTCAGAAAATAAGCCTGGATTCGAAAAAACGCGAGCAAAATTGATATCAAACTCATGGAAACAGCGCGCTAGGTAGAAAACAGTAAAAACCAACTACACAAAACAAGAGGTAGGGACGACTTACGCGCGTTTTCAAGGTTGACCAACACGTGCCTGACGTCATGAGATGTGTCGCTTTCAAATGAGACCAAAACCAACACGCTCAGTGATGGTACACCAAAGATACACGTATTTAAATATTTAAAATGGCTCTCCTGAGCAAAACCGGGTTTTACCCTTAGGTCCCTTTCTATTTTGCGTGTCACATATATACCTACATTTGTAGCTGGATTCAGCAAGTTTTGTTGCGATAATAATATCTTTATAATAAATATAATGAAAAGTTATCGATTTTGTTATTCAGCAACTTATTTTAACAATATTCGCTGTTTAAAAAAAAGTTAAATCACAAGCTCAAAAAATATTACGATTTTCGGCTCCCTAAACGTTACATACTACATATGTGCTCGACTTTTTGCTATAAGTTCTGCGGCAATAAGGAAAAAGTGCTCAAGTCATATTTTAATGTTTTTTTAGGTGATCGCCACCAGGGTTGTCAGATATGGCGATTTCTCACCAAATTGGGCCATTTTTCAGTTTTTTAGGCGTCTAAATTTTTGACTTGGCGACATGGCGATTTTTCTGGCGATAAATAAGATTTGTTGGCGATTTTTATGGCTAGTTTTTTTTTACAAAATTGAACTTCAAATTTTTGTAATTCAGGAAAATTAGTCTGTTGAAGGAGTAGTTTCAAAAAATAAATCCTACCAAAACTCGTCTGCAAGAAATTAAAATAAAATTTGAAGGATTTTGATGAGAAAAAATTGGAAGAAATAATTTTTAGCGATTTAAGTTCTACTTTTGGCGAATTTCTGCTAAATTTTTATAAAATTATTTTATATAAAAACAAATTTATTATCAAGTATATATTAAGAATAATTACAAACAATTGATTTTGAAGAGTTTTGCCGACTTTGGGCGATTTTTAAAATCAATTTGGCGAAATGGATCGGAATAAATCTGACAACCCTGGACGCAAATGCTCAGGTGACTATTTTCTCCGCTTGTAATTTGAATATACATACATTGGATGTCAACTGGGGATGCCAAACGGGAAATCCCGAACCCCGGGATTTGTAAAATTCAATCCCGAGATTTCATTTTCCGGATTTCTTAGCAATTTTTATATAAAAAACTTTAAAAATTAAAATTTTCGTTGATTTTGTGGTATTTTTTATAATATTTAAAAGTCCCATACAATTTTATACGTACAGTTTTAACAATTTAATGACTATTCGTGACTTATTTCTTATAAATTAACAATAAGAGCAAAATAAATAAACTATTTTCTTATGGTAATTTTCATCAAAGGAGCTACAATACATGTACATTTTAGAATTATTTTGAAAACAAAAGAAACATATCAGCTTTGGAATCATAAATCATCATTTATATTCTTCACAATTTATATTCTTTGATACAAGGCAAGTGAAAACTTTTTGTTATCCGGTTGACGTAAAAGCGAGAAATATTTATAGAATAATGCGGAGTATTTTGTCTAAAAAACTGCTCGTGTGTGTGTGTATGTTTTTCACATTGCAGTTCAAAATTATTTTCTTTTTTACTTAGACCGTTTAGGTAGTTTTTGACACAAACCTAAGATCAAACCAATTTAAATTACATGGGTTTGATAAATAGTTTTAGTGAAAAACGACCGACTGAATGAGTTCGACTCAATTATAGTTTTATTCGAGTTGCAGAGAAAAAGGCCAGGACACTAATAAACCATACTCCTCTAAGCGAACGTATGAATACATATGTATCGTATCGGTTGAACTTGTAGAAAACAACCTATTATGAACATAAAACCTTCTAAAATGCATTAAATTGTTATTAAAGTAATATTTATTTAAAAAAATAGTTTATTTTACGAAAAAATTCTATCCCGAAATCTCGAAAATCCCGTGATCCCGGAAAATCCCGGGATCCCGAAAATCCCGAGATCCCAAAAATCCCGGGATTTTCGGGATCGGGATTACAAAATCCCGAATCCCGGGATTTCCAAAAATCGATCCCGATTGGCATCCGTAATGTCAACACACATCTTTCAATAGATTTTTTTTGAAATTAAAAGTATAAATTTCTCAAAGCGAATTGAGCCGAGCGAGTGTAACTTACATATATGCATTTGCTTTGGAGAACACTTTTAAAACTTTCAAGTAGATTTTCAGAAATTTATTTCTTTTATAGTTAAATTGGGAAGTTTAGTGTTCACTTTTATTTTATTAAAAAAATCTCACAAAATAACTGAAATGTTTCCCAGGGCTACTGTTAAATATGAAGATTACAGGGCTTATCTTATCTCTACTTACCCTCATATCTAAATAAGAGCGGCAAGCGTTGCGTTAGCAGCAGGGTACGCATTTTCAGTACATTTAAATGTGAAAATATTATTTGATTGTACTGAAAATACGTACCCTGCTGCTAACGCGACGCTTGCCGCTCTTATTTAGGTATGAGGGTTAAGCACTTTCTCGCTTTTGCCACAATTATTTAACGTACATTCAAAAAAAAAAATAAGTAATAAAAACAGGAACTTCTATAGCGGGAAGTTAAAAATATACAAAAAAAAAAACAAAAAAATTAAAAAATAGATGCAATATTGGTGTGTATAAAAAATGAGCAGTTTTACACACCAGAATCTTTAACGTGAATTGAAATTAAAATGCAAAATAATTTTTCTTTTCATCCACTCACTTCTCCATGACGTCACAAGGCAAATTACATTTTCTTCATCAATCAGAGTTGAAGATGATCAGCCGTAAAATAAGAAAATCAACACTTTTTGATTTTCATCAATCGCTGATGACAACTCATTAGGTTAGGTTAGGTGAAGAGATGAAAGTCTAGGGATACAGCTCAATTGGGTCCAATACGATGATCCCTTTGCGCTACCTGTAAGTTGAAAGTAGTAGAAGAGAGGGTCCAGTACATACACATGCTATAGAGGAGGGTTAACGACCATACCAGCCACTGCTCCTAATGTATAAACTTAGGTTTATGAGTCCTATTTCCGATAGCTCGGACAGGCTATTGAAGGATATTCTGCCAATGAAGCGCAGACGGAGATCCTCCAAAGCGGGACAGAAGCAGAGAAGATGCGAAATGCTTTCCTCCTCTTCTTCATCATTGTAACTGCAGCAGTAATCATTATACGGGAGACTCATACGTTTAGCGTGGATTCCAAAAGTGCAGTGGCCGGTTGGTGTGGCCAAGAGATTCCTCAGGTACTTCCTGGTGAGGTTAATGAGATTTTTGGTTCTGTTGATATTTAGGCGAGGGCAAAGCGTTCTCGATATAACGCAGGTAGGCTCATTGCGCCATCTGTCCTGAGCTGAATTGAGAAAGGCAGTATCCAAGCGTCTCCAGCAGAACGTGAGAGGGAGCGCACAGAGATTTTCAATATCGACTACTCCGAGTAGGATTCCTCTCTTTTTCAGGTCATCCGCAACTAGATTGCCTGAATTAATCCCGTGGTCCACGCACCCAATATAGTGTGATGGATAAGTGCTGCGTAAGTTTATCCAGGACTGTGCGAAATTCTTGGACAAGGAATGATGTGGAGTACACACCTGCGGGGGACTTGATTGCATATTGGCTGTCCGTATGGATATTCCCATTATGTATCCGATAAAAACTTAGCCAGTGTGTTGCTTTTTTAATGGCGGATATCTCCGTCTGCAATATGCTACATTCGTCCGGGAGTCTGAAGGACATTTTAATTCTTAATTCTGGAGTATATACGCCCCCTCCAACACTTCTCACCCCCCCGACTTGAGCCTTGCGTGAAAACCTGCACGGCTTCGTCGATAGGCGAGGAAGAACTGTCAATGAAGTACTAAATTTCCTATTGAAGTAGGGTTTGGGAGTGCAGTAGTCAATGAGTTCAGGTATGTTGTTCGCTGTATTTAGAATGCTAGCATGACCTCATGGTCTGTAGTTCCATACGACTATTGCGTTCAGTCTAACTGCCGTATGTAGGGCCAGTTTCCTAGCCGTTAAGTTCACCGGAAGCCAACATACACGTCGGCGTATATCTAGGGGCACCTGTTATCATAAGTGCCATTTTGCGGAGAATACCTTCTATACGGGACTTGTTTCTTGGTCTTTAGTGATAATCAGTCCAAACACATAAATTTGGGCTGGCACTAAATTGTAATTAAAGTTTTTCCTTCTTCTAGCACTTGAACCAGAAAAAGTATCTAAATGATTGAGTTGCGATCTGTTATGGTGTAACTGATAATTTATTTATTGAAATGCTGGTCTTATATACTAAATAACATAATCATACAATAATAATAAGTTATAAAAGAAATGCATAATATGCGGAACTAAAATGTTACAATTAATTGGAACATTTAATAAATGCAAGAACAAAAAATAGCTTGAGTTTAAATGACCTAATTAAATGAAAAATGCAACGTTTTGAATTGTACTTAACTAAATAGAGTGTAAGTGAACTAAATAATTAAAATAAAATGCAACTTGGGACTTATGAATTGACCTAAATAAATATACAAATAAATGATTTGTTATTAACCCGTTGTGGGCCGCAACAGGACTGATTGCCCGCTGATTCTAGTGCTTTCCATCAGACCGAGATTCCGTAAAATAGGATAGGTTTTATGACCATCTCTAGTATCCAACCGACTCCTTTTGGGGCTAATTCCCCAAGTAGAACCGACAGATGTAAATTGCCATAGAGGCTTTCGATACCCTATCCTGAATATTTTCTCTCCAGGAATGTTTACTATCTAGGAAAACACCTAGATATTTGGCACTATCCGACAGGGTTAGTGCAATGCCATTCAATCTTGGGTGATTGAAGTGGGGGAGTTGGTATCTCCTGGTAAAGAGTACTAGTTCCGTTTTGGTCGGGTTGACACTGAGGCCGATTCTAGACAACTCAGACGCGTAGCAAAAAAAGCACGAATGCACACAAGCAACTATGTGATTGATAAGTTTATTTGATCATCTCCTGGGTACTTTATAAACTGTCGTTCATCGTTGAAGAGTCAACAAAGTGGAAAATACTTTAAATATGTATCTAGTTAAGCTTTTATGGTATTTTTTTTTCTAGAAAAAACATGTTACATTTACTATTACACTTTTCAACGAAAATTCGCAATAAAATGGTTTTTTGAAATAGAGTTTATTATAAATAATTGTATCATCCCTTACGAGCGTAAATTTTTACCCTAAACGAATGCTAAATTGCATTTTTCTTAATAAGTGATGCATTACTTTATGCTTTTGGAGATCTTAAAATATTTTTCCATCAATATTATAATCTTACTTGGCATTAAATCTTCCTTTTCTTGGCAGCCGAAGGAAAAAAATTTCATATTTACACATGTATTTATGCATATGGCTGCCTCAACATGCAAAGGCTCTATGTACGTCCACTTTTTTTTTAGAAATTGAAATTTTAATGCAGTAATGTACAATAAGTAAACATACATTGACTACAAAGAAAAAAATTGCAATTATGTCGTTAGCCCAATTTATGACAAGAACAACCCCTAAGCCCCTGTAAGAAGTACAGTTTAACTATTTCTGTCAAAAATCACATGTATTAAAAAAAATCTACTAATTGTTTTATAATTACACTGTACTAATAAAAAAATTTAACAAGCGCGGGACCTGGTGGGCATACCTAATTCGAGTACGAGGAATCCAAAGGGGCTAACAAATTTTTTTTGTAGGTTAGCTAAAATTTGTAAGTTAAATAAAATATGGACTTGCGAGCCTTTGCATGCTAAGCCAGCGATATAGTATATGTACATATATTTTTTTTAAAGACGATTATTTCGATTAAATAATACTCACTGCAATTTTTCAAATTCAACGTCAATTGGGTATGAGGTTTATTTTTAATATCAGCTGCCGCCTTCGACAATTCGGCCAGCCAAAGTGTCTTTTCGGCAGTGGTACAGGCACTGACCGTAATTGCACATTGTCCGCCAAAAATGGAAAACGAATTGTGTTCACCATTTTCGGTGAGCAGGGATCTGACGGGAACATGACCCAAAATGCGAAACGACTGGTCGATGGGTGACTTAGAACCATACAGTAGAAGATCAGAGAAAAGGAAAAACATGCGCTGTTGCAAACCACGTTTGGAGTGTTTCAACAGACAGCCTTGTCTTATCAGTTTACGCTGACTTTGCACCAATTTGTCAAAACCGTTAATATCACGCTGCAGCTCACACAATTGTATGAAATTCATGGAATCGGGCAGTTGGTTGCGTATTTGCTTGGCAGAGCGGGAGAGCAGATGATAGACGGCCTGGCAGTCGGCATAATCCAAATGTTCTTCGGTATAAAACTCACAAAGTCCTTAAATTATAATTAAAAAAAAAACATATTATAATAATTTAAAGTTCCTTTGTATATCAATCAACTTACTTTCCAATATCAACTGATAGTGCAACATGCGATTGAGCGGTTTCAATAGCAATTCTCCTATGGGCAAATAGCAAATTTTTTGCTGTTCAAAATCTTTGTAAATTTGCTGGAAACGATTGTCGGTTTCGAACATTTCGTTAAGGCATTGCAAAATTTCCCCATGACTCTGAACATACTCATCGTATATGGGCAAAGCAGCCATATTTTTCAGCATAACATCCCCTATGCGATGGGTATCATGAGTGCCACGTCCTTCCCACAATACCATGCGATGTTCCAGATCCCTTAGAAAGATGTTGTGATGTTGGCCCATCGATTCTAACATTTCAAAGAGTGGTTGTAAATTTTCCACATCTTCGGGTGTCAATTCTTCACGGAAATGATTGTTAAGTATTTCCAAATCTTTCTTGTAGGTACGTTCACTCATTAACAATTCCTTGGCCAAAAAGTAAGATTTTTCTGTCGGCCATTTCTGTATTGACAAAGAACAGCAATAATATAATAATAAAAAAAAAGGTATAATTACACATTAACAAAAAAAATAATAATAAGAGAAGTGTCTTAGGACACCCGGTTATAGCTATGCTGCTTACCCAGCAAAAAATTACACATTAGCATCAGAACTACTTGCCATATAATGACTTACTTTTCTGATTACTAAATTTCATTACTTGCTTACAAATCATATTAACTAAAATTTGAAAAAATTATGTACAAGTTGCTAAATGAAGAGAATAATTTTTTTAGATTAGATTGCCAAATAAAAAAAAGTAAGTACTTCTCAAGAATCGATTATTTTAGTCTCACGCCTTGTTAAAATCATTAAGTTGGTAATCCAGTAAGGAACAGCTTCCACCAAAAATGCTTAATTCCAAACCCGATTACCTTTTTCGAAATTTTTTGCTGGCTAGTTATATAAAGCAAATTTTATGTGTGAAATAACAATACAATAAAATTATATTATATGCTGATGTCAAATTTTCTGCAAATATTTCAAAACGTTTCCATTTACTCGTATTTTCCATTATTTTCTTTCCGGCGTTCGATTAAATTAATGTATTGTTTGTGGCCGATTGCGGCTCTTAGCCGCCTTACAGACGATCGGCTGTGTTCTCTGGTTTGTGCTCATGTGCAAAAACTAAACAAAAACAAGTTAAGCAATCGTTCTCATTTTTTTGTTTTGTTTTTGTTACGCTCGCTTCAAATAACGAAAAAAAAACAAAATAAATTTATAACTGTTATAATGTCGAAAATCACGTCCTAACTCCTGTATCGGGTAATAAATAGCATAGCTATACAAAAAAAGGAAAACTTACTCTTTTCTTGGTCTCAGCCTCTTTTTCATTACTAGAGCTGGCTACACCTGCGCTGGGTCCATTGCTATTTACAATTGCAGTTGTTGTATTAACTTCTTGCCTTTTAGAATGTTGTATTTCAGCCTGTATAACGTCATAAGTTCCTGCCTCTGAGCGTGAGAGTGATGAGGATTTGTCCGATCCTATGGTTAAGTCTCTTCGATCTAATGACATGTTGCCATTAATACCGTGATAAACTTCTGGGGAAAAATTTTTGTAAGCAATTAAATTAAATAATGTAAAATGTTGCATATTTCAAGTATAAAGTTCAAGTAATAAATTAGTGCCTGTGCGAAGGCGTTAACGAAATTAAAATTAAATAAATTTGAGTTTCACATTTTTATCGCACTTGTTACCAAAATTAATATTTTACTTGGACATACATAGACCAAACTTAAATTTAATAATTCCCAAAGAAAAGGAGCAAAAATATATATGTATTTATTTTTAAGAAACAGAGACTGGACTACAGTGGCGAAATAATTATTATTGGATAATTAAAATTTAAGCAGGGGAAAACAGTTTGTAATATCTATAGGGTGGTTTTTTTTATAGAGGTACAGAACTTTGAAATACAATAAAACAAAGTTGAATTTTTTTTAATGATATGAAATTTACTTTATTCGAAAGATAAAACTCTGGCATTATAGCTTAAATATTGCTTTTGGCATATGACCGTCACGGCTGGCTCGGATGTAGTCTAATCTGACTACATTTTCATTGACTTTTTCAAACACTTGTGGCCGTATATTGGCAATAACGCGTCGAATATTGTCCCCCAGTTGGTCAATCGTTCCGAGCTTATCGGCGTATAATAGCGTCTTAACATATCCCCACAGAAAATAGGCTAGCGGTGTTAAATCGTACGAGGCCAATTCACGAGTCCGCAACGTGAAACTATGGGGTTACCAAACGATTCCTTCTCATAAATCAATTGTGGCACGAGCCGTGTGACATGTTGCTCCGTCTTCTTGGAACCGCAGCTCCTACACATCCTGGTTGTTCAATTGATGAACGAAAAAGTCACTTATTATGCAAATTATAGATTATATAGACTGATTCGGGTCTTCCTCTGTGCTACTCTTTACAGCAGTTATTCTGTACGCACTGTGAGACATCTCTGTGGATGCGTATTATCATTTAAAGTAAACGTAGTGCGAAAACATTCCATAGTTAATCGAATTAATTGCTCTAATGGACAATTATGTTGACCGTAAAATGGACCGTAAATGGACGTAGTGCGCGATACGTACTTCGAACAAACACATGATTTTCAAAACAAAGTGGCACAATTTGGAAGCGTTGTTCATGTTGAAATGCCAAACCAAACTTAACATAAACAACTTGCCAGTTGACAAAATCGCCACCAGTTAAAAATATGTTGCCGACTTAAGGTTTTATACCTCTATCAAAAACACCCTTTAGATGTATCGCTCTTATATTGCAACATTGCAACGTAAGCTGGCTTCCAAAACGTCAATTGCCATGTCTTCGAACAACGTGTAGTGTAGTACAAAGTACTGGCAATGTACATCCTGTCAAAACGTCGTCGAGAAATATTAAAAACGCCGCAAACAAGCAATCAGCACATCGGATTTAAAGTTGTTGCTCATGGTTATAGTCAGTCAAGACATACATATCAACTATGTACCCTCATGACTACAACAAACATTACAACAGCAATAACCACATGCACTTTGTTGGTATTAATTACCATCTTGCTTTACTTACATTCAAAACAGGGTAGCATCATCATGGTGTATGTTTCTTATCGGAAAAGTCGATCACCATACAAAACTGAATATTCGTTAAGTGTTTGAGGACCACCCTAATAAAAGCATGTTTTTAGACTTATACCTACACAATTCTAATTTGACATTTGGCGTGGTATAATGACACTAAACACTTTTAATGAATAGATAAATGTTAATTTTGTTTGCTCTATTAAATAAATGAAAGGCACAAAGAGGAATAGAAAAAAAACAAATGAATATGTGCTTGTACTAGGGATGCCAATCGGGACTGATTTTTACGATCCCGGGATTCGGGATTTTAAAAAATCAAATCTCGGGATTTCGGGATTTTTGTAGAATAACTCAACTGAACATCTGACTGTGTTGTCGATTCGGTAACACAGCAAACATGATTGTCGTTTAGTTGACAACAGCGCATGTGTTTTAATAGTGTTACTGATAATTTTGCTGTTACTGTTTCTAAACGATTCGATTATCGTTAAAATGAGTTAATGAATCGAACTACTGTTGTCTTACCCGTGACTTATACGAATTAAAACACCATAATTTTTAATGATTAATTTTTATTTATTTCTCTTATGTTTTTGTTTTGTAGTTTCATTAAAGATTAATAAAGGGGATTTGATTAAATTGTTTTATTTCTTGCTCGATTTTTTTTCTTTCGATTTTTTGTTTGTTTTGTTTTTAATATTAATAGTGTAATAATGATTTGTTAATGATTTCATTGTTAATAATTATTGTTTATGTTTTTTTTAAATATTTTTTTCTAGAGTTTTTTATTTTTTTAAATAAATTTAATCTGAACTTTATTGATTAATTTTCAAAGTTAATGTCAAACCATTTTTGTTCGGCACTGTAAACAAAATTAATCTTATTATTTTCCATGTTTTTTTAGTTTTTTAATAAATATTTTCTAATTTTACAGACAGCCAGTTTATAGAAGACAAGTAAAAATTCTTATCTGTCTGCTTATATTGAAAACTAAAACACATCACTGAAATTAGTTTTTATTTTCAATACAAATAGACAAACGGATATTTTTACTTGTCTTCTATAAACTGGCATTTCATGTTAACATTTAAATTAAATACCAAGTAAAAAATGGATTATTTTGGTTGTTCATAAATACTTAAATTTTAATTATTAATTAATGACACAATGTAATAGATTGTTTTTTTTAAGTACATATCATCGCTTAGGTTTTGGTTTGCGGCACAGTATACTCAAAATACATTAAGTCTGCAGCAAACCAGAAACCAACCGACGATATGTATGTTAAATATTTAATCGTAAAAACAAATTATTTAACAAGATCAAGAATAATGTTTATGCATTGACTAACGAATATCACTGTCAAACTCCACATAACAAATATGTATTTTTTTTATATTGATTTTGACATTTAGACTTTGTGTGCCTTTACATCAATCTTATCAATAGGTTGTGTAAATTAGTGTAAAAAGATAAAAAACAAATTGAAGGGATTTTTAACAAATATGTTGGAAATTATAATTCTTTCCAATATTTTTGTTAAATTTTTAGCTTTGAAATGCTCATTATTAAGTGTACATTTTTGTTTTTGACGTTTTCAAAAGGCTTATGCCCCCCTTAGACGATATTTTTTTTACGTCTGACTTGTAAAATTTCCCACTGTAAAACATGTACATGTCGTGTGGTACCTTTAAAATATTGCTTCTGTAAAAATCAGACGCAAAGCCGTCTGACACAATTTCAATTAGAGCGTGCTCTATTTTCTGCTGACAAACCTTCTGACATCAGCTGTTCTTATTGTGAAAAATATGTCGTCCGAAATCTATGCCGTGAGGAAACAAGTAGCGGCGGTTCACTATTGACGGAAACATTATCCGGCTGAAGTTGATATATTACAACACCGACATACATATGTACATACATATTTTTAACTATTTAATAGCAATTATGTACATTCAACATAAATAGCGAATAAAAGTTCACGTGAAATGTGTTCCCTTTGACTAAAATTGTGATCGCCAATGTTTGTGTTGTTATTGTGTTAGTATACTATTTTCTAATTTTGTTCGCGATAAGGGTGATTATTATATGATAACTTGGTATCTTCGAATTTTAAGAAAACCACTTAAAATGGTTGAACTTTTTTACGGCGTAAAGAAAAAATGTTGTGGCGGCAACACAATTTTGAAACAGATGCTTCAGTATGCCAAGAGCTACAACTTTGCCTCAGAGATGCAATGAAAGTCAATAATCTGTGAGTTGTTCAAATATTATTCACCAAATACTTCGTAACACATCACAATCGAATTATCTGGCAATCGTTCGATCTCCATCGCATACCTAGGGTCTAATCGTCGCTTTCGATAACGGGCTGATTCGATCACGTTTTTTCAGTTTGATTTTATGGCACTCGATATCGTACCATATTATTACATTGTTCGCTAGCGAATGCCATAATCTCAAAGTGAAAAACGTCATCAAATCAGTTCGTTATCGAAAGCGACGATTAGACCCTGAATTTTTTTTTTTATTTTTTAATGGAAATTACAAAGTCTTTATGTATACATACATATGTATGTATGTAATTATTTTTATTATGTGTGTAATTATTTTCTCGTACGAAACTATATACATATGTATGTGCGAAATCATTTAGAATATTAATTAGAATTTCAGCAGTGTAATATGCACTTATATCAAAAACTTTGCTAAATTTAAATTTTATTGTTGCAAAATATAAAGTTACGACTTATTTCGAAAATTCGAAATTAATTTCGAATTTCGAAGTTAAGTTCGAATTTTCGATATATGCCAATTTTTTTTTTAGATTGCTATTGGTTTAAAAATTTATATTTTTTAGCGTAAACAAAAAAATATTCAGCAGGTGTATACATATACATATGTATATTTCACGTTCTTAGGTAAATTAAAAAACCCAATTTTATTTTGAACTCTCGTAAAATAGGGGAAAATCGAATACGTATTAAGAAAAACTGTTCGGAATATAGTTTTCAAAATTTTTGTTACATATTACTAGTAATTTATAATTTTATACAGGACTCACAATAATTGTTAAACATATTGCTGATTCAACGTACGAGTTTTGTATGAGAAAACCTGTTTAAAAAATGCTTTAACTTTAACAATACTTTATGAATACCGGTATTGATCTTTACGTTTTTGTTGTTTATGTCTGTGGGGAATTGTGTTTGATAATGAGAACACTTTATTACACAATAACATTCTAGTGGCCCTTAAATATATTTAATATTTTATAAATAAGATTTTGGTTTGATGAAGAAAAAAAATCGATTATTTTTCATTATGTGTTTCATTTTCAGTTCGTAATAATAATTTAATTTTTTTTTAATTTTTATGTTTGACACTTCGTTTTTCTTTTAACGGGAAAAAGGTACAAGTTTTTATTTTTTCTTTTGTGTTACCATTTTTTTTTTAATTTTTATAAATTGGCAATTTATTTAAAACTATTACTTAATTTGCCACATGTTCATTTATATTTTGTTGTAACATTTATATATAAGATAAATTTTTAATTTGGATTTTTATTTGGATTGTATATAATCTAAAAATTGTTGGCACTAAATCCTAACTAGTTACAATACTCAAAATTTGCAGGGATAATGATTGGGCATTCAGTGTTTTAAGGTTATAAAAAATTGTGTATAATAAAAAACAAACAAAAAAATTAATTATAGTACATTTGATGTCAGAAATAGCTTTTCTGAAGCATTTAAAATAATCTAAGAACTGGAGCGATATGTTACTAATAAATAAAAAACAGGATTTCCATCATATTTAGGGAGTTCACAAAAGCGTTTTAAAATATGTCTCAATATTGCAGGGTTTAAAATTTTATTACTTTAATATGGTTTGTTTGTTGTTGTGTATAAATCAAATTCATTACCAGGTGGCAAATTTGAAAGTGTTAAAAACCATGTTATTTTCAATATGGCAATGAGGTCATGGTAAACTAAACATGTGAAAACTGTAAGTAGTTGATCACAACATATTTGTATTGTTCACTGTCTTTAGGCATTTTGGAGTAAAAAAGTTATTTTGATAAATTTATTTAACAATGTATTCTAACTTAAAAATTTTGTTATTTTTATACTAAATGCAGTGAAAATTTTAAGATGTCACAATATTGCCACATTCAAATTTTAAGATACTCATTGTGTATTACCTAATTATGTTTAAACATTTGGGACATTCAAAAGGTCATAGTTAAGTGTCAGCGTCGTAATGTTTTATTTATTTATGTATTAGAATTAAATAAAGTCTTATATTAGAGCATAGAATGAATCTACATATTTGCGTGAATAAAATTACATCAATATATATTTAACATAATATAAATAAATAAGAATAAAATAGAAAATAAAAATTAAAAAAAAAACAAAAGCGAAAACTATTATATTTAAATAATTTAAAACATTATGACACTTAAGACTACCTTTTGAATTCCCCAATTGTAACCCTTAAGGACTTTGGACACGATCAAAATGCTTGCTGTCAAGTTCGTGTACGTGTGCTTGCTGGCTTGATATTAACAGGCTTGATGACCCACCAAGCAGTCATTTATATTTTGATTTTGTACTGTACGTTGTTTAAAAAAAAATATATAAAAATTTCTAGATAAAGAAATTTAATAGCAATAATGGCAGCACTATTTACAAAAAAAAAAAAAAAAGAAATGCGAAATAAAATAGTTCTCAACACTTCTTTTTTTTCACAAGTCAAATTTATGTTTTTCTTCTTTTAATTCCGATTTGTTAGCAACCGTTCACAATGGAAATAAAATTATAATGAAAATTTGTTCGTGCTTGACGGGTTAACACATACACGTATATAAAAAGTGACAGCAAGAATGCCAAAAATCAAAAAAATCGTTGGTGTCACACATACTAACAAATTTTCACTCATACTATAACCAATCTCATCAAGCATTTTGACCGTGTCTAGACCCCTTTACATAACTATTTGCTCAATTCACAAGCTTTGTTGTATTGTTTCAAACGAAATCTTTCAAAACAAAAACATTTTAAAATATTCTGACAAGCAGAATATTTACAATTAACTTTGGAGTTATTTGTTCATTGAAATTATAAAACAGAACAGGTACGTACTATTCACCACGGCTACATAATCATATATTAACTCTGCCGGATAGTGCAAAATATCAGGGTATTATGTATTCCAAGTTCTCATGGAAACAAAATGTGAAACACATATGTAGTCAAAAGATCGTAGAAACTTTGGTGCGAAATGCGGCTTAAGCCCTAAGATGGTTAAATGGGTGTATACAGCATCGAACGCCTAATAGTGACATATGGTTCCATACTATGGTGACAGATTTCAAAGATCCGCCTGCAACGGAATAAGGGGCTGTTTACATGCCAGTCCTTCGAAAGTTCTGAATGCTATAGTGGTAATTCTTTCTATAAACTTAGGCGGTATATGTAGTTTGTGGGGAAAAGTAATGCAGACGGTATGTAGTTTATATGGAAAAGAAAGTTGTACTTAACATAGGTCTTCACTAATTTTGTGTTGGGACGTTTGAGAAAAGAAAAAAAACATTTAGTTGGCTCTCCTGTAATTATACCAAATATTTTTTTATTCCCTATCTCCCCAGTTCAGGCAGCCAACTCGTCTAGAAAATGTATAGAATAGGGGAAGGAAGAGCTGTGCTGTGCGATTCATTAACTTTTAACGATCCAACAAGCGTAATTTTTGTCTATACATTTGGTCGCTTGCAAGAACGATTGTGTGATTCTGTAACTTATTTTTAACGACATTACAAAGCTGATACTTTCGTTTGATTTTTGTCGATAAAAGTAACAGCACATATATTATTGCCGCTTAAATAACGACACAGCTGACATTAACCTACAGCCGAATATCGTTAAAAGTGTTACTGAATAGCAAATTCGATAAATATTCGTTATCATTATTTTAACGATGCGATTATCATAAAAAAAAAGTTACTCAATCGCACTACTGATGGATCTTTTGTGCCATAGATCTGTAAATTAAATTAAATCAATCTCTGTATAACTCTCCTTAAGAGAGTCAGCACAGATATTGGAGCAGCCCGCCTAATATCATCTGAACACGGAAATTCAGAATGAAAAACACGCCTTCTACTGTTACATAATACAATACATTCGCAAAGAATGTATGTCGTTGTCTTGTCATCTTCTAAGCATAAACGATACAAGGGTGAGCGAACTTGGTTACTTTGCCACAGAGTATAGTTCAGTCCAAAGTGACCAGAAAGAAAATCAGTAACAAGCTGTAAATTATTCCTGTGGAGGTCCAGGATGCCATTATATGCAAATGGCCTGCCTGAGACCAGCAGAAGTTAGCCACATTTCCTTAGCGGTCGAAGTGTCATCTCCTTTGATCAGGGATGTTACAGTCGCCCGACTTAAGGCATAAAATGGCTCTGGGCCCATAAACGGAACAGCAGAGGCCCTCTTGGCCAGTTAATCCGCTTCCTCATTACCCGGATTACCGCTGTGGCCATGTATGCACTCTAAAACTAGCCTGGAAGGGAATTTACATGAAAGGAGGTACTTAAGAGCAGCCTGACTATCAGAAAAGATAGATATATAATCGCACCTCTAATACCCCTATTTAAATTAATGTCAACACATTTGGTGATTGCCTGTATCTCCGATTGAAATACCGTAGTCCAGTTGCCCATAAGCAAAGAGATTTTTACATTGGGCCCTACAACTCCAGCACCAAATCCATCTTCCGTTTTGGATCCATCCGTATTCTCACATAAGCTTCTGGCATCGACCGCGGTACCGTTTACGTCACACACTGCTTTTGGTGGTATTTGTGACATTGAATCTCCTGTCCAACCTCAGTTCACAGTTTATTCTGTCACTACCCTCTAGTCAGCCTAGAACCATATATCTCTATGTCAACACTCTTTTCTCTAGCGAGAATTGCACTAGTTGAAATGTCGAGTTGAGATACGTTAGAGACAATAGTTCTAGTGTATTTCTGTTGACATTGTCAATCAACGCGTCAATAGTTTGTTTTTCTTTTTTTATTATGCTATGCTATAATGTTAAAAACTTACTTATTTACTTATTTCAGTTTGCTGCCCCAACCATTATAAAATTGTATATGAGGGTCAGTAAAATGTACTAGTAAATCTTTAGTTCAAATGTCTCCATATGTTCGTAAAAGAATAGTGCTAAAGTCTACTGGTAGATTTTCAATGAGAACCCTATGTTATATGTCAATAGGGGATTACATTGACTGGGGTACACCTGGTCAGTAGTACTATTGACAAGGTTACTATAAATCTCTACAATTTTCCTATTGACATCGAGCGATGAAATGTCGATATTGTAGACTAGATCCCCTTAAATTTACTAGTGAGTCTTTGGTGACAATGTCGCCATGTGGTCCCAAAGGAATTACTTAGTCAATAGTGCTACAGACTAGTGGTGGGTTTCAATGACAACCCTATGTTATATGTCAAGAGGCAATTACATTGGCTGGGGTACACCTGGTCAGTAGTACTATTGACAAGGTCACTAGTAAATCTCTACAATTTTCCTATTGACATCGAGCGATGAAATGTCGATATTGTAGACTAGAGCCCCTTAAATTTACTAGTGAATCTTTGGTGACAATGTCGCCATGTGGTCCCAAAGGAATTACTTAGTCAATAGTGCTACAGACTAGTGGTGGGTTTCAATGACAACCCCATGTTATATGTCAAGAGGCAATTACATTGGCTGGCGTACACTTGGTCAGTAGTACTATTGACAAGGTCACTAGTAAATCTCTACAATTTTCCTATTGACATCGACCGATGAAATGTCGATATTGTAGACTAGAGCACCTTAAATTTACTAGTGAATCTTTGGTGACAATGTCGCCATGTGGTCCCAAAGGAATTACTTAGTCAATAGTGCTACAGACTAGTGGTGGGTTTCAATGACAACCCCATGTTATATGTCAAGAGGCAATTACATTGGCTGGCGTACACTTGGTCAGTAGTACTACTGACAATGTCACTACTAAATCGCTACAGTTTTACTAACTATTCGCATTTCCTGCAGGGTAGGCATTCCTAGCAGCCCTTAGCTGGGCACTGTACTCAGAACCGAAATTTGAAATGCAAGTTATTGAAAAAAAATTAGCGATTTCCATATAAATTTTGTACTCAAGTCAACAGTCTGTGTTGTAGAAGCAGGGTATTATTGTTTTTTTATTTGAACATGGTCGAATATTTCGTTGGTGTTTCAACTTTTATACGAGTTTTACTCAGATTATAAAAAATAAATGTAATTATTATTTTTGCAAATACTTAAGTATAAAGAGACAGAATATTTAATTTAAAAATAACACTAAATGCCCCTCTCCAAAAATGCTATTCACTTATGATTTTCTATCGAGTATTGAGTATTTTTTTTTTTCAATGGAATATATCTTTTATTTTTTTATATATGTGTTGTTTTTTTTTTCTTTACAAGTGTTTCAATAATTAAAAATTAGACTTTAAATGCAATTTTTGTATTTCCCAAAAAACATTTTATTTTGTTTTACTTAATTGTCGAAATAAACTTACATAAACACTTAATTAAAATAAATGTAATTTTTAATGTAAAAATGTTTTGATTGCGCAGTAGATTTAACGAAATTATTTCGAATAAGTTTGATTTTTTTTTTTGAAAATTTGATTATAAGACGAAAAACTTAACTTTAATTTGTGTAATTTAAGGGTCTGTTTCCATAATTCAAAGCATGACATGTTAGATCAGAGATTTAAGGTGTTAGTGCCCCTATAATTTTGTTGCAGTTAAATTCCAAAGAGTAGGAATTTTATTTTTATTCATAATTCTGCCAGGGCGAAGTATTATAAAACTTGAAGTCAATAAGACTTGGGTAGTGTGAACTGGGACTTAAAAACTAACAATTTATTTAACAATGGTCCTTCACCCACCACAAAAATTTTTAAGCGCACAATTTTAGTTTTTTTTCATAACACACTGTATAATTAATTTTTCATCTGGAATGAAATGTGTACGTGCACTCAGCCTAAAGGCTCAGTTACCCGACCGTAATGTAAAGTAACTGCAACAGTAGGAAACAGCTAATCGATATTTTTCTGTGAAAAGTAATGAAAATGGTTATAGAGATGTAATGTAAAGTAAACTACTTTTCATATAAAATATCGATCAGCAGTCGCCTACGTTGCAGTTACATTACATTACAGTCGGGTAACTGATCCTTTAGTGTTCTTTTTCATTTGCCGTTTGCCTTCCCAGTTGGCCAAATCGTCGCAGACGATATTGTCTTCGACGATTTATGTACGACATGTCGCCTGTCGACTAAGTTTTCTAATCGACAATTTAAAGGAAATCGTCTTTCATGATTATCTGAGAGACAAATTCACAATAAAACTTTGTTGAGGACAATCTGAGCGATAATGTCCCTCGGTTTGTTTTCAATAAAGCTTGACGACAATCTGAGCGAAAGTGTCATACGTTTTGTCTTCAATAAAACAGTGTTGACGACAATCTGAGCGACATTGTCACTCATCTCGCCTTGTGTGACCTCGCCGCCATTTGTATGAAAATTTCGTCGACGATTTGTATGGAGCTGTCTTCAATATGTCTTCTATGACTTAAAATTGTCTTGTACACGTCGTCAAAGATGTCTTAAAGACGTGGCCAACTGGGTGGTTTTTAAAGTTGTGCTATTAATGCGGGATTATAGGCGGTGGAAACTGTAAGCCAAAAAAAACACTATCTTTGCCACTCTCACCAACAAGCTGTCATCCCAGTGGGAAAAGGTAATGAATAGTAAAGGAGAAGGTAATGCACAGCATGTATAATTTTTCATTCCAGAATTCATTACTGTTAATACAGAACATGTCCTAGTTAAGTAATGAATTATTTTAATGCGTCCGAGGAATGAATTCTATAATTAATTATTTTGAATGAAATATATAATGCATTGCATTATATTACTTATCCATTCATAATAACAGTAAATCTCAGTTAATTACCTCATCAAAAATGTCATAATTTTTGGGCTAATTATTCGAGAAGGGTATTAAAACGAAGACGTTTAATTACCTCATAGAATTTAAGTGGTTTCTACATAGTTAAAAAAAGAACAATTCCATGTTAGTCTTAATGTAATATTTATTGTCCGTACATTTTTGTTTATTAGTGTATGAAATTTGAGCCGCGTAGTCATATTTAAGTGAAATTTCAAACATTTGCACGTTTATTTTCCAAACGAAGATGCTCTTTTATGTTGCTATATAAAAAAAAAACCTTTGGAAGTTAGAACTACCTCAGGAACAAAGTGGTTCTAATTCACAAGCATATACTGTATAGCGCTCTGCACGAATCTACTACTTACTCTCTTTTAGAATCACTGAACAATTGGGACTTCAAAATAAATTTTTACCAGAGGCAGGTAACGTCTGCCGATATCCCTTTCTAAAATGTTTTATGTTTTTTACAGACCCTTAAAATATTGAAAGATTTGCAGACTGTTCTAGAAATTTTGTGCACAAACAATTTTGCATGAATTGAAGAAATTAAATAAAAAATCAACTTTTACTCTCTTCTGTTCGTTTCTCGTCTAATATATCGTAATTACCACAACTATAAATAGATGAGCTCAGCCAATTTTGCTATCGTGAATAAGTAAGCTTCCACAGAGCTGTGGAAAAGGTAATACATTGCTTGTATTAGTTACATGACACATATTTGCTACATTATATTCGTATTACATATTTAAAAGAAATGCCTTTTTTCTTATTTCGCTAACGTAGATTATAAATTTGCTAGGAAAGCCGCATAACGGCACAGCATACTGTTTCATCATTGGCAATCACGTAACTCTTACTTTGTGTAAAGTGGCAGTCAAAGTACACAAATTTTTGATTTATATAGAAATATTTTTGAATGGAAACAGAATATGAGAATTGTTTTTAATGTGAAAACTGCGAGGGAAAAAGCCAATAAACAATTAGGGCATTCACAATAGCGTTTTAAAATATGCCATAATATGGCAACATTTCAATTTTAAAACTTTAATATGGGTTGGCAAGTTTAATGTTTTTGTTTGTATGTAAATCAATTTTATTACCAGGTAGGTGGCAAATTTAAGAGTATAAAAATTATATGCAAAAAGACACAACAACGTGAGGTCGTAGTGTTAGGCATTTTACAGCACAAATGTTATTTTGATAAATTTTTTGTGTTTTGAAGATTTTGTTGTTTAAATACTTCAATATACTGTGTTTTAGATCGTTGCCTGAATGAAAACTGAAAATTTAAAGATGGCACAATGTTGCCACATTAAAATTTAAAGATACTGTTACGTAAAAATATTCGAACAGAGCTAAATGTAAATGTTTTTTATAAATAAAAAGAACTATATAGAACAGAGAAACAAGTCGATAAGTAATGTTGGCGGCGGCGGCTTAGGTCAATAAATGTCGGCGGCTAAAAGTCGGCTAGAGCCGTTGGGAGACTTTCAGCCATTGACTTTATTTTTTTTTTAGGAAATGCCTCGAAAACGTAAATATGTATATGAAATATGTATTCCGTTTTATGAAAATTTTGTATGAAAAATATGTACAGTAGTTTTAGTTCTTTTTTACATTATTTTTTATTGCTCATTCATATTAAATTTTCTATCAAAAATCTTTTGCAAAAGAAACGTCTTCATTCGATTTTGATTAAATTTTTATTTTTTCACAACCTTTTTCCAATTAGTTTGCCGCATAGGGTAACAATAAAAGAATTTAAAAGACGAAAAGAAAACCAAAATTTTCGTGTTTATATGTACATTAGGGAATAACTTTTTTAAACTTTTTGCAAATATCAAAATGGCTCTAGCATAGTCGAATACGTCATGATTTAAAAAATAGTACGTAGGACAATAGACATAAATTAGTTCGTACGTGAACATAGATCCGACAGAATAAGTCCTCGTCCATACAGTGAAACATTTGCTGCGACACATTTTTGATTTCTCTTTTGAAACTGCATTCGTGTCCACACTGTGAAGTTTATGTTTTGCAGCTCAATAGTACCCTTTTCCATTCCTCTTTCCCGTTCATCAACATGTTCGAATAAGAACAAAACATGAACATCAGCGGTTCACATAAGACACATTCATGTGCGAACGAAAATTTGTAAGTTGTCCGTACTTAATCTATGTGTGTAAATAGTATGTGAATGTGTTCATAGCCAGAGCTCCCAAAAGTGCAGATTTATCGCAGTTTTATGAAGTGCAGTCACGACGTTCTTGGTATTTTTTCAATTAATTTGGCATTTGAAAGTATATTTAATATTCGTTTTTATTATATCATATTTCGATTAAAATTTTATCGGCTAACATTTGTGAGCCGGAACAAGCCGGTCGCTTCGGCGGCGGCTTGTTTGCAAAAACATTTGCGGCGGCGGCTCAAAGTCGACTTTTACCCGACTTGCAGCTGATCGACTTGTTTCTCTGATCTAGAAGTATGTAGCTAAATAACTAAACGTACACACGTATGCACATACAAACACATGGTAGAAACAACTCTGTATTAGCAAAAACACACATGGAATTACCAACATAAAGAATTTTCAAGATTGAGCCAGAAGACTGTTTGATCACTTGCCCTACTAATAGGAGACGACAGCAACGATGATAATGTGTGCATAGAAGTAATATCTTTATGCAGTGATACAGTTTCTGCCATTTGGCTTTACTAAGTGCACACATTTCATTACGCCATCTAGCGAACATTCTGTAGTATAAAAGGACGCACCCTGTGTGAGAATCAGTCAGTGTAAATCAGATAATAGTAGAGTCAACATCGTTGAAAGTGAAGACAACTTGCGAAAGTAATTAAGTAAAGGTAGTGAGTCTGTAGTATTGTACAAACAGTGAGCATCAGCAGCATAAGTCTTGCATGTGACAAACAGCCAAGTGGTAGTTTTACTACAATACTAGTGTATATACAACAGCGAGCGTAGACGTAGTGGTAATCAGTTGTGGTATATTTAAGTAATCTATGCGCGTATATTTAAGCTCTGAAATTGGATTAGTATAATTGTATTTATTGGCAAATAAAGTGTCATTCTTAACCCTTATTAGTTTGCTGGGGTCTTTTATTCATTTGTAACAATACTTATTGTGAATTCCCCACATATGTAAAATTACCAATGAGAATGTCAGGTTAAATTAACTTCTCCATTAATTTAAAATGGAATAGTTAAGACCAGGGACCGTAAATAACAGTTATCGATATCAAAAAATCATTTTATAACAGTTATTTTGTGAATTAAAAAATAAAACTTCATCTAAGACAGTTATTTTTCAACGTAATAATAAAAGGTCGGATGAAACTCTTAAGAAGAGAGTTTTATTTTGCCGTCATAAAATAAAACTCACTCTAAAATAAGACTCTTTTAAGGAGTTTTATTTTTCTCGTCCGAATATAAAACTCATTTTATGTAAATTGTCTCGCAATACAATTGCCTTGCATTGCAATTGAATAAATCGAAATTAAAATAAAAACATATCGTGCCATAACCACCAAAAAAAGCTTAAGCGACTTATTTTTTAGACTTCATTAAACTAAATGAGTTTTATTTTAGAGGGAAAAAATAAAACTCCTTAAAAGAGTTTCATTTTAGAGGGAAACAATAAAACTCCTTAAAAGAGTTTTATTTAATGACGGCAAAATAAAACTCTCTTTTTAAGAGTCTCATCTGATCTTTTATTTTTCCGTTGAAAAATAACTCTTAACTGTGGAGATGAGATCGTTTTTTTAAGCTCCCTATAAATTCTGAAAGTGCTCGCCAATGCGAATCTATTGGTATATGACAGTATAGCTCTCCGATTTTTTCGATAACAGTTATTTACGGTCACTGGTTAAGACCCTATTGCGGTGCCCAACTCAAATCCGCTTTTTTTTTGTCTGAGAGTCAATCCGACTTACACATTCGTAATTGTAATTGCCTTCTGCCGCAAAATTTTCACATAAATTTTAGTTGTGATTCACAATACTAAAGAAGTAATTGGGTTGGGTCCAAGTTGGATTGACTTGAAGTCAATGAATAAATTTTCATTTTCCTGCTGGTTAGTTACATGTCTCCCAACTGATAACAAATAGCATTAAGATTTGAATACTTATTGCTGGTCCTAATGTAGTCCAAAGTTAAATTTTTTTTCTTAGAATCTGCAAATCTTTCATTTAATTTTCAATTAATAAAATTTTTAATGTAAGACATACAATTATTTGGTAAAATTATTTTTTATATCTTAAATACTTAAAATAAGCTTTTGATTTAATACTTAAACTTAACTTAATGAGGAAGTGGTTCTTCAGTTCTCTTCACAACAGCGTCACAAAAGTTGTTAATGTGCTTCAGCTTAATCTAAGACCTAATAGGGCATTTAAACCTGCACAAAATCTAGGTGATTTCAATTAAAATCTTTATGAAAATCTTTAACGTTTATAGCAATTTTTTTTGACACATCAAGATTTTTTATCAAAAAAAAAAGAAACCCATTAACTGAAAATTTTCCAAAACTACAACCAAACAACTGTCATGTATCCAATTCACACACCTTTTTAAAATTCTCATAGTTGCATCAGTAAGTTCCACTACATTTAAAGTAGATTTGACAAAATCTATTGACGAAGTAGATTTGGTTTTGTATGGGAAATTTGCTAGATTTTGCTCAAATGCAAACGCACTAAATACTCAAGCATTTGACAAACACTGAGAGAAATGAAACTGTGCTTAATACTTTTACATATACATACATATTAATTTAAAAAAAATTTAATTCTTTATAATTTAGTTTATGAAGTTTATTACTTATGATAAATAAAAGATTTAAATGAGTTTTGTCATACGCCATCAAACATAAATTTAATATATTTTTTAGTTTGAAAAATTTGTAAACAATTTTTTCTTAGCATATTTCTTTTAATAATTTTATGTATTTATTTGGGGTTTATTTGTCAGAGTTCAAAAATTAATTTTCAAGTATAGTTTTTTCTTTAGTCTAAATAACTAATCACTTTTTGTGTTATATATATATATATATATTTTTTTTTAGTAATTTTTTATTTTAATTTTTTTTTTTGGCTTTAGATTTTGTTAAAACGTTATTCGATGAATAATAATAAATAGTGCATGTTATATAACTTTCTGTTAAATTTTAGTTGTTGTTTAGAAACAAATTTTAGTTATTTATTTAAAATAAATAACTCAACCTAACATTGTTACTTTAGTTTTATTTGTTTTAAATTTTAAACCTACACAGACAACGTCTACCTTAAAATTGGTTGTGTGTGTACTTTTTAGATGTGTTTCATATAAGTTTTTTCTTTCAGTGTATGTTGTTTTCTTTTTAATCTCTTTCGTTTACAGGGTGTTGCAATTAAAATGTTAAAAATGATTTCATAAAATGTGTATATTTTTGAGTGTTTTTCTTATTCCTTTGCTTTTTCATTTTAATTTTATAATTTTTATTCAGTATTTTAGCAATAATTTTTTCAAATTTAAAAACTTCGATTTTTCCATTAAAGTAATGTTTTGGAAAAAATAGATTCTGTTACTGGAAATAAAATCAGTCTCAATAAATTAAACTTGTAGAAGGAATTAAGAAATTTAGTTTGGGAACATTAAAATATTATTAAACGATAGGGTGTTGGAAATATTATTCATGGGAAAAGTTGAACTATCTACTCGTATGTACTTAACTAGTCAGCAATTGGGTATTCATTCATCTTTTGTTTTAAAGGTCTAACGTATGCTCTAAGTACTACAACATGAAAAAGAGACTTGTCATACTCGTAGTTGGGTATGAAGTGAGCTGCAATTGGTTTATACTTGTAAATTTTTTTTTTAAATATGTATAACAATTATTCACTTTTAGCAATACTACTTCAAGTACTTGAAACAAAAGTTATTTTGTTTAGATATATTTTAATGTGTTTAAAAAACAACCTCAAATAATTTTTAAAATGTAAAAGTGTACAATGTTTATCATAGTCAACATATTTTAATAGTTTTTCAATACAAGCAATTTCTTGCTTTGACAAAAATAAAAAGAACTTATGGTACTTAATGGTCTATCGACATAGTTATTGAACCCTCTTCGTAGGAAGTTGATTTTCAAAGAATGATTGCAGGGAACCACAAGTATTTAAGTTTTTGCCAGAATATTGGATTAGTAATTTTAAACAATGAATATTGGAGCACATCTTTCAATACTAATGAAAACACTGTTGAATCTATAGTATTATATATTTGGCATCTATGATTAACTTTTGATTAGTAAAATTGGCTAACTGTATGATTATCGTATTATAGTCGTAAAGATCTAATGTTTAATGATTTTAATCTCTCGTTTTATTTACTGATCACTTAGATTATCTGAATCGTGGAACTTTGGTGGTGGATCTACTCGTATGTCTAGACCGCAAGCAAAACGTTCAAATTCAATAGGTTCGGTTTCATAATCGGAAAGAAAGTCTGGATAGGGTAACTCTAAATCGCCAGTGTTAGATTGAGACAATTGCTGGGTACTACTACTACTAATTGCAGCTGCACCAATTCCTACAACGGATCTAGAACCACCATTACGTTTAATAGTACCAGTGGTATGATAAAAACTACTGCTATCTTCACTACTATTGGCCATGTCGTCGGAGAGACCAGCCTTTGATTCTATTTCGCTTTCTTCGGGATTACAATAGGATCTACCGTGATATTGTGATGAGGATTGATGTGTGCCAATAATGGAATCCTCACGTTTCAATTGGCGCTTTTTAGTGCGTGCTGGCTTAATAGGTTGTCCTGTAGAAGGAGGCATAGGATGATTTGCCGGTTGTGGTTTGGTCAGCGATATTGCGCGCATTTGCTGCTGTTGCATCGATTGGTACATGGGGTTTGTAATGTGACCCAAACGGTCGTAGCGTGGAAAGCCCATTTCATCTACATTATCAGCAGTCATATCTAAGCTTTCAAACGCTGAAGATGTAGATGAAAAGGCCACGCCCGAATACTGGGGATATTCGTCGTATTCATCCGTTTCTTGTTCATGATCCTCCAATTCCTCATCGAACTCGTAGTATTCATGACGGTAGGAAGGGTCAGAACCTCCAGAATCCATTTCAGGCATATACCCTTCCGAACATTCTGAACTTTCCTGCTCTACCAAATTGCGATCGGAGGAACGTATACGTTTGGCGGTAATCTGACGCTTTTTTCGATAGCCCCGTGTTCGAAGTTTTGGATCTTGCGCACGAACATCTAACGAGCTATCAGTATCATTTCCACTGGGTGGACTCTTAACAATGGGAGTACGTGTTATGGAGCCCTTACGGGGTGGTTTTTGTATTAACTGGTTTGGTGGTGATTCAGAGCTTAAGCTACTCGAGTAGTAGGGAGAACATTTAACTAATTTTTCAGCCCTCGTTGGCAGCATTGGTGATGAATTTTCGGTACTCGTTGTATTTTCGCTGTTTACAGTGGTTGTCGTTGTTGTCGCCGATGATGCACCGCTGGCGCCTCCTCCCATCGAAGATGATTCCTCGTCTATGCGGGCCGGTGTTGATTCCAATGAAGATTGTTGTGATTGTGAAAGCATGTGCTCATGAAATGAATTCGATTGTCTTAATTTATTTGTTTTATATTCACGTATTTGGGATTTTGACAATGTTTTGTCATCATAGCTATGGTGCTTTGCTAAGGGTTTATCTCCAGGCGGACCTACTGTTTGTGGTAAGTCACTAGGTGATATTATAGGAGGTACTGTGGGAATGGGTGGGGGTTGTTTGGGTTTGACTTCTTGTTCTGTAAATTTTTCTTCCTCTTCTGCTGCTTTTGCAGCTGCAGCTTCTGCTACTCCAGGAGTTTTCATATGTTTAAGTAAGGCTTGCATAAGGGGTTGGGTAACTTGGAATTTGGGTTTGGTTGGGGGCTGAGGAGCTTTAGGTTTTGCGGGAGGTTGTGGGGCTTTACCTTTTGATGGTTTCGTTTGGCCTTGACCTGTTGCTTGGGGCTGGGATTGGTGTAATGGTACGAATTCTTGACTTTGGTAGCGTTCCGTAAGTTTTTCACTAGGAGCATAGAGACGTTCCACAAATGATTCACTTTCTGAACAGATTTCTTGGCTTTGGTACAACTTTGACATCATTTCTAGGGATCTGCGTTTGCGGGCTGCACTTGTTTCGGCCATATCATCTTTACCCAATATTCTTATCGGCATTCCTGGTCTAGCCTGTTCTCCCTTCTTTGGTGGTGATATCTTTTGCATTATATCTTCCACGTTAGTTTTTTGATTGCCATTACCACCACTTCTTAGATGAACTTGAGGCAAAGAGCCTCGCTTTTCTTCTGATGGTGATTTTTTACTACCTACTTTTTGTTGTTTCAAAGGTTGATAATCTACAAAACTACCTCTACGATTACCTCTTGGATCAGATGATCCTTGTTGATTTTCTCCTGGCACTACTCCCACTAAAGTGCGGCTACTAGAAGTTGACCACTCGGTAATGGTGTGAGCCATTTCAGTAAGCGTTAATGTGGTGTCATCGCTCTTTGTAGCTGAAGTTGTTTCCGACATTTTATCAGTTTCAGAGTTCGATAATATATCATAACGTAAACCATCCGATGAACCATTATCTCCTGAAAATTTATTCGAAAAACTATTGCTTTGTTCATTTAGACTCTCCGCAGATTTATTTATAGAGCTCATGCTTGATTTGGTATGATTTGATTTTTCCGATTTAGCGCAGGAGTGCGTAGATACTGCTGATAAGCTGTCCGATCCAGAAAGATTGGCATATTGCCTTACTGTATTCGTTCCGGTAGACCACTCCGATATACTCAGTCCAATTGAAGTATCTTCAGAATGGGAGCTGTGAGTGCATTTCTTTTGTTGAAGACCCATACGCACCGTTCCATCTAAATCGGTACCAATGGAACTGGTTTCTTCTTCGGAGTGGCTAGAGTGGCTACACTTTTTATAACTTCCTGTGCTTAGACGGGGTTCATAATTTCTTCTCACCGTAGTTTGGTCTTCCATATACGTACCTCCAGAAGCTGAAAGTATGTCATCAATTGACGTATCCGAATTGTTAGAGCCACGGGATAGTTTGCGTATATACTCATTAGTTTTGTTTTCATCCGGCGATAATTGCACTCTTATAGTGCCCGGCATAAAGACATCGTCACTCGAAAAAAGCTCATCTTCTGATATAGGGCTTCTTGGGGCTGGAGATCTTGAAGGTTGTGATATTATCACAGAATCTGGACTGGAGTCCTTTCGAAGTGGACTGATCTGCTGAGACTTTGGAGAAGACGAGCAGGTAACATTAAAAGAAGTGGATAAACAAGATGCAGCACTTAAAGTAGAACTAAGACAAGTTGGTGTGTCATGCTGCAAGTCATCACTGCCAAAATCTTTATCTTCGAAGGCAGAGGACATTAAGTAAGAAGTATCTTCATAGGGCAGTACTTTGGCTATATCAGGTGGTGTGATTGGGAAGTCTTCGCAAGATAATTTGTCATCATCGTCATCGGTTCTGTCAGTAGTTGTAAAAGAGTCAATCATTATTTGATCCGCGTTTTGAGCTTCTGAAGCATAAAACGTTTCAATGTCTTCTACAATGACAGGAGTGCGAACTGCACTGGAAGGAGGTGAAGGCCAATCTTGAGAGTCTTGGGATTGGAAAGACATGCTGGCCTTCCAACAAAAACTTTTGGGTACCGGTTTGTCTAAATCAGGCATTTGATAAATAGAATCTTCTGGTTTCACCGGCACATGATCGAATGGAATTTCTGGTAATGGCCAGTCTTCAGAATCCTGACTCCCAGCATTAGATAAACACATTAACGTGGGTCGATCTTCACCCTCGCCATCTACTTGTGTTACGGAAAATCTTCCGGTTACAACGGTGGGTGATTTAGGCTCGTTAAAGCTGCCGATGCTAGATAACCGGTCTCCAGTAGCCGAATCGCAGGGTATTTCAGGCATTTCTGCTGAAGTTCGACGATCTGCGTCAGATATGTAAGCTAGATTTGTGTTGCTTCTAGAGTCTGAACTCAAACTGGGTTGGTGATCAGTGGATGCGACAGATTCATCGCGCATGCTAACAGAATGTGTTGAAGCTTTGCTGGCATCGTCTTCCATACTGGACTTTTCGGAAGCCGTACTACGTTCGGAGATCCTCGAGAGTGTTCTTCCCAAAGTAAAGCCAGAACTATAGCCAATAATATCAGTTGGATTAACACCTATACCATTTAGATTACTCGTCATAGATGGATACCCAAATGTGGTAGGAAAATCATTAAGTTCATCTTGGAAACTAGTGTCACTTTCTTTTTGATCATCAGGAGACACTTCCTTAAATTCACTATCTGACGAGTCACGTAGTGGATTATTTGCATCATAGCGTTCATAGCCATCGGTTTCTACGTGATGCCAAGGATCATCGGTGCTAGAACTATTGCTACTTTCAATTGTAAATGGCTTCCATGTTGATTGCTGTTCTTTTATTTTAAGCTCGCCTCGTCTCTGAGCCGCTCCCATTGATCCAGAGCTGCTTTCAGTTTCAAAAGAGCCTCGAGATTCTACACTTAAAGATCCTTTTGAATCAAAGCTAGATTTGGATTCTTGAGAGCTACTACCTGATTTTGCATTTTTCTCACCTTCTATTTTAGCTACAGCCAATTTTCGTACAGGCTTTTCTATTTTAGGTGGTTTTTTAGAACTTCCAGAGCTTGATTCCGTATCCTCCGTTCGAGGTAAAATTTTTCCTATTTTTTCTTCAATCGGATCCAGATAAGTTTCTGTGCTATTACCCAAGTCGATAGGACTTTGTTTTTCTAATGTGGGCGTGGAAGGTTTTCGTGCAATAATTTTATTTTCCGCGACAGTCTCGTTGGTAGGGGTAATGTCTCTTGATGATGAAGGACTAGTCGGAGATTGGACTTTACTATCAGATGCTAGAGCTTGAGAGCAAACTTCCAGTTTTAACATTTTTTGTTTGAGTTCCAAGCACTTTTTAGCTTCTAAGTCTCCAAAATCTTGAGAAATCCCTAGAGGTCTTGCTATAGAGCAACTTACACTTGATTCTTCTTCTACCGAGCTTTTTTCCTTACCACCACTTACGGACAAGCTCCAATCGCCTTTTTCACCTCTGGCTGGGCTAACATCTTTTTCCCCACTAGTCCACGAATCAGAACTTTTTGATTTATCACTTTGTTTCTCTAATTTTCTTTTATTTTGTGTTCGTTCTACTTTTTCAAAGGTTTCTATAACTGACTTTTCGGCCATAGGACTAGTGTTGGGCGGAGTAACCAATATGTTTAATTCAGATGTAGGTGTTGCACAATTGGAATACTCTAAGGGAATTGCATCTTCTAGTGTTGCCTGAGTTTCCAATACATTGCGATCTGGTTCTAAGGTACGTGGCTCATTTTCAGAAGTATCTGATCCTACGAATTCATCACATTCTACGGTCATCCAGGATCCTGTTTCGTCGCTGCGACTACGATCTAAACTTAAACGATTGGTATCCAAACGCGAAACCTTAAGATGCCGTGAACTATCGTCTTCCTCTATAGACGCTTCTTCACATTCTATGGTGGGCACACGATGGGGATAGCCTCCTTCGGTTGGCGGTACCGGTGATTTACTTGCTGGCGAATGGGAATCATCTACAGATACAAACGAATCTAAGCTGTCAGCTGTTGAAGGCTTGCGGCTAAATGTACCATCACTATCTCTAGTATCCTCGGAAGGCAAAGATCGTTTAAGTATTTCCAAAGACCTTCTTTCGGATATTACCGCCTGCATATCTATGTCCTCCTGAACATTGTATTGATGGGCAAACATTCTTCGATCTCCTATAGCACTACGCACTATAGGCTTCTCCTCTGCCCTTTTTGTTTCCGTTTGGTTTTGCTTTTTATCATCCAAGCTTCGTGCTTTCACATCTGTGCCCAGATAGTGATGTTCCGTATGAGCTTTTTCCAAACTACTTGACTTACCATCAATTTTCTTATGATGAACTACAGGACCTTCTATTTTCTGCTTTATTTCATGGCTTTTGGCAATTTTCTTCGGCGACTTCATTACCATGTCATCAGGTACATCAGACTTCTCTGAGTCCTCAAACGATTTGTTGCGATCTTCAAAACTACGACTGGCTTTCTCCAATTTATCTGGACTGCGTCCCTCATCAAAACTTCGACTGAATTTTACCAGCGAGTTATCGAGCTTCCGCGGAGATTTAGCTATCAAAACGTGATCTTCAGCTTTTGTTTTGAATTCGGTTTCTATTATTATTTTATCTCCATCGGTCTTTACAAGAATTTTGTCTTCTGGAGCCGGGAACGGAGGCAAAGTATCCTTGACCGGGCTTAACATAGTAATAGTTTGTTTCATAGCTGATTCGTATAGTTTTTGTTGCCTTTCCTTACGTTTGGCAATGTCCGCTTCAGTTTCTTCCTGACTTTTGCTCTTATCTTTACTTAAGCGACGCATTTCTATAGAACGAGGTCTTTCCTTGGGACTTGTTTTCTTTCCTTTTGCAACATCCTTTTTGATATCCTCTGCACTAGTTCTTCGGGATTCAGGTCGAGATATAGATAAGCCAGGTTTGATTTTAGTGGCATTCTCTCCCAACGCCAACTTTAATTTTCCTTTGCCAGTGCTTTCGATGCTGCTGGCTCTTGACACTCCGGGGGAGGTTTTTCGTGAACTGTTGGCCGAACTGTAAGGAGACCAATCGGTGAATCTGTATTTTGGAATATTTAAAATCAAATGATCTCCACTCTTCAATTTCATTTTTGATTTCTTTTTATCTTTAATTTTTACACCCTGTAAAGCAATTTTTTCTATAAATTTCAAATTATTTAACAATTCGGTTTCCTCATCATCTATGGTAACAGTACTAAGAACAGAATCTGTACCCACTGATGCATATGCAGTTTGTGTGGGTATGGAACCTGCGCAAGAGTGAACGCTATCAACTGTATCATCATCAGTTTGTGGTTTTTCACACTCTAGTGGTTTTTCTTCTAATATTTCACCTTCTTCTTCAAAACCTACCGTATCATCCTTGGAAGAAAAAGCATTCATGGGAGGCAGCCTATGAAGCGATATTACGGGCGTATCCAAGCTCTTTGTGCGCCTTTCTGTGGTTGGCGATTCAAGGGTAGCCTTTTGCCTTTGCAGTGATACTGAGCCTTCCGAAAGATTTAGACGGGCGTGAGCAAATAATATAGGCGCGTGACCTTTTGATCGCATGACTAAAGAAGAGTCAATGATATCTTCTATTAGCTTAACCCTCGATTTAGGTATCTCTGTGCGAGGTGAGGTTTTCTTTTTGAGTATATAATCAATATCTAGTCCCATTATTTTCTCCTCATGACAAGTTTCATAGATATCATCATTGCTGCGGAAAAATTCGTTATGTTCTAGTATTGGTGACGGTATGTTTTCATTACGTTGGTAATCATTCGTGCACTCATCCATACGATTGCGTATTGGCATGTGTGGTTCATCCTCTGAAGATGGTATCGAAATGGAACGTTCAGAAATTCTGCGCAATTCCGTAGCATTGGCATACTGTGGATCTAGTTTTTGAGTATGATAACGACTTTCCAATTCAGCCAAGCGGCGACATTGCGGTGGAGATCCTTCAATTTCAGTAGAACTCATAGTTTGTCCTCTACCCCAAGCTGCGGATATTAAACGACTCTGTTCTATTCTCAATATGGGTTCGATTTCTTTGCGTGATTGTGGCGGTGAAAACTCTAAACGATCTGGAATTGCCTCAGCTGAACCAAATACATCATCTGAGTCTAAGCTTTCATCATCGGAGGAAAATGAAGTAATTCGTGTTTTACCTTTTTTGGGCTTATTCGATACTTTTGTTTTAGGTATTACTCTAGCTTTTTGTGACTTACGGGCATTGGCTTGCAGTTCTTGACGCAAGCTTTGAATTAGTTCCATTTGTTTTTGTTCCAATTTATTTTTTTGCTGCTGCAAACTTTCTGTGCGAGAACTTGTGGCTGAATCTGATTCAATTTGACTAAGTTTTTTATTAAGCTTTTCCAGCAGTGAGGGTTCTATTTCTTTTGTTATGTCCCGCTTAGTAGGTGAAGACAACTGTATGATAGGTATGGTCCTGTCTACTTCTAGGGTAATAGGGTCAATTTTAGACAGATCTATGTTTTGGGTAAATAGAAATTCTTTAGTTTCTGCCGGCAAGAGACTGTCTAGGATATCAGGTAGAAAGTCTGCTTCTTGAGATTGCAAGCCCTTATTTGCGTCCACTTTTGGAGATTTCGGCGATTTGGGGGATTTGGGAGACTTGGGCGATTTTGGAGATTTTGGCGATTTGGGTTTAATGTGCTTTTTCTCACTCGGCGAAGGAGCTGTTCCATTCATAATATGGCGTTTGTGTAAAACGTATGGTATATCTTCTTTAAGTACTTTGGTAAAACGTCTTTCATATTCGCGGAAGAATGATTTGGGCATTTCGAAGCCCATTTTTGTTATATCTTGTGTTTTAACAGGAGAATCATAACATTTAGGCATTTCAAAGTTACCATGAGCCTTACATAAGGGAGGGGCGCTTGGTATTTGTTTGTAAATATAATCTTCATCGCTCGAATCAGCTGGTGTTAAGTCAATAGATTTTTGATGCATTAACACATGTCTTCTCGAATTACTACCCAAGCGATTACGATTTGCCAATGAGTTAGGATCACTTTTAGTTCTCTCCACAGTGGCATGACTGTAATTCAAAGGTACCATTATAGGATTATATTCCTCGAAATGGGTCTTTGCAATTAGTTCTTCTTTGCGTGTAATTATAATATTTTTGGCTCTGGCATGCTGTTTCTCGAATTCAGACATTAGTTCAGGTGTCAGCGGATACTCAGGACTTTGTTTAGTTCTCTCTTCTTTACCGGGCGACTCCCACTGTTTACCATAATTTTGTAAGCATTCTATACGATCACGATCAAAACTAAATATATTCTCACTATCGGACCTACGTCTAAAGGAAGAAATCTTACACGATTGAGAGTCGGATTTTTTGAAAGGTGCAGTTTGGTCAATGGAGTCATTGGTTTGAATTTCTTTTTCTTCCTTTTTCTTTGGGGTATTGGTTGAATCTGGCGATTTGGAATTGAACGATTTGGAATTTCTTTCAATTTCTACATTTTGGAGACTGATAGAGTGGACTTTAGATGTTTTTGCAGACTTGTTGCTGGGAAAGGTGGAATAGACGTCGCGGCTGTCATAAAACGAGCTATTAGCCGACGAACCATGAGTATCGGAGAGTAGACAATCGTGTGACTTAACTTTAGGTCTACCGCATAAGCTATCTGTTTCAACTGTCTCCACAGCATCGTAATAGTCACTTTTAGACTCCTGGCTAGATTGCAAAAACTTATCACATTTCTCCTTTTTACTCAAATGTTTATACTTCTTACCAGTAGTAGTGGGCATTTCATAGTTCTTACCCAAATAATCTCCTACCAGGGACTCTTTTGAATCTTGACTCGAAGCTACAGAAGTTTTACTTTTGGTGGTCTCTCTTGATTTTTTACTATCGGTATGATAAAGGCTATCTCGCGATTTTTTGCTAGAATCAGGACTTCTAGACACTTTAGTTTGATATATCTCAGATCTACTTTCATTGCTGGAAGTGCGCGATAAAGTTCCTTTGATTTTTTTATAAAAATTGCCATCCGACTTAACACACAACTTTTCGCGAGGCAAATATCTCGGGTCTTCTGAATCCCAAATTTCATTCATTAACTCTACAGCCGATTTGCATTTGACATCCATAGCAGATCTATACTTAGGTTGCTCGATATCCGATTCGTCATCGGTGGGTATGTAGTTACCCGAATCTAAGGAACAAGAACGCATATGATCTTCAGAGCGCCGACGACCACTGAAGAAATCAATATCATATTTCTCCAATAGCTCATAGCTATCTTGTGATATATCATCTTGAGAACCACAGTAGTCGACATGATGACCATAGCCTCGCCTGTGTTGCGCTTGATGCTCTTGGGTATTGTATGTGCTACCGGGATAGCTAGAAGAGTAAACCTTTGAATGTGTTAAAGGAGATACATCTTGGGTGGCATCAATTGAGTGGTTTTTAGTAAAATATAAAGAGTGGCGAGAGTCATCATAACGCGTAACTGGAGAATCAATGCGATTAAATGAAAAGAAATCTTTATCAAAAGCAGTCATTGGTTTGGATTTTTCTCGGGCATAGTGAGAGAAATCATAAAGGTCTTTACAAGAAGAGCTTTTCAACCAAGATTCCTTCTCGACTTGGTCGTATATATTCTCCTCTCCTTCCTCATCATCATCTTCGTCATCGACATCGACATCTACATCATCCTCAACATCGTCATCCTCTTCACGTTCAGTGCCATTTTGGTTATACGAAGCAGTGGAATATAAATTAGAAGAGGATATTTGATATTCCAACTTTTCAGAAGAAGTCTTGAAACGATCTAAAGGAGAACCTGTAGCACTGCGATCATTTACTATTTTTGCAATTTCTTGCATATTGTACAGCCTATAGCCTGTTACCTGTCGACTTACATTTGAGTTTTTGGGCAAATGACCTATAGAATGATGTGTCAAATAATGACTATCATAAGAGTCAACGGAATCTACTCCCGATAATTCGGAGTTTCTGGGCAAAGAATGAGTATGTCTGGGTATGTTAGCACCAGACGCAGAACTTTGCGAGTCCATGGAAGGTGTTAAATAGTTATCAGAGAAGGCGAGCTTAACACGATCCGCATTCGTAGTGCTGACATACTTTTTCGTATTGAAGCCAGTGCCAAAGTAGGAAGAAGAAGTGTCCGATGGATGATTTAAATCGTTATGATACTGATAATTTAAACTGAAAAATGTTTGTTGCTCTTGTGGGTCAGCTAAGGTAGTACAACTCAAAGGCATACGTATATCGGCAGCTATACCCAACTGCTTGGATCGTGTGTACTGCAAAATGGTCTCATCTATGAATTCATCAGAGAAATGTTTTTCTCGGGTCTTTGATTTGGTTTTACGATTAACCGTTGCATAAATGTCATTGCGATCATTGAGATTAAGCGTTTCACTATTGTTAATTTTATTTTCCAATTTTGGTGTAATAAAGTTGGGATATTTGTAATGACCCATGTCATTGATGTCAGTGTAGATAATGTTGTCTGTTTCGGTTTCTGTAGAGGTTGCATTGTTATTTAGTATATTGTGCTTAGACATCGAATAACTGGTACTGCTATAATGATGGGGGGCGATAACTTGAGATGGGGACTCCGGTGACCGATGCGGCGGCGGAGGGACAATTATTGTTGCCACCGCCGATTGCATACTCTCCCGATTGGTGGTAGATTGTGTCAAGTCCGAATCCACTTCCTCCTCGGGAAAATCCGACTCCAACAATTCCGCTTGCATTTGAGCTGATTGGACCTGTAAGGATTCTTCCATCTCCTCCTCCTCCACTTCCTGCTCCTCCTCCTCCTCCTCCTCCTCCTGTTCCAATTCCATAGAGCTGCTCAGATCCACTGAGAGACCCACCGTATTGGTAGTGGCCTGAATAGAGCGTAGACGGTAATGATTGCTGCTGATGTTGTTGTTGTTGTTGTTGTTGTTGTTGTTGCTGCTGCTGATGGTGTTGACATTGTTGACTTGCGGCGACGCAGGGACATACGCCTGTGACGCCACTGAGACTCGACGAGGGGTGTTGCTGCTGTACAAGTGAGACAAGTGGCTCAGGACTGCTGACGTTCCAGCAAGGCATGTTGGTTTTTTTTTTGTGTGTAATTAAACGAAAATAGAAGCATATAAAGAAGTTAAGGAAAGCATTTAACATTTGAATAAATTTGGGCTGCTGTTCATGCTTTTGCCTCCACATACAAACCATAACAAATGTAAATTATAAAATAAAACTTTTAAAACACTTGTAACTCAAAAATTAGAAGGCATGCATCAATATATGTAAATATTTATGTATTTTTAAATTTTTATTTTTATTTTTTTCAAGAAATCACTTTAAGAAACTCATAATTCACTAGATATTTAACACAAAAACAAACACGTTTAAAATAAAAAATCTATGTTTTCAAGCTCGTTTAGCTTTTGAAGGAAAAAATTTTTTAAAATAAGTCGCTCTAATTGATACCAAAATTTACATCACAAAATTTTTCATAAAATGTTTGCACGAAATTTTTTCTATTTACGAGTGACAACGTTTTTGAGGGAATTTGCTTCTACACCGCTTCTATTGGTAAATGAAAGAACAAGTTTCATGAAACTTTTTTTGATTTGCCAATAAGAAGGCGTTGATAAGCAAATCAGATCGCACAACAAATTTCACAAAATTTCAAGATAAACTTCATGTGGTGTGAATTCAGTATCATTCAGAGAACTTGTGAAAATCATATTGTATTAATCTCTAAAAATAAAATAGAGAAACTGCAAATTATAGGGAAATAAATCTTTTTAAGAGAAAATGAAAATTAAATAAATGACTTGTTTAAATTTTAATTGCTAAGATTTGATTCACATTTTGAAGGTGGTTTCAAATTATGATTTTTATTTTTTTATAAACTAAAAGTATCTATGGGATAACTTTTCGGATATGCGCCCAACAGTTTTGGCTTTTTAACTATTTTTTTTTTTAAGAACAAACACAACCCGCAAAGCGATTACCTTGTCTGGGGAATCGAACCCACGACCTCTGGACTGAGAGGCTAGCATCGCTACCACTCAGCCACAGGTGCACCCTGTGAAACCCCTTCAAAATGTATGCAAAATGGAGTAAAAAGTTAACAAAAACTTACCGATACTGTGATCGCTTTGATGTGCACGAGCCGGATCTTGAGCGCGTTGTTGTTGCTGTTGGGGTGTTAGATGATGAGTGTTGGTGTTGTTGCTGTGCTGAGGCGAAGTCCATGATTGTGGACCCTGAGGGGAAGCAGACCGATTCGCATTCATTTGATGGTCCGCCACAGCCGCTGTCGAGTGGTGTGACTGTTCCGCCGAGTCCGGCGATGCCGAGGCAAAGTTCTTCGTCTGATAAATCTCCACCTGGGCTGCTGTGACCTAAGTTAAATTAATATGAGTATGAATAAAAATTTATTTATACAGAATTATAAAGTATTACTTGAGAATGCTTGCGGTCGGTAAGATTGCCTTGTTGGCGATCCAAAGTATCCGCTGCCTTCTTCGTCAGAGAAGGCGTCATCGAGTCGTTGCATTGACTGCGATAGTCCCAAGCTGCTGAAAAATATACAAATTTCAATGGAATATCAGCTAAAAATTTAAAAAGTTTTAAACAGTCAGCATACGAGTATATATGTAATTAAAACAAATTTTGCTTCTAATAATTGTTTAAAAATAAAAACCGAAAATTGCTAAGAAAATAAAACTGTATTAAAAAATTTCAAATTAAAAATGAAAATAAATACAAACCGCTATCGATTGGGAGTAAGGGATTGGCTGAAATGCTGGAGTTCACATATGTATGCGATTGACTTCGGCTACTTGCATTCAAGGGCCCTTGCCGGAATGATTGTGACCTGCAGCAAGAAAAGAAAAGACAAGAGGATAGATACCACGTTTTTCTTTCAGAAATTTATCTTTCTATTTAAAATTTGCGTTTAATTATTTTAAATTTAAAGAAAATTGCTTTTAGTATTTGTTTTTTTTTTGTTCTTTTGTTAATTAATTTAATAGACTTATTTTCTGTTAATTTTAAAATGTGATTTTATGTGGTTTTAGAAATGATTTAAATTTCTTTTTTGGTTAAGTTTTTTTTTTTTTTGTAAAACAAAAAATAAAAATAAATAAAAATAATAATTAATAATTTAACAATAGCAATAAATATTAAATCCAATCAAAAGCATTTGGTTAGTGTTGGTTTTTTGATTGTTTGTTTGTTTGGAAAACATTGTCAAACTCTATTAAAAAGTGTAAGTCGGGGAAAAATTTTGGTTGTGATTGTAATCTGTGCAGGGGATTTGTCCCCAAAATGGGGATTTCGCCTCTCATTTGGGGACAGAATTTCGTGGGGGGAGGGATTTGGGAATTTCTCATTTTGAGCTCTAACATCACTTTCTTATATTTTATCTTAGTACCATACAAGTATTTACGTTTTATGGGGTTTCTTCTAATTTTACAGATTATTTTAAAAGAATTATTAGAACTTAATAAATTTAATTTGCATGTAAAAGCACAAACATTTATCGTGGATGTTGTCATTAAATAATTTAGTAGTACGTCTCCACCTGACACGAAATTTTGTTGTAACTTGAAGTTATAACTGAGTTGTTAAAACAAATATACCAACAACAATGTCATAGCTTGAGAAAAAACATTAACTTGAGCAGTCTACACTTAACATTAACTTGAAGTTAATGTTAAAGTTAGTCATTTTATGTCAGGTGGAGACCGCGAGTTAGAGTAGTGTGGCAATCATACTATTTAATGAAGATGTTAATGCCACAAAAATAAATATCTACATGCGCAAAATGGGCAAAAGCGTCTTCGCAGTTGTAGCGAGTTTTAATTTTTAGTTTTAATAACTTAACTGTCATTGTAGCAGATGGTGCAAGCAATGTGTGCGGTTCAAAAAAAAATCTCTTTATATAAAAAATAAAAAAAATAATTCCATCAAATTGGTTAAATGTGTTTGCCATTCACTGAACTCACAAGTGGCACAATCAATTCCCAGTTCTGTCGAATTTCTGGTTAAGGAGAGTTGTACACGTATTTCTCGCACTGTCCGTTGCGAACGCTTAAGTACAAGCAAATATTCGATTTAATTTATTTAGGAGTGGACTCAAATAAATTTTACTAACTTGTACAAATATCAAACACTAGATGGTTATCGTATGGAAAAGCTGTGCCATGGAATGAGTTACAGCATCATTTTAAAATGATATCAAACAACAATATTGACAAAAATTTTTTTTTTTTCTAAACAAAAATTAGGATTTTTCTTTTGAAATGGGGATTTTTTGTGGACATGAAATTTTAAATTGGGGACAAGAAGCAAAATTTTTGTGGCAGCACTGGTTGTAAAAGCGCTGCTATTTAGTTGTATATTCAAGGCGAAAATTACTAAAGCGAATTATAATTTTTAGGGTTCCGTGCGCCCTATTGTTTTCACTACGATGTCCGTCTGTCCATCAGACGCTGTTTTCTCGGGAACCGTAAGAGGTACGGACCTGAAATTTTCACAAAATATGTAAAACCTTGGCCGCTACAGCAACATATATATGAAAATTAAAAATTATAGAGTGTTCTAAAGCGAGCAACAAAAAATTTTTAAATTCTAATGCAATACAACTTGAAATTATCAAATTAAAGGGTATTCTATCAGTTAATGTAATTTTTACTATGTGATTTTGAGAGCTTGCTGCATTTGGGAAACCGTAAGATGCAAACTCTTAAAATTTTCAAAAATGCTAAATTAAAAATCCCAAAATAAAAAAAAATGCCAAAACAATAAAATCGCCAAAAACCAAAACGAAAAAGGCACCACAACTAAAAAAAATCGCTAAAGCTAAGCGCCAAAACTATAAACAAACGGTAAAAAAGTAAAAATCCCAAAAAAGAAAATGAGCGCCAAGATTAAGAAGCGTCAAAAAAAATTTCCAAAAACCGAAAAAAAAGTTTACCGAATATGTACTTTAAATTAAAAAAAAATCTACAGAGCCCCCTTTTCTTTTAACTCGCAAAAAAGCGGACCACCCCCTTGCAATATAATTGTGCAATATTTCGTTTTGTACAATAATATCGCCAATGTGTATGTTATATTCGAAGGTGTCACAATATATTAACAAATATCAAAAGACTTTTGATTTTTATTGTACAATCAACACAATTTTGTAAAGTGGTGGCAACATTGTTCAATGTTGTTCACTTTTTCACTGTCAAGAAAATTGGACAATATTTTCTTCACTTCTCCATCATTAACGAGAATCATAAAGAAAGAGTTTTGTTTTTCTTTGGGCTCAGCAGAATTGGAGATGATCAAACAATAAGCTGTCATATAAAAAGACCAAAACTTTTTGAATTTTCATCAAGCATTGCCGAAAACCCGTGCGTGAACTATGTGATGGATCAGCTTTCTTAACGTATTCAATTAATTCTCCTTTTTTTAACGTACACTTGAAGCACACGTAAATATTTAAGAGAATGTTATTTTATTGCAGTGCAGTGACTTTCTGTGCAACTTTTCACTAATACCAATAACAGTCAGGCCACACTGGCTTGCGAACTTGACCAAGACTTTCGTTAATGATATTGATTTCGAATATATCTCGAACATTTATTGTGTAAAACTATCGAGAATGACACTCAAACATGAATCGAAAAAAGTTTACTTATCGTTTGTTTTTGTTCCGAAAAACATTCGATTTTGAAGGTTCGCTGGCAAAATCAAAATCGAGTCAATATCAAGCTAATTTCGATATCGCAAAAGGGCAGCAGAAAAGGTAAAAAACAGCAATTTAAATTTTTAATTTATTTCATTTATTTTTTAATTCTTTAACTTACGCTGCAGTATTTGAACACGGTACTTCTCTTTTTTCTTCTATCGTTACACATTCGAGAAACTATCGCGAGAAGTTCATTGGATTTTTTTTTTAGATTCGCGAACAAGTATCGAGTAAATTTTGTTTCGAAATTTCTGCGCTTTAGGGAGCATGCATTTATATCGAATCTCAGGTTAAGTGGGCATTGGAGCACATAATTTCAGAATACATATCGTAACCTTAATACAAAAAGGCCCTAACTAGTTATTTTTTTCAAATCGAAATTTTTGCATTTTTCGATACATTAGATGTTCTTCTAGCGAAATATACAAAAAACTTGATTTCAAAAAATAATGACTTAGAGCCGTTTTAAATTAAGGTAACGATATGTACATACATACTTACAGCTTTACTAATATTATAAATGTGAAAGTGAGTTTGTTTGTTTGCTACGCATTCACGTCCAAACCATTAAACCTATTTAGATAGTTTGTTCACCAATAGAAAGTAACATGACCAGCGTCAAACATAGGCTATTTTTTTATCCGGTTCGGAACCGATTTTTATATTTGGCACGGATTTTCAGAGTGGTAAACTGATTTTGAAAATTCTTTCATCAGTGGAAAGCTACATTACCAGCTTCAAATAAAGGATATTTTTTATCCGGTTCGGAACCGGGTTTACTTATATTTAGTACGGATTTTTTCCCCGAAAAACAAATTTTTAGACTGGTTGGAGTAATTCGTTTCGGATTTGACTGTTTAACCAGTTTTTAGCCGGTTTTTATGTATTTTTTAAACAGATGAACGCAAGCGGAGCCGCGAGTAAAATCTAGTATGAATATAAAAAAAATAAATATACGGCCTGTTCTGAAAATCACGATGATTCAAATCACGGTGATTTAAAAAACAAACTATTAATAACTCACTTGCTAGTGGATTTTTATTGTATTTTAAGTTTTCGTCATGTATAAGAGAATATTTTATTCCAACTTCCATCGCTATAAATCGTGAAATTTACAAAAGCTGTCATTTAACTTTTATCAATTTGTTGAAATCACCGTGATTTGACATGTCGTGATTTTCAGAACAGGCCCGATAGAAATAAATTCTTTCATATCGATGTAGCCTTGCATTAGCTCCTTTTTGGCATTTATCTACTCATTTCATTTCATTAATATTAAACTGCAATCGTTGTTATTCTACATTGATATGTTCGCAAATCGTGTATAAATTCAAAAGGTCAGGTTTACCTTTGATTATACTCCCCTTCCTTGTATCTTATATACGAGTACTCAATGGCCTTAATATTGCTAAAGTTATCATTAAAAACAGACTTTATGCATTATGCCAAACTTTTTTCAACCTTTCTTTATATTGCATTTCCAAGTATGCAACACTCTACTTTACATAAGACTAAAAACACTTATAAATAGTTCATACTTAAACAAACAACATATATGTACATAGATAGCTAGCTCCTTTATTACAACACAGTCATAACTCAAAACAGGAGTTTTTAGAGTAAAAAATGCAGAACAATTGGTCGTATTGTATTTTATTTGGTATAGAAATTTTATAGAAATATCTTGTAAACTCAATTTGAGTTGTTAGGTTTGGGTTGATTTGTATATTAGATTTGTGTATTAGATTTTTTGAGTTATGACTATGTTGCAATAAGGGAGCGATATAACAAATGGTTTTAAAAGCAAGACGTAGATAGAGCAGGAAAATAACTACACCTGATTGAAAAATGAATAGTTAATGAATAATGTGCTAGAAAAAGTACTACGAGTAAACAACAGCAAACACAACAAAAACTATAGTTGAAAGGTCATGAATACATACATACATACATACACACACATACAAAGCCAAATATGTATTAATAATTAATCCAACAATACATGTAAACAAAGTAAGAGAAACAAAGTGTTTAAAGGGAAATGCTAGAAATAAGAATATAACACACGCATACACATAAAGGTGAAAAAGTTAACACACACACACACACACACATGCATATACCCAGCTAGCATTTGGCTGATCATTTTTTGCATAAATCTCTTTTTGATTCTCCTGAGATCACTGTTGATGATTAAAAACTGATTTATCACTTAGGTGATTGAAAAAGGATTCACTTATGATTCATATATATGATCAAACAATGATTTCTTGAAAATAGAGAAACAAAATGAAAAGAAACCGCAAAAAGGTCGATTTAATGATTTAATACTACCAAAAAATTGCTCAAAAATTAATCAGCAAATCGTATCATAAATGATTCTTTGATATGATTCATCTGTAGGGTACCATTTTCTCACAACGGGAGTATCATTTATGATCATTTTTTACATAAATCTCTTTTTGATTCTCCTGAGATCACTTTTGGTGATTAAAAACTGATTTATCACTTAGGTGATTGAAAAAGGATTCACTTATGATTCATCTATATGATCGAACAATGATTTCTTGAAAATAGAGGAACAAAATGGAAAGAAACCGCCAAAAAGTCATTTCATGATTTAATACAACCAGAAAATTGCTCAAAAATTAATCAGCAAATCGTATCATAAATGATTCTTTAGTGTGATTCATCTGTAGGGTACCGTTTTCTCACAACGGGAGTATCATTTCTGATCGAAAAATGAGCTCATATGTGGCTATTTTTCCCGTTAAGCTGATTCAGAAAAGATCCGATTATGATACAAAATGCTAGCTGGGTAACTTTAGTTTCGAAATTTATGGGTGTGTGTGGGAATGTTAACTAACCATAAAATGTTAATATCTTTTGGAAATTATTAACTACAAGAGCCATAGAAAAATGAAACAACCAAAATGGAGCAAACGGCAAATTGCAAACAATTGACCGTCAAAGTGATAATGTTACTTTTTATTTCGTTTAGGAAAACGGAACATATTATATATTTATTACCTTCGTTCGGAACATAGGGCCATAGGAAACGGAATGCAGGGCAGTTATTATGTACATTCGATTAGAATGGGAATGGTTTCGTATTCAAATATTAATATCTAACATATAAAATTCGAACAGTTTTCTTTTCGAATCGAATTACATTACAGACAAACGTAAGCGTCTAGTAAGCGCCATTTATCTGTCAAAAATCCTCATGTCCATAAAATTTTTAATAAAGCAAACCGAAATAACGCGGCGGTAACGCTTTGATGTTGGAAAATCCCGGTTACGCAGCCAAATTGGTGTTGATTTTTTTTTTTGGTAATAATCTTTCTATACGGTAATTTAAGGCCTGAAAAGGACAATCTTTTCTCTACATTTCATGATATTATACCATCTGAGATGACTTCAGATCAGATAAATGTTATAAGCAGGGACATAGGTTTCATGCAAATGCATGTTTTTTCCCTTAAGCCTGGTACTCTGTTCACAATGTTGTGCGAAATGCTGTCAAACTACATATGTATAAAAGTATTTGGTATGAATTATTTGCGAAATAAATTCGCAAAAGTAGTACTCTGTTCTTGTTGCGAAAAACACGTAAAATCTATCTTCTGGCAGCATGTTTTTCCATGCAAAATAAATCTGGCATCATTTAAGTTTAGCTGCAAAACAAAATGACCAATACTTTTTTCGCGAGTTGGGCTACATTTAGTACATGTAAAATTTTTCACGCGAAATAATCAATGGTACTGAATATACTTCACAACTTCGAGCACAGTAGCAGCCTTTAAACCTGATATTGGCAAGAACGAAATATATTTAAGAAACAATAAATTTGCGTGAAAATGGCATCGATTATTTTGCTGAATATGCATATTTTTGCATAATTTGTTCATAAAGTCATATTTTGCTATAATGCATGGTTTTGTGTCATATTTGGTCAAAAGTTCAAATTTAAAAATATATTGTTGACAAATTAATTATTAATGCAAAACTGTTTTTTGGCAAATTTTTTCGCTTGAATTATTGTAGAATTGTAGAACGATTGTACAAGCACACACACACACACCTAACAAATTTAATCGAAATTATCATTTTGATGATTTCAATAGGAGATTGTAAGCTTTTAAAGGCGAAAGTAGCGTAACAATTCTGGGCAAACTTGATATTGTTTTTAAAAATTATAACAGATTTAAAAAACAAATATAATAGGAAGTATTCCATTCATTATAATGGGTGAGTTAAATAAATATGTATATAACATTATATATGAAGAATCGTTTAAATTTGAGCCGATTACATCCACAGACCTTACCCTACGAGTACGTCTCCACTAGCCATCGACTTGGGCATGACATGAACATGACGCCGGCAGAACAACTGTGAAGACGTCCAGTGCGACGTCCATGTTCAGGCATATCAAAGTATTTTGCGCTAGTGCAATAAAGACGGAATATTTACTAATTTTGTTCTGTCTCTTTTCTTTCTATTGCAAACGGTTGCGGACTGAGAATCTCATGGCGAACATTGTTGCTCAGACATATACTCGGGCATTGATGTCAGAGCATGAACAAAACATGGACATGAGCGGTCTCCATTAGCCATTTTCGATGTTCGACATGATGCCCATACCAAGTTCATGGCTAGTGGAGAGCCTCAGTTACAAAAGCTTTCTAGGAACAAATTTATTGAACTACACTACTTTACAGCAATATAAACATATCTTGAAAAGTTCGTGTTTGTAGTTAATGATGTAGAAAAATCGTTATATATATCATATCTAATCTTGTGTAAAAATTTAATGTAAAAGCCTCGTACACGCACGCACCTCTTGAGAAAAGAAAATCTTTTTATATCTTTATTTAGTTGTATGTTAATTGAAAATTAATTTTTTTTTGATGTCATTTTTTAGGCGACTAAAGTACCTTTTTTAAATTCGTGAAATCCTTGTTCCTGGTCATGTTATGAAAAAATAATTATTTACACTACTACAAAATGAATTTTTAGATTTATTTTTAGTGTTTATTTACTTCATTGTTAGCTTCGTTTCTTTAAGTTATGTTTCTAAAAACTGCAGCATATTTTAAACGCTTGACTTTCTGTTCACTGGGTAGCCCCTTCACACATACATACATACATTCGTAGTTTATGTTCGGCAACTAAGTGGAGGGAGCTTAAAAAATGTTACACATTGAGCAAAGCGGGCTACACGACTTCAAATGCCGCTAGCTACACCCTGTGCCAGCACCTGATATTAAGCTATATATCGATGGTCTCAAGTAGAAAGGCCCTAACTGGTTTTTTTTACGAAATTGAGTTTTTCAGTGATTCCAATACATTTCACACAAATACATTTTCTCACAAAAATATATTGCGATAGTGTAAAAAATAACGCTTTTACAAGCAGTTTTACAAAAAAATTTTCCATTGTAAATATTACAGTTTCTATTATGTTTGTAAAATGTAAAATTATTTGAGTCAGGGCTTTTCTACTTGAGACCATCGATATGTACATATGTATGTTAGCGGGGCCGTTAATAATTTTTTTTATTTCTTATATTCTCTCGCCCCAAATCGTCCGCCCCTCAAAAGTTGGCCTTGAATGGGTTTCATTGGTTTAGAAAAACCACTTGGTGCATGAACTTTTTGAGAAACATTACAAAAGATTATGATTTTCGTGGTTACTAGGACATGGTTGACCTCATGGTACTATCCCAAAAAATTGGTTATACCCCTAATGTACATACATACATCACAATTATGAACAACAATTCACCGGGAGTTTTTTCCCTTCTTCCATTCCTTCTATTATGAATTAAAATTGCCCCGGAAAAAAACTCCTAGGGGAAAAGTAGGTATTCTAACATGAGGGAGCATTTTTTTAAGTTTTCTCCCCAAACATTTAGGGCCACTTTTTGAGTTCAAGATTAGAGATTAAATTAACTTTAATCTTTATTTATGGTTTTTGTGTAGTCGATTATATGGTTTTACTTGCTACTTTAAGCGGCCAATCGAGGTGGTTTAATCTTACATTATAATTGACAACATATACTTGCAAAACACATAACTTAAAAAAAATATATATCATAAAGCAATAAAAAATAAATAATAATCAAAGCGTGTTGATAACATTATAACTTTTCCATATAAAATGTTGCCACTATTTTATTCCTCAGTATGATAATACTTAAACTCAATTAATGTGAGATTAAGTTAATTTTCGGATTAGCTAATTAGAGAAAGAAACTAAGTTTAATTTCGAACCCAAAACTTGGCCCTTAGGAGGGAACTAATGCAAAAAAATTAAAAACCAAATTAATAAATGATGTAAAACAATGGGCCTAATTACGATTGTCGTATTTCGACTACGACTACGACTATTTTGTAATAGATTAAAGAAAAAATGTTGCAATGTTCTTTAGTCTAGTACAAAATCGTCGTAGTCGAAGTCGTAATACGACACTGGTAGTAAGGCCCACTGTTTTAAACATTTATCTAGAACTTAAAGTTCAAATAAGCACCGAAATGTTATATTTTTTTTGTCATTTTTTTCCAAGACCCAACTTCAAAAACATGAACTACTGTTGCCTTCAGCAAAAATGCTTAAACAATAAAATTTACACGCTTTAAGTTGGCAGTTTTGTTTCCCTCTAATATCCGATAACAAAAAGATAAGACATTTTCATCTGCGCTTGGCTCTGTTTCTGGCTCCACTTTCGTTGAAGTTTGGATTTAAGTTGGTAAACATGTGGGGCTGCCATCGAATCCCTGTCGGAGAACGTGTGGTTGACTACAAAAATAATTAACTTATAGTGAACTTTTCTTAGACTGAGTAAAAGCTAACTGCCATGTCATCCAGAACAAATCCAAAATTAATATTTGAGTTGAGTACGTAATCGAATTTGGTGAGAGCCAACAACTTTATTCTCAGCTGTTATTATTATTTTAGATGGTACCTTAGCTGGGTAGTAGCGCGTTGAGTACACAACATGTGATGATACATGTTCAAATCCCAGAAAAACATTTTAAATTTACTGACTACCAGGTGATTTAAAAAAAATCAACTTTAAGTTAGTTGAAAAGTAATGCATAGTGAGACAATTGACTACCGCCTAGAATATCTATCGCAATGTTAAAACAGTCAGTTGATTACATTGAAAAGTAATCCAAGTGTCAGTTATTACTAGTTGCGAAATAGTTAGTTTGAAGTTTCTGGGTAAGAAGCAGGAGCAACAGTTCATGGCGAAGTAGGGAGAATTGTAGAGTATCGAAGGATTTTTGGCCAAAACTTGACTCAGGAAGATCCAAACTGCTACTGGACATGAATAGAAAGGCGATGCGAATCATGATAGGCCCGTTGACAGATCACTGCTCGGTCGGAGCAAGAACCAGAATTTGGCAAACTGACACTCCAGATTTTTGTAGGATGTGCCGGGATGAAGAGGAATCAGAAACGATGGAACATATTATCTGTCACTGCCCGCAGCTGCAACTTCATAGGCTTAGATGGCTGAGCAGACGTTTCCATGAAAGCATTACTGATATCGGGAAGTGTAAACTAGTGGACATCAGGGGCTTCATCATAGGAATTCGGTGGCTTAATGATGGATAGATAATATGGTCACCTCTGGCTATAAATGAGAGGGTAAATATTACTTTTAATGGGCAGTACCAGGGAATCACAATGGCCCCAAGCTAACTTAGCCTAGTTTAAAGTTAACGGAATTTCCGAGAGGGATGTGTCATTGTATGTACGTGTGTGTATGTATGTATGTAAGCCAGTAGTTGACGTTTGCTACGTAAAAATCTATTTTTTGCAGATTTATACGGAGCCAATACATTTTAAATAAGCATCAACATATTTATTAAATGGTACTGTTCTTGTCAGCTGATACGCAACAGCACTACACGATTTGACTAACGAAGCTATAAACATTAAACAGCTGATCCAAATTTTACTCCCCGTCTAGTTAGAATAGGAGAAGTATTTCCCGGGAACAAAGGATAGGGAACGGAAAAACTTCCCGGGAAAATTTGAATTGGGCTGGTGTTCTATTTTTGTCAGGTTGTAGTCGGTAGCCTACTGTCGTGAATGTGTTTAATGCATAATTGTAGATATATTTTGATGAAAAATATTTAAACAACAATTACTTTAGGTGACATTTGCTTACGCAGAACTTAAAGTGAACTTATTACTTTTGGCGCGCAACACACACTACGAGTACATATGAAGTTAATAAATTAATAAGGCTTTGGATTACAAACTAACTTTTGCTACGAATACAAATCATACAAACACAAATAAAGAGAATGAATGGGCGATGTCCTGACATGAAGGAATGAAACATGGAAATGTACGTGTTGATGATAAGTGATAAATGTTTTATGAAATTAAAATGAAATGTATTAAAATTTAAAATAAATTAAGGCATTGAAAGCTAAAAGAACGCAATCAAATATAATTATACCAATTATTATTTAAATAATGTTGCACAAATTGCAGGTGGAGGAAAACTTTAACTTTAAGTAAAAATATTTTAGGAACCAAAAGAAATAATTTTAACCTACAGACAGACATTAAGGAAAAGAGGGTAAGAGAGTAACTAAGTTAAAACAAAAAACGTTAAATGAAGAGATAAAAAACAAAAATAAAATAAATAAATTTTATTTTATATATTTTGTGTTTTCTTTTTAAACTTTCTAACCAATTAGTTTATTTAATACTTTAATATATTATTTTGCTTTGAAATCCTCTTCTCTTTTCTAAAGTTGCTGTTTTCTTTTATTTTATTTTTGTTTTTTTTGTACATGAGTTTAACTTCATTATTTTTTTGTGAACTCTTTTATTTTTCAACATTAAAATAAATTAATAATGTTTATGATTTTTATTTCTTAAGAAATTTAAACAAATTTTGGAATAACAATTATATTTTATAAATTGTATACTTTTTAATTTTAGCAGCCAGGGTTGTATTTCGAAAGGAGTTGTTTTTGTTTGTTTGTTGAAAATATTTGGGGAAAATATTTTGTTTAAAGAATTTTGTTTTTTTTTCAAAATCAAATTTGAATTGAAAAATAAAGTTAAATAAAAAATTTCGATGATTTTTATGCGGGTGATACAAGTAAAATGAACGAAAGGCAATTGTTTCAATATTTTAGTTTTATATTAGATTAAATGTTAAGAAATAAAATAAAAGCAATTTGCAAGTAAAGTCTTTTGATGAGTTTTTGTTTTATGATCCATTCCATGCAAAAGGACTCTATACGAAAAAAAATGCACTAGAGAACAACAATATACAAATTTTTCGATTTTCGATCAATTTGGAAAAGCTTTGAAATAAGCATATGTATGCCAAACACTCTGCTCTCCCTCCTTGTACATTTGGTCTTTAATTTACGTTTTCTTTTATTCGCTTTCTCATCCTTAATAAAAACCTTTATATCTGAATTGACTATATTCTGGTTTCCTTAATGCGAGTTTTGTGGATTAATTGATATAATAAAATTTTCGGTCACAACCGTCACAGTAAAAATTTAACAAGTTTAATAAAAGACTGTACTTAATAAATATTTGATACAGCAATAAAAAAGTAAGAGAATTCATAATATAATAAAATTATGTGAACCTCTATTTTAATATTCGAGTAATTAGTTACATGCAATATTTGGACGAACCCGTCACTCCAATGCTAATGTGCTATACTTTCAATGGATATAAAAATAGAAAACGGGAATAAAGAAAGAAATTTAAAAGCAAATGAACTTCATTTATCTTTGCAGAGTGCAGGCGACAGGAAAAGAAGAAGTACTAAAATTATGATGGGTAAGTCACAGTGCCCATTAAAAAAAGTCAAACTCAGTGCATCAAAAAAAATTGCTGTTATTAAGCAACTCTTAAAATATGGTCCTTCACAATCTCTGTTAGTTACAGTAAGCACAATAAAAAAACATTTCGGCTGGTGAGATTGAACTTTTCTTCGCTTTTTCATACTAAGTCACAACAGTCACATTCACAAAAAAAGTTTTTTTTAAGAACAATTTTAACAGAATCTCTCCTAAAAGGTATAATTGTGTAAAAACCGCGGTTTGTGAGGTCACACCCGTCTTTGAAAAATTTTCCTTTACAAAAATTATTGTGTGCGTTCTACGAGATATTTTCATCGAATATAACCTAAAAGTAATAATTCTGACCTTTAGGATCACACCCGTCACAGCCTGCTGATGGCCATTTTCTAAGCAGAAATAATGTTCTACTCAGAATCTCTTTCTTTTATCAAAAACTTTTAAATTATAAATGTTTGAACTATAACAACAAATTTGCGTATCATGGTCACACCCGTCACAATCGAATTCTCCTTATACAGTTTTTAATTCAATACTCAATTTATTTTTGTTAAAACTTTTGTTATATGTAAATGTTAGAATTGAGAGTTGTTGAGTGGCTTAAGCACTTTTTCCTTATTTCTACAGGTTTGAGTTACGAACTCAATTTTTTTTGGATTTGAAGACAAGCACTTTGACCACGGAATAAAGGCCGACTTTAAACTTCAAAAATCTATCAATATGAAAATATACTTTTATAGCTATGCTATTTATTGCGCGATATAGGAGTTAGGACGTAATTTTCGTAACAAAAATAATCAACACATAATACAGTTATAAATTTATTTTTGTTTTGATTTCTTTGTACTTAAAAGCAGAGTACGAAAATAAATGAAACAAATTGTTTGATTTTGTTTTGTTTCGATCTTCGAAGTGAGTGAAACCAAAACAAAACAAAAAAACAATGGGAACGATTGCTCAATTTGTTTTTGTTTTGGTTTTGCACATAAGCACAAGTCAGAGAACACAGCCGATCGGCTGTAAGCCGGCTAACAGCCGCCACTGGACACAAACAATACATTAATTTAATCGTAGGCCGCTAGAAAAGAAAATAATGGTAAATAAATGGAAACGTTTTGAAATATTTGCAGAGAATTTGACATCATTATAAAATATAATTTTATTGCATTGTTATTTCACACATATCACAATTGACCCAATTGGGTCTCTAAGTGGAGGTGCGGTATAGCACCACCCTTCCTAACCTATTTCACACATGAAATTTGTTTTATATAACTAAGCAGCATAGCTATAAACGGGTGTCCTAAGATACCTCTCGTCTTTTTATATATTTTTTTATTTATTTATTTATTTATTTATTGGCCCTTATCACGAGTGTCGTATCACGACTTCGACTACGACGATTTTGTAATAGCCTTAAGAATATTGCAGCATTTTTTGTTTAATCTAGTCGTAGTCGAAATACGACACTCGTTATACGGCCCAATATTTTAGTAAAAAAAATCATGAATTATTTTCAAGGTACTCGTAAGATTTTATAACACCAGTTTGCCATTCTCGATGTTCGATAGCAAAGGTTCACAGTTTTCGAAAGATCCTTCATTTCCATATTTTTAGTTTTTGAATAAAACTTTTTGTCAGAAAATCCTTTTGTTCCATTTCAAGCAAATTGTAAAATGTTCATTTAAAAAAATGTTAAGAGTTTGTTTCCCTTTCAATTGTAATTCTTTTATCTCTATAATTTATCAGTGATTTAACGTTGTTACTGTTGTTTTTAATTATTTTACGTTCCACACCATTTCTTGTACTCATTAAAAGACTTTACTTATTTTAAACTTATCAACGAATAAATTAAAAAAAAAAAACAAACAAAAAATATGTAAAACTCTAATTTCGAAAGTTAAGAAAACAATTTGCTAAACTTACCTTTGGAAATTTTGCCTCTTCACATAATTCTCACGAACAAAATCAATAATTTGTTTTTGGGTACGGCCACTATATCTATAAATTTGAGAAGAAAAAAAAATGGCAAATAAAAGAAAGCTTTTAATATGATTGCAATAAAAAACCAGCAAACAAAAAAAAAACTCTTACCGAAATGAACTGCCTCTTGACATGACTCGGGTCTTGCGGCGCGGCGTATTTTGAACAACTGTACAACGGAAGAAGCCATGATTCTCTACACATTTCTTCCAAAAATTTTTACATTGATTACGGCCAGGAAATAAAAATTCTACGGTATTATTGTAATAGCCCTGAAAGAAATTAATTAAATTAGTGTTTTTTTATGGGAATTGTTAAAATTTAAGTTTAAAATTTTTAAACGCACTAATAATGCCAAATTATTATTTTACTTATTAAGTTAAATATTTTTTTTTATTAAAAATACATTGAAATTGATTAATGAGGGGTAGTGATTATTTAAGACAATTATTATTTATTGTCTGTGCTAGAAGGTTTGTTTATATGCTTAACGCTATTGTTCCAAGCCTTCGAGTCCAACACATATTTTTCAGATTATCGTATAAAAATTTATAGGGCATTTACATCAGCACAAAATCTAGCATATTTTGATTAAAATCTTTATGAAAGTCTATACCGTTTACACCAGCTTTTTTTGAAAAGATTTTATCAAGATTTTTTTTTTATCCAAAACAAACCCCATCAGCTGATTTGTTTCCAAAACTACAATCAAACAACTGCATTGTAGCCAATGCATACACTTTTTTAAGCAGACCATAGCTAATTCACTTACCTTTTGTTGTACAGGGTAGTGAAGAATAAATAAAAACATTAGATTTTCATTAGATTTCCTACAAATCTACTGAAAAGTTAGATTTAGTTTTATATGGGAAAAAAAGCAGCTTGATTTAGCTCGAAATCTAGAAAGTACTAGATTTCGAGGCAGTGTAAATGCACTATTAATTTAGTTTTTGTGTTTTAAAAACATGGTAATATAATAATATAATATATAAATTTTTCATTATCAAAGACAACAACCATTTTCGAAGAATATAACTTATTGGGTATTCGCATTTTCTCGAAATCTAGTACTTATAAGATTTCGACGTAAATCAAGTTGCTTTTTACTAGATTCCCCATACAAAACGAAATCTAATTTGTCAGTAGATTTGTACGAAATCTACTCTAAATCTAATACTTTTATTTATTTTGTACAGCCCCGTACAACTTATTTATATAAAAGTAGCTTTTAACCGCGGCTTCGCTCGCATTGATCTGATATTTTGGAAAATACATATACATATTTGAATTTTATGAATGTTTTGTTATTTGTTACTCACTGATAGCGTTAAAAAACGATGAAAACCGACAAAAAAGGCGATAAAAAAAATTAAAAATCAGAATTAAAGCCGGTTTTAAAACTGTTTCAACAATCAAACCCGAAACGAAAATTGACCAAAAATGTGTTTTTTTTAAATTCGAACTAATATAAAAAAACCGGTTCCGAACCGAATAAAAAATATGCAATGTTTGCGTTGGTAATATAGATTTCTATTCGCAAACGAATTTTAAAAATTTTCGGTTTAGCGCTTTGAAAATCAGTGGCAAATATAAAAAAACCGGTTCCGAACCGGATAAAAAATAACATATATTTGACGCTAGTAATGTAGCTTTTCATTAAAAAAATATTTTTTTAAATTGGTTTAGTGGCGAAAATCCGTACCAAATTAAAAAACATCTTTTTCGAACCGGATAAAAAAGGAGGCTAAGTTTAACGCTGATAATGTAGCTTTCTATGGGTGAAAGCACTTTCAAAATCGGTATAGTGGTTTGCACGTGAAAGCGTAGCAAATACACAAACAAACTTTCTTTCACATTTATAATATTAATAAGGATGTGAGTGAACTAGCTGTGCTGTATAACAATTTTTATTGAAGGTGCGTGAATCAGCTAATTCGGTACTTTTTGGGTTACAATTTGGGGCAAATTTTAGCCAAAGGATTTTGTCTTGGATAAGAAATATTGAAAAATTTCAAAAACGTTTAGTGCAAACGATATGTTTTTATGTTTCGATGTCTGTTACCTTATAACGAAAGAACCGCCAAAGCGATTACGGCATTCGATATCGATCGAAATTTCCATACATACACAATTAAAATTGCATGAAATTTTTTTTATTTGCAATTTGCCCCCTTGTTATATCCTGGATTGAGACATGATAATTTTCATCGAGAAAATTGCATGTTTTAACCCATTATGACCCTGCATGGTTCTTAAAATTTTAAAATATTAAAATTTTGGGCATATTTTTAATCAATCACCCATTTCTCATAACTGCTTTTTTGTTGTTGTTACTGCAACAGCTTTGCTGCTGCCGAGAGCTTTTTCCAAAAATTAATTGCTTTATAGTTGCTTCTAGTTGTTTGGGAGCGCCTCTAAAGAAATCAAATATATAACCGAGCCTTATTGATTTTTCCCAGCATATCTGCTACCTACATATATCTAATCCCCTAAGGCGGTTTTATACAAAAATAATTGTTTATAACCTTCTATAGCTGTCCCAGAAGTATCGCTGCCCACCAATAATTTTCAATACATCTTCAGCGAAATCTTGTGACTAAGGTTCTTTATACAATACTATCTCATCTCTAATGTACAGTAGTATCCACTTAATTGACCTCCAGTCAATTGATTAACCCGCTTAATTCAATAAACATGCAATTGCATTAGTGAAAAATTAAACAATCGCATATATGATTTACCCACATACGTGCATCAAAAGCCATGCATTTTTGAAAAATCAATTAACGGGAAACTACTGTGCATAAAAACCAAAGTTATTTCTTGGCTGACTATTGAAATTTAAGCCGAAAATCTTAAAATACCAAAAGACTATTCGTTATTGCCGAAATACCCCCTATTTTTCAAATAGTTGGATGCCGCTAAATTTGTAAAACCGCGAAATTTTAAAAATTCTGGTCTGAAACTCTACGTTCGCGACTGAAATTTACGAGTTCAGCCTCCCTACAATGCCCCGACGAGAGAGTTAAGCTCTCATCCTACTTATTGATCATTTTCGTTTTCGAAAATAAATTTTTATTTCAATAAAAATTTTTATTTGTTTAGTTTTCATTGTTGAATTAAAAAAAAAAAACAACAACAATAATACTTACATAACCCTCAGGATGTAATTTAACTAGGAATCGTTTACGTTTAAATGATATTTTACGAATTTTAGCCCAAGAGAATGTATTGATGCGCGTAATATTTTGGAAGACTGCTATACCCATGTGGGCTACGGCTAAATTCAATGGCATGCCATCATGATCCATGGCGGGATGCATTTTCATGCCATACAATTCGCAACGTCTGGCGGTTTCTAAGAGGTTTAAATCGGCTTCAGCTGGAGATTGGCCACTTTTTTTTTTAAAGAAAAAATAAAATTAATAAGTAAAAAAAAAACATTACAATATTTAAGGGTTGCATAGTTTACGTTTTAGAAAATAAAACTTTTAAATATTTAATAATATTCTGTCCAACTTACATGTGCTTTTTATGGTTCTCCATTATTTTTCTTTGCATTGGAGCATCTTGATTTGGTACAAAGCGATACGATGACAAATACGTATGATCTGGATAATCTTCGGCTACAAAATCACCACACGATGCCTGCACTATATAGCTGGCCATTAAGGCGGCCGTATTTTCATTACACTGCAAACTGCCGGTAGCTAAATCACGTTTGACTTGTAGACAAAATAAATATCTGGAAGTACGAGTAGAGCAAAATACATTATTATTTGAAGTCAGAAAAGTTCGTTTCTATTTTGCCTATTTCTATTAATAAAACCAACCTTGTATATTCCTCTTCTAATTGCGATGGATCTGGTGTATAGAATTTAACACAAAAACGTAACATTGGATCCACTAGTGAAAGGCCAACTTGACGGTTTAAGGGTTTCTCTAAATCTAACCAATATTTGGTTTTTGTTGCTTTCTCTTGATACTCTAAGCCGAAATAGTCCGCTTCCAGGAGATTCAATTGGCGGCAGACTTGATCGAAGAGAACCTTACCTAAAGCTTTGGCCTGCAAGTACATATGTATATAAAAAATAGAAGCTGATATAAGTTTTATAATTCTCTTTAATATTAACAGAATTTATTGAAATACATATATTTCCACCCCCCTCCCTTCTCAAAATTCCATGAAATAAACACCCAAGAAATATAAACCAAATCCCAAAAACCTCTAGTAATGGTAGCAAGTGTTGGCAGCTCCAGAACGTAAAAAAAGTTCCCGTTGTCTTTGAACATTCATGGAAGAGAAATTTCTTGCGCCTGACCGAAGGCCTACAATGCATAAATGCTTTAGAAAGCGCAGACGGTTGAAGTTACAAGAAATTATGGAACTAAAGACAACGAGATAATTCCGAAAATCTTTTATCTGGGAAGTAACACCAAACCATATTTTTTCTAGACTTAAATGTCTTTAATTTTCCGCTTTTAATGGAATTAATTATGTAATTTAAAAAACTAAAGAAGTTATTACTAAAAATAATTAGATAAATTATAATAAAAAAAATTCGAAAATGTATATAAATTTGTTTACACTTAGTTCTTAGGGCATAGGCGTAGAAATATCATTATGGGGGTTGCACTGCCTCCCCAAGAATTAATAAAAATTATATGTAATTATTTTTTTATTATTACTCATGAAAATCACCAGTCATAATATAATCCCCCCTAGAAAAAATTTATAGCTGCGCCAATGTCTTGGGGCCCAATTTCATGGAGCCTGCGAAGGCAGTTTAGTACCATGGTGTTCTAGGCTAGGCAACGCGTTATAATTTGGATTTGGAGTAATTTTTTTGCAATTGATGTTATTGCAAAAGCGTTAAATTTTTTGTACATATTTTCTAAAGCGTTGTAGTCATTCAGATTTAGGATCAGAGAATAAAGGTGTTGGTGTCCTTCAGCACCTAGCACTCGCAGAAAAGCTCTTAAGCTGGAGGTACATAACACGCGTTAGGCGGCAACGTTTAACGCTATACAAATGGTGGGTTACACACCACGCTTTTGAGGCTTTTTTAGTTGTAAAATTTAAAGCCTTTTTTGACAGACGCGTGTAACGCATTAGCGCATTGAACGCGTGTTATGTATGTACTTCCACCTTTAGACCGAGACATTTGCACCTAAGAAACTTTTGCTGAGCTCACCATGGCAAAAACCAAGATGTTTCCGTCTGAGCTCGAGCGTGCAATGTGAGAGTAAGATAATCATTTCCAGAAGATGGCAGGCAGCTAATTAGTTCAATTTAAGTCAGATGAGAACCAAAGATTTCTACTGTCAGTAGTAGCAAACCAGGGGCCGAATCGTCACATCCGTGAACGTACAACTCGTCACGTAAGTACACCATTTTCGGATTATGACACACGTGAACGTACTGAAATCCCATTTAGCTTATACGATTGACGTATCACTTAATTCGTTTTCGTACGATTGTCGATACGATCACGGATGTGACGATTTGAGCCCAGAGTTCAACCAAGAAAATATTATAATTCTATTGTCAGTCAGCCACGACTTAATCTATTGCTTCGCTCAAGTTTTTATTAGCCATTTTGTTTTTCCTTTCAAATTTATAAATGAAATCAAACTCAACAGGAGTGTAGACAATTGGCAACAATATGCATATAGGCGTTAAAATATATATTATTATGAAATTATTATAATATATTCTTGCGATTAATTTTTCAAAATAATGTATTCATATAGGGTCGCATATGAATATTGTGGAAATTATAAAGCGAATGACAAACCCATATATACCTTTAACATGTTTAAGGGTAAGGGGTATAAAAAGGCAAGCACAAAAGCAATGAATGTTAAAATCGATATACGATTTTCACAAGTCCTCACACAATTTCGAATGCAAATAATAATTCATTCTGTGGGGGAAGTGCCACGATTGCTCCCTGCTTCAACTGAGTTTCAGCATTTTATAAAATAATAGTCAGCAAATACAATACATATGTAAGTAATGCGAAAGCGAATAATACATTTTAATTTTTGCGAAAGCAAATGCGAATGCGAAAGCGAATGCAAATATTACAATTCGTTAAAATATCACATGCAAATAAATTTATATAAGAGTAAGTATGGATAATAATTAATAATAAGTTTACAGTTCAATTAAATTTAAAAATGTCTCATTTAAGTTTACAAAATGTTAGGCAATCAACCCATTCCTACTTTGGCCCTAAAGCCTGTTACTCTGTTCAACATTTCATGTGAAATGCTGTCAAAATACATATTAAGAAAAGTTAGAATTAATTTTTCCTGAAAAAATCTTGCAAAAGTAGTTCTGTTTTTTTGTTTTTCATAAAAGAAATATAATTTTTTTGTCTCTAGTATTCGCTTGAAATATTCGCATACATTTTAGCGAATGCAAAAGCGAATGCAAATAGCAAAAGTAAGCGAATAATTTGCGAATGCGAGAGCGAATGCAGACATTCGTTACATCCCTAGTATATATGTATGTACAAGTGTATGTGTCTTATTCAGCTTACTTGGTTCTACCCAGCTAGCATTTTGTATCATAATCTTTTCCGAATCAGCTTGACGGGAAAAATAACCGCATATGAGCTCATTTTTCGATCATAAATGATACTCCCGTTGTGAGAAAATGGTACCCTACAGATGAATCATACCAAGGAATCATTTATGATACGATTTGCTGATTAATTTTTGAGTAATTTTCTGGTAGTATTAAATCACCTTATTGCGGTTTCTTTGCATTTTGTTCATCTATTTTCAAGAAATCAAAATTTGAGCATACAAATGAATCATAAGTGAATCCTTTTTCGATCACCCAAGTGATAAATCAGTCTTTAATCATCAAAAGTGATCTGAGGAGAATCATATAAGAGATTTCTGCAAAAAATTATCACCCAAATGCTAGCTGGGTAATAAATGAGCAACAGTATGTAATACAACCCAGGTAGCATTTTGTATCATAATCCAATCGTTTCCGAATCAGCTTGACGGGAAAAATAACCGCATATGAGCTCATTTTTCGATCATAAATGATACTCCCATTGTGAGAAAATGGTACCCTACAGATGAATCGTACCAAAGAATCAGTTATGATACGATTTGCTGATTATTTTTGAGCAATTTTCATATTAAATCATTTAAATCAACTTTTTGCGGTTTGCATGATGTTCCTCTATTTTCAAGAAATCATTATTTGATCATATAGATGAATCATAAGTGAATCCTCTTTCAATCGCCCAAGTGATAAATCACTTTTTAATCATCAAAAGCGATCTGTAGAGAATCATATAAGATATTTCTGCCAAAAATTATCACCCAAATGCTAGCTGGGAATGTTTGTCACAACATTCCCATACAATGAGGGTGGCCTGTTTGATTTGTAGACGCCATTCGTTGAGTGTCAAATTAAAAATTTGTCAAAAAAAAAAAAAATTCATTATTGCCTTAATAAATTTGTGCCCGATTTTAAATTATTTATTTATTATTTTTGTTTTCTTACTCAAAAGTATCAATTTACATCAATCAATTGCAATGCACGATTGATTAATTTGTGCGTAAATGCAAACAATTAATTTGTTTGTCTAATTTTAGATTTATATATTACTCAAGTTGACAAGTGATGTTTTCTACATTTTTGCTATCTATCATTCATCTAAATATTTAAGTAAATAATTTAAAAATTTTTATAGTTTGTTGCATTTTAATGCATTCATACAATCACTGCAATTCAACATTTGTCAGCAAGAATTAAATTGAACTGGTTTTATATAAAAAATAAAAAAGTTTTTGCTATTTTATTCTCGTATTTAGTGTAATTTTTATTTTATTTTATTACCCAAAATTGGGTCACCCAGTCAGTGAGGTACTCGTACTAGTCCGTCACTTAGTTAGTCCTCCAATCAATCAGGCAGGCAGTTAGATTCATGTGGTATAGATAGACACGGTTCTGTTTCAGCTGATATTAGTGGTCATGCTAATAAAGATTTATGTATATCAAATTACATCATGTTGTCTTGCTGTATGTTGGACTAATATGAACTGATGTTTTGTTGCGGTTATCATTTCATAAGAAATGTAGAGCAAAGGCTTGTTGTAAAAAATTTTGATTTAAGATGGAAAAGTTGAATTGCATCAATTGGCTTTTCCTTTCAGAATGACAGAAGTTTGTATTTGGCATAAATTTTTTGCTTATAAAAAGCTTAAGGAATTGCTTATTTTTTATTGGTTTTGTGAATTTTATAGAGATTTTTGTTTCCACTTTTATAAACGAGATTTATGAGATTTCATTAAGCGTTCATTTTCTTTCAATTCAACAGCATTTTATGATAGAGATTGGCCATAAAATATAAAATATGTGTAAAAATTTTACTTCCAGAGGGCAGCAGGCCAATTGCTTCGAACTTTTGTTTCAACAGATAATATAAAATTATTTTAATAATTTTTAGAGAAACATACATAAAAGTATGTACATACATGATCATTAAACAACTCTCGCTTCGGTTCAGTTGTTAGTTTTGCACTGAGCTTTTAAATAATCTTCTACATATTTATTTTGTTCAAATAATATAATATATTATATTGCTTTTTTATAGCTATGCTCTTTATGCCACGACACAAGAGCTAGAACGTGATTTACGTAACAAAAATAATCAACACTATTACAGTTATAAATTTATTTTTGTTTTGATTTCTTTGTACTTAAAAGCAGAGTACTCGTCAGGGTGATCGATGACATTTTTCAAAAAGTGGCACCAAATAGGGGATTTATCAAAAAAAGGGGCAAAATTAAAAAAAAAACGAGAAAGCTACACTAAACTTTTTATTTTTAATGTATTTTTATATAACTCACCCTAAAAACAGGGGGACAAAAAGTAGCAAGGCAGTCGAAAAAGTGGCAAATTGCCACTTTAGTCGGTCAAACGGTCACGCTGGTACCTGTTCTTTGATGTGAGTGAAACAAAAACAATGAGAACGATTACTCAATTTGTTTTTGTATTATTTTTGTGCATGAGCGCAAACCAGAGAGCACAGCCTATCGGGTGTAAGCCTGCTAACAGCCGCCGCCGGCCACAAACAGTCTATTAATTTAATTGTACTCCGTTAGAAAAGAAAATAATGGGAATTAAATGGAAACGTTTTGAAATATTTGCGGATATTTTGACATCATCATATGATATAATTTTATTGTATTGTTATTTAACACATTAAATTTGTTTTATATAGCTAAGCAGCATAGCTATAACCAAGTGTCATAGATAGATACCTCTCTTCTTTTTTTTTTTCTTTGGCATGGAGAATCGCTATCGGTAACACTACCGATAGTTTGACACCTCCATGTTGTCTTATATCTGGACAAATATAATATTCATCTTTATTGCAGTTATCGGCATCGAACAACTGACTCCTGTTGGAAGGATTGTCAGTAGCACAATATTGTTCTCAAGAGCGCGCAGACAAGCTCCATTTGTTGGTATTGTGTTAAAGTGACGACGATTTCGACAACTGGAATAAGGGTGATTGAGAGTCTTTGAATTGTAGTCGGTAGCCTGAAGTGGTGAATGTGTTTAATACTTCAGCCCGAAAAAGTGAATTCGGTTGTATTTGTGATTTTAAATAATCTACTCAATACAGATTTTGTTTTTTTTCTCTTTGTTTATTTTATATAAAATCCTTTATAACATGTTGTAATTAATATCTTTTGCTTGAACTTACGTTCTTATGGTTTAGTAATTATGCTTTAAATTAATTACATTTACATAAATGGAAACCAACCATGTTAAATAATTTTAATTAGTAACCTTTAACATCGAGGTTTTTCTCTAAAAGTAGTTGCAGTAATACGATGTAGTATACGAGTATCTGCACATAAATCCATAAGATTTTGCCTTCTCAATTTATTAGCACCCACACATGGAGCTTGTGTTCGATACAAGCACATACATACAGGCCAAACACTGACCAGTAGGAGTAGTATATGCTAGTTGGAGCAATATCCCAGTTGACCAAGATTTCGAGTATATGTCTTGTAAAACTATCGAGAGTGGCATTCGAAAATGAATCGAAAAAGTTCATCTGCCGCTCAGTTTTGTCCCAAAAAACATTCGACCTCGAAGGAAGTTTCGTTAGTAATATCAAAAGTAAGAGAATATCGAACTAATTTCGATATCGAAAAAAGTCAGCAGAAAAAGTAAAAAAGTACATAGTTTTATTTTTTAATTTATTTATTTTAACTTACTTATTTTACTTATATTCTTTTTAAGACCTCCATTCTAACAGACTAAGACACATCCACTAGGCTATTAAGGCACATTTTTTTCTGTTCAATTATTGCACACATGTAAGTATCAGTTCTTATTTTATTTTTTGATTTACAGTGCTGTCATGGCTCGAACGTGGTACCTCTAGATCAGTGAAGCGCACGCCATACCACAATTGTGGACAAGAAAATCACACATATGCTATGCTCTTTCATTTAGTCGTCACTAAAAAAAAATCGACGAATGAAGTTGTGCACGCATTTACGAAGTTTTTCCTGGGATCTAATCGTCGCTTTCGATAACGAGCTGATTCGATCACTTGTTTGAGTTTGAGATTATGGCATTCGCTATCGAGAAATGTAATAATATGGTTCGCTATCAAATGCCCTAATCTCAGCTCGTTATCGAAAGCGACGATTAGACCGCTGGTTTTGTGTTTAGTTGTTTTGAGCACACCCAACGAAATTAAAGTTAAAATTTAATAAATTTGTACAGGAAAAAATAATTATGGAAGCTAAGAAATATTTCGTGTTAAAAAAATGCTTTTGGCAATATGAAATGCATTTTATGTCATGAAACATTTAAAAATAATAGGGCAGATAGTTTAAAAAGGCATTTTGTTAGTTTTTACAGCTCCGCGAATAAATTTAGGGCCTGGCCCACGATATCGAAAACGTTCGACTTGTCGCACACTTACATTTGAAACAACAACAAAATATTATAATTTATTTAACGTTTATTAACGCACTAATAATTCCAAATTATTATTTTAATTAATTAGTAAAATAACTTTTTTTATTAAAAATACATTGAAATTGATTATTGAGGGGTTTAGTTGGATAATTTGTTTTTGTTTTGAATGTAAATGTGTGACAAGTCGAACGTTGTCGACATCGTGGGTTTGGTCCTTAATTTGGAATTTATACTCTACATTCTTATTACATTTTTTACTTTTTACCTTAAGTTTTTATTAACTTGCTTATATACAAAAAATATTTAAACAATTAATAATCGCAGAATGTATTTTAAATTTCAAAACTTTTCTTCAAGTGTAACATTATTTTACTCTCATTTTTCTCACCAATACAAACATATTTTATTTTGCGGATCACGCCTCTAGACCAGTGTCCCGCAAAATAAAATATGTATGTAGTGGTGAGAAAATGAGAGTAAAATATATTTACACTTGAAGAAAACATTTATATAATTTAAGATACATGCTGTGGTTATTCATTGTTTGAATATTTTTTGAAAATAAGCAATTTAATAAAAACTTAAGTAAAAAGTAAAAAATAATAATCCATTCAACAATGTAGTCTACAAATTCCAAATTAAATTTATTCGCAGCGCAGTGAAAGCTATTAAAATGCCTTTTTAAACTATCTTCCCTATTATTTTCAAGTGTTTCATAGCATAAAATGCATTGCATATTGCTAAAAGCATTTTTTATCACAAAATATTTCTTAGCTTACATAATTATTTTTTTGCTGTAGAAATTTATTCAATTTGAACTTTAATTTCGTTCCGTGTGCTCAAAAAAACTAAACAAAAAACCAGAAAAAAATGAATACATGCGTGCACAACTTCATTCGTCGCTTGCTCAGTGACGACTAAATGAAAGAGCATAAGCATGTATGTGATTTTCATCTGCACAATTGTTCTATGGCTTGCGGGTTACTGCTCTAGACTAACATGCTATCACACATTTACTCGACTACCGTTACACATTCGAAAAACTATCGAGAAAAGTTCGAGGTTCGAAGCTTTAGCGAGCATTTGAATTTTTTTAGTTTTTGGAACAAATATCGAACAATTTTGTTTCGAAATTTCTTCGCTTTAGTGAGCATTCGTTGTTATCGAATCGCAGGTCAAGCGGGTTGGTATGTACTAATATTTGTGTGTACAGTGATGATAATACGAACAGGTACTATACATGTGCACATATATTTGGTATTCATAAAATGGGTAGACAATTTGTACATAGATACATAATTGATATGGCAAATAAATTACTCAAAAATGTATAATAAAAAAATCTCAAGCACACCGTATTCCTTGTAGTATAGTTAACTCAGCGTACGTTTTACTGAAATTTTAAATCCTTGCTCTAGTGTGCTTCTACTGCATGCTGCCCATTTTTGTTTTTATCAAACAACAATTTCAGTGTAATTGTCAGAGATGGATAGTGGCAATACAACTATGCATAAACTAATGTATGCATACATATGTATGTATATCTGCTGATCTCAGTTCCCATGAAACGTGCACTTTATGCCGCAGGAAAATGAAAATAAAAATAATACAAACGAAACTTAAATAATATTGACATTGTGGCATTATTTATGTTGCGAACGAAAAGCAATTTTATAACTGTCCATACGAGGTCAGCATAAAAAGTTATAAGCTTAAAATTTTACTTTGTAATTTTATGGTGCTATTTAACTTTATGTTATTTAACTTTATATATAAAAGTGTATTTAAAAGAGTACAATTCAGATCTTCATTAGCACACTATGTTCTCACAGCCCACAAAAACTAACGAAAATATTTATTAGGTTAACAACATATTTTTTATTATATTTTAATGCATTTCGTAACATTTGGATGAAAACATTAACCCTTAATTGCACTTGCTTTTAATGAATACAACTATTTGTGATGCAACATATACATTTTGTATTGTTAGTCCATTTTCGAGGTTTAATTAAAAAATACGTTTTTAAAGCCCGTTATTCACAAATTTTAACTTAATTTAAAAAAAAAGAAATTACATAACTTTAATTTTTATATGCAAGAGTGGACATTATAGACTGGTCGCAACATTTTGTATCTTTAATTAATATGAGTTTTGCTGTCATAAATGCGGTCTTAGTTTCTTAGCTTGATCCGACGGTGCTTAGTGGGGCCTAAAGTACCCACCCCACACAGTGGGGGATTTTGTTCAAAAAAATGGAAATAATTCTGCTATTATGAAATTCCATACAGAATTTCAAGACATGTCACAGAGCTTTAGACTGAAATTTGGACTATATATCTTTAAAGGGGGCGGAGCCACAAAGCCCCTAAGTGGGCAACCTTGAGTTAATGAAAATTTAAAACCCATGTTTTTTATGTGATAAAAAAGATTTTTTGAAAGTGAATTTTTTTCTATCCGAGAGCTAAAAAAAGTGGGCTACATTTATGCGGTTTCGCTTACAGTTTAGGAAAGGGTCGAGAAAAAAATTGAAAGTTTGGTTTTTTTTACCAAACTTGGCCGACTGTTCTGCTAAGGGAGAAGTCAAACCGAAAGAATTTTGCTTCATAAGTCCAATGAAAAAATTTCATTAAAATTTTTTCCACAAATCTAATGATAATTTCACAAATCCAATGAAAATTTCATGAATATTTGTGAAAGAATTTAATCAGAATTGCTTCGTTGGTATTCTGGTTTCGTAAGAATATTTTATTGGATTTATGACAACAATATTTTCTAATTATTAAGAAACCCGTTCATATTTAAGTTATTGCATTATTTTCATGAAATTATTTTATTGTTTCGATGAAGTTATAGCACTGCATTAATTACACTGTTAAATAAATTTGATATAGTTTTCATTAAAATAATTTTGACGAAACTGGTTTCATTAGTCCAACGAAGCGTGACGTTGGTTGAATTGTAATGAATTTTTCATTAGATTAATGTCGAAATTTATACAATTTAGGCCCAAAATTCTTTCAGTGTATTTCGATTTAGAAAAGAAAGCTTATTATGAATTAAGAACAAAATTTTTATTATTAAAAACAAATTTGGTATGAAAAGCACAAAAAAGTCAAAACTGATATGCAATTTAAATTAAAGTTATGAAAAAAGTATATTTTCGCCGTTTTTGCAGAAAAAAGTGGGTTAATTATGTCGCTTTTATAAAAAAACAAGCCCATATTTTTACTTATTCAAAAGTTAATATTATAGGAAATATTGCAAAGAAAGTTTTTGTGAAAAGTTTTCGTTATTGAAGGAATCATATCGTTTCGAAATAGACCTATTTTTGTTATACAGTAGAATCTCTCTTGAGCGGACACTGAAGGGACCATTGAAATGTGTCCGTACAAGGGGGCTGTCTGGTCAAGAGAAAAATAAACATTTAAATGGAGCGCTACCGGGACCTGTCGAAAGTGTCCGTCTAAAGGGGGTGTCCGCCTATAGGAAGTGTCCGTTAAGGGAGATTCCACTGTACATATCTATCAAATTTAAGTCCTTTTTTCTCAAATTCGAAAGCCACCTTAAGACATGGCACCTTTCCGCCCGGCGAAAAATTAGAAAAATACAGCAAAAATACTGAAAAAATCCCATTTTTGGGATTTTGCGAATTTTTTTGAGAATTGCCGCGAACTCAAAAGCAAATTTTATTTGTTCTTATTGTTTGGGTATTAATTGCATAATTTTCCACCTAAACGGGGGTTTTCAACGGAAAATATGGCGTGAGCTTTTTTTCGTTCGTACTCCAGAACCTGGATTTAGTGTCTTAAACTGCACGTGGTAAAAAGGAGGAGATATTTTCCACTTACTAGTGTTCTCAACACTGCAAATGTCATGTGTATATGAGATGCAAAAAAAAAAAAAAACATCAAACCCAAATTACAAATGCGGCTGATGCAATGGCTGAGTAAGTATTTATTTTGTTATTTATATACATAAATATTTATATATTTTATTAATTTATTTTAATTTCTGCTTTCAAAACTCTTATTTCATCGATTGCACCATTTCATTTCATTTATGGTAAGCCGAAGATTAAATTAATTATTAATTTATACATTTTTAATGTTCTCAAATTAAATGTTTTGTCTGGCAATCAATATCATTTGACTTGCATGAGCATCGTAGGCTAATCACACAGGCGCACCAGATGCAGCACAGTTATGGATTTCCGAACAGGCCTACTTTTCCATTTATTTTAAATTTAGCATGTAAAAAAAGACAAAAAATTTTAAAAACAAAAATGAGCAAATGAACAGGAATGTGCATGAACTTAACTGCCCATTCTACTACTTATGTCGAATGAATGTCTTCCATGCGCATTCCAAGCGAAAGATAACTGATTTTCAGTTCTCTATCTTACTTCTGTACGAAGGAAGACGTACATAAGTGTTTTCAGACAAATTTTCATACCACTAATTCGAATGAATTGTCAACAAAATGAACGCAATACTTGTATCAAAATGAAGTACTTGCTATTTTACTTCCGACTGGTAAAATATATTTGCAACCAATCCCATAAATTTTGGAAAAATATTATTTTATCACATTATTATTTTTTTTATTCACCTTTCTTGAATTTAATTTTTGGAAAAAAGAGTCATAAAATATTCATGAAAATATTAATGAACCCTAGTAGCATGTTTATGTATGTTCGTGACCACTTTTTCGACTAACCCTTTTGTTTTGATTATTGTTTTACATATACAGTGGAATCTCTCTTGAGCGGACACTTAAAGGGACCATTGAAATGTGTCCGTACAAGGGACTGTCCGGTCAAGAGAAAACTAAACATTTAAATGGAGCGCTGCCGGGACCTGTCAAAAGTGTCCGTCTAAAGTGGGGTACACATTATCGAACATGAGTGACAGTCAAAAATTCATCAGTTTTGAATGATAGTGTTTTCTGTTCAGACTATCGATCATGTTCGACACTCAAACCTTCATTCAAGAAAAAAATTAGACACAAAAACACAAATTGGATGAGCATTGTTGTTAACATCATTTCTTTATAATGAATTATTTTAATGTTTTCTTATCTTTAACAACTCCTCGTAAGATATTGTCTTAATACTTTATCTTTAACATCATACACAGCCTTGCATTTAATAAAAATATGTAAATTCCTTAAAAAAATAATTTTCAGCGTCCATCTTGTCCTCCTTCTGCTACAAAAATATCTTTTGACTGACACTTTTTGGTACTCACTATCAGTCAAAAACCAATATGGCCGCTGACTGTCACTCAACCACAAAAAATTCTGTGGTTGACTGTTGACTGACGAAATTCGTATTCACACTATCGATCAATGTAAAATTTGAGCAAAACTGTCACTCATGTTCGATAGTGTGTACTCCACTTAAAGGGGGTGTACGCCTATATGAAGTGTGCGTTAAGGGAGATTCCACTGTATATACATTATACAAAGTACTTGCACATTTTGAACAGGACGAATGTAGTTGTAAAGAAAAACAGTAATAACATGCTGTTGCTGTGCAACTATTTTGTTGAAGTCTTTTTCATTGTTCAATATGGTTGCATTTATTTTCATTTAAATGTTAGTAAGTTTAAAAAAATCGCTATAAATAATTGAAATTTATAAATTGGCACTACTTTGACATACGTAATTACAAGCGAAAGAAAGCTGACGACATAGTGGAATTAAAATTTAGTAGAATTCGAGCGACTAGTTTTATATCGCATGGTTTGGTTTTTCTTTCGCCATAGTGGAAGAGTTAGTAAAAACACTAATATAAAATATTCGACAAACTTTTTTCACCTAATCCAATAAATTTTCATTAAAATTTCTGACTAAATCTGCAGATTGCAATAAAAGAACGACAGTTGTAGGCGTTAGGTAATTTGGTAGTATTCTTAAATTCGCCAAACACAAATTTTATTAGTCAAAGGTACAGAGTGCGGGTCAATAAGTACGTGACTTTTTGTATTTCCCGCCTCTTAACTGAAAGAGCAACTGCCAAGTCTAAGCTTGATGAATACTATTAGAGCTCTTCGCCATCAATTTCAATGGTAACAAGTTGGTTTATTGAATTTATGTGGGAGCCTGCAACACGGTAGATGCCGAACATTCTGCCCTCTTAATATATATCGCTAAATATTTATAAAGTCGATATGTATATCGATTTTCTCCTACGAATGCAATTTTTCAACGTATATTGATAAATTAGGCAATGGCTTAAAAATTTAATCTGCAAAATTTTTAGTGTTTTATGTTATCGCCAAAAATTTTTAATTTTGTATTGCTTAAGCATTTTAGCGATGAAGTTTAGCTTTAGCTTTGGCTTTAGCGAATACATATTAGAATAAGGGGGAATGGACTACCATTGCAAAAATTCACGTATTGGCTCCTGCTCCAATCGGTTGTAGTTCAGAGTATTATACTAATTACTAGTGTACTGCACTAAATTTTTGTAATATCAATTAAAACATTTGTAATATCAAATAAAAAATTAATTAAATTTTCACCTATAAACAATTTGATAATATTAATTGAGTTTAATTAATACAATTAAAAATATAATTTAATCAATTAAATTCTTAATTGAAAACATTAATTGCGTGAATACTTTTTTCTGTGCGTGGTATCCTCATGGGATTAAAAAACATTGTTTTTGTTGTAGATCATTCTTTCCTTAATCTTGGCATGTAAAGAAAAAAAACTTTTGAGATTGCCCTTTCGCAAATATAGCGTAACTTTTTTTTTAACAAAATTCTATTTTTTTTCTTCTATTTTCACACAAATGTCCAAGGCAAAAGATAAAAATAAAAACTTAATTGTAAATAATCACCAACGAGTGACTGACTGACTTAAGTTCGTCTACAATCTACACTGTGGTACTGTTGCATTATTTAATTTTCTATTTATTTTAGTTTTTTTTTTTCTTACAATTTTTTTTTGTTACTTTACTATTTTTATCTATTAAAAATTTTCAACACGTACATTTTTACTACCATCTCTAAAGTAAATTGTATGTTATTCGTGCGCTGGTTCTTTTGATTCCAAATGGCAGTTACTCGTATGTGACAAAGACAAGATATACATACATAAGTATATATACCCTCTAGCTAGCCTAGTGCCATATGTCTCTATGTCAACACTCTTTTCTCTAGCGACAATTGCACTAGTTGAAATGTCGAAAATTTTCCTTTTATGCGCGAGTAGAGATACGTTAGAGACAATAGTACTAATGTATTTCTCTTGATATTGCCAATGAACGCGTCAATAGTTTGTTTTTCTTTTTTATTATGCTATGCAATAATGTTAAAAACTTACGTACATATGTATGTAGGTATGTATGTATTTAAGTTTGTTGGCCCAACCCTTATTAAATTGTAGACGAGGGTCACTAAAATGTACTAGTGATTCTTTAGTTCAAATGTCTCCATATGGTCGTAAATGAATAGTGCTAAAGTCTACTGGTAGATTTTCAATGACAACCCTATGTTATATGTCAATAGGCAATAACATTGGCTGCGGTACACCTATTCAGTTGTACTATTGACAATGTCACTAGTAAATCACTACAATTTTACTATTGACATGGAGCGAGGAAATATCGATATTGTAGACTGGAGCCCCTAAAATTTACTAGTGACTCTTTGGTTCCAATGTCTCCATGTGGTCCCAAAAGAACTACTTAGTCAGTATTGCTACAGTCTAGTGGTGGATTTTCAATGACAAGCTAATGTTAAATGTCATTAGATAATTACATTGGCTGGGATACACCTGGTCAGTAGAACTACTGACAATGTCACTAGTAAATCACTACAATTTCACTATTCGCATTTTCTGCAGGGTACACATACGTACATACATACATTCATTGATACATACAATCATACATACATATGTACATATAAGAGAAACAAGTGATTTTCTTTATGAGTTTTGACCATAAAGGATATCATGATTAAAAAAAATATATGTATTTTAATATACTCTTAAGTAATTTAAAAAAATTAATCAAAAACTAAATTTATTTTATATAAGAAAATAAATACCCTACAAGAAATGAATGACTGCAAACTAACACAAACAAGATTTGTTCACTAACACATTTGCTTAGTGCAAATGTGTGCATTGAATTCAATACTGACAGTCAATTGACTAGTCATTTGATCGGAAGTTTTGATGGATTTATTTATTAATTATAGCTGCCCCACTCTAGCATATACATATGGTAGAGTGGGACATCTAATGTACATATGCCAAAAACTTTTAAAACATCGAGTTTTATTAAAAAAAAAATACAATTGTCTGTGAAAATTAAAATTTATGTGTTAAAAAATATAAGTAAAAAGTGAATAAAAGAAATTTAAAAAATTTAATTTAATGCATTTGTTTTCAAAATTTTAGCGGCCCTATGTATAAGCAAAAATTGGCATGAAGTTGGCATAAGTGACGAAATTGAATTAGGTGTTAACGAGTTCCTCCATACAATTTGAAATTAAAAATGGTCGTGTTACCTAATTTTACCCCACCTCTAAGTCCTAGTATGATTTTTAATGTGAAGTTTCATGGCAAAACTCCTTATGATCATGTTCAATTTTGCCACTTATGCTAACTTCATGCCAATTTTGGCTTATACATAGGGCCGTAGATATTTGTTAAAAGCAAGATGCGTTGGAGATTAAAAGGTGTGAAGAGGGCTAGATACCGCCTAGGTTATTCTGTTTTTGCTGAACTATATCTTTCGTTTCAAATATTTTATGTGCTTTTATACTTTTAAGTGACTTTTTATAATAAAAGAAAATCAAATTAAAATAATAAAAATTATATTTATTGTCAGTATATCAATCATGTATGTATGATTGCTCAATTGTGGGGGATATATTATTCAATTATGATCGGTCAAACTTGAGTAATATTTAGGCTATCATTGATTACTTAAAAGCTCTAGAGTGAGCAGTTCAACTATATGTTATATTCATTAGTTAGAGAGAGATGCAACATCACACGTACACAGAAGTTTCCATCAAATTTTTCATTTTGCTTTTAATAATGTGATAGAAACTTTGTTCTACGCAATGATGAATATATCCTGCCTGACTTCCGATCATGATAAAATTATACTAGGTACTAGAGTTCGACCGATTAATCGGCTTCGGCCTTCGGCCAAAAATTGGTAATCGGCCAACATTCGGCCTATGGCAAAAATCGGCCGATTAGCCGAAGCCGAATATTTTTCATTCCAAGCTTGAAAAATTACATTATGTTTGGTCGTTGCTCGCCGACAGTTTCTATTGTGTTTAACGTTTTGAAAGGGTTGCTTTAAAATACAATCCTGTTGCTTTCTATTTTCTTTTACTTGGACGTTCTTGTGAGTGATCATATGAAAAAGCAATGTAGAAATTGCAAAATACATAGTTTTATTTTTCTTGTTATGTATCCAATAGATATTACAGCTTGTCAGTGATCTCAAAAAAGCAAACTTTTTTCTTAATTCATACAAAATAAGTATCATTTTTAAAATTTAAAACATTCGGCTTCGGCTTCGGTTTTGGCCGAAGTTTAGGATTTTAGCCGAAGTTCGGCTTCGGCTTTAGCTTCGGCCAAAAAAACGCATTCGGTCGATCTCTTCTAGGTACATGCACGACTACAACAAAATTACAACATCAAAAAACACATGTATTTTGTTGGTATAAACAAATGAAAAATTGTCAGAAACAAATGTCTTTTGTTTATAAAAATAACAATTACTCGTACAGGGTAACTAAAGTACAATTGCAGACGCGGCATTCCTGCCTGATTATAGTTATTCAGTGTTGCCAATCTGTGTGTAGTTAAACATGTGTAATTTCTACTCACATTTGTAGGCCATGTAATTAAATTCTTGTATAATCTGTGTGTAATTCTAGTTTGGGTTCTATTTTTATTTATTTTTCTTTTAATTTTAACCTACACAAAAGATGTGTAGTGTAATTTTCTTCAATGTGTAATTGCAGGCACAGCCTTGTGTAAATTCATTGGCAACACTATAATCATTTTATTCACACACATACACTAACATTTTTGCTGCTTGTAAACAAAGTTTGACAATTATCTGCAATGTATGCAGTAACAGCTGTCTAGGCTGGGCTTGTGCATGTACCTGTTATAATTGTATCATGCTTCCGATCATATGAGCAGTCAATTGACTGGTAGTGTTCTTATAGGGTAATTTATTGTATTATAAAGAATAAATTTAGTACTTACTGGTATGAAACCTCAAAATGAAATTTATGTTACTTGTGAATTTTATTGAATTGTGCTGGGAAACTATTTTAAATAAACTTTCAACGGCTTAGCGACTAATTGTGTAATTCAGTTGCGTTAAACGCATCACCTGCTCTGTTGCAAGCGCGCAACAAAAAATATGCACTACATCATTGCGTTTGGCTAACTTCGAAATATTACGATGTCACTACAAACCGAGGCACAATCTCATACACACAATTGGCGACCGTTGCTGCAACAGGAGGAAAATTAATTTTTTGGGAAAATCTAATATTTTATTATTTTTTTTTTATTTTTCTTTTGTGATTTTCAAAAATATTATTATTTGTGAATTCTCAAATAGTTTTTGACAGTCTGTGCATAAGATAAGAGGTTTGTGACTCTTCAAAATATGTGGTTGAAGTCTACTGATGATTTGGCAAAGTACCAATAAAATATATAGACAATGCTTAACCACCAGCAAATAGATTTCAATTAAAAAGTATAGAATAATAAAGTATAGAATAATATTGAGTAGTCTATAGGGCACTCATAGGCTCATTATTATGAGCAAACCATGCGCAGTGTGAAGCTCCACAAACTGCAACTAACACCAAATTAAAACAGATTTGGACGTGAATACGGTAAAAAGAGAGTACATTATTTTAAGTTCCAAAAATAAACCAGATGCTTCGGTAATATATACAAAAAAAAATAGAAACAATATGTAGACAAACTAATTGTTTACACACAAACACTTTTATAAATATTTTTTTTTTTCCTTTTATCAACTGTGTATTAGAAAAGAATAAACATAAATAAATAAAACTACAAATTCAAATAAAAAAATTGCGCTTTCGACATGAGAGTTTGAACTATGTACATGTAGAGAAGGTATTTTATCTCTAGGTTTGGCGCAATGCATAGAGGGGCCGATCGCCGTGTGGAATTTAAAACGATTTTACTGTCATCTTGAGGCATCCGCCATATTGAATTTAGAATGACAGAATTTATTTTTTCGAATTCTTCTTAACATCCCGTTGCATATCATGGAGTTGAAAACACTGCGCTGCCATTAGACGGGCATCCGTTTTATTCAGAGTTGTGCCAATTATTTTTTCCTTTCATCTGGCACCCTTATCATGGTGGCCTTGCATACAAATTAACGGTCCGAAACCTTTAAGTGTGATTAGAATATTCGCCGTAAAAAGTTTCACTTTCACACAGCTGGCGCTAGTGTAGCCCGAAGTTAATCATTTCGCTTAAGGGCTCAGTTAGCCGACTGTAATGTAAAGTAACTGCAACAGTAGAAAACAGCTGATCGATATTGTTTTGTGAAAAGTAATGAAAATGTTTATAGAGATGTAATGTAACGTAACCTACTTTTCATATAAAAATATTTATCAGCTGTTTCCTACGTTGCAATTACTTTACATTACAGTCGGCTAATTCAGCCTTTACATTCCGGTGTAGTGTACCACATTTATAGTAATGCACTGTAGCAGAAATTACTTGCATTGCTGCAATATCAGTTCAATGCACAAGCATTGAAACACAACCCAAAATAATAAGAATGCTGAAATGCAATAAATTGAGTGACATTCTTAATTTAATTATTATTTTTCGAACTGTATTTGTTTCTATATTCTTATGAATTGAATAGGCTAAAGTTCGTAACGCTTTTTAAGCCAAATTACATGTGATAATTATTAATGAACAAATAACATCAAAGTTAGTTGTAAATATTCTGACAACAACACATAGTTGAGTCACAATATAAATTGTTGATTACCAAATTCCTTTTTTTGATTGGTTAATAAAATAATGCTTACTATTTTCATGGTAAAGAAAAGAAACAAAAACATAATTGTAAATATGAAACGTAAGTTAGAAAGGCTAATTTAGAATTGTAAAAATAGTATATAAGCAGAACAAAATATTGAATAAATCAGACTTTAATTTGTGAACATAAACTGGCAACAACTTGCCTTGTTTCGATTAAATTCTCAAAAATCTTTTGGCACCTCCTTTGAGCGCCTAATGATAAGCTGGACTCCCTGACAGCTGTATAAAATAACCAAGGGACTACAGGGCTACACTTACATACATCCTACCTGCATAGGGCCATACTGAAATAGGGTCACATACACACTGTCAAAACACCTAATACAATACTATTACATGGCGATCCTGCCATGCTAGGAGCACATCCCACGAATTACTTTTACACCGGTTACACCTTTATAACCATTTTCATTACTTTTCACATAAGAATATCGATCAGCTGTTCCCTACCGTTGCAGTTACATCTCCATTACAGCCGGGTAACTGAGCCTTAAGACTTATGTAAATGTTCAAGCTGCGCACGAAACGAGGCTAAACCATATGCAATATTCCTCTATTACAGTTCCAAGTCTCACATAAATCCTACCAGTCAGTAGCTCTGAATTTAAATATTCATTAGAAGGCATTAATGCAACCGCGCCACTATGCAATGGCATATAACAAAGCAGAAGAAGAAAAAAAGTAAAAGTAATTCTTTTTCCAAGAATAAGCATAAAAAGCCAAATGTAGCTGCCACTTTTGCTTTGAATAAAAACTACTCAAAAACGCACTTGTAGCCGCAATATTTCAATTGAAAAAAAAAGAAAACGTTTGGCGTTTAAAATAAACTTAAATAGTTTCCGAACATTTCTCAAGGCACTTGTAAAGGCAAAGGAGAAGACGACAAAAAAAAATACAAAAACAGAATTCGAAAGAAAAATCTTGCAAATTTCAATGAGAAAACTTTTTCAGTTCAGCTTGTTTTATTTCTGTTTCTTGTTTGTGGGGGATAAATTGATTTTAAACTCACAATTATTTTCATATTTAATTTCAAGATAAATTACAATTTAGTTAACTACATTGTAATTTATCACAATTTTCCAACATTTATGGTTAAATCAAAATTTACTGCCTGGCTCACGATGTCGACAAGAAATTTTCGTTCGCTTATTTATATTGAAAACAAAAACAAAATAACAAAATTTGTTTTTGTTTTCAATATAAATAAGCGAACGAAAATTTCTTGTCGACATCGTGAGCCAGGCAGTTAACGTTTGAAAAGGTTTTTTTGTTGTTGTTTTTGTCTGCCACGAGAACGAGGAAAAAGCACAAAATGTTCAGTTAAACGAAACCATATTAAAAAATAACAGCATAAACACCAACAACGAAAGTAGCAAATGGTTGCAAATTGCGAGGGCAGGCTGATGAGTTTTTCGAATTCAGAGATTCAATGGAAAGAAAAATGATATCCAAGACATTTATTTTTAATACAACACAAAAAATAAAAAAACTTTCTACCGTAAAATAAAATAGAAAGTGAATTGTAAATGAATACAAAAACTGGTCAATCCCGGGCATCGAAGTCAAAAAATATTGTTTTAATACCAGGAAGGGCATGGCGTATGTGCCAAAACTAGGAATTGTTAAGTGGTGAGTACCAATATGCTACACCATTTTGAACATGCTACAATGCAAGACCATTTGCACAATTTTGTGAATTGGGCTAATAATTACCAGGGAAACTGCAAATATGCAATTGCATGTTTTATTTCTTGTGTGACGTATTATTGCGGAGATCAGATACTTATCCGTTTTAGAGCTTTATTTCAATTTTGGCAATGACTTGTTAGTGCAAATTTTTGCTCATTTTACCATTTAAATCATGTTTTTGCATATGTTACCTTTTAGCGCATGTTTTTGCATATTTCAGCCTTACATACTTATTTTTAGCATATTTTTGATTTTTAGAGCATATCTGGCACTTTTAGGGCATGTTTTTATTTTTTTTATTTTAATACGCTTTGTCAACTATAATGGTCAAACTTTGTATTGTTATTTTCCCCGTCTAAATCTCATTTTCAATGTTTTATAAAACGAATCACTGCACAATTATTCCACTTTAGACGATTCAATTAAAATATTGAACGTTAATTTCAAATAAAAATTTTGTTTTTGCTATTTTTGACGTACGTTGCGTCGATTACATTAGTAAAAGTTGCAAGAACAATACAGTTCCCAAGTTTTAATTATAATATAGGGATGTATTTTGAAGTTAAATTATATTTCTTTATTAAATTTTTGTATTGCTGTTTTTTATTTATTTCATTTCTTCTCTTATCTTATTTTATATGTAAATGTTATTGAATTGTTGGATTAATATGTAATATATTTTTTTCCAAATAACTCTATTCATGTTATTTTTAAGAGCATACTTTTGTAATTTCTAGCACAAAAGATTTTTGAAGAAAAAGAAACTCCAAAATCCGTAGATAAATTGTGGGAGTTGATTTTTCTATCGTGGCAAAATATAACTCCAAGGGCTGTGGAAAATCCCGTTAATAGCATGACAGAGAGAATCAAAGCAACGAAAAAAAAATCGTGCGGGCGCCTTTCTAACAAGGCACTTTCAAACAACGGACAAAAGTGTTCACACTAGTTTAGGTTAGGAAGGGTGGTGCTAAGACGCACCCCAACTCCTCGGAAACCCAGTTGGGTCCATTCTTATTCCCTTCTATTGCCGATTGAAAGTAATATTTATCCCGCCCCTCCGCCTTGTACCCAGAAGTGACCATATTAGCCACTGAATTCCCATTTTGAAGCCGCTGATGTCCTCTAGTTCACACTTAACGATATCAGTAATGCTTTCGTTTAACAATCTGCTCAGCCATCTAAGCCTATGACTTTGCAGCTTTGGGAAGTGATAGATAATATTTTCAGTGGTTTCTGGTTCCTCTTCATCCCCGCACATCCTACAGATAGCTGGAGTGCCAGTTTCCCAGATGCTGGTTCTTGCTTTGACCGAGCAGCGGCCAGTCAACGAGTACATCACTATTCGTATCGCCTTCCTATCCATGTCCAGTAGCAAGTGACAGTGAAAGTGAGCTTTTTGAGTCAAGTTTTGGCCACATAGTTTTCGATCCCTACTTCGCCATGAACTGTTGGTGCTGCACTCTACCAATTACTGAGTTCCCTGTAGTAATGATCTATCGGTAGTTTCACCGATCTGTTACACATTCCCTCATCTAACGCCGACCCTATTCTTGCCAGCTCATCGGCAATTTCATTTCCCTCAACACTGCTGTGGCCAGGAACCCAACATAGTCTGACACTATATTTGTCCATAAGTAAGTTGAGCGCTCTCCTATAGCCACTACACAGAGAAAACAGTGCCCACTAAATACCTCATAATATAGAACAAAATTAATAAGAAATCTCAATGGATTTTTTTCAATAAGGATATCATATTAATTTCATAGGGAAAACCTTTTTGGAAAAATCAAGAAGAAATCTTCTAGTTTTTATTAGGTTATCTTATTGATTTTTTCAATAAGGTTTTCTTCTTGTTTTTATTAGGCGACCTCATAAAAAATAAAATTAAAAGTGCGTCTCAATTCTCTGTACTTATGTTTTTTCATTTAAATTCTATACCATATACATATGTAGGTATGTATGTAGTATATTGTAGATGTTATTTATTTATACATACATACATACACATGTTATATTCTTAACTAACTTACTCACCGAGTATTGCAGCAGCAAACTTCTGACTGATAGACAAGCACTCTAACCAATATGCTAACAAACAGCCTGAATAACCATTGAAATTATTGAGCAAACATTCTTATACAAAACTGAAAAAGATCATGAAAAAAAATTTCTCTATGTCTATTTACGAGTATAGATATGAAATGACAAGACACCTCATAAAATCAAGCAGATTTCCTTATTAAAAAAATTAATAAGATGCTTTACACATAATCATATAGGAACCTACTAAAATCAAGAAGAAAACCTTTTTAAAAAAATCAAGAAGGCAACCCAATAAAATCAATAAGAAAACCTTTTTAAAAAAATCTAGAAGGCAACCCAATAAAATCAATAAGAAATCCTTAGAGTTTACAATTTATAAGAAAACCTAATAGAATCAAGAAGTTTTTCTCTATGGATTGTTTGTTTGGTGCCAAAAATAACGGAAATTGAGTAAACAAAAGTTGTGAATAATAAGATTTCTTCTTGATTTTATGTGGTTTTCTTCTTGATAAAATTAATAAGATTTACCACATAAAAACAATAAGGCATCTCTATGAAAAAAATTTCGCTTCTTTCTGCTGAGATACCCCTTAGCCTAAAAACGTTTCATAGAGAAAATCTTCTTGATTTTATGAGGCAGTTTTTTCTCTGTGTAATAAATTTCGATTTGACATTTGTGTCTCTTCAAAGCTTTTGGGGCTGCCTGGCTGTCGACGAAGAAGGTTACCTGAAGGGGGGCAGCTACATTCATTCGGCAGTTTGAAAGACCTACGAATGTTCATTCCCAAGAAATAGACAGCAGCCACTGTGCCTTCGCCCTTGAAACTAAATATATGTTAATTTGAAATTTATTTGCTGGTGGTTCAGCATTGTCTATATGCATTTCATTGTTGCTCTTATCTTGCACAGACTTTCAAAAACTATTTGCGAATTCACAAATAATAATGTTTTTGAAGCTATTCTATTTTTCTACACCTTTATATAATTAAAAATTCATCGTCTACTGAAGATTTGTGACAGCAACAATGAAATGCATAGAGACAATGCGGAACCACCAGCAAATAAATTTCAAATCAAAACGGGCTTATCACAACAATAAATAATATCGAATAATAAACTTCTAAAATATTAACTGCCTTATTCATAAAAAAATAAAATGAGTTTGAAATCCATTTAAGGAAAATTGTGTATGAAAATTTTTAAATAAAATACATTTCAAATTCATTTTAAATTTTATGAATATGGGGGTAAATATATATTATACTTCGAATATAATATATATTTAATCTAATTTCAGGTATAAGTACATTAATACTTTCTATATCTGTACACAATTAACATTGTCCCCTACCGAAATTTTGCTATAAAACCTTATTCTAAGTTCTTTTAAGACCACTTAAGATTTTTCTACATTGGGCAAATGCCTGCACGTATTTACATATTCGCAAGTATAATATGTCACTAGTAGCTTTTGCTTTAAATCTGTGGAAAAAAGGAAAAAGTGCTTAAGTCGAGATAAGCTGATTTTGAGTTACTGGTACCTCCGTAATCTGCATATTCGAAAGTACTTTTGGTCAAAATTTTAATTAATTTGTGTGATTTTTCAGTAAGTTATAGCACTATTACTTGCGACTTATCTTTTTTAGACTTCTAATCTCATTTGTAACAAATAGTTTAATTTAGGCTATACTTTGGTACATTTCGACTTAAATGCATGACTTATAGTGTTAGGAACGCTGTTTGCTTAAAAATAATAAAGTGTAACTGAGAATTCCTCAATTTAACTGTAAAAGTAATAAATAACTGAAAATCAACTGAAACGCTTAAAACTTCTCTCCTGCAAAACAGTTAAATATGACTTAAGTCCTTTTTCCTTATTGCCACAAAAATATGCTGCTATATTTTTGCCACCTTAGTTTTCTTTTTTTTTATGATTGTTGTTGCTGTTGTGGCTGGGGTTTCCTCTTTCCTTGTTTATTGTAGCTTATGCTGCCATTTAACTCCAATGAGTATTTCAATTTGCAACAATACTTGAAATGGCAAGTGGAGTGGAGAGGCTCAGGAAAAGTCCTTTTTATAAGTGCGCAGCCCAACAGCAATATGTATGTATGTATGTATGTATAGTGTTGATGTTTAAACAGATTGGAAATGTAACTGCTGCAGCTGCCACTTGTGAGTAGTAAGATTTTTACAGCAGTAGTTACTGTCGAAGTGTTGCAGCAATTCGAATCCTTTCGTTGACCGTATTTATATTTTCACAAAAATCCTTGCTATTTATTGTTAAGAGTAGCTAAGTAAGTACGAGTGCAAGTTGAAAAGTGCTTTTGATATAAGATTTAAAAAAAAAATTATTCTAGTTTAAAATAATACAAAGACCAGAAAACCACTACGAAACTTGCATATTCAATTATTTTTGTTTTCGAAATTCAACCAACGAACTAACAACCCGTATCCAATTACGAAGATACATATTTTCAATTACTAGAATTTTTTTTTTTAAATTGTAAAGTTATTAATTTAATTTATGTAAATAATTCAAGACGACTTTAATTTTGATCAATTATTTTATTGAAAATTCTTAAGTTATTTTTTTGTGGGTAATTTGCAACTCGTTGCGCAGGTGTTCTAAGCATCCCTCTAATAAAATCGCCAAACCGAAAAAAATCGCCAAAATAAAAAAAAATCACCAAAACGAAAAAAAGCACCAAATTAAAAAAAATTTCTAAATCGAAAATAAATCGCGGAAAACCGGAAAAATCGTCAAAATAAAAAAATCGCCAAAATGAAAAAAAATCGCCAAAATGAAAAAATCGCCAAAATTAAAAAAATCGTCAAAATGAAAAAAATTGCCAAAATGAAAAAAAAATCGCCAAAATGAAAAAAATCGCCAAAATGAAAAAAAATCGCCAAAACGAGAAAAAAGCGAAAAATAATCAAAAAAAATTATTTCAGCTGAAAAAACGTAAAAAAACACTATTAAAAAAATGCTTAAAGCCCAACGTACGGAACCCTTCGTGCGCGAGTCAAAGTCGCACTTTACTGAATTTATTTTTATTATGCTGTGCAGTCAATTTCAATTAAAAAAAAAGGAATATATTTAAAAAATATTTCGATCTAAATAATTTATTTAATATTTAATAAAAAAAATAATATTAAACAAATATCTATATAATGTTTGTGTTTAAGTTTGTTGCCCCAACCCTTATAAAACTGTAGACGAGGGCCACTTAAATGTACTAGTGAACCTTTGCTTCAAATGTCTCCATATGGTCGCAAAATCACTAAAGTCTGCTAAAGTCTACTGGTAAATTTTCAATGACAATAGGCGACTATATTGGTTGGGGTACACCTGGTCAGTAGTAGTATTGACAAGGTCACTAGGAAATCACTACAATTTTACTGTTAACATCGAGCAAGGAAATATCGATATTGTAGACTAGAGCCACCAAAAATGTACTAGTGAATCTTTGGTGCCAATGTCGCCACAAAAAAAACTACTTAGTCAGTAGTGCTGCAGTCTAGTGGTGGATTGTTTTCAATGACAAACTAATGCTTAATGTCAATAGTTGATTATATTAGCTTGAGTACACCCGGTCAGTAGTAATACTGACAATGTCACTAGTAAATCACTACAATTTCACTATTCGCATTTCCTGCAGGGATAGTACACACAACTGTAGTATGGTCTCCGCAAACTTATATACTCGTAACATAAAAAAGGAGAAAAACTAGGAATCTTCATACACTTGTGCGAGTATAACTCTGCTTCTAGACATTTGCCATAGTTTTCATATCTGTATGAAACTTCTTTTTATTGTCCTATTGTTATCACTTAAACAAAAAACAAATTGGATTATAAACTATTTCAATCCCTAAAAACTTTGGGATTTTATTTTTATTTTTCCCGCAAAACAGTTAAACAAAGGATGCAAACAGTTTCTCTCCCACACACACACATACACACACAAATTAAGCAAGGATGCAAGTTTCTTTTTTTATATCATTCATGATTTATTGTTCTATTTACTGGTTATTTGGTATGGTTCACCATCTCTAGCTGCATTGTGTGTGGCAGCAACACCATAAACCAATTTAAAATTAAGGAAAAGCTTTCTTAAACAAAAGCTAACAATTATCACACAACTTAATTGTGGATTCTGAGTTTTAGTTATGTGAATGAAGGGCGGGCTGATGTGTATGCTTGAGTGTTGCATATGTATAACCAGCGGGTCATGTGCTGCAGTAGCAGAAGTTACCTCTAAGACAATGTCATGTTTTTTTAAGCTCTATTAGATAAAAAAAGTTTTTTGTTGCTTAATTCAATGCGGCAAAAATTTATTTTTTTTTTTCAGTCATTGCTGCAGCATTTATCAAGGGTTTTAAATTGTCACAGGATTTAATAATAAACTATTAAAATGGTTATGAATGACAGTTTAGAGCTTTTGATATTTATATTAACACAGAGTGGAATATGTCTAAAAAAAATCACTGAAATGCAATTTTTATGTGAAGAAAAACATTAGCGGAAATCACTCTCCGTTGTATATCTGCAATTTTAGGATATCTTAATATATATAAAAATCAAAAACACGTTTATTTGTTAGGGGTGAACTCTTCAACGCCCCAACAGATTTTCGCCTTCCACCCCACAAAATATTTGTAAAAGACCGGTGCGTGTTTTTATATATATTCTACCCCTGTAAATGCTACGCCCCTTTCAGAAATAGTGATTCGTCCGACAGATGGCGCAATTTTCAGTTTTTTTGTGATTTTACACCGTAACTCAAGAACTACTGCACAGACTTAGACCAAACTTTATATACATGCTCTATGGGGCGTGAGGAGTGTTTCTGTGTAGTTTGAAGTTCGTCCGACAGATGGCGCCATATTTAGTTTTTTTTTTTTGTGTTTTTGCACCGTAACTCAAGAACTACTGAACCGATTTTGACCAAACTTCATATACATGCTCTATAGAACGTGGGTAGTGTTTCTGTGTAGTTTGAAGTTCGTCCGACAGATGGCGCCATATTTAGTTTTTTTTGTGATTTTACACCGTAACTCAAGAACTACTGCACAGATTTAGACCAAACTTTATATACATGCTCTATGGGGCGTGAGGAGTGTTTCTGTGTAGTTTGAAGTTCGTCCGACAGATGGCGCCATATTTAGTTTTTTTTGTGATTTTACACCGTAACTCAAGAACTACTGCACCGATTTAGACCAAACTTTATATACATGCTCTATGGGGCGTGAGGAGTGTTTCTGTGTAGTTTGAAGTTCGTCCGACAGATGGCGCCATATTTAGTTTTTTTTTGTGTTTTTGCACCGTAACTCAAGAACTACTGTACCGATTTCGACCAAACTTTATATACATGCTCTATGGGGCGTGAGGAGCGTTTCTAAGTAGTTTGAAGTTCGTCTGGCAGATGGCGCAATATTTAGTTTATTCGTGGGCAAAATCCAATTTTCATATTGTACCACCAATGCCATATACAACACTAATGTTTGCTTGGGGCCAGCAACGCGGACCGGGGTCTGCTAGTATGCAATAAATGTTTAGCAAATTGACTTTTTAAATACTCGTATTTAAGTAAACAACAATATTTAAACCGTCTCTAAAATAAATATATGTATATGTGATGGAAGCATTAAACTTTTTACACAATTGCAATTTAAATTTTAAGCTTTTATATATTTTAGCAGTTGTGAACCGGGTTGTCAGATATGGCATTTATTTCGCGTCTTAGTTTTTGATTTGGCGATATGGCAAATTGTTGGCGATTTTTATTTTTGTTATTGTTATTCAGTAAAATTTGTTTTTTGAAAGAGTAGTTTCAAATATAAGTCCCACCAAAACTCGTCTGCAAGAAACTAAAACAAACATTTGAGATTAATGATTTTTCTTACCTTAATTCAAGGAATTAATCACCCTTATTCCAGTTGTCGACATCGACGTCACGTCAATACAATACCAAACAACAGGGCCATTTCGACCCATTGTCGACAACAACTGACTGCTTTTTACAGGCTCATGCTATTTTCCAGAGCTTAGAGAACAGAAATAGGCTGTCAATAGCACAAAGCGTTTAGACAAGCCCCAATTTTTGAGTATTGTATTGATGTGACGTCGATGTCGGCAACTGGAATAAGGGGCAATATGTTTTGAATTCGGATAAGCAAAATATACAAGAAATATTTTTTGTTGATTTTATTTCTACATTTGGCGATTTTCTGCTAAATTTATGTACGATTATTTTATGAAAATTTATATGTATTAAAAAAAGTGTTATATAAAAACAAATTTATTATCAAATATACATATACATATTAAGAAAAACTGCATAAAATTGATTTTGGGGACTTTTGGCGATTTTTAAAATCAATTTGGAGAATATAGGTCGGAAAAAGACTGACAATCCTGGTTGTGATTGAACATTCCCGGATTCAAGGATTTAAGGCCCTGCAGCTTTGCAAGGCGCGGGAGTTTAGTTGTTTCGATTTTATAAACAAACCCATATGTGATACATATTTGCATTTCAGGTAAACAGCTTTGAAAGCTCTTAAATGTGTTGTTTTTTTTTGCAAAGTAAGAGAAATCATTGTTTTGGTTATTGTGCTCACGTCGGTATGAAAGCTCAAAACCTCTTGTGTAAAAGTTTGCACAATGTGCATATGGCTTGGACGTAGCTGATATACATATGTACTAGGAAATAGCTGCAATGTTGCCAAAGATTGTTTTATGGCCATTGGGCATGTATGTGTGTCCGATTTTGATGGAACAAGGTAAGCGTATTTATATTTATCCTAGAAATTGAAGACTTCTGTTTCGAAAGAAAAAAATTTTTGCAAAATAAAAACCGATTTGATTACATGAATGGCTTTAATTGTATTCTATTACGAGTCAGTATAATTCTAGTTGTTAGCTTTCAATGACTTAGGACCCACTCCATACAGTTTTTGCATAAAATTTTTTAAATCCATCCCACTGTGCAATGCAGCGCTTTTTGATTTTAAGCGCCTTGGCGTCTTTTGATTATAACAGTGTGCATTGCGAAATATTGCAACAATATATGTAAGACATCGTAAATAAAAAAATAATTATTTAATTTTAACTGAAAGCACAATTACAAAAACGCTTGGAGACAAATTTCTTTCAAAGTTATCAAACTTCATACTAGATTAGAGATGGGAGCGTGTCGCGTTCTAATATTTGGACGCTTCGAATTTGCGACGGTTAGAATTTGTGAGATTTTACTGTACATGCACACGCCGGCTTGGTATTAAAATTAATCCAAACTTTTCTACTGTGTAGCTACACTGAAATAATTTTCGGCCTAAATTCTATGAATTTCGACATTAATTTAATGAAAAATTCATTAAAATTGAAACCAATGTCACGCTTCGTTGGATTAATGAAACCAGTTTCGTCAAAATTATTTTATTGAAAACTTCATCAACAGTGTAATTAATGCAGTGCTATAACTTCATCGAAACAATAAAATAATTTCATGAAAAGAATGAAATAACTTAAATATAAAGGAGTTTCTTAATAATTAGAAAATATTGTTGTCATAAATCCAATAAAATATGCTTACGAAACCAGAATACCAACGAAGCAATTCTAATGAAATTCTTACACAATATTAATGAAATTTTCATTGGATTTGTGAAATTATCATTAGATATGTGAACAAATTTTAATGAAATTGTTTCATTGGACTTATGAAGCAAAATTCTTTCGGTTTACTCGTATGAGTTTATCTAATTACAGTGTCTTTACGTTTAAAATTTCGTCATTTTAGGATTAAAGAATATATAGGAACCCTGGAGGAGGAATCGTATAAAAAAAGATTTCGTTTTATATACACAATATTATAAATTCAACGAAACGTGTCCAGAGGCGCTATCGTGCGCCTATATTATGGATTACCTCCTTTTTTATTTCCAGCCACTGTTCAAAGTTATTTCTGTTTGATTAGAGTTTTACGCAAAAGATTTTCACATTTTCACTGCAGATGCATCTCGCTACACTACTGACATTTTGGAAGCAACTGCTCATTTCCGTTTGAAAGTTCCTTTTGGTAACAAGTTAACGATCTCTAAACAAAATTTTTTTTGTTTCTATTTCCTCAAAAAAAAAAACACACTATAAATAAACATGAACACAAATTGTATCTGCTTGGCAATAAATCACCAAACTAAAAGGTCTCTTCGTTTTTAATTATGTGAAAAGTTGCCATATAAAAGAAAATAAAAATAAAAGAACCATATAGAGTTGCTAAAAACTTTAAATAAGTAAAATGCCTTAAAACATTTTTACGTCCTTAAAAAAGACAAAAAACAGAAGTAAAGAAAAAAATCAAAAAGGTACGAGCGACGAACAAATGTGTACAATTTGCAAGTTGCTATTAAAATTTGTTGCAAGCGGATGTTCTAAATAGGAAATGAACTAAAATCTTCAGCAGAGGGCGAAACGAGAGAGTGTTACTTACTATCTCCTAAAGGCTAAATAACAGAAAAGAGCAACAACACTTTGTTTTGGTCTATGTGTACATCATAGAAACAAAATACATCCATAGAAATGTTCTAAAATGGTGCAAGACAAAAAAAAATATATATAAAACCTAGTCATTAAATAATGCAGGAAACAAAAACAAATGAACAACCAACAACAAACATTTTATGTATGAACGAATCTGGCTGCTTTGCGAATGTTTAATTCTGGCACTCAGCCAAAAACTCTGATCACATTAAAGTAAATGGAACTTAAAAAGAAAATAAAAAATCCCAAGAATCTCTTTTATTTTTCTTTCGGTAATTTTTGGGTGTTACATACAAGTAGACAAACAGAGTTTGCCAGTTCCAATAATATATAGTGCTTTAGATTGGAAAACCATTTTAGATGGCTTGCTTATTAAAACAGTCTGTGCAAAAAGTAAAACCCCAACTTGCAGGGTAATAAAAATTTTGTTGTATTAGAAACAGGCGAGCCGATTGACTTTGTTTTGCAAGACTGAGAAAAAATTAACGAAATCGAAATGGTTCACGAAGGTAACAGGGGGGGGGGGCACGTGACTATCCTAATCCAGACTTGCATTTTTCGTTGCTTAAATTTTGTAAAATTCTGTTTGGAAATTGCACTAGTGTCCACATTGTGAAATTCTAGTTTTGCAATTGTATTATAAATAAATAAATACCCTGCAAAAAAAAAGATTTCTATTGACTTTTTATTATACTTTTTATTTTTCAAACAACTGAAGAAATAAAATAGATCATCAAATACACCCACCAATTTTAAATTATCAAGTGCGAATTTCAAAACAAAAGAGATTTGCGGACGACATGAAACTGTGTAGACCTTCCCAACAGAGAAAGAAGTCGCTCAGTTCGTAGCCGCCGGTTATTTTTCTATCTATCCCGCCGCTGCCGATTGCTGGCATAGGCTCAAAACCAGCCGAAATTCGATCTGCACAAAAAGACAAAATCGTGAAATTTCGGGCTAAAAATTATAAAAATCCATTTTCAATTTCAATTTTAAGTTTTCTCTTTAAATTTTCATATGCTTATTTGAACCACAAAAAATTCTCTCGGCGCGTCGCCTCTGGTGGCAAAACTTACTGCGCCACCGCTGCCGATAATTTGGCATAGACTTGTTTCTCTGCTTCCCAATCTACTTGCCCCTCTTACCAACAAAGAATTGCTGCAACAACAATTGTAATTCTGAACAAGGACTTAGTAAAATATTCTATGCCTTCAGATAAATGGCTTTGGCAAAGTAGTTCCGCTAGCAAAAAGGTATATTTGCAAAAAAGTTACCAGCTTTTATAATAGGTACTTTTTGTAATAGCATATTCAAAAGCCTTCTGCAAGAAAGTAAGGAAGTATATTTTCGTGAGGAAGTACCTTTTGTTAGAAAGTACCCTTTGTAAGAAAGTACTTTTTGTAAGAAAGTATCTTTTGCAAGAAATTACCCTTTATAACAAAGTATCTTTTGTAAGAAAGTGCCTTTTTTGAAAAAATATCTTTTGTAAGAAAGTACAATTTTGTAAAAAAAAAATAATTTTGTAAGAAAGTACCTTTTTTGTAAGAAAGTACTTTTTGTAAGAAACTTTATGTTGTACCTTTTAGAGTTCGACCGATTAATCGGCCTCGGCTTCGGCCTTCGGCCAAAAATTGGTAATCGGCCAACATTCGGCCTATGGCAAAAATCGGCCGATTAGCCGAAGCCGAATACTTTTCATTCCAAGCTTGAAAAATAAAATTATGTTTGGTCGTTGCTCGCCGACATTTTCTATTGTGTTTAAAACGTTTTGAAAGGGTTGCTTTGAAATACAACCCTGTTGCTTTCTATTTTCTTTTACTTGGACGTTCTTGTGAGTGATCATATGAAAAAGCAATCTAGAAATTGCAAAATAGTTTTATTTTTCTTGTTATGTATCCAATAGATATTACAGCTATTTCAGTGATCTCAAAAAAGCAAAATTTTTTCTTAATTCATCATCATTTTTAAAATTTAAAACATTCGGCTTCGGCTTCGGTTTTGGCCGAAGTTTAGGATTTTAGCCGAAGTTCGGCTTCGGCTTCGGCCAAAAAAAAACGCCTTCGGTCGATCTCTAGTACCTTTAGTTTAGATGAAAGTGCCCTTTGTAAGAAAGTATATTTTGCAAGAAAGTACCTTTTTAAAAAAGTCTCTTTTGTAAGAAAGTACCTTTTTTGAAAACGTATCTTTTGTAAGAAAGTACCTTTTTTGTAAGAAAGTACTTTTGTGACGTAGTATATTTTTGTAACAAAGTACGTTCTTGTAAGAAAGTTTATATTGTACCATTAGTTTAGACGAAAGTGCCCTTTGTAAGAAAGTATCATTTGCAAGAAAGTACCTTTTTTGAAAAAGTATCTTTTGTAAGAAAGTACCTTTTTTGAAATAGTATCTTTTGTAAGAAAGTACTTTTTTTAAGAAAGTACCATTTTGTAAAAAAAAAAATATATTGTAAGAAAGTACTATTTGTAGGAAAGTACCTTTTATAAAAAAGCATCTTTTGTAAGAAAGTATCTTTTGTAAAAAAGTACCTTTTTGTAATAAAATAATTTTTTTAAGAAAGTACCATTTTGTAAAAAAAATGTATTTTGCAAGAAAGTACCTTTTTTGTAAGAAAGTTCTTTTTGTAATGTAGTACATTTTTGTAACAAAGTACCTTTTTGTAAGAAAGTTTATATTGTACCTTTAGTTTAGATGAATGTGTCCTTTGCAAGAAAGTATCTTTTGCAAGAAAGTACTTTTTTTGAAAAGGTATCTTTTTTTAAGAAAGTACCATTTTGTACAAAATATACATTTTGTAAGAAAGTACCTTTTTTGTAAAAAAGTACCTTTTTGTAAGAAAGTACTTTTCATGAGGAAGTACCTTTTTGTAAGAAAGTACTTTTTGTGAGGAAGTACCTGTTTGTAAGAAAGTACATTTTGTGAGGAAGTTACTGTTTGTAAGAAAGTACCGTTTTGTAAGAAATTACCTTTTTGTAAAAAAGTAGCTTTTTGTAAAAAAGTTTATATTGTACCTTTAGTTTAGATGCACCTTTTACAAAAAGCTATCTTTTGTAACAAAGTTACATTTGTAATAAAAACCTTGGCAAAACAAATTACTTTTGTACCTTCAGCTAACAGACAGGCAGACATCTAAAAATTTAATTTGAGTTTTTAATAAGTAAACAAATGATATGACAAAACTAACTAAACATCCATGGCCCTCTCCACTTCCCGACAATGGGTTTAATGCCAACAAACTAGCAAAAAAAAATATATTTTTGGACTATAAAATCAAGCAGACTTCAAAGAAACACACATAAAAACACAGGCAAAAAAAACAACATTGTCAAAAAGGAATAAATGATAAAAACTTTAATGTGGGCTAAAATATTAGTAAAAAAAAACTTGGCAGCAACTGTGCTCACTTACATTTACTTAAAAGTAAGAAAGCATATATATGCATATATATGCATATATATGCATATATATACTTATCTCCACCCTGAAGAGAAATATTAAACGTTAAAATCTAAATGGCCCTATTCGCGCATTTCACAAAAAATAAATTGTTAAAAAAAGATGTATGTATGTAGATATTTTTAAGGTCTTTGACCGTTTAGGTCGCGCCAAGGTATTACGTATGAAAATTATTTCATTCAACACTCTGCACACAACCTATTGGTCAGTGTTGCCGAATCGCGGGTAATTACCCGAATCAGGTGTAATTTTTATGTTCATGTGTAGCGCGTGGGTAATTGCTCTCAGGTGTAGTTCACGGGTAATTTGAAATGTTTTTGTTTTATATAATAAACATTAATAAAATATATTAAATACATAAATAAATAAAATAAAATATAATAAATTATCGTCTGATACCGTTGCTGCACTTTTATTATTTAAAGAAGGTACCTACATATACAGAAAAATGGCAATAATAATTTTAAACCTCTCCTAAACAATAGTAAAATAGTTGCAATGTCCTTATTAGTTTAAGATTTTTCTGTTGCTTTCTATTTTGTAATTTTTGTTCGTATATTTCTCTTTAATTACTGTATAGAATAACAAATATTGAATTACTTTTAATGTATTTATTTACTGTTAAATACTATTTCTTTTATAAAAAACTAGCCATAGGATATCAAAATCCTTACTTGATTCGTATTCAACATGCCAAATGAAGAAACATATGAGATACATAGACTGATAATGAACTACGTTTTTGTTAAATTTTGGAAATTTGCATGAGAGTTAGGATTTATTTTCACCAAAAAATAAACAAATTTATACAAAACGAGAAAAAATTATTTTTTTGATTCGAAATTTATATTACTATTACATAGGGGAGCTCTTTGCCATCGGAAAGTCATTTTTACCAAATTTGAGTTGACGTATTTTGAATATACGCTTTCGATACGTTGCATTTCGTTGGGGCTGACACCGAATCATAAGTAGACCTTAAACAAGATTTTTGAAATGTGTCAAATATTTATTTTAATATTGGGTGTAATTCCGTTGTGTAATTTTAAATATACATTTTGGTAACACTGCTATTGGTACTTCTACTCGAACTTTATGACAAACCGGCAGCCACAAGCATCAGAGGCTGCAACAGCAATAATATCAACAACAGCCGCCAATGTTGTAAGTGCTACAGCTACAACAGAAACAGCAACTTTTTTTCCTGATACCCGTACTTGAATATTGCATTTTTGTTCAAAAATATATATGTATATAAGAAAAAAAGTGTTTCAAACTACTTCACACTCCAACCAACTTTAACCGCAATAGTATATTAAATATTATGAAGGAAAAAAAACATAAGTGGAGTAAAATCGGCTCAGACATTTAATATTAATGCTAGTGTTTTTTTATGTTTTTTTTACACTTAAATTCAAAAATATGTATCGTATGTATGTATGTGTGTGATAAAGTTATTTTTCAGTAGATACTATTGTTGCTATGACTATAAATATAAATCTGCGCAAAAGTACTTTTTGGTAGAAAGTATCTTTTGTGAAACGATTTAATGAATAATAATTTATATAAAAAAAAATAAGTACCTTTTGTTAAGCGCAATTTTTTATGTTTAAAATGTATCTTTTGTTAGGAAGTACGTTTCATACAAAAATATATTTATTTTTTAAAAAAGTACCTTTTATTAAAAGTACTTTTTAGAAAAGTACTTTTTTCATAAAAGTAACTGTACCCAGTAACTGTTGAAAAAAGTTATGCTATTGCAATAACTTTCTTTAAAAAGTGCTTTTTGCTAAATAGTTTCTTTCCACAACTTTACCCCATTTAAAAACAAACCATTAGCAAGAGTGTAACTTTTGTAAGAAATTACATTTTGTAAGAAAGTACCTTTTGTAAGAAAGTACCTTTTGTAAGAAAGTACCTTTTGTAAGACAGTACCTTTTGTAAGAAAGTACCTTTTGTAAGAAAGTACCTTTTGTAAGACAGTGCCTTTTTTAAGAAGTACCTTTTGTAAGAAAGTACCTTTTGTATGAAAATAACTTTTGTAAAAAAAATACCTTTTGTAAGAAAGTAAGAAAGTACCTTTTGTAAGAAAGTACCTTTTGTAAAAAAGTACCTTTTGTAAGAAAGTACCTTTTGTAAGAAAGTAGCTTTTGTAAGAAAGTACCTTTTGTAAGAAAGTACCTTTTGTAAGAAAGGGCCTTTTGTAAGAAAGTGAATTTTAAAATGAATACTTTTTGGAAAAAAAGTCAATTTTAAAAAAGGAAATTTTTGTATTTATTTGAAAATGGTCTTTTTTTTCTTTTAAGAACAAGAAGTTAAACAAATTTTAATGAAATATGTATTAGATAATAAACAAAATAATATTGTTTATTACCAAATAAAACCTTTTCTTTAAATAAAAAAAAACTGACCTTCTGAGTAAAAGAGACTTTGCAAATGAATATAATTTATAAAAAATGTTAAGCCAAAAATCGTTAATTAATTAATTTTTCATAAAGAATCTTTTGCAAATGAATAACTGTTGCAAACAAATGGCCTCGGCAAAGTAAACGTAGTAGCTTTTGTAATAGGTACTTTTTGTAAACGCATATTCAAAAACCTTCTGCAAGAAAGTACCTTTTGTAAGGAAGTAAATTTTTGTAAGGAAGTTCTTTTGCAAGAACGTACCTTTTGTGAAAAAGTACATTTTGTAAGAAAGTACCTTTTGTTAGAAAGTACCCTTTGTAAGAAAAACCTTTTGTAAGAAAGTATGGTTTTGTAAGAAAGTACCTTTTATAAGAAAGCACTTTCTGTAGGAAAGTACGTTTTGTAAGAAACAACCTTTTTGTAAGAAAGAACCTTTTTGTAAGAAAGTACGTTTTGGAGAAAAAGTACCTTTTGTAAAAAAGTACATTTCGTGAAAAATAATATTGTTTATTTTTTGTAAGAAAGTACATTTCGTGAAAAAGTACCTTTCGTGAAAAAGTACATTTCGTGAAAAAGTTCCTTTCGTGAAAAAGTACCTTTCGTGAAAAAGTACCTTTGGTAAGAAAGTACCTTTTGTAAGAAGGTATCGTTTTGCAAGAAAGTAGCTTTTGTAAGAAAGTACTTTCTGTAGGAAAGTACCTTTTAGAAGTACATTTTGTAAGAAAGTACCTTTTGTAAAGAAAGTACCTTTTGTAGGAAATTGCCTTTTGTAAGAAAGTACATTTTTTAAGAAAGTACCTTTTGTAAAAAAAGGGCCTTGTTGTAAGAAGGTAATTTTTTGAAAAAAGGACTTTTTTAAGGAAGTACCTTTTTGTAAGAAAGTACTTTTTTGTAAGAAAGTACTTTTTGTAAAGAAGCAACTTTTTGAAAGAAAGTGCATTTTTAAGAAAGTATCGTTTGTGAGAAAGTTTATATTGTACCTTTAGCAAAAAGTTGTCTTCTGTAATAAAGTTACTTTTGTTAAAAAAAAAGCTTTGCAAAATAAATTACTTTTGTAAAAATGTAATTTTTAAGTTCGTTTCATTTAAAACTAGTTTTTTTTTAGTTATGACATTGTTCAAGTAAATGAGCGATATATTTATATAAACATATGTTTGTTATTAACCGATTTTTTTAACTTTTTTTCTTCCTTTTTTTTTGGTTACGGTTGTTTCCTCCCCAATACTTTATGTCAACGTTTGTGGTTACAAAAGGCATCCATCTCTTATACATATTTCATGCCTTGTTTAACTTAAGCACACTACTTTACTTTGCTCCTAATAATTCCCACCTACTCCGGCACACAATACTAATAATAATAACAATACTTAGTAACCGAAAACTTTTTTTAAAACCTTTACAACTTCTACTCTAAAAACAGACGACTTACACAAACAATATAGAACTTTGTACCACCACTACTAATAGTATTAAATTGTTGAAATAAGGATAATAAGGAAAAAGGAAAATAAAGTAGGCGCAAAAAGTTTAATGAAATGTTTTGGCATAGAAAAAAAAAGCAAGCAGATGCTTATTTTGGCGAAATTAAATCTTTTGTAGTCATATCAAAGGCACTAATTTGTAATGTTTCTGACAGGACCGCACCCAGAAATTTTTATATACATAACGAACAGACCCTATAAAATTCATTTTACACGATTTGAGCTTCAATTAGACAATTTTCTTGCTAACGTAATTGGTAGGACAATTGTGATTTTCATATAATCTTTTTTTGAAAACTCGAAATTATTTTCGAATTTATATATATCGATGGCTTAATATAAAAAAGGGTGTATCTAAATTTGTTTCGAAATCACGTTTTTAAAGTTTTCTGGTAGGAAACATAGTTGCATCCTCCTCCTCAAAGAACTAAGTGTGTTACAGTTAAAAATAAAAGATTTATACCCACTTAAAATGCTTTAGTTTTTATTAATTCAAGAAAATTCAAGTTGTGCCTTTTTTATATTAAGCTTTTTATATGTACTTATATTAATATTAAAAATTTTTTATAACATGTAAGTTTTACTAAAACAAGACTTAATAAAGCTAAAAAGTTTTGCACATTTGGGAATATATATTTTCTTTTAGTAAAACTATACACATCTGAAAATTCGAAATTAAAAATTACATTTCGAGCTCAAATTTATATTTTTTCGAAGTAGTTAAAATTGTTGCAGACATTTTCCCAATTTTCGAAAGTTCGAAAATGAGCTCGAATTTTGTATGCTTATATAAGAAAGCTTTGTTAGGTTTTTACTTAATATTTATTTACAAATCTATTATAGACTAATATTGAAAAATTCGTTATAAAACAAATTTTTAAGAATTTATATTTTTGCACTTCGTCAGTAATTTTTTCGATCTAACCGCAATCGTTATATACATATATTAAGAATTTCGAAAATTCGCCAATGTGTCCAAAATTGCATAAGTTTAAAAAGAGCATGCTTAAAATCTTTATAGTTTTGTAGTTCGACTGACCACATTCCGTAATTGGTGTCTTATTAAGTATTTCTCAATGTTCGAAAAATCGAAACTAAGCCTGAATTTTCTTTTGCTTTTACAAGATCTAAAAATTTTCATAATCTTGCAAACGTAAGACAATTTTTTATATAAAGGCTTCAAAATTTATGATTTAACATGCGAACATTTAAACTTAAAAACAAAGTTTCGAACATGCATGGAAGATTTCTATTTTTGCATTTACATATCGTATCAATCATTTTCTATAGCTAAATAAATAAGTTAAAAAAAAAAACTAATTAAAGAAGGGTTTCTTTAGATTTTTCGAAAATTCGAAATTAAGTTTCAACTTCTTAAAGCTTGCAAGTCTGAAAATTTTGTTTACATCTTGCAGGATTTTTTAGGATTTAAAGCTTATCATAAAAGTTTATACTCGTATATTCGAAAATTCAAAATTTTAAATAATTTAATTTATGCATTCTGCGAAAGAAGAGAATTCCTACTCAACGATCCACATATGCATGTATGTATGTAAATACTTGTAAATTAAAGCCGAATTTTCGTAGATACTTAAAGCAATTTTAATGTTGGGCCTCACGTTTCCTGTCAATACATTCTTCAAGCTAATCAAAATTTTAAGGCAGACGGATTTCCATTTTTCGCAAATTCGAAACTGGTCGAATTTTTTAATGTTTAACCGCCCACATTCGAAAATCAAATTCCTATTACTGGTGATTTTCATAATTCATTTTAAATTATATATTCGCATTAAATTTTTAAGATATTTGGGGGGGGGGAGGAGAAGGAGACAAAGCAAGTCTTTTGGAAGCACTTAGCCATCACTACCATCACTACCGAGCAACATAAAAACAAATTAAGGGCATTGGCTTATCAACAGAAAACTTTGAATCATAAACCAATCTTTCGCTATTGTTTTTAACCGACTTAAAAAAAGGAGGGGGTTAACAATTCGTGTCTATTTTTTTAAGATGTCTTACTTCATAACTTGGTACATTTTGGACCGATTGCAAAAATGTTTTTGTTGTCTGAGAGGGTATAGCTTCCCATAGGTCCCATTGTAAAAAAGCGTGAAGCGTGCGAAACCTATAAAACACCTTTGGTTCTTTGGTAATTACACAATTTGAAGTTTAAAAAAATGGACGGAGTTACGCCCATTAAAATTTATTATAATATTTCACACGGATCTACTTAACCGATTTTTACGAAACTTATCACACAAATTGAGCTCTAAAATAGACAAAATCTTTTATTTTAAAAATGGACAGAGTCACGCCCACTACAATTTAATATTTTATTTTGCGTGGTCCTACTTGACCGATTTTTACAAAACTTAACACACACCCTAAGCCCTGAAAACACACACAATCTTGCATTTGGGCATAATGGGCGAAGGCACGCCCATTAAAATTTAATTTTATATTTCACGTACTTCTCATATTCTTCTTTCAGATCTTTGCATTGAAGTCGGTTTTTTTTTGGCAGAAGGAATTATTTTATATATTTTTGTTACTACCGCAACACTAATATTTCACATAAAATATTTTTAAACTATTTTGCTTAAAGCAAATTGAAAAAAAAGCAAATTGTGGCCCTTTGTTCCACCTTGGAACCATAGGAATCAATATATGTGACGCGCAAAATAGCAAGGGACCTAAGGGTAAAAACCGGTTTTGTTCAGTAGAGCCATTTTAAAGATTTAAATACGTGTATCTTTGGTGTACCATCACTGAGCGTGTTGGTATTGGTCTCATTTGAAAGCGACACATCTCATGACGTCGGGAACGTGTTTGTCAACCTTGAAAACGCGCGTAGGTCGTCCCTACCTCTTGTTTTGTGTAGTTGGTTTTTACTGTTTTCTACCTAGCGCGCTGTGTCCATGAGTTTCGAATCCAGGTTTATTTTCTGAAATTATTAATTGTGAATTATAATAAATAGTCATTTATAATTCTTTTAAATCGTCAATATCACTCTGTTAGTACGAAAATTTTTTCACATAACCTTAGAATCGTCGACTTCAATTTCATAAAACGCGCATATATTTGGGAGGGAACACTTTTGGGGCATGTCATCGGTCTCATTCGATGCTCAGATGTTGTCCACATCAAAAAAAAAAAGAGTGAAAATTTATTTTTTTTACCCTTAGGTCCCTTTCTCTTTGCGCTGTCACATATATAAATCATTTGTAATAAGTAACATTAAAACTATTTATTTTATACAACTTTTAAATAAAAAAAAAACTTACCTGTACTTGAAATATTGTCACGGTATCATCGAGCATTTGAATGCGCACGGTTATCTTTTTGCCACCACGGTGACGAGGTGTCGAAGGTGTACCATCGACGCCAGAGGGCGTACTTAACGAATGTTTCATATTTGAAGCATGCATGTGAAAATCATCGCCTTCTCTAACAGCCAATTCGGGAACAATACCGCCACCTCCACTACTGGCACCACCACCGCCGCCAACTTTCCTTTCGATCATAGACATTTTGTACAACAATGCGTTGAGTTGAACGCGTGTTTGAAACACGTGACAAACAACAACTCAAAATAAAGGAAATTAAGAGAACAAAAAAAAATAAATTAAAAAGCTTAAAGCTTTTTTTTTTAATTTTTTTAAGGAATTCCGTAGATTTTTATGCAACTGCTTCCGTTTCCGTATCAATTGAAGAATAATTTCAAATTAGAAGATAAGGTGTGAAAAATACACCATTTGCATACATGCATACATAAACGTATACACACACACACACACACACGCATAGAAATTATCTATAGTTGAAATGGCACAGATACTCGTATATTAAATGATTGATGGTTTGTTATTGCAGTTTTACATTTGAAATGCACACAAGTGAGAGAAACAATGCAAAATTTTTAATTGCACACACTTGAGTTTTTGTATATTTTGGATGTTTTCCCAAGGAATGTTGTATGTTCGCTTACAAGACAAGGAATATATAGTGGGCGTTTATTTATAATACTAAAGAAAAAATTGGAAATTTGCATTTAAGAAGTTTCATCCAGTATAACAAAATGCAGCTTTATCTATCTCTCTGTCTCTACTCCCGTTCCTCTCTTTTTATTTTACAAATATCAGCAATTTTTTTGTAGTCGTTTAAAAGAAACTGAAGGAATGATATCTAGAAGACTTAATTTCGTTCTCGTGTAGTTGTTTTGTTTCTTTTATTTTTTTCTGCTTTAAATATTTATTTCATTACTTCTGTGTGGACTTTCGTAATTTTATTATTTATTTATGTTACAGCTTCGTTTGGTCAGTTATTGTTGTAGTAGTAGCAGTTGTTGTTGTTTGCGTACATTTCCTAATGCTTTTGGCCTCCTTTTCTATTTGGCTCCACATCGTTGTTGTGATGATGACGCTTAATGACGCAATAGAGGTTGCCAAAAGAAAGATTGTGTTGTTACATTCTGCAATAGAAGAAATAAAATAATTGAATAAGTTTTTTTCTAAGCAAAAAAATTAAGGAATTCTTGGTAGTTTTCTAAATGAATAATTTGGTTAACAGCACTGAACAAAAAAAATAAGTAATAGCAGCCTTCTGTATAACGAAAAATTGACATGATGTTAGCAAAGGTTCAAGCAGAAGTGCCATACCATAACGCCATAGCCATAATCAATAAGTCCGTGACTTCTCGAACTTCCCTCGTAGTTATATGAAATACAATACTGTTCCCATCAAGTACCAGCTGTTAATAGACTACTGTCAAATTTTGTCAAAGTGTTCACCTCGTGTATTTTTCTAAAAATGGGAAAAAGTGAATTTCGAGTGCTCATTAAACATTCACCCTTATTCCAGTTGTCAACATCGACGTCACGTCAATACAATACCAAAAACATAGTGCTTGTTTACCCGTTGTCGAAAACAACTGACTGCTATTGACATGCTCATGGCATTTGCTAGACGATAGGGAACAGAAATAGACTGTCAATAGCACAAAATTGTTCTCTACAGCGAGTAGACAAGATTCAATTTTTTGGTATTGTATTGATGTGACGTTGATGTTGACAACTGCAATAAGGGTGATTATTTTTTGCGAAAAAAACACTCAATCAAACCAAGAAAAAGCTCGATAAATACTATGGGGACTCTCCACCATCAATTTCAATGGTAAAAAGTGGTTTACTGACTTTCATTGTGCTCGCACAAGTACAAATAACGCTGAACGTTCTGGACGGCCAATTGAGGTCAGTACACCCGAAAATGTTGAAAAAATCCACGATATGGTGTTGGCCGATAGAAGAATAAAAGTGCGTGAGATTGTTGCTGCCATAGACAGGCACCCCACAGTGGTTTCTATTTTGAATGATTACTTGGGTATGATAAAGCTTTCCCCAAGATGGGTCCCGCGTTTGCTCACAATCGACCACAAGCGCATGTGCAGTTTCCATGGCAAAAATCCATGAATTGGGCTTCAAATTGTTCCCTCATCCACCCTATTCACCAGATTTAGCCCCTAGTAAGTACTTCCTATTTCCAAACCTAAAGAAATGGCTCGGTGGAAAGAGATTTAGCTCCAACGATGAAATTATTGAAAAAAAGAATTATTGAAAACTGGAACTAAGTGGACTAAGTGTATTGAGTTAAAAGGAGATTATGTTGAAAAATAAATTTTTGTTTTGCAAAAAAAAACGTGTTTCATTCAAAAAGTCACGGACTTATTGATCCACCCTCGTATATTTGCTTAACCTATTAGTGCTCTCACAGTCATAAACAGCTGTTTATGTTCTCATTGGTTTATTAATTTCATGAGTTCAACGACAAATATCGAGCCATAGCCGCCAAAAAAGCTTAACCGACATATTTTTTGAACTTCGTTTTTTTGTCGCTTAAGATTTTTTTAGCGGCACGATATCTTTAACCAGCAAACAGCTGTTACGCAATTTTGAAGTGAGTTATGAAAATTTTAGGGTTCTTTGTCTTTGTCGTTGTTGCCGGTTTTTTGTTCGCATTGTTTGAAAGTATTTTTTGCTGTTGTCGTTGTGGTTTTTGTTATGAACGGATATATCAATAGAGTTTACATACTCTTGCATATTTATTGCCATTAAATTTAAATAAATTATAAATATTTAATTTATTTCACTCACACTATTTGTCAAAAAAAATAGATAAAATCTAATTTTATAATATACGAGCTTAATCCATATTTATTGGGCCCCATTATTTTTAAGCTTTTCGCATAATTTACTAATTTTAGTTACCATTTGATTGTTTAGAGGAAAAAAATGCGTGATTAAAAATTGTCAATTTCATTTTTACTAAATAATACTTAGGCGTTTTTACCAAGAAGCCAGCAGTATCACAATGTCTTCATTTCGATAATTCTCATTTACTTCAAGCTACGTAAGTAAATCAGCGACGACGTCCAAGCAATGTGCAAGTTTTACAAAAGAGCTTTTGTGCTTTCGCAACGATAAGAGCACAATAGCCAATCCGATCTCGGCGACAACTGCTTAAGAGCTTTCAAAGACGTTTATAGCAAATGCAAATGCAAATATCAGAGTTTGTGTGTTTGGACGTAGCACTGTAAATGCTTTCACATTTTCACTTAAAATCACTTAAAATAACAAGTGTAAAGTTGTATGCAAATGTTATGGGCCACCACTCCTATATTCAAGAGGCAATATTATGCGATTTTAATATATTGTTGGATTGATTTGGCAATTGTTGAGCCACATCAAAAATGGAGACAGTTGTTAAGAACATGTAGAAAGAAAAATATATAAATAAAGAATGAAGCTGTAAAAGTATTCTTTTTCCTCCAGAGGTGTATATAAAACACTTTTATATGTAATTTTTACCCAACAATAAATATGATAGCAAGGATTTTTTTCTGCATTATTAACTCGTTGATAAAATTTTATCAATGCCTTGGCCGACTTTCGATATGAGCCACTGTACTTATATATGAGAGTGTATTACCTTCTAATATGAAAGCGATAGTGAAGAAGGGAAAAGATACTTAAGTAACGAGGCATTAATATCACCATGTTTAAAGTTCTGCAATTGTGCGCTTTGTTAGTTTTTATAGCATTGTTGCAGCAGCACCCCTGGTGTTCAGTAGGCGCATTACTCATAGGCGTAAATATCGACGAAAGAGGGCTGAAGTTCGTAACTCTCTGTAAGCCAAATTACTTGTGATAACTTCTTAAGGAAAAAAATTGCACTAAAGATAATTGTAAATTATTATGACAGACACTAGCAGAACGGAACAACATGCTGTTTTTGAAGGCCACCAGCCATATCTTCCTTGTGTTTGGTCCACTATGTGTGGTGTCAATTAAGGTAAACTTCGTCCTTATGTACATATTTTTTCAAAGCAAATGGAATATGTCAATTGTTTTGATTCATCGTACTTCAATTTGTTCAAAGCTTTTGTCTAGTGAACTATCAAATTTACCATCTTTAATTTACATCAGTCTTACCGTTGTGTTGTTTGTTCTTATGCATTAATACATTTGATTTATTTACGAGTACTTATTTATTGTCACGAAATAATAAAATCAGTATATAAATGAGTATGTATTAACAGTTTAAAAAAAAATTTGTCAGATCAAGTTTGTTCTTAATAAATTAATAAAAACTCAACTATTATCTTAGAGCTGCATTTCTTTCAATCGGTTTTTGCTCTTTAAGTAAATATCTATACGTATATATTCAGACTATGGGGCTTCAAGTCTGTAATTTGAAACTAAAGAAAATTTTTTTCGAATATGAAAGCTCTAAAGCATTCTCCGCCAATAGCCAGTGACAGACATTAATTTTGCAGAATCTTAACGATGGCTGAATTTTTAGACAGTTAGTGAGGGGTCTCTTTAAAATCCAATTTTTATTTTGTGATGCCCTAATTCTGTTCGACGATTGTATCGTCTTGTCTATGCACGAAAAAAAAGTCGCAGTTGTAATTCTTTAAAACAATTATTCTTTATTGTCTATGCTAGAAGGTGCTTGTATTTCTTTACGATTTTGTTCCAAACATTATATCCAACACATATTTTTATACCCTTTACCAAAAATGGAAAAGGGTATATATAGGTTTGTCATTCCGTGTGTAATTTCCATAATTTTAATTTGCGACCAAAAAAATATATATATTCTGGGTCCTTATGAATAGCGATGACGAATAAGCGATGTCCGTCTGTCCGTCCGTCCGTCCGTCTGTCCGTCCGTCCGGTGTACGTGAAATCGGTTTTCCGAAGCTCCCAGAAAAGCTAGAGACTTCGTTCTTGGACTGATGTATCAGAAATGGTCCAACTTAGATTGGTATTGAAATTCAGCAAAATCGGGCAGACAATTGCAGAGCTGGAAAACGTAAACTATATTTTGCCATATAAAAGTAACTACCGAAAACAAATTTTTATTTTTTTTTTAATAAATAAATTTATTTTACACTTCAGTACGACTAAAATTGGTATTTTAAATAAAAAAAAATATAAAAAAAATTAAAAAGACGTTTCCAGGGTTGGAAAACTTTAACTTTTTGTGTTATGTAAAATTAACTATGTCTAAAACTATATTAGTATTTTCTCGAGAACCGTAAGAGCTACAGACCTGAAATTGGGACACAGTGTGTAGACTTTTGGCCGCTACAACAACAAATACATGAGAATTGGAAATTAAAGGGTGTTCCAAAACGAGCAACGAAAAATTCTAAAATCCCATGTAATATACATACAATTATATGTATATACACTTGAAATTTGTAAGGTTAGTGTATTTTTATACAGACTACAAAAATTAACACTAAAATTTCAAAAAATTTAAATTAAAGGGTGTTCCATCAGTTAATGCAATTTTGACTATGCAATTTTGACAACTTGCTGTATCTTGGAAACCGTAAGAGCAAAACTCTTGAAATTTTCAAAAACGGTAAAACTAAAAAATCAAGGAATTATAAAATCGCCAAACGGAAAAAAATCGCGAAAAACAAAAAATCGCCAAAACGAAAAATACCCCAAAAAAACATGAAAAAATCGCCAAAATGAAAAAAAACCCAAAACAGGAAAAAAACGACAAAATGAAAAAAAATCGCCAAGATGAAAAAACCCCAAAAAAGAGAAAAAAATCGCCTAAATAAAAAAACCCCAAAGCAGAAAAAAACGCCATAATGAAAAAAAACCCAAAAACAGAAAAAAAATCGCCATATTAAAAAAAATTTCTAGGACTAAAATAAATCGCGAAAAACCGGAAAAATTGCTTAAATAAAAAAAAATCGCCAAAATGAAAGAAAATCGCCAAAATAAAAAAAATCGCCAAAATGAAAAAAAATCGCCAAAATGAAAAAAGTCGCCAAAACGAAAAAAAAACCCAAAAAACAGAAAAAAGTCGCCAAAATGAAAAAAAAAGAAAAAAACTCCTAAATAGAAAAAACCCAAAAACAGAAAAAAATCGCAAAAATGAAAAAAAAATCGTCAAAATGAGAAAAATCTACAAAATGAAGAAAATCCCAATAACAGAAAAAAATCACCATAATAAAAAAAACCTCCAAAAACAGAAAAAAATCGCCAAAACGAGAAAAAAGCGACAAAACTGAAAAAATCGTTTAAACTGAAGAAAAAACTTCAAAAAAGCCGTGCGCGATTCAAAGTCGCACTTTACTGAAGTTTTTAATATTAAAGGAATTAAATGAAACTAATAAGCAGATTTTGTAAAAAATTTTGTTTCTAAACGTTTCAAATTTGTATGAAAAATAACGAAAATTCTTTTCAAAAAATATTTTTTCCATACAAATTTCAAAACGAAAAAATCGTTTGAATTTACAAAATCTGACCTTAAGTTTTTCCTTATTTCGTTTTTGCTTTTTTCACTTAACATATTTTATGTATTTTTTAAAGAACTAGATTGGTATCAATAATCAAAAAAATTCAAAATTATGACTCCAGGGTTGGAAAACTCACACTTTTTGTGTTATGTAAAATTAAATAGGTCTAAAAATTTTTTTCTTTTTCTTTATAAATTGAATATATTTTATGCTTCTGAAAGAAAATTACAGCTCCAAAGATGGAAACTTTAAAAAAATTATAAATTTTTTCACAAAACAAATATGTATGTATGTGTCTGTATACTATATATATGTACGTACGTTGGTAAAGGGGATATAAGATTCGGCACAGCCGAATATAGCACTCTTACTTGTTTCATATATTTTTCAACTCGTATTGTATACTTTAATTTAATTTTTATGTTTTAAAAACATGGCAATAATATTTTTATTTTTCATTAACAAAGACAACAACCATTTTTGAAGGAAATAATTTAGAGAATTCAAAAACAAGAACTCAAAACTGAATTAGGGCATAAGTTCTGCTTGAATTCTGAGTTCAAATAAAAAAAATTATGTAAGGATGTTGCAACAATATGATACTCTTTTATATATTTAAATTTTCTTTTGTTTTTCTCCAAAGAATCCACTTATTTATACAGTTCTTTATTAAACAGAAAATTAAAATGATGATTATAATATGCCGAGCTCACAATAAAAAGATTAATAAATGCAAAATGCGAATTATTATGAGTAGAACAAATTCAAGTTTATTATAAATATGCGTATAAATGTAATAAACAATTGGGGCATTCAAACGGTAGTCATAAAGGTCATATAGGTCATATTGTCATAATGTTTTAAACTATTTTTATACAATTGTTTTGACTTTTGTTTTTTTTATTTTTCAAACAAAAATTTTAAAACATTATGATACAATGAAGTTTATGACTATCCTTTGAGTACCCCAATTGTTTAATAAAAATGAGTAAATTCTAAAAAAAACATAAAAATTTTTGAAAATTATTTCCAATTTCAATTAAAAGTTTATGCAGCTGCTGCTGTTTATATAAGCACAAAAAGCTGAAGCAACGAAACAAAAGAATAAAAGAAGAAATATTTTCAAATAGTGAATTTCTATACAACTATGAACCCGTGATGACGAAGCTGTTGTTAAAACAAACTTCATGTAGAAAATAAAACATCAAAACTTAAATCCGCACACACATGTGCTTCATACATATTATTATTAAATTGAAATCATCAAATAAAAATCATGATGATTAAAGCTTTCAAGCCCATACATATTTGTATGCTATACGCTGTTACAATGTTTCTAACTGAAATAGGTATCTAAATTCTTTAAAAGTAAGACATACACACCCGTTTTTGATATGTTTTTAAACTTATGTACATATACGACTGAAAACCTGAATCACCAGAAGCTTCTAAATGTTTCAACTAAGAAAGTTTATATTTGGCAATGGCAACTTTTTTCAAACCACATATGTATGTGCCCTTAATTATGAAAGAGGTCTAAGTCATTTATTTCTCTGGTCGAGATATTTAGTAGATTGCATTTTAACAAATTAAAAAGTATTTTTATATTATGCAGCATTTTATTTTAGAGTTGTAATAGTATCGATTCATATAATTTTATTTAATAATTTTTAAATATTTATTGAAGTTTTTCAAAGATTTATTTGATATTTCGAAGCAAAAATGCACACGACTTAGACCACTTTCATAATTAAAGGCACATATGTACATACATAAATGGCATTGATATGTTTCATTCCTTTACTACAGCCATTCTATTCTTCCATTTAAATACATTTAAGATTTATTTAAGTGGAGTTTGGTTTCTTTTCTTTTTTCTTTCTTAATAGCTCAACATATGTGTAGGAGAATTCCCTGAAAATCCATGTACAAATGTATGGACTGTTAAGCTGGTTATGTGAATTTATTGTGCTGGCAAAATAAGATGTAGTCAAATATGGATGAATAGGCAAATCAGAAAGATTGAAATCCTCTACGATTTCAAAAAGATGCAAACAAAAAATTCGATGTATGCAAAATAAAATATGAGAGATGACAACAAACTGTGGAATAAAATAAAATTTCTTGCTCTCAGTTAACTGCAAAACCAAGTGTGATATAATTTTTGGTTTGTGTCTCCGCTAATCACTTATCGCAGAACTGAAAAAACGTGATTGAATCAGCTCATTATCGAAAGCGACCACCTCAGGGGGCTAATTCCCGCACTCGTGATCGAAATTTCATTCGAATAGAAATTGATTTCGATAGTAAGAAATTTCCTGATAATGTCACTCGATACCAAGCGAATCGAGGCAAATAAATTCATTTCACAACACTGAATAAAGTGTAAGTCAAAAAAACTGGTTAGCCAGAAAACGAGTTTAAGGTTTTCAATTTACACACAACTTAATGGAAAAAGAAAATTTTATTTTTCTCTCAAGATCTGAGTAAACAACATATTTATGTATATGAAATTTTTAAAACAATATAAATAACGATATCAAATTTAATTCTGCATCACTAAGTTAAGACATTCTTTGAGTAAATGAGCGATATGTATGTACGTACCAGAGATCTGCATGATTACGAATATAACGGCATAATTTTGAATTTTCTAAAATGAATATTGAGCTAGCACTTAACATTAACATAATGAATGATGAATCATTCATTCATGTTGTTAATAAATGCATGCCACTGCTTGCCGTCTCTATTCATTCATATGATTCACTAAAGCAATAAATCAGTATGATTGTTTTGAATACTTCTTAAAACCCCTTTCTGACAAATATAGTTTTATGTAATATTACAAAATAAAAAGCTAGCCCCATTTTATTTTATAAATACGAGAAAAACTATTAATTAATACGCCATGTTTTAGTAACTTAAGACTTCATCTAGTCAACATGCTTTTGTGAGTTATTTGATTGCTATACAAAACAATCAAGCAACAGTAAGAATTTTTATTGATTTTTACTAACAACACTCAAAAAAAGAGAGTGAATTAATGGCAGTCAGTTGTTAGAGAGGCAACACTGCAAGCAATATCATTAGTAAATACTGATGTTAAAAAACAAAACAAAAAAAAATGCATTGTAATAGTGAGTGGAGAGCGAAAGTGAATCAACTCATACAGCTCTCTGATACGAATCGACTAATTCTACCATAACAACGAAGGTCTTTGTGCTATGTTATGTCATATTATGTTATGTTATGCTATGTTTTATTATATTAAACCAAACTACATAGTATGTTCCACTTGTTCACGTTTCGTTTTATATTTACGATTTACATCTTCGTTGCACAGTTTCGTGGCGATTTTGCATATCGTCACCTCCAGCAAATTTTACAGAAGATACAAAATACTGTCAACGGTTTCTATACAAAGCTTAAGAAATTGGCCTAATACATTAAGTTTCTTCGCCTTGTCGAGCTTCAAATTAAAAGAAATATTTTACCCCGTCGATGCGGAGGGCCCTTTCTCTTTCGAACGGCATTAAAATGTCATATTTTATAAAAAGTGGATTCAGCAGGTGTTCACACTCTAAGCCGACGATATTTTTGTTTCATATTTTCATACATTTTGGCAACGATTTTTTTTTACTAAATCTTTCTAAGCGAGCAAAATTTTTAAAATTTAATGAAAGGCATTACACATATTTTCTTAATTTTTTTGTGTGTAAATTTAGAATACCAAATTTCCAACTTTACAACAGTTAAGAAAGGCAAGGAAAGAAATACATTTTTCTTTATAAATTCCACAGCAAAACTTCTAAGAAAATAGCAGAAATAGTTTCGTTGTACTTGCCATCCATGGCTAATATGCAGCAAAACTAAACCTTAATAATAGACAGAAATAAAATGAAAAGAAAAAGAAAAAAAAAATGAATTCCATTCTACATTTTCTAATGTTTCGAGTTGTACGTACGTTACATGGTGTGTAATAATGACCTGCACAAGACCATTTATAAGACCTTTCAAGACATGCGACATTTTTCAGATGCTTTGCTACAGCTAAATATTCTAAAACAAACGCTAAACAACACTGTTGCAAATATTTTTTTTCAGTTGTTTGTCTTGTCAACAGTGTCGTTTAGCGTTTGTTTTAGAATATTTCGCTGTAGCAAAGCATTTGAAAAATGTCGCATGTCTTGAAAAGGTCTTATAAATAGTCTTGTGCAGGATTTTAGTGTGTAAGCTTATGACGATGATGATGCAATTCGTTCATGATGTTATACTCGTACGACCAGATTGATGATGATGAGCTTAAAATAAAGTTGACAATTTTCACTGCAGTTGGAGCGGAATGTTTTGGGATTTCAGAGTTTGTTTTTAAATCTTTTTGTTGCAAACTAAACTATGCCGCGTCAATCACGGAATGTGCTATTTTAGTGCATTTTGCTAAGACATCTCCAACATTAGAAAGTTAAGTTTAGGTTGTAAAAGGGGAATTACATATAGTAGATTGTTACATTAATTGGATAATCAGTGTGTGAAAATATAAAAAATATTTCGCAAGCGTTTCCAGCAAAGACAAAAAATATTTAGATTTTTTTTCTAACGTTTTGCACCAGAACAAAACCAAAGCAAATATTTTTTCAATGTTAAACAAAACAAAGTTCAAATAAAAAAAAAACTTGCAAAGCTGTTCTTTAATTTTGTGCTAATACATTATCTTCTATAGTAAGCAAATTAATTAGCAAACGTTTGCAAAACGTTTATTCTGAAAACAGTTGGATTTCATTATATCTATTTTCTTCTCTTGTTTTGTACTAGTTAGTTGTGTACCTACACGAAATCTAGCTAATTTCAATTAAAATCTTTGTCAAAATCTATACCGTTTACACCAAATTTTTTGCCATTTATACAGATTTCATATCCGAACCGAAAACCAACTGCAATTTAGCTAATTCACACACCTTTTTAAGTACATCGAGTTAACTTTTAGTACAATTTTCGAGAGAAAAAAAAACATAACTGCATTACTAAGTTAAATTATATTACTTAAAATCGACAAAAGCTAGTGTGGAAGTAAATTTTGTTTTGTATGGAACATCTACCCGAAATCAACTAGATTTTGTTGGAAACCTCAAAAAGTAAATTACAGTTTATGTTCAGGGACAAATAGAAAACATTAAACTGAATTGGTGGATTCAACCGATAGTTGTAAGTGTCATAGTGTCATTTCCATCAAAATATGGTGCTTTTCTATTGCGTTTTTTTATTTAAAAAAAACTGCAATGAAGTAAAATTTCCAGCAATTACTAAGTTGCTAAAAAAAATATTTTTCCTACAAGTACCTACATTTATTTTCTGGACATTTCTTGGATTTTAATAATTTTTAAATTGCCATTGCCATAATTTAAAAATTGCTTGCTTTATGAATACCCAATACCTTCCCTTTCCACAGCTATCACCTCTCCAGACACAATCTATCATTTTCATTCACTCAGGCAAAATTGCTTCTTTTCCATATAAAATTCCATCACAAGGAAAAACTAATTTGCAAATGATTTCGTCATAAATCTATTATAAAATTAATAAATATTCAAGTGAAACCAATAACAACAAACAACTAACGATAAAGAAATATAACATTCCACCAACAGCGCCTCAAGCTTCCTATAATCTCCCAGCCATCCCTCCCCTTGAAATATGTTGGCTCATAATGTAGCGCAACCATAGAAATATTAATGTTTTTATAAGCATGTATGTGTGTGTGTGTGTGTGTGTGTGTACGTTCATCCATCATAATAATATTTCATTAGTGTAAAGAACCGAATAAATAAAATAATACAGCCAAATATGGCTATAACGAACAATACATACGAGTATAATAGGCAAACTTAAAAATTTCAAAAAAATAATTAAATTAAAAAATTAAATTAAAAATGCCGAAACGAAAAATCGCCAAAATTAAAAATAAATGAAAAATATCACCAAAAATAAAATAAATCGCTAATATGCAAAATATCACCAACAATAAAAAGGTCGCCAAAAAACTAAAAAAAAAATCGCTAAAAACCGTGTATCTTTGGTGTACCATCACTGAGCGTGTTGCTATTGGTCTCATTTGAAAGCGACACATCTCATGACGTCAGGAACGTGTTGGTCAACCTTGAAAACGTGCGTAGGTCGTCCCTACCTCTTGTTTTGTGTAGTTGGTTTTTACTGTTTTCTACCTAGCGCGCTGTGTCCATGAGTTTCGAATCCAGGTTTATTTTCTGAAATTATTAATTGTGAATTATAATAAATAGTCATTTATAATTCTTTTAAATCGTGAATATCACTCTGTTAGTACGAAAATTTTTTCACATAGCCTTAGAATCGTCGACTTCAATTTTATAAAACGCACATATCTCTGGGAGGGAACACTTTTGGGGCATGGGATCGGTCTCATTCGATGCTCAGATGTTGTCCACATCAAAAAAAAAAAAAAAGTGAAAATTGATTTTTTTACCCTTAGGTCCCTTTCTCTATGCGCTGTCACATATATAAATTGTAAAAAAAGAGTCATAAACCCAACAAATTGCCAAAACGAAAATAAGCCAAAACTAAAATATCGTCAATACTACTAAAAAAAATTGCAAAACCTGATCATATTTTTTAATAAATAAGCATTACTTCAATTAAATCTAAAAAATGACTCAAATAAGCATTACTTAAAATAAACAAAAAATTTTACTATGAACTTATAATTTAAAAAAAAAATCCTTCATCAGGTAAGATATTTGATTATATTGGCTAAAATTCGTATGTTAGTTTTACATGAAAAGAAAAACAATATTTTGAAAATTTTTTTTTGTTTTTCATACAAAGTCTAAAAGTTATGAAAGGCCAAACAAACCAGCGATGCCAACTTGGTAATTTTGGCACTATTTTTAGTGCTTTTTGAATACTCAAAACGCCAAATTTTGAGCGTTAGTGCCAAACTAATTATAGTGTTTACACACTGACTTGGTTTTAATAAAAGTTGGTTTTAATGTCAAAACCAACTGTTAAAACCTGGTTTTACCATACAAATTGTTTTTGTTAAATCCAAATTAAAACCATTTCTGAATTGGTTTTATTTTGGTTTTATGAAATGAAACCCTGTTTTCGATATGGTAAATTCAGTGCTGCCAAGGTAAAATGACCGGTAGCAGCTGATAATGTTTATGCCAGTGAATAACAAGAGATGTCGCTTGAAAGATTTTCAACTTAAAAATGGATGCAGCAGCAACAATAAGTAAAAAATTATGGAAAAATAAGAGTTCTTTGGAAGGAAAACAACAAAAAATTTTCATTGACCTCTGGAAAGTGAAAATAAACTATATGACATATCGATCCACCACTAAAAAAGTTGTATTTTGCGATTTATTTGTGCATTTTTTATATACAATAACTTTATTTCCAAGCACTTCTTCACTTTGTATTACTAGTTCCATAATTTTAAAATATTAATTTACAAAATATGAAATAATTTCCATTTTAGAGCGCATTGTAAAGTTTCTTAGTTTTTCATACAAACAAAAACAGTTGTACAGTTTGTCAAATAAATGTTATAAAACGCAGAAAAAAATACAACAACAAACACACGCATTTCTGCAGGAGATTTATTTTATTTTGAGCAAAGTTATTAGACAGTCTGTGAGTTAAAACCTGAATTTAACAAACTGGCAGTGTGAATGCAAAATCAGCTGGTTATGGTTTTAACGTTAAAACCAGGTTTTAACTTGCAGTGTGAAAACACTATACGAAAAAGCACTAAGTAGTGCTTTTAAAAAATTTGTGTATATCTTACAATTACTTTAATAAAAACTTGGTGTATTTACTTTTTCAGTGTAAAGCATACCTTTGTCATCATTCATTACTATTGCCGAAATAGAGAATAGCTTAGAAAATATTTAACGTTATTAAACTTCACTCGTTTTTCACGTTAGTGCATTTTACGCCTTTTAGATCTCAAAATTACGCTTTTTAGTGCTTTTTTTAAATTTTGATGTGCTTTCAGAGCCAAAAAAGTTGGCATCACTGAAACAAACTCTGAATTTATTTGCTTTTCTTCGGTGATAGGTTAGGTTATGTTAGCAGGCTGCTGGTAGGGAAGAGTGATCATTTTGTGCTACATGTGAGTGGAAGAGAAGATAATGAGATAGGGTGATAGAGTTATAGTTACAGAGAAGGTGGTGATGGAAGAGATAGAGGATAGCTTAATTATTTTACAGCTTTGCTTTTTTAATAATGCAGTGTTGGAGCGCCTCTGGTGTCAATGAGGCGTATTAAATTTTGAAGATGTGCTTAGTAGCCATTTTTACGTTACGATTAGCAGCCGCTGAAGCCGGTGTAGTTTAGTGATCAGTGCTTTGTGCTTCCATCTCTAGAACTTTTACTACAACAACTGGTACAAAAGGACACTAATGCACATTAGAAAAATGCATGGTGTTGTTATTTAATGACTGCCGGAGACCGGGCTCGAGCCCACAACCTTCGGTTTTGTAGTCAACGTGCTAACTGCCACCCCTCTTCAGTGATGATTTTGTATGAAAAACAAAGAAAAAATTTTTTTTTTAATCTGTTCCTGAATGAATGTTCAGTCGGCTTTAATTGTTGCGTGAGTTGCACTTTATATTGATAAGAATGCAAATCCAAATGCCAAATACGCCATAATGAACTGTTATATTGGCCCAAATGCTGAGAACGCCGTGGAATCGACAAATTCGGATTATCTGCCATACTTTCACTAACAAAAGCTATATTTTCGACCTTGCACAATCCGATGATACACAGGCCTGCCCACAGCTTTAGCGCTTCCAGTTCCTTCAAATTCCCTGATAATGTTGCCAATTCCTTGCACAGTAGGTCGATTAGGACGAAAAGTGGTCACTGCTTTTGAAGCGCCACTTTTGTAGCAAGTTTTAACTATATTTACGCCTTCTTGGATTGTTAAACGATCCATATTCGCTAATGGCAAACCTTTCACTAAATAAATGACACTTCAAATAAGAGATATTTAACAGCTGACAGCCTTGTCATACCGGCGGTTTTAAAACCACTTAAGTCTGGTACTCACTGTCTTACACAATCGCACAACTTACGCAAGTCGTGAACATTTTCATAAACTCCATCATACAAATAAATAAATAAATAAAAATGGATATTGTATGTTTAATGTTCCTTACCCTACGTCTCCACTAGCCATTGACTTGGACATGACATGAACATGACGCCGGCAGAGCAACTGTGAAAAATTCATCAACTTTTTTGTTGTGGTGAATACGTGCGATGTTTATGTTCGGGCATATCAAAGTATTTTGCGGTAGTGCAATAGAGATGGAATATTTACCAATTTTGTTCTCTCTCTTTTCTTTCTATTGCAAGTGGTTGCGGACATATGTCCGGGCATCCATTTCACAGCATGAACGAAAGTTGGATATGAACGGTCTCCATTAGCCATTTGCGATGTCTGACATGATGCCCATACCATTTTCATGGCTAGTGGAGACCGCTAGTTATGCAAGATTTTCGTTATACCAAGCTTTGCCTGTACAACCCTCCAAAAACGAATTTTTTTTAAGTTTTGAAGAAACAACACCATCAATGAAAAATGCGAGTATATGGCAAAAAGTGAAGGTCGTGTCATCATGAGCGCTTGAATGTATAATGTGAAAAAATATTGCCGCTTAAAATGGTTGATGGTGGGCTTGGTTGCTTAAAATAGATCCAAAAAGAAATAATGAAACATAAGCATGCAAAGAAAACAACAACAACAACCTCGAAAGGGTGAAAAGTCAATACCATTTCTGTTGAGAATTGCAAACGCGTTGTGCACTAGAACAAACATAAAGAAGTTATGTCGTGGGAGAGAGCATTTCAATATTTATGTTTTGTATTATTTGTTAATTTAATATACAAATGTATGTAAGTATGTAAATGCTCCCTTTTTTATGTTAAATTAATTTAAAATAAAAGTTTTGAAGTTCGTAGAATTATTAAATGCTTCGTGTACTACAGCATGCTGTGTTTTATTTTTTGTATCCCATACAGTTTATTGTTCGATGGCTTTGAATTTTTATTGTATGTATATTAAAGCGTACCACCTTATGGTAGGTACAGACATATGCCGACCATACACTACACAAGTTCACTGCGCAAGCCTGGCACTGTACAGTGCGTTTGTGTAGTGTATGGGGGTGGTTGTGCTATTTACGCAGTGAACTGAGTAAATATCAAAATGATTTTGATATTTGCTCAAGTTTGAAAACTGAACAGTGAACTTGTGTAGTGTATGTTGCAAACGCTCAGTTGTTTCGTGATTTTTTAAGAGTTCACAACAAGAAATGAGCGCAGAACAAATATTCTGGACAGAGTTTCTAGAAATATACAAATAATCACCAGCATTATGGCAAATTAAAATAAAAAATACACAGTTTACTTGTATAGTGTGTGTCACAAGCTTAGTTTGCGCAGTGCCAGACTTGAGCACTGAACTTGTATAGTGTATGGCCGGCATTAGCAACGTGTTTATGCAGCCAAGCAGGTTGCATTGTCAGTCGCATAGCCGGTTGTCTTGTTTATGGTTGCGTTCGAGTTGTATTCGAAGTTTCCAAAATATCAAAATGTTTTGATGTTTATGGGTTGCATTGCCGGTTGCATTGTAGGTTGCAGTGTCTGTGTCAAAATATTCGAAAACTTGTTGGGTAAGCAAGTTGCAAAGTCTGTACCTACCATTACAAGCAAAAATAAAAAATAAAGAGCGGCATATAATGCAAGGCAATTTCGAAATTTTTTTGCCGAACGTAGGGTTCGTTTTTTTAGTTTTCGTTATAACTGCCGCAATTACAATCGGATCTTAAAATATTATCGGTGTGCCTCATGATGTCGACAAAAAAAGTTCGATGGACTTCTTTTATTGAAAATAACAATAAAATAAAAAAATTGTTTTGTTTTCAATACAAGTAATCGATTGAACGTTATCTGTCGATATCGTGGACCCACCATATCTCAGAAACATTAAATATGTTTAACGGAAAAAACAAATATTTTTGGTTATTTTTTACCCAAAAAAAAAATTTTTTTTCCAATTACCAACCCTGCTATTTCTGATATTAATACTAATTTATTTCTTTCTAAAATATAGAATATATTTAATTACCAAAGAAATAACTAGTTTTATTTAATTAGTTTTATATATCACAAAAAGTGTACGTTTCCCTGCCCTGGAATCATCCTTTTCAATTTTTCTGGTTCCTTATACCAATGTTATTATTTGAAAGTGAACAAAGAAATAGAAAAGAAATTAGGAAATCACTAGTTTTATTTCTTTTATTTTTATTTTCCAGCTGTGGAGCGAGCTGTGGTATTTATTTTTTCTAATTTTCTTAACCCAAATATTTTTTTCCAAAATATAAAATATATTTAATTTATAAAGAAAAAGAAAAAAATTAATTAATTAATTAGAGCTAGCTACTTTTATATATAACAAAAAGTGTAAGTTTCCCAACCCTGGAATCATACTTTTAGATTTTTCTAATTTATTACACCAATCTTTTTCATTCAGAATGTAAGATATGTTTAAAAAAAAATTTGTTTTAGTAGGTTATTTTTATACAGCAAAAAAAAGTTTTCCAACCCTGGAAACATCTTTTTTATTTTTTTTTTATAATTTTAATACAAATTTTATACTGAAATATAAAATAAGTTTAAGTTAATTTAATTATTATTTTTCGAACTGTATTTTGTTTCTATATTCTTATGAATAAAACACGCTAATGTTCTATCAAGTTTAAGTTTTCCAACTCTGAAAACATCTGTTCGATTTCGCTGATTTTCAATACCAATCTCTTTTGGACCATTTCTATTACACCAGTTCAAGACTGAAGTCTCCGGCTTTTCTAGGAACTTCTGTACTGTACTGACTTCAGGTACATCAGACCGACAGACGGACGGACCGATGGTCGTCCGTTGCGTTTGCATATTTTTCAAAATGCTTCCCAAAAATATAATAATTGATATAACTTGCATAAATTTGCATATTTACGCAGGCTGGCAACACCTTTTAACAAAAATTGCTTCTGAGTCATTTTATGAATCTGCATGTTTACGCAAATATTTGGACCTCTGCGATCAAAAATGAAGACTTTATTAAAGAAATTCAAACGAAAGTAATTACGAATTCCTCTATTTTTGATGTGTAAACATCTATACGCTACAAATCTTTTTCACAATATGTTGAGTAAGATGTTATCAAATCGGTGTGAGCGAATTTTAAAGCATACCTTCAGGAGCAATTATTAATTAATTATAATAGAACTTGCTTGTGAAGTGTAATAGTGTTGCCAGTGAGGATAGTTTGGTTAAAAAGTTGAAAAATATAAAATAAATATAAGCTTTTAAATAAAAGAACGTTTTAAATGTTAAATATTTGTTTAAAAGATATATAGCAGTCTTTATAAAGAATTTATAATATTATATTACAACATATCTTCATTACGTACTGTTGCCTTACACTGAAGCTGGTGCACGACATGCCAATTATTATGGATGGAGATTTTAATACAAATTTTGCAAACCCACAGTCGCCAGCTTTATCAAAATTTTTATTTGACGTTTTCCACTTGCATATGAGCAATTCTCCACAAAGTCAAAAATTTATATATCTTATTTTAGTTACCATAAGCCAATATAAAAAAAATTCATTACTAGATGTTTACACATCTCCCCCGTGATCGGACTCACATTGCTTTTTTTTATTATAAAGAACATAACTAGCATAAAAGCTTAAATATACATATATAAAAAGGAAATAAATGTTTAAAAACATCCAAGTATCCATACTACAAGTAAATTTAGAAGAACATTTTCAAGAATACTTTATTATTATTGATTTAGTAACGTTTTTTGTTTCTCCTGTAAAAAATATAAAAGTGTAGTTGCATCCGTTTGCATTTAAGATGACGATGTGCTTGTCTGTAAGTGCATGAATTTCTTTGATTGGGGTAAGTCTACCTTATATGAATATGTCTTCACTATCGTCTTTAGTGCTCCTATTACCAAATAAAAAAGTTTAGTGCTACAAATCTTATGAACAATTGCCAGGTATAAATTCACTTAATTTAATTTAATAAATCAGCTGACAATTTTGATACATTTTTTGTTCACCGTTTTTTTTTTATATCTCTTGTAAAAATATTTAAATTGTAGTAAAAATTTCATCACTGAGGAATAAAATGGTATCCTGACTTTCCATAAGATCTTTTAAAATGCTCGTACTAAAACAAAAAGTACAACCAACAGTACTGCTGTACAGTCATGTACACGTTAAATCTTTACAGAGAAACACATCACTGAATGACAAATGCAAAAACTGGAATGACAAAGGAGTGCTGCCAGTATTTATTCATAAACGGGATTATCTTAATGATGATTTGTCTGAGTTTTTTATATGTATGTACGAGTATTTTCTTTTGTTCTAAATAAAATAAAATACTTCTTATTTGTTATGGTCTATAGAAATTTTATTTATAAAGTCTGCATATTAAAAAAAAAGTCTTTTAGAAAAAAAACACTTGTATTTGTGTGCAAATTGTACAATGAAGTATGTATGTACATAAAAATCTGTTCGCAGCAATTGATTATAATAGGTATAACTCATTTGTTTATTATATTTGTGCTATTTTCAGTATTTTTTAATGATCTTAGTTCTTATAAATAAATTTAAAAAAAAATGTTTATAAAATATATAAATACATTCAAATGAAGAGATGGTGAAATAAATAACTTCCATGATGATTAATGTTTCATCAAATTGCAACGGTTCTTACAGAACATTTAAGTCATTACATAATTATTTAGTAAATCTCTTTTGTTTATTTGGGTTTCCCCAGAGAATTTCGGCAACTCTCCCAACAGTAGAGTTCTGCCAGCTTAACTGTCTCTTCGTTTCCAGTGGTAATCTGATATTTTTACAATACCTCGTAAGAAGAAGAATGTTTCGAGGTTGAAGTTTTTTTTATTTGCTAACCCTTTATGGCGCAACATCGAGAAAATGAATTTTTTCTACAGAATAAAAAAAACTTGTTTTAGGATTTTTTTTTTTGAAATTTTATTTATTGTAGTGAAAAGGTGTAAAGAAGGAATAGGAAAGAAAAGTTCCATATTAGAAATAATTTTACTGATAATGACATTCGGTAACATTGATTTAATAAAATCGTAGGGTTACTTTAAATCTCTTGTGATACAACATTTTTTTATTAAGAACGAATTTTACAGTTTAAAACTAGATATTGTACCAAAGTTATTATATTAAAATAAAATTAACAATTGCCTGTACTTATGCCCATAATTTCTACAAATAGATATCTATTGGTGTCTAGTTATCTATCGTGTAAGTTGAATTTTATAAGTAAAACTCGTAGGTATAAACGTTAGGTAAATTATCTGTGTGTAGAAATTACGGGCATTAATGGTTGTTATGAGTATTGAATGTTTTGTTTGTTTTATATATTACAAAAAGTGTAAGTTTCCCAACCCTGGAATCATACTTTTAGATTTTTCTAATTTCTTACACCAACCTTTTTGGTCTAGAATGTAATTTATAATGTAATTTATAGGGAAAAAGAAGAATTTGTTTTAGTAGGTTATTTTTATACAGCAAAAAAAGTTTTCCAATCCTGGAAACATCTTTTTTATTTTTTTATATTTTTAATACCAATTTTGTACTGAAACATAAAATAAGTTTAATAAAAAAAAATTAGATTTAGCTAGTTACTTTTATATAACAATATCAAGTTTAAGTTTTCCAACTCTGAAAACATCTGGTCGATTTCGCTGATTTTCAGTACCAATTTCTTTTGGACCGTTTCTATTACACCAGTTCAAGACTGAAGTCTCCAGGTTTTCTAGGAGCTTCGGAAAACCGACTTCAGGTACATCAGACCGACAGACGGACGGACGGATGGTCATCCGTTGCGTTTGCATATTTTTTCCAAATGCTTTCCAAAAAAAATTATAATTGATATAACTTGCATAAATTTGCATATTTACGCAGGCTGGCAGCACCTTTTAACAAAAATTGCTTCTGAGTCATCCTGTTGCAATTAAAAAATAACCTTTTATGGCGCCATGTTGCAGATATACAACAAAATATTCAATCCTTATAAAAACCATCAAGTACAGGCATTTCTTAATTTTATTTTAATGCAATAACTTTCAGACAATATCTTGTTTCAATCTGTAAAATTCGATCTTAATAAAAAATTGTATCTCTTTCATCACAACAGATTTAAAATACCCCTACGATTTTACTAAATCAATGTTACCGTAGTGCAATTTTCTAAGAACTTATTTTGCCAGCGTTTTAATTCAATAAATTTTGTAAATGTCCAAGTCAATTATTGTTTTTATTGTTAGAATATTATCAGTAAAGTTATTTCTGAATTGGAAGTTTTATTGCCAAGATATCTGACTTTATTTCCTCTTCATTCTTTACCTTTTTTTACTCTAATAAATAAAATTGCAATAAAATCCTAGAACAAAATTTTTTACTTGTGCTATGAGCTCCTATAATCTGTAGAAAAAACTATTTTCTCAATGTTGCGTCACAAAGGGATAATAAAAATATCATTTAAAGCTTCGACAACTTGTGTGCTATGCGTACAGCAAGGCTGGCCACTGAGAGAACACCGAGAGTAATGTATTCGCGTATCTTTACTCATTTGTATAAGAAGCCGATTGGTGTTCTGCACTCTGGTGCTAGTTTGGACAGCCTTGGCGTAGAGATACGGTTTGGTAGTCTGTGGTCAATTTCCTTTGGCCATTTAATACCTTCCGTACGTATGCGTAATAATGCATTACTCATGCATCCTCATATGCAAATCAGTAAAAAGGCGAATAGATTTTACAATACGTACATATTTTAGGCTTTCTTTCTTGTTACTTAAAACACGTGTACTTATATATCATTTAATAATAATAATATTAAGTGCATTTTAAATTTTTTTATGAAATTTTAGTCAGCATTATGTGAAACAGTAACAGTGAACAGTAGAGTGAGTCTGGTGTACAGTGCAGTGATGATGACATCATGGAATTCTTCTGTGTGTGTGTGTGTTTAAAAGCTCTGATTACTAGTGTTTAGTGTTGTTTACTAATAATTGTGTACTGTGTCTTTTTATTTAATTGCAAATCTGCTAATCCATAAAAGCTAAAAACGTAACATTAGGTATTTTTTAAAAGGTGAAAACGTAACATTATGTCTTATTTTTAGTTAATTATTATTTTTCGAACTGTATTTGTTTCTATATTCTTATGAATTGAATAGGCTAAAGTTCGTAACGCTTTTTAAGCCAAATTACATGTGATAATTATTAATGAACAAATAACATCAAAGTTAGTTGTAAATATTCTGACAACAACACATAGTTGAACGGAACAGCCAGCCGTTTTCGAAGGCCACTAAACCTTCCTCATCAGCGTTCTTCTGTATTTTGGTCCACCGTGTGTGGTGTCAGTTGATGTAGATGTCTGCCCTATATACAAAACTTTATTGCAAATGGAATATGTGAATTGGTTTGATTCATTGCATTTTTCAATTTGCTCATATATATGTTTGGTAATGAAGGCTCAACAATTTACCATCTTTCATATATATTACAACAGTCTTACCATTGTCGTTTGTTCCTTACTAACTATACACATGTTTGTTAATTTGCTTATTTTTGTTCTACTTAAGACAAACTTTTTTGGTTTGTTACTATTAAGTATATTTTTATTTTTGCCACAAGCCAATGACTATTACTAACGGCTGGCTGTTCCGTTCAACTATGTGTTGTTGTCAGAATATTAACAACTAACTTGATGTTATTTGTTCATTAATAATTATCACATGTAATTTGGCTTAAAAAGCGTTACGAACAGTAGCCCAATTCAATTCATAAGAATTATGTATTATTATTTGCTATTTGGCTGCATGTTCCATTCTCCTAATACCGTCAGTCTTGTGGAGGCTAAAACCTAATTCATATTGGACCTTTATATCGATACAATTGATAAATTTATTGCTATTTTTACGTCTTATTAAGAAATATAATACTGTTAAAAGTATACAATATTTTTACTTTTCTAAAAAAGGAGAGAATAATGCATATTTATTCATTTCTTTATACATATATAAAAATTGTTGTCAAGTAAGCAGATTATCTAGAAATTATATGACAACCTTACGATTACAAATTTATATTATGTATAGCATTTCACTGATAGGTATTGTGCCAAACAAGAACCTGATCAACATTTTTATCTCACTACTTTTGAAGCCGAAGCCGAAGCCGAACTTCGGCTAAAATCCTAAACTTCGGCCAAAACCGAAGCCGAAGCCGAATGTTTTAAATTTTAAAAATGATACTTGTTTTATATGAATTAAGAAAAAAGTTTGCTTTTTTGAGATCACTGAAATAGCTGTAATATCTATTGGATACATAACAAGAAAAATAAAACTATTTTGTAATTTCTAGATTGCTTTTTCATATGATCACTCACAAGAATGTCCAAGTAAAAGAAAATAGAAAGCAACAGGGTTGTATTTCAAAGCAACCCTTTCAAAACGTTAAACACAATAGAAACTGTCGGCGAGCAACGACCAAAAATAATGTTATTTTTCAAGCTTGGAATGAAAAATATTCGGCTTCGGCTAATCGGCCGATTTTTGCCATAGGCCGAATGTTGGCCGATTACCAATTTTTGGCCGAAGGCCGAAGCCGAAGCCGATTAATCGGTCGAACTCTAATCTGTATGTATGTATGTATGTATGTTGTTTATATGTTACCTTTCACAGAAGATTTAGAGGAAGAAAAATATTTAAATCGACTGCTTATAACTGGCCCATCGTAACGTAAAAAAAGACAGAAAACAGAATTTGGCTAAAGGAGTGATTTATATAAAAAGAAACGTATTCTAATAACAAACTTTTGGAAATATTAAAAGAAAGTGAGCCAATGGACTATAAAAATTACACGTGGGTGGCAGACGAAGTATTCAATGACCTTTTGTCAAAATTTCCGATGCATATTCAAAATCAATTCTTCCGCGTAAACTTTTATAAAATTATATAAAATCACTTACATATTTCTGTTGAATTCTCACTTTAGACGCAAATTTGAATCCGAGCGCAACGTTTTTCATATGACCACAACGAAAATAAGAACAAAATGAAATGAAAAAAGTTGTACAACAAACTCCTAAATTTTACAACCTGTCTATACAACTTGCCAAAAAATCAAATCTTTTTAAGCTTTCGTACAACCGATACACAACTCATACGACGACCCCACACACTTTACAATCTTATGCACAACTTGCTCATGTTGTACCAACAGTCGCAAGGTCTGTGGCTTGCTTAAGAATTTAAGTAAAATATATTCATGTAAGCTGTTTCCAATTTGTAAACCACATGAAAGTTATTATAGAATGGATTTAATATTAAAAGAAATACTCGTATTTAAGTATGTACATACGTGTATCAAAAGTAGAACACATCATTACAATTCAATAAAATTTTGTAAATGATTATGATGGTTTGAAGTGCTTTCAATGCGACAAAACAATTGACATAGTTGAGAACTTAAAATATACTACATGTATAATAAATGTAAAAAGGCTTTTCATCTGTTTTATAATGACAAAATACAAGTCAACGAAATATTTCGTAATGCATTGATAAAATATTGAACATATTTTTAACCGACTTCAAAAAAAGAAGGAGGTTAACAATTCGTCTCTATTTTTTTTTAGGTGTGTAGGTTCATAACTTGGTGCATTTTAGACCGATTGTAAAAATTTTTTTGTCGTCTGAGAGGGTATAGCTTCCCATTGGTCCCATTTGAAATAAGTAGGCGGGGTCACGCCCACAATTTTTTAAATTTGATTTTGTGATCTTCTACTCCTTTGATTGCTGCGAAACCTAGCAAACATCTTTGGTTCTTGTAATTACACAATTTTTAAGTTGAAAAAACGGGCGGGGCTACGCCCATTAAAATGTATTATAACATTACACGTGGTTCTACTTAACCGATTTTTACGAAACTTAGTACACACCTTGAGATCTAAAATCGACACAATCTTCTTTTTAAAAAATGGGCGGGGTCATGCCCCTTAAAATTTTATATTATATTTCACATGGTTCTATTTCACCGATTCTTACGAAACTTAGCACACACCCTAAGCTTTAATTAAAGCACAAAATTGCGTTCAAAAAAGTGGGCGGAGCACGCCTATTAAATTTTAGTATAATATTTCATGTGCTTGTACTTAACCAATATTTACGAAACTTGTCACACACCTTGAACTCTTAAAAATACACAATCTTGTTTTAAAAAAATGGGCGTAGCCACGCCCCATAAAATTTAATACTTAATTTCACGTGCTTTAACTTTATCGATCTGTACGAAACTTGGCACACACCTTGAACTCTTAAAGCTACACAATCTTGTTTTAAAAAAGTAGGCGCAGCACTGTAGGTAACATATATAAAAATCTTTTATTTAACTAGATCTATATTATTTGTAGCTTTTTAGTGCTTATTTTTGAAGTGGGGTTAATTTTTTTGAAAAAGTTTTAATTTTAACATATTTGAAAAAAAATCTACCATATTTAACTAGAAATTTATTAATAGTTATAAATATTAATAACTTTACAGCTTGATAGACGACAAGTGGTTGTTGTGCAGTCTTCCAAATAAATGTTATTTAATTATTTATTTTTATGCACTCACTCACAAAAATAAAAAGTTTTAGCTGCTCTTTAATCTCTTTTTAATGACTGAACTGAAATAAAAAAAAAGCTAAAATTTAAAATTATTTCTCGAGATAAATGGTGCCGCATTTAATTACCCAGTGGCCTATTTATCGTTTTTTTTAAATTGCATTATTTATAGCATAGGAATTCTTGAATGCATTTTACATCAACTTTCTAAGATACTTTCGAAGATGTTGTAAGTTTTTTTAAGTCATAAAATTAATTAAGATAAGGATAAAGTGTGAAGAAAAAGAAGGTGCAGCATATTAAACCTAAGTATCAAATTAAGCAATATTAAAAAACAAACAAAAAATAGGAAATGTGATATTGATTAATTTTTAACTTCGTTTTGTAACAAATACATTTCAAACTTGATGCACTAAAATGAGAGATTAGTCTTAATTTATATTATACTAAGCGTTTCGCACTAGAATTAGCGCTTTTTAACTATGCCAAACGCGATTTTTTTTCGTCATAGCGCGTTTAATAAAAAAGGCGCTAAATTAGCGCGTTTTAAATACATTCAATAACATCCCAGCAAAAAACTTTGCCTACTAGAATGCAAAAAAGTGTATGTACTCCTCAGTCGTAAGTACTTACAACTTGACTGAATAACCCATTATTTTTATTTGAGAAGTTCAAAAAGTATGCGGTACCCTATACTTTTTGCCTACAAACATGCAAAAGTTAATAGATTACTGATTGCCTAAAAGTACTCAAAATTTAATGGGTTATTTTTTGCTTACAAGTATGCAAAATGATATAGATAAAATTTTTGCTTAAGCTTATTGAAAATTAATTTGCTATTTTTTCTAATATTTTTTTAATTATTTTATTTTAAATAAATAAAATTTTTTAAAAAAATTCTCCAGATATATTTCCTTATTAACTGGAAAGTACTACAATAACTACTTTCACGTAGTGATATAAATAAGTTCTTATTTTATTCATCACATGACAGTCATTATTATGCAAATGAAATAATTAGATAAATAAGTATCACTCGTTATATAATTATAATATAAAATCTGAAAAAGAGTTACTAAAAAATATTCATTGTATTTACTAATACGTATCAAATTCTTTCAGTATAGCAAAAAAAAAAGTTATTTTTCAAGGTTATTTAAAAAAAGGTGGAAGTTGTGTTGCTGTTTTAGAAAAAAAATTATGTATATGCGTCCATATTTTTCAAAAATTTCCTAAAACTCTAAAAAGCATTAAAAATATGTATAACAATTTGATATCATAAACGCGAAATGAGAAATATATAACATACATACGTTGTCATTAATTAAAACCACAGAATACATACATGGACTTTTTTAAAAATTTAATTTAGCGCGTAGGAAAATAGCGCGCTTTGGCTATCAATAGTTTACAGTGCTGCAACTTAGCGCGTTCTAGCGCGTTTTGAGAAAGGGAATAGCGCGTTTATGTTATAAATAGTTGGCATCGCCAACTATTTATAGGGAAAAAACGTTTCTATTACCCTCGTCTCTCTCTCTCTCTCTCTCTCTCTCTCTCTCTCTCTCCTACAAAACTAATCAGCTTAGCAATAAGACTTGCTTAGTGTAAACTAGGACTTATTGTATTTTTATATTTATTGAGCTGGAGATTTTGTTTTTTATACAAAGAATTAATAGATTGTATCGTATGTTTATTTCAATATTTCGTTGCCACAATGGGTAACTTCTTTACATAAGAAACCAGATCTCAAGCTCAATAAATATAAAAATACAATTAGAAACGAGAAGATTGAAGAAATTTCAACGAATATGAGAGATTATTTTAAAAAATATCCTTAAGCTGTTTAACTTCTTGCTTTGTTTTTTTTTAGGGTTCCGTACACCACGTACGTTGTCCGTCTTTCAGTTTGTCACTCACAGGCCGTTTTCTCGAGAACCGTAAGAGCTACGGATCTGATTTCACAGAATATCTAAACCTTAGGCCGCTACAATAAAAACAAAATATAACAGCTAAAAATTAAAGGCTGTTCTAAAGCGAGCAGCATGACATTTTCAAAGTTAGTGCATTTTTAAGCCAGAGTACACCAATTAACACTGAAATTTAATTAAAGCATATTCTATCAGTTAATGTAATTTTGACAACTTGCTGTATCTTGGCAACCGTAAGAGGCAAACTCTTGAATTTTTCAAAAACTTTAAAACTAAAAATTCCCAAAATAAAAAAAAACGCCAAAAACGAAAAAAAATCGCTAAAACAAAAAAAAAATCGCTAAAACTAAGCTAAGCCCGACCAAATGCGAGAAAAGTTTAGTTAAGTCCAACCAAAGGCCTGTTATGCATAAGAGTCAAAGCGTTACCTGTGTTCGAAACAACGAAATCAGTTTAGCATGGCCGCAGACAAGATATAAAATGACAATAATATCGAAAAGAGCAATACTAAGATAAATGAAAAAACAAACATGAAATAATTCCTAATCGAGAAGTGAAATAATTTCCAACTCCCAATGCATTGGGAGTTATTTTATAATGAAATATGTTCTAATTTTGTATGGAAAAATCTTTGGAAGTTATTGTATTTTTTTATTTCTTTTGTTGGAAGTTATTTCATTGTAAATGTGCTTCATTCAAAAAGTCACGGACTTATTGGCCGTCTCCAAAAAAAAATTAAGCAATGTGAGTCCGATCACAGGGGAGTTGTGTAATCATCTAGTAATGAAATTTTTTTTAATATTGGCTTATGGCAACTAAAATAAGATATATAAATTTTTGACTCTACTGCAGCTACGTCCAAACCATTGATGTCAGTTGCATAGCACAATTGTGGTAGGTAAAATCACACACATTCTTATTCTCTTTCATTTAGTCGTCGAAGAGACAGCGACGTGAACACATGCGTAGCGGGTGTATTAATTTATTTATAGATACAGTGAAAGAAAAGAAGTGGTATGCGAAAAATATTCTATGATCACCAATGCTTTTCGTGATATTTAATGTGTTTGATGTTGTAAAACGTTTAAGGAAAGAAATTAATATGTATTTAAAAGACATTTTTACTTTTTTTGGAGCATTTTTACTAAACTGCACTTTCTATTTAAACTTTAAAGACCAATAACTCGGGAAATATGGCCTGCAGCAAATTTTTTTGATTAAGTTTTTTTTTTCTTATTTTTCACATTACTATCTGATAAGCTATTTAAAAATTCTTTTTTTGAGATTTTTCAGTTTCCTATGAAAAGTTCAGAGCCCGATAACTTGAAAAATATGGATCGCCGCCAACTTTTTTATCTAATTTTTTCATCTTATTTTTTAATTTTCTATCACATAGGCTCCTTTTTATTTATTTTTGGCTGCTTTACTAAACTGCATTTCTTCCAAATATTTATTTTTTCCTATGTACTTGAGAGACGAATGAGACAACTTTTCTCACACATACAACTATAGTTTTATTTTTGACACCACTGGTCCAAACACACATACACCGATATTTGCATTTGAGGTAAACAGCTTTGAAAGCTCTTAAATTTATTCTTGTTTCTTTGCATACTAAGAGCAAGCATTGCTGTCTGTTGTGTTGTTGTTGTGGATGTTGTACTCTCGTCGGTGTGAAAGCACAAAAAGCTCTTTATAAAAGTTTGCACATTGTGCATATGGCTTGGACGTAGCTGCTCTACTATATGTAAAACTGCATGCATAGTAGTGGAATTATTAGTTGTGGGGGTTTGTGGAGCATTGCTGATATGCAATTGGAAAACGTCAAATAAAAATTTTGATAAAACTTGCGACTGTGGGTTTGCAAAATTTATATTAAAATCTCCATCCATAATAATTGGCATGAGATGGAGATTGTTACCCAATTGTCGTGCACCAGCTTCAGTGTAAGGCAACACAACGTAATGAAGATATGTTATAATATAATATTATAAATTCTTTATAAAGACTGCTATATATCTTTTAAACAAATATTTGACATTAAAACGTTCTTTTATTTAAAAGCTTATATTTATTTTATATATTTCAACTTCAAACTATCCTCACTGGCAACACTATTACACTTCACAAGCAAGTTCTATTATAATTAATTAATAATTGCTCCTGAAGGTATGCTTTAAAATTCGCTCACACCGATTTGATAACATCTTACTCAAAATTTGTGATAGTATTGTGAAAAAGATTTACACATAAAAAATTAATTTGTCATAAAATGTAAATTAGAGGAATAGAACAAACAATAACTTATTATCAGGGAAACTGTAAGATTATATATATGCAAAAATATGCTTTAAAGGCTAAAATATGCAAAAATATGCACTAACAAATCTACACCAAAATTAATAAAAATTACTGAAATGGATAAATATCTTGTACCCGCATTAATACGTTGCACAAGAAAAAGCCTGCAATTGCATATTTGCGGTTTCCCTGCTTATTATTATCTGTATGAATGTGATGTACACAGAAAGAAAAAAGCCGTACTAAATTCAAGTTTTTTCCACTTACTTTTAGTATGAATCGCACTTAAAAATTCAAGTAAGAATAGAACTAACGTTTGCTTAAAACAACCTGAAAAAGGGATAACTTCAGAAAACCAATCCTGGAGTTTCTTAATTTGAGTATGAAGTGCTTAAATTATGTAAAAAAGTTTAAACCAAGTACAAAGTTCTTAAATTGAGTAAAAAATTCTTATTTAAAGTACGGGTGTATATACAACTTTATACACATATCATAAGTAAAATAAAAAAAACCTTTAAAAAAAAATTTAAGTTCATTAGTGTGCTTATGATTGAAATTCAATAAAATTAAAAAAAAATATGCAAAAATTAATATTTAAAATAAAAGTAATATAAAATTTTTAATTCTTAACCGAAAATATTTTATTAAAGTGCGACTAAGTGCGGTTCATTTTAAATACTCGTGTGCGTGTTTTTAATAATTAAAGGGGACTAAAATACAATGAAAAGTAGAAATGAATGGCGACCCCAAACTGTTCCAACTTCTGAATAACTGCGAAGCTGTCTCTTGCTATTTGAAGAGTAAGTAAAAAATTTGGTTTTTTATTAAGTGTGCGTGTCGTTTTTAACAAGTCCTGGTTCACACACGGAAATTTTAGTTGATAATCTTTTTATTTTAAGTTTTTCAACTAAAATTATCGTATGTGAATCCAGTACAATAATTGCTCTGCTCCCGTCTTTGTAAATAATAATAAAAAAAACAAATTCCATACTTCTGTAAACATTGAAAGACTCTATTTTGTAAAAAAAAGTAAATTAAAAATTAATCGTACTTTGTTAAAGTTATTATTAACATTATCAAAAGGCCCGTAAAGGATTTATATTTTAATTTTTAGTTTTTTTGTTGCAATATCAAACTACAAATAAAAAATATACAAAAACATATTAGGTAAAAAATAATAAGAGGTACGAAAACCTTCTGCATACGTACACCTCATGAGTTCTGATTGAATAATTTTTTCTATTTGCTCAACTCGCTGTAAGACCGGACTCAGAGAATGTTATCGCTCTAGGTGACCAAGAACCCCTAGCTTCTTAATGACATAGTTTCCCTTAGAGCACTGATGGGGTTGCACTTTCGGAGTGATGACGATTATAAATGTAATCAGCTTAGAAACGTGGGCTTTAGTTGAGAGCAAAACTGATAATTATTCATATTTGATGAAGAGGCAGTATCGTGCAGGTCAAATGCCTATTATTATTTAGTAAAAGATCATTCAATAAAGTGGTAAGATAGCCTAGGAAAAAAAACTATAGTTTTTTCTTCTTTAGAGCAGAAATTTTGAACTGTTAGCAGTACATGTAACAGACGTAAGAGAAGCAATACCCATTCTTGGTCTTCGTATGGAGTTTTGTGAAAAGCTTTTCAAGTGGAATAAACTGCAGGTAGTGTAACCAATATACTAAATTATTTATCTTTGCAGTTTGAAGTTGATGGCGAGATGATATATGTCCAATGAAAGGTTGATAGATAGTTAAAAGAAGTGGAGTATTTTCAAGTTTCTAATTATTAATAAAATTTTAATATTGTAATTATTCATAAGTATACATACTTTATTAGATTTATACATAACTCTGTAAAACCTTACATTAAAATGTGTATTTTAGAATTATAAAGCTCTGTCAATTACTTTAAATAATTTTGTTTTTTTTATTCTAGCTAACTTATAAACTGTAAATTTTGCATTAAAATTAATTAACAGGCACATTTTGATATTAGGTATTTCGACTTCGACTACGACAATTTTGTACTAGATTAAAAAAAAATGTTGCAATGTTCTTTAGTCTAGTACAAAATCGTCGTAGTCTCAGTCGTATTACGACACTCGTAATAAGCTAATTGATTTAATCTCAGTTTTTCTTGAAGCAATCTCGTTTTTGAATTATTTTAAGTGTGGGTTTGGGATTAAATCAAATGCATTTTTAGAATAATTCAATCTCAGATTTTCTTAAATCAATCTCGTTTTGGTAGTATTTCAAGTACAGATTTGGGATTAAGTAAACTACGAAATACTTGAATCAAGCGTATTTTGAGATTAATTCAACCTCAGGTTTCCTGAAATCAATCTCATTTTGGATTTATTTCAAGTACGGAATCGGGATTATATATGGATAAAATTAAGTATTTACCACTTGAATAATCCGTACTTCAATCAAGCCTTCTGTATTTGATTTAAGCAAAACCGTACTTACCGTACTTATCACATCGCTTGGGATTGATTTAAGTACGGATGGATTGATTTTTCTTTTGAGTGTACAAACCATTTTTCAAAATGAGTTTTTTTTTATAGAAATTTGCTTAATAAACATTTTGTAAACTGAAATTATTTTTTATGAATATGACAGTAAATCATTCGCAATATTTTGCTTAATTATTTATTCTTCCAATATACGAGCTTATTTCGTAAGATCTATAAATTTATTATAACAAACTTAAGTTTATTCCTCTTAAATAAATCTGTAACAGATATTGAATTTACGAGTAATTTGCTCTTATATTAAACTTGGGCCATTGGCTTTGTCCATAACTACATACTTATGTACCCTGCAGAAAATTCGGAGACAATTGAACCAAGCGTACTCATCCTATGACTTGAGAAAATGGTAGTGTTAACGAAAGTAGGGAGTAGTGTATGGTGAAAAGAAGACATATCGTGTAAATGGTTACATATTCACCTTTTTCTTGAATTGGGAATTGCAGTAAACGGCACTGAACATGTTTGATGTGGCTGAATCCAGGACCTATCAAATAGTATAAATATATATTTTTTTGTTGAATTTTCTCTACATTGGAAGCTGAAGCAGTGCCCCATAGCTAACGTGGCCAGATGTGGCAAAAAGCGGGATTTTGAAGAATATATCCTCAAAAAGCGGGATTTAAAAATAAATATGAAAAAGCGGTATGTACTTAAGATACACAGTTTTCACAGTTTCTAACATGAGAAAATGTTAATACATGTAGGTAGGGCAAATTTAAAGTTTTTTGAAGAACTCCTGAAAACTCGAACTTCAAGAAATTCTGAATATGCACGTTTTTAGAGGACCACATGGACATGAATCAATGACCAATATTATCCGCCAACATTGACTCAGAAAATACCATGTTAAAAACTTGGAAATCTGCCCTGTTCTGTAAACAGAATCCGAGTAAATTTCTCGTTTTCAAAAAATTAATAATGGTCCTGCAGACGTGTTTAAAATCATACACAAAATGATTTTCTTTCCAATATGATATTTGGGAATCTATATAATAAAAAAATTTTAAAAAATCTAATAAAATATTTCTATTGTCGGAGTTAGTTTTCTAAAATCGTGCGGTTTCAAATCGATCGGTTTACAGAACAGGGTCGAATATCTCGTTCAAATTGAGAAATAGTTTTATGGGCAATAATAAAAGAGGAGAAGGAGCACCTTGTCAATAAATTTGCATTACTTTTTCCGTCTCGGTTGCCTCATTTATTGCAAAAGTCTTTTCGAAATGAATTATATCTTAACAGAGCTCTGTTAGGACACTAATACAGCTCTGTTTAAGCTCAAAGTTTGTGTGAAGGGTTATAAATCTATACAAGCACAAACTTAAATTGTAAGCCGTCGATGAAGGTGTACACCAAGGTATTTTTTCAATTGTGAATGTTGAGGAACAACTCTCTCTCTCCCTCTATCTCTCTTCATAGGGTAAATGTTACCTGAACACACTTTTGTTCGTTCACTTCCATAACTTCATCCATAGTTCAATAGGATACTATTACGAATATTATATATTATATGTACTACGAATATTTTTTTTGGGTTGAGTATGTCTATATAAGAAGCACTCCGCTGGGGCATGAATTATGTATTACGAATATTTTTATTTTTTTGGTTGAGTATATATGTATATAAGAAAGACTTCGCTGGGACTACTGTTCACTGCGAAGGTTAAACAATGAATCAATATAAATAGACTGCCAAGTCACACTGGAACAAGTCTCGTAACTATGCTTAGATATTAACCTAAGCTTAACTGGTACGTATGATCGGGTGCCCCTATGATCGGGTAGGTAGTGTGCAAGCCTGCCATGCCGTAGATTGATAGTTTGAATATAATTTTTTTTTACTGAAAAATAAAAATAATAAAAAAGTTCAAGATTGCGCTGTTACAGTTACATAAATGTCGGAATGACATTTATATATAATTTATATTGTACACGGAATAGGTCCCTATAAGATAGTTAAGTGATAAGTCACAAGGTGCATACAAAGTATCAATTATCCCCATCCTAGGCCATCCCCATGGAAAAGTGACTGGTCCACTTCATAGGAAGTGTTAGAACTCGGACTGGTCCCTATCATTTGGGGATCAGTCACATTGCTAGTCTTATGTCAGTTCCATTTCCTGCAGGGTATATATGTACATAAATAGCTTTATATATATTATATATTTTTTTTTTGTATTATCTGTTTTAAAAGTTCAAGTAGTAGATGGTCTATCAAGTTCTCTTTCTTTTTCTGTAGCCTTGCTTCGACCACTCGTAATTTTTTTAATATTGATTCGAATATGTGAAAACACTCAAGCATTACTTGTCTAAAATACAGTTTGAAGTAGGAAGAAAGAGGATAAGAAGAAACTAAACGAAACAAATTCAAATAACTGAACTAAGTACATAAATAGTTGCAATTGGCTAATAATGAAATAAAGCAGAGCAAGAGAATTTTTTCTGTCATCAAATAAAATATCATAATAGGGGCAATGATTTAATTTGAAGAATTGAAAAAGAAATCAATTGATTATAGACGGATTTCATGTACACTTAGCCGCAAAACTCTACATACGATTTTAGGTATTTCATATAGTTATTTTATTCCTAATTTTTATTTAATATTTAATTTTTGAAAATATTGTATCTTGAGTATTATATTGGACCCACTTTATAACTTCGAGATAAAAAACCTAAAAAAACACTGTTACTTTTTTGATAAAGTAAAAAAAGCTAAAAAATTACGCTTAGCCAACGTCGCAAAAGTGTACATACGCGTTTGAATTGTATTAAATACTGATATAGTTGCACGTTTTATTTTTTAATTTTGTGTTCATTTAGTCTTGTTTTAACAATATGTGTTAGATTTTGCTTAAATTTTGGGAAAAAATAAGGAAATATCAACCAACGTTCGAAAATTAGTCATCGATCTTTCAAATGAAGTGAATTAAATGAGAAAAACCGGGCAAACCTTAAATTTTTGTAAATTTACAATCATAACTATCATTAAGTAGCACAAAACTGAAAGAGGACCTTAAAAATAATTATGAAATTCTTGTAGATGCTTATATAATTCGCCATTGCTTAAAGAAAGTTGGATTATAGACGTGTATACGAGGGCGGTTCGGAAACTTCTTAGCCTAGCACAAAAAGCGCGGTATAAACAGAAAAAAGTGAAGTGTTTTGGAAACTTCCATCTCTGCTATGAACACATGTTAAATTTTGTTTCGATCTGGCAACTCCTTCATATAGAAACAGGTGTTCACAAAAGACACAACCGCGATTTTTTAACAATGGAAAAATTATAAATGCGTGGTGTCATTAAATATTTACATAAAAAAGGTTTATCGGGACAAGAAATTCATAATGATATGGTGAATGTGTTGGGTGAAAGTGCTCCTTCATATGCAACAGTAAAAAATTGGGTTGCTGAATTTAAACGTGGTCGTACAAGCATTGAAGATGAACCACGTAGTGGACGTCCAAAAACAGCAACAACAACAGAAATTGTAGCCAAAGTGCATGATATGGTATTAAATGATCGGCGAATAAAAGTGCGTGAAATAGCTAATATCATGGGCATCTCAAATGATCGAGTCCATTTAATTTTGCATGAAGAACTACAGATGAAAAAACTTTCTGCAAGATGGGTGCCGCATTTGTTAACAGTCGACCAAAAACGCATAAGAATGAACATTTCTCAAGCTTGTTTGGATCGTTTTAAGCGAAATAAAATGGATTTTAAGCGTCGTTTCATAACTGTTGATGAGACATGGATCCACTACTATACTCCAGAGACAAAAGAACAATCCAAACAATGGACTGAAGCTGGAGGAAGTGCCCCAAAGAAGGCAAAAACAATTCAATCGGCTGGTAAGGTTATGGCAACGGTTTTTTTGGGACTTCAAAGGTATTTTATTGATTGACTATCTGCAAAAGGGTAAAACAATAAATTCAGAGTACTATTGCAACCTTTTGGATCAATTAAATGTACAAATTCGAGAAAAACGTCCTGGCTTACAACACAAAAAAAAATAATTTTTCATCAAGACAACGCACCAGCGCACAAGAGTGTTTTAACAATGGCTAAAATCAACGAATTAAAGTACGAGTTGCTTGACCACCCACCTTATTCTCCTGATTTGGCTCCCAGTGACTTTTACCTGTTCCCAAATCTAAAAAAATTCCTTGCTGGCATGCGTTTTACCTCAAATGAAGATGCAATTACAGTTGTAAACCACTATTTTGAAGACCTTGAGGAAAACTATTTTAATCAAGGGATAGAATTGCTAGAAAAGCGTTGGACTAAGTGTATTGAAGTTTCAGGAGATTATATTGATAAATAAAAATATTTTTGAAAAACTAACTATTCTCTTTCATTGATAGGCTAAGAAGTTTCCGCGCCGCCCTCGTATTTTAGTTTTCTTTTTTAGACACCATCTCCTTTTAAAAAAAGGTGGATTGAATTCCGTTTCCGAACGGAATTTAATAGATGTAGAATAGGCTAACAGCCGTATCATCAGTCGTTTAATCGTATGCCGCTAGAAAAGAAAATAATCTGAAATAAATGGAAACGTTTTGAAATATTTGCGGCGAATTTGACATCATCATTTAATATAATTTTATTGCATTGATATTTAAAACATTAATTTTATTTTACATATATAGCTAAGCAGCATAGCTATAACCGGGTGTCCTAAGACACTTCTCTTCTTCTTATTTTTTGTTCTACGAGAGTGACGCCACAAACACAAAAACAATTTACAAATAATTGGTATATTGGAAGGGTAACTTTAAGCCATTATTATGCATTTCGAGCAAATATAATAAAAAAATAATTGGTTATATACACTTCACTTTTGAGAATGAAATATTTTTGGCAGTTATGGTGCAAAATTTTTAACTGGAAAAAGTGTGGTGAATTGTAAACATCGAAATTAGCGAACAATAATTATGAGACTGAATTACAGCCGAATAAACTCAAATCAGGTGGTTACAGAAATCAGTGTTGCCAACTTAAAGTTATTAGTTGTAAAATCAGTTTAAAAAAAATATTTAAATATAAGTATTTAAAATGTCACAAACACACATAAAATTTTATTTTTAGCCCCCGACCAAAAAAAGGGGTGTTATAATTTGTAGTGTGTGTCTGTGTATATGTGTACATGTGTATCTGTGTATGTGTGTGTCTGTCCGTGTCCACGTACAGCCCAAACAGCTGGACCGATTTTAATTTAGTTTTCTCTGTTTGAAAGGTGACTTGATCGAGATGGTTCTTATCCATGTTTGAAGAAAATCGGTCCAGCCGTTTAGAAGATGTCGCATCTTTTCTAGATATATCGGGTGTTTTTAATATTTTTAATTTTTGTTATTCAATTAAGTTGTGTGTTTCTGGCAAACTACGAGTAGTTTTTTTGAGTTATGACGCTGTTTGACTAAATGAGCGATATGTACATATATTCTTATGAGAATCTGGTAATTTACAAGTGTCACATTTCCAAAAAAAAATTTTAAAAGTCTTTCTTATAATTTGAACTCTGGGCAGGATATCGCTATCCTCTAACGCCTTTATAAACGTTATTAACTATTTCCTTTAACTACCACTAAAGAAAGGCTCTCTAACAATTTTATATTAAGTTTCATCGGGTTTTTCTATTCATCTCTATTTTGGGCCATTAAAAACTACCAGCCTGCCAAACAGCATTGTTTATTTTTTAGTTTTATTTTAATAGTCTCCATCTAGTTGACACACAAACATGGTTTAATCACATGTCTGGCTAAGTACATTTACTTACGCCCCAACAACACTGCCGATCAATTCTGTTATTATGAAGAGCTGTTGTCAATGTCTAATAGAACGTAACGCAATGCTTCAATGAACTTGTTTGATACACGTACCAGAACTTGTCTGCAATCATTCATCAACATCCATCCATACACTTCATCCACCAACATCATATAACAAAACAAAAAAAAAACGTTGTCGTTTTACTCACTCATGTAGAAGAGTTGTCAAAGTTATAAAAATGTCAGTTCATCATTAGAGCAAGGAGTGTCCAGTGACACCACCTCCAAGACTTAAGTTAAAAAAATGTATGTATGTACGTAAATAGGCACCTTAAGACATTCGCAGCTAACCAGGTCACCTTAAACCTGTATCGTGGCATCTTTATTGTGTCTGTTTTTCATTTTAAACAAAAGAATTTAGAAAATTTAATTTATTTTTATATTAACTACAAAATTTTTATAAACAAAATCTTCTATAGCCTTTGTTATTTATAAAAATAAAAAAATATTTATGTGGGTAACTGTAAAAAGCTTTCGTAAAAGGAAGCTTTTGTAAAAGGAAGCTTTTGAAAAAAAAATTACTTTTGTAAAAAATACTTTTTCTAAAAAGTACCTTTTGTAAAAAATACCATTTATAAAAAACAACTTTTGTAAAAAGTATCTTGTGTAAAAAACAAATTTTGTAAAAAGTACCTTTAGTTAAAAGTATATTTTGTGAAAAGTACTTTTTGTATAATGTACCTTTTGCAAAAAGTACATTTTGTAAAAAGTACATTTAGTAACAAGTGTCTTTTGTATAAAGCACATTTAGTACCTTTTGGAAAATATACGTTTTATAAAAAGTACCCTTTGTAAAAATTGTCTTTGTAAAAAATACATTTTGTAGCAAATTTATTTTGTATAAAGTTCCTTTATGACAAGTACTTTTTGTAAAATGTTCCTTTTGTAAGAAGTACCCCTTGTAAGCAGTACCCCTTGTAAAAAGTACCCTTTGTAAGAAATGCCTTTGTAGCGAGTACCTTTTGTAAAAAGTACCTTTTGTATAAAGTACATTTTGGAAAAAGTACCTTTTGTGAAAAGTATATTTTGTAACAAGTATTGTTTGCAGCAAAAAGTACCTAAAAATACCTTTTGTAAAAAAACTTTTGCAAAAAGTACATTTTGTATAAAATAGCTCTTAAGAAAAGTACCTTTTGTAAAAAGTTCCTTTTGCAAAAAGTACCTTGTGAAGAGGTACCTTTTGTATAAAGTACATTGTGAAAAGTACCTTTTTAAAAAATATTTTTTGTAACAAGTGTCTTTTGTATAAAGTACATTTATAAAAAAGCACATTTATAAAAAGTACCTTTTGTAAAAAGTACCTTTTATAAACAGTACCTTTTGTAAAAAGTACCTTTTATAAAAAGTATCTTTTTTAAAAAGTACCCTCTATATAAAATATACCTTTTGTAAAAAGTACCTTTTTTTAAAAAGTACCTTTTGCAAAATGTACATTTTGTAAAAAGTATCATTTGTAAAAGGTATCTTTTGCAAAAAGTACATTTTGTATTAAATAGCTTTTAAGAAAAGTATCTTTTGTAAAAATATCCTTTTGTAAAAAGTACCTTGTGTAGAGGTACCTTTTGTATAAAGTACATTGTAAAAAGTACCTTTTTAAAAAATATTTTTTGTAACAAGCGTCTTTTGCATAAAGCACATTTATAAAAAAGCACATTTATAAAAAGTACCTTTTGTAAAAAGCACCTTTTATAAAAAGTAACTTTTTTAAAAAGTATCTTTTTTAAAAAGTACCCTTTATAAAACATACCTTTTGTAAAAAGTACCTTTTGTATAAAGTACCTTTTGCAAAAGGTATCATTTGTAAAAAGTACCTTTTGCATAAAGTACTTCTTGCAGAAACTACTTTTTGTAAAATGTACTTTTGTGAATTATAAATCCTTATCTCCGATTTTTGTAAGAATAGCCTCTACATTTCTGTCATTTAAAGATTGCTGAAAATAACTGTTACTACGTTTATACGCAGGGCTTATTTGCAAATAAAACTGTAAATTGTTGCCATATTATTCTCTTTATTGTGACTTACTAATTCAGAAAACTATTCACGATTAACGCACTATTTGCAAATAAAACGCTTAAAGTTGCCACGCTTACAAATCTTTGATAACAAAAACAATAAATTGACAAATATTGCAACAAAAAACATTGATTGAAGCAAATAATAACAATTAAAACAAATAATTATTTTATATTTTGTGCATTTACACTATTTTTTTTTGTCAACATAAGTAAGCTTTCTATAGAAGTGCTACCAAGTTTGTGTACTTTTGCTATGCCGTATAAACAGGGAGTTAATTTGTTTGCAAATAATTTTATTTGCAAATAGTGCGCGTATAAACGTAGTATGTGACATTAACGATAACCACATTTGTACTGCATTTACAACTAGAAATATATCACATTTAAGACAACTGACATTACTAAAGAAACAAAGGTGTGGTCTGCTTTAAAAAAAGAACAATAAGGTACGTATACTAAGAGTATATACGAGTATATCATATGAATTTAGCTTGTCTGTCAACTTACGGCAAGTGTTTCAATTTGTCTTCTTTTTAAGATTTTTTTCTTTATCTTTTTATACCTTCCGTGTTAAATTAAAATGAAAGAAAGCTCACATACATACATACATACGAGTATTACGTACAGGCATTATAATTTTATTGTCATTGTAAAATGTGTTAGAAGCAGTGTAATGACATTTATAAAATGTGACCTGATTTTGGTGTTATGACTTCTTAAGAACCATGAAATAGTGAAATTTTCCTTAACAGTCAAGATATACTATATGTATGTAGATATTTATATAACAACTTGTTAAGGCAGTGACTTAATTACATTGAATTTTCGAGTTGTTGCAAATATTAATATTTTCATAATATCATAAGGGAGAAGAGAGGCCCTATCTTCCTTATAAGGAGCCAAAGGAACCAATATATGTACATATATATGTATATATATATATATATATGTATATATATAAGGGATAAATTAATGAGATCTTGAAATAGTGCAGATATAGATTACTTTCAATAATATTTGTGTAGTATTTGCCTCTCCGAAACTATCCAACCTATTTTTATGTAATTCAAACCATAAATACATCTGCATCTAAAAGGAAACATAGGCTTTAAAATTCTCTTTTTAAACTTGATCCACGAGCCACTAGCAGGCAATTGCTGCCTCTCAAATTATAGATAGACAAAGAACACTTTTAAGCTTTTAAAAATTTCCAATAGGAAAGCAGAGCTTAAATAAAAAAACGCCAAGAACCGAAAAAATCGCTAAAGCTAAAAATATGTATTGTAAAAAAGAAAAAAATTGCCAAAACGAAAAAAAACAACAGAAAAAAACGAAAAAAGACCGACAAAGTCGGCAAAACGATATAAAAATATAAAACTAACGGCCTGTCCCACGATGTCACTAGAAATCGTTCCATCGACAACAACTAATTTTCTAAAGTTATTGTTGTTTGAAATACAAGTTGTCAATCGAAGGAATTCTGGTGACATCGTAGGACAGGCCGTAAGAAAACCCAAAATGAAACAAAAAAAAATGAAGAGAGATTTCTTAGGACACCCGGTTAGAGCTATGCTGCTTAGCTATATTAGTTCATATTAATTTTGCCGCAAATATGCATTTCAAAACTTTTCCATTAGTTTCCCATGTGTTTTATTTTCTAGCTGCGTGCGATTACATTAATGTATTGTTTGTGCTCATGTGCAAAAACTATACAAAAACCAATTGAGCAATTGTTCTAATTGGTTTTGATTCACTCACTTCAAAAAAGCAAACATTTTGTTTCGTTTATTTTCGTACTCTGCTTTTAAGTACAAGAAAATCGAAACAAAAATAAATTTATAACTGTAATAGTGTCGATTATGCCTGCATAGTGGCATAAAGAGCATAGCATTAAGAAATCTCTACAACAGGTAAGATACTCGATTATATAGGCTAAAGTTCATATAGTTACTATACTATATATCGAGCTTAATTTTTTGACCAAAATCGATTATTTGCGATCGTAAATAGTCGATTTTCGTCAAAAAAAGCGAAGTCTAAAAAATGTGTCGCTTAAGCTATTGTGGCGGTTAAGGCACGATATACTATTCTATACTATACTATACTATACTATAGTATTACATATTTAGTGTCCATATGGAACCCTTCTTGTGCGAGTCAAAGTCGCATATTACTGAAAGAATTTTTTATTTATAAAATAAATTAATTCAATAAAAAGTATGCAATCCAATTTACATTTGACCTAAATTTTTCCCCCTCAATATCCCTTATAGTCACTAAGATTGTTGTTAACAAAGGACGGTTATATGTATGTATGTGTGTCTGTGAAATTATCGTTCCTAAATTATATAAGAAAGAATTAGCAAAATATTGATCAAAATAATTTACAATTCTTCTATGACTTGAAAATTTCTTTCTACCAGTCATAGAATTATTTTCAAACAGTATAAAATCATTATAATCATCATCGTCATACTCACTTTACAAAATTTATTAAAAGCAAACAAAAGACTTTTCTTACCTAGAAAGAAAAAGAGATAAAAAGAAAAATTAGTTTGCGAAATAAAAGTTTTCAAAGCAAATCAATTTATACAAGAGTAAGCGTAGAGTAAAAGAAGCAGTTTCCTTAAATTTTTAGAAACAAATACTTAACCAGGCTTATTCATAAAAGTTTTACAATAAAACTTAGAAGGAAAAAAGAAATACATAACTTTATAAGAAATACTCGTACTCTTTATTTCTTGTCCAAAATGTTAAGAAACTGCACAGATCAAGATAAAAATCTACAAAGATAAATAAATATGTATACATACATATATATATACATATGTATGTATGTATATTGACCTAAATCTAAAAACATGTTTATAATGTCTTAACATCTTAGCATACTTATTTACGCGATGTACATACAAATATTTCATATACATACATACATACCCTGCAGAAAATTTGGTGACAATTGATCCAAAAGTACTCGTCCTATATGACTTGAGAAAATGTGAGTGTTGTCAAAAGTGCGGAGTAGTGTATGCTGAAATTATTTACCATTTTCTTGATGTATCGTCTTGATCTTGAGCCAATCTAATTGCGACTCGGTCTAGTATTGTAGTAAATGGCACTGAACATGTTCGATGTGGTTGAATAAATGGACCTATCAAATAGTGTATATATAATTTTAATTGATCCCGCCAATGTGACTCTGGAACCAGTCCCATAACTATACTTAGATATTAAAGTAAGCTTAATGCTAGGAACACAATTGGGACGAACGACGAATTTCGTCCACGTCGACGAATTCGTCGATAAGAGTTAGCTGCGTAAATTCGTCGTGTGAAGCACAACAACGACGAATTTACTCAGCGAATTCCTCTCTTATACTTGATAACTTTGATTGTTGTGTGTACAAAGACAGAGAGTGAGAGAGAGAAAATTGTTTTTTCGTCGTTCGTCGGCGTACAAATTAGAAATAAACCTATCTCAGAATTCGTCACGCACGACGAATTTCGTTGTACGGTGGTGTTGTGTTCATTTTCATATGCACACATGTGTTTTATTTTTTATGACGAAAGTTCGCACCGAAAAATTCGTCGTTCGTCCCAGTTGTGTTCCTAGCATAACTGGTATTTAGACTTTTGAAGTATGAGTGGCCCTGTGGTTGAGTGGTTGGTGTCCAAGCCTGTCATGCACGAAGTTGTCGGTTCGAATCTCAAACAATTTTCAGATTAAAAATAAAATGTCATTGCATTTGTAGAAATAAAAAGGTCATTTATATATAATTTATATTATTATACACCAACCCCATCCTAGGCCATCCCCATGTAAAAGTGACTGGTCTGCTGCATAGGAAGTGTTAGAACTCGGACTGCTCCCTATCACTTGCGGATCGGTCACGTGACTAGTTCTTGTGTCAGTTTGATTTCCTGCAGGGTATCTACACTTCTAATCTAGTCTAGAGACGGAACCGTGATAAACTTTTTACTCACAATCGTCGATTTTCAGAAATTTGTTGCTTTTACAGTTAAACTGGTAAATTCGGTATTCACTAAATTTTCTTTTGAAAAATATCATTCTACACATTATAAATAATACAATAAATTTTTAATATACCAAAGTATGAGCTTAATTAACAGCCTCTTTGTGTAAGATGTTGGCTATGGAAAGCTTGACGTTTCTGTAATAGATTAAAGAAAAGTTGTACAAGCTTTTTTAATCTATTACAAACAGGCCAAGATTTCTAACGACAACGTCTTACACAAACAGGGGGTAAACTATTAATCCCTATGAGATTATAAGTTGAAAAAAGATAAGCTGCAAGTCATTGCATTATAACTTCCTGAAAAATCACCCCAAATAATTGAGATTTTTCCTAGGGGTACCTTCAAATATGAAGATTTCAGCGGTGACATTAACTCAAAATTAGCTTAACTCGACTTAAGCACTTTTCCATTTTTGCCACAGATTTTTACATGATATAGATTTCAATTCAAATTTTATTTGTACTCCTGGAGATAAGTGCCGAAATTAAATAGTATTGTCATTGTGTTTTTAGGGTTCCGTACACCAAAGGTGAAATGGAACCCTATTGTTTTCGCTACGCTGTCCGTCTGTCCGTCTGGCCGTCTGTCCGTCTGTCCGTCTGTCCGTCTGTCCATCTGTCCGTCTGTCCGTCTGGCCGTCTGTCCGTCTGTCCGTCCGTCCGTCTGTCCGTCACAGGGTATTTTCTCGAGAACCGTAAGAGCTACGGACCTGAAATTTGGACACAGTGTGTAGACCCTTGGCCGCTACAACAACAAATACATGAGAGTTGGAAATTAAAGGGTGTGCCAAAACGAGTAACGAAAAATGTTAAAATCCCATGTAATATACATACAATTGTATTGTAAAGTTAGTGTATTTTTATACAGACTACAACAATTAACACTAAAATTTAAAAAATTTTAATTAAAGGGTGTACCATCAGTTAATGTAATTTCGACTATGTAATTTTGATAACTTGCTGTATCTTGGAAACCGTAAGAGCAAACTTCTTGAAATTTTCAAAACCGGTAAATCAAAAAAATCTCAAAATTATAAAATCGCCAAACCGAAGAAAATCGCCAAAATCAAAAAAAGAAAAAATCGCCAAAACGAAAAAAAGCACCAAATTAAAAAAAAATTCTAAATCGAAAATAAATCGCAAAAAACCGGAAAAATCGCCAAAATGAAAAAATCGCCAAAATGAAAAAAAATCGCCAAAATGAAAAAATCGCCAAAATTAAAAAAATCGTCAAAATGAAAAAAAATTGCCAAAATAAAAAAAATCGCCAAAATGAAAAAATCGCCAGAATGAAAAAAAATTGCCAAAATTAAAAAAAATCGCCAAAACGAGAAAAAAGCGAAAAATAATAAAAAATTAATTATTTCAGCTGAAAAAACGTAAAAACAGCACTATTAAAAAAATGCTCAAAGCCAACGTACGGAACCCTTCGTGCGCGAGTCAAAGTTGCACTTTACTGAATTTATTTATTATTTCCCTATGCAGTTTGACAGTTGGGAAGGAAACAGCTGACCAGTCACAGTCGTTAGATTACAGTTATCTTGTTAGATCTGGCTGGAAAAAGAGAAAAATTCGTACTAAACTACCACAAAGTAATATTTAGTGGAGTTTTAAGGCGTACTAAAATCAAAAGTGAAAAAACTCCAATTCAGTGCCTTCTTTAAAAAATGCTCTAAGTTGAAAAAAGTCAGCACTAAAGTTACTACGAAAGGCACTCAATTGGCAACAATGGCGACCTAGCTCGTATAAGTATTAACTGCCAGTTTATCAAAGACAATCAAATATTTTCGTCGGGCAAAAACAAATTTGAGTGATTTATTTACGAGAATTTTTCTCTTCAATAAACTCCCTTTAAAAATTAAAGGCATTCAAGAATGCTCACGTTTGTGAAATACTAACGAAAAAAATTAGTGAAATTTTGTATATCGTTCATTAATTTTTTCTTTAAAATTCAAAACAATTACGCAGAAATTGTGCTCGAGCAAAAGCAAATACCCAATTAAAACTTCTTTATACGTTTTATGTACGTTCACTTGATTGAAAACACAATAGCCCAATTCACAACCTTGTGCAAATGGTCTTGCAAAATGGTGTAGTATATTTATACTCACCACTAATAATTATAAAGTGGTGAGTATCAGCTTTGCACATACTGCAATTTTGCACATGCTGCGCGCTGCAATACCATTTGCACAAGATGGTGAATTCGGCTAATTATTCGAGATGATAAGCAATAGTTTTATAATGTAAAAACTGGCGTGGTTTTCATGATTAATTTCTTAATCGGGCATAAGTTCAGTTTTTTCAATTCGTATTGAAGGAAATATTTTTATTAATTAAAGTGATTTTCTAAAGCAGAGAATATATAGCTGATGTTAATAACAATCTCTGCCCAAGTACTCGTAGATAGACTAGGCTGCTGATGAAGTGCGTGACTGTACAAAAAAATATCGGTATTTCCCCCAGCTACTAAATTCTAGTTTAATTTTTCTTCTCTTCTTTAGAAACTCACATTAATTAATAAAAATATATATTTCATTCAATACGAATTGAAAAAACTGAACTTATGTTCGATTAAGAAATTATTCCTGATTAAAATTCATTATAGTTCAATTAAATTTGATATGAAACAAAAGTAATTACATTTTTATAAAGCGAAAAAACGATAATTCGCGAAAAATGGCAAAATTTTAAGGAAGCCATAATGGGCTTAATTCTGTAAGGCGTATTTCAAATACGACTACGTTTGTTTGGTAATAGATTAAAGAAAAACTGTTGAAGTCTTCTTTAATCTATTACCAAAAAAAAAATTAATAAAACAAATTGATTCCACACTGAAATATATATTTATGCTTCAATATCAGTTTAATATGGTGCTCGTGCCGTTTTCAAAATAATTAAGTAGCCAAGCTACCAGGCAACATTTGTAAACAACGGCACTTGTAGCCATGTAGCCTGCTGCGATCTATGTGTTTAATGCTTTAGAAATTTTGGTTTCTGTCTCGGCTAGTTAAATTAAAATTTGTCTTCACACACATGATTTTCAATTGGTTTATTTTTATTATTATATAAAAATTATGAAACCTTATCATTTTTATTCAAAAGGCATCTAATCTTTTTACTTTAAAATCAGCCCACCGCATAAGTATATTTCATATGTATCAGTTTAAAAAGTGAAACTTAACAAAACTTAAAAAAAAAATATTTCAAACTTCTGACATATAAAATTAAACATTTGTGTACTTGTTTAAGTGATTCGTTACACACGCAAGCACATAATATAAACATGTACAGTAAGAGCTCGATTTGCGCAACCACCGATTACTGCAACAGCCCCGATTAGCGCAACACTTAAGTTTTTTTACATTACAGTACTTTTAACTGCAACTTTTCTCGTGCTATTAAATTTAAAAAAATTTTCTTTCTAAACTTAGTTGTTTAAGAACGTAGTTTTATTAAAAAATAAGTTAAAAAAATTATAGTAATAATATTTAGTTTTGCTCTATTTAATTGCATAATAATTTTATAATAATTTTATAACATGTCTTATGCCCATTTTTTGCTTGATGTAATAAAATTGTAATTATTTTTAAGTTCTATATTTAAATAATACTTAAATGCCCAACCTTGTGTAATTAAATACGATTTAAGTTTTATGGGCGTAACATATGTTTTTATGCGTGTGTGTGTTTGTTGAAAACATACACATCAACATTATGTAGTCGTATTAAAAAGAATTCGGTTTAATTTAATTAAATCGCATTTAAAAACAATTTAATTTTAAATAAAACTTAGCTAATTACGTACTTAAATATTCCCCCTTGTTGTGAATGGCGTCGTCGACGTCACGTCAAGACGACAGTAAAAATTTTCTTTTGTCTACTCTTTGTCGACAACAGCTAGCTACTATTAACATGTTCCATTAATTTACAAAGCCTTAGAGAATAGAAAGCTATTGTCAATAAGAGCCAATTTCTGCCGATAAAGAGTAGACAAGTGACAATATGTATTTACTGTCGTCTTGTTGTGATGTCGACGACGCCATTCACAATAAGGGGGATTAAGTTAATAATTCTTTTATTCCAAAAAAACCGACTTCAATGCAAAGATCTGATAGAAGAAGTACGTGAAATATAAAATTAAATTTTAATGGGCGTACCTCTGCCCATTTTTTTTAATAGCAAGATTTTATGTTTTTCAGGGCTTAGGGGGTGTGTGTTAAGTTTGGTAAAAATCGGTAAAGTAGAAGCACGTAAAATAATATATTAAATTTTAATGAGCGTGACTCCGTCCATTTTTTAAATAAAAGATTTTTTCTATTTTAGAGCTCAATTTGTGTGGTAAATTTCGTAAAAATCGGTTAAGTAGAACCGCGTGAAATATTTTAATAAATTTTAATGGGCGTAACTCCGTCCATTTTTTAACTTTCAAATTGTGTAATTACAAGAACCAAAGGTGTTTTATAGGTTTCGCAGTAATCAAATAAGTAGAATATCATAATTCAATTATATAAAAAAAATTGTGGGCGTGTCCCGCCCACTTTTTTACAAAGGGACCAATGGGAAGCTATATGCTCTCAGACAACGAAAACATTTTTACAATCGGTCTAAAATGTACCAAGTTATGAAGTAACACACACAAAAAAAAAATAGAGACGAATTGTTAACCTAATCCTGTTTTTGAAGTCGGTTAAAAACTAGGGGTTAGAGCTTATTTCACCAATTCTAATTCCATGAATATTTTACTTAAGTCGGTTTTAATTTTCATCAACATATAATCATTGACCCGCGTATTCATAAAAAAATAAAATGAATTTGAAACTCATTTTAGGAAAATTTTGTATGAAAATTTAAGAAATTTATTATTCGACATATTGTCAAGTTTATTTTAATTTGAAATTTATTTGCTGGTGGTTCATCGATGTCTATATGCATTTCATTGTTGCTGTAACCAATCGTCAGTAGACTTCAATCACAAATATTATTATTTGTGAACTCTCAAATAGTTTTTGAAAGTCTGTACATAAGATAAGAGGTTTTTGACTGTTCAAAATGTGTGGTTGAAGTCTACGGACGATTTGTTACAGCAACAATGAAATGCATATAGACATGGCTGAACCACCAGCAAATAAATTTCAAATTTGTATGAAAATTTTTTAATAAAATACATTTCAAATTTTATGAATATTGAAGTAAATGTTTAAATAATTTTTTAAAAGTTGGTTTGTTATTTGACGCTGTCATATTAAATAGCAAAGCGTTACCATATTTTCTTGTGTTTAAATAGATTTTAAATAAAGATCTTTAATTAAGTTAAATATGTTTAATAAATGTATAATAAATAATTATTTAAATTAACAAGCAATAACAACCAAAAATTATTTAATTAAAATTGATATATGTTTGTGTACAACCCCGATTTGCTTTCGGTAGCACAAATCTAGCTCGTACTGTACTTCTAAAATACAATTTTATTTAACAATTTATTTGGATAAATGTAAACGGAAAACGTGCCACGGAAACCTACACAATTATTGGCGCCAATTATTTAAGCTGGGAAGTGCTGCTGCTATTAAAACAAAAAAATTTCAAGCATAAAACCAACAACAGGAAAAAGAGCTCAATAGAAAACATAAACAAAATTATATGGTATGCTTATTTATTTTTATTTTTTTTTCGCTGCAGACCAAAAAGTACATAAAATCTGAGCCAGAAAAAAAAGCGTTAAATAAATTTAAGGGAAATTGATATGTTTAATAAAAATGTCAGCAAATTCTTGTTTGCTTTTGTTTTAAACTTATTTAAGCATAAATTACGAGAGACAAGTACTTCGAAAAAAATTTCATTGAATTAGAAGGACTTTTTTCTTGTATGGACAAAGTTTTGCAAGGAAAGTTTTTTAGAACACTTTTTTTCATTTATTTTTTTTTTTTTGGCAAAATACTTACATGACAACTTTTGTTTAAACTTTGCCATGTTTTTTGAAAATAAAAAATAGTTTAAATTCTTGAACTGACACAGGGGGATTAATTAAATGTAGTTGAACATTTTAAATATTAAAAAAAGGCTGTCAATAAAGAATATTTATGCATGTATGTAGGTATTAGAAAAGTTACAACTTTTGTTTAGTTTGACATTTCAAAACCTACTCACAGTGACTGTCACAGGAATTTGCGTAAGAACAAGCAAAACACAAACACCAGCGCTCATTTTGCAATAAAATTCACAATGGATAATAACACAGGAAATGACAACGAACGAACGAGGACGGATGAAAGCGACACAGAAAATTCACATGAATGATCTAATTCGCTTCGACCCGCAAGTTACGATTTATTTAACCATGCAGTGTGGCCAGAGAAACAAGCCGCCTTAAAAAGTCGGCGGCGGCGGCTTAGGAACAAATAGTCGGCGGCGGCTAATAAGCCGGCTTGAGCCGGCTGACATTCACAGCCGCTAGTTTTGATTGTGATAAGATTTTTAAACATATTTCTATAAAGAAAATTTCATAATTTGTAAAGCCTGGTACTCTGTTCAAAATTTCATGCGAAATGTTGACATATTCCATACAAAAAAAGTTTACGTGAAATTTTCATGAAATAATGTTGCAAAAGTTGTACTCTGTTCAACTCGTGAAAAATGTATGAAATGTATCTGGCAAAATTTTCTTGCTATCTGTGAAATAATGGGACTGGCATTTATTTCGTGCGAAATATTGACAGCTGATGTTTTTGTTAACAAAAGTCGATAAGTGTTGCCTGCTTCAAACCAATAAATACGAACATTTTTTTCCAAAAAAGTAAAATGGGCATCATTTGTTACGTGTCAAATTTTTCACGCGAAATAATCAATGTTGCTGAAAATTTTTCACAACTTCGAACAGAGTACCAGGCTTAAGATGTGGTAAAAATTTGCCACTACAAAAATAATTAGTCGGCTGCAATTTTAAGCCGAGGCTAGCCGCATGCATCGGCGGAGGATTGAAATTACGTTAAATGTCGGCGGCGGCTCTTGAGCCGACTGTGAGCCGATCGGCTTGTTTCTCTGAGTATGGCCATTTTAGTATTTTCGCAAAAAAATTTAGGATTTTTCATTTGGATTAAGTAAGCCTCAAATTTTCTTTTTATCATTATTTTTAGTATTTTTTTTTAGCATTACTTGAAACAAAACATTTAAAAAATATGAAAATATTTTTTTAGATACACAGAAACATTTAGCATTTTCATCAATAAAAAAAAACAAGTATTTATAAAAAACAAATCAAAAAACCCGACTGCGACCAACTTTGAACCGCTAAATATTCTAAATGGTCATTCGAAATTAAAAATCATAAGGGAAACCTAAAGATAATTTTAAAATACCTCTGTCGAACGATACCCATGTTGATATAGTTCGCCGACTTTTTATTTTTTTTTTCGTATTTACAAAATGGCGTCTGTTGGCCGCCATATTGAATTTTGACAACTGGCATATCTGTAGTGACACTCCCGGGATTAAAGCTTAAATTAGACGTGACATAGCCATAACGCCATAGCCATAACCAAACCAAAATTCAATTGATTTCTATGGTGAGAGTGAGAGTGAGAGAGACTCGCCATAACTCTCACCATAGAAACCAATTGAATTTTGGTTTGGTTATGGCTATGGCATTATGGCTATGTCACGTCTAATTGAGCCTTAAAGCTTAAATTAGACGTGACATAGCCATAACGTCATAGCCATAACCAAACCAAAATTCAATTGATTTCTATGGTGAGAGTGAGAGTGAGAGAGAGACTCGCCATAACTCTCACAATAGAAACCAATTGAATTTTGGTTTGGTTATGGCTATGGCAGGGAAGGAAAATGACTTCTTGGATTTTGTACCAACTATGAAAACAAAATGTACTTTTTGGACCATGACGGTACCATTTTTTTATATTTATTAATAAGAGCGGAAACGTAAGAAAATGTGTAAAAATTCGGAAGTAAACAATAAAAAACAGAAACTTAACAAAAATGTGTATAAAAATCAGTATAAAAAAAATTAAAAATAGCATAAAAAAATAATAAATATTACATTCATAAGGGTACATTCATAGCTTAGACTTTTTAGAGATCCGTTATTCTAAATAAAACACACAAAAAAATTAGAGACAGCATAGGCAAAATTAATGTTATCGGTTGGTTTCTGGTTTGCTGCAGACTTAATGTATTTTGTATATAATGTGCCGCAAACCAGAAACAAACCGACGGTATAGTGAAACATTGGCATTTTTAAATTGTACCAAGTAACTCGCGGTAGTACCACGGTACCAACGAGGTCAAAAATGTACCATAAAATGTACAATTGTACCATGATTTCCATCCGTGGGCTATGGCGTTATGGCTATGTCACGTCTAATTTAAGCTTAAGGCAAATCGATTGACGTAAGAATCATCAAAAGAACACACATACATATGTATGTAGAAACATACATAGACTGATAAACACAATACCCTTCTTTACGTTGCGCAGTCGGGTAAAAAGTTAACGGTACGCAATTTCTTTATTTGTTAAAAACAAAAATAATTATTATCATTTTACGGCTTTTGGATGACAACATTTTCCACTTTTCGTTACTTGTGTAATGTGCTAAATGTGTAATTATTTCCCTTTTAATAAAAATTAGATTGGGTGGGCGAAAAAATAATTTCGTTGGAATTTTAACAAATTTTCAAACACTGTCATTGTATCTTACGACTACAAGCATTAAAAGTTTACATTATGTATGTACATACATATATATGTATGTATGTATGTATGTATGTACGAGGGCGGTTCGGAAACTTCTTAGCCTAGCACAAAAAGCGCGGTATAAACAGAAAAAGTTAAGTGTTTTGGAAACTTCCATCTCTGCTATGAACACATGTTAAATTTTGTTTCGATCTGGCAACTCATTCATATAGAAACAGGTGTTCAAAAAAGACGCATCCGCGATTTTTTAACAATGGAAAAATTAGAAATGCGTGGTGTCATTAAATATTTACATAAAAAAGGTTTATCGGGACAAGAAATTCATAATGATATGGTGAATGTGTTAGGTGAAAGTGCTCCTTCATATGCAACAGTAAAAAATTGGATTGCTGAATTTAAACGTGGTCGTACAAGCATTGAAGATGAACCACGTAGTGGACGTCCAAAAACAGCAACAACAACAGAAATTGTAGCCAAAGTGCATGATATGGTATTAAATGATCGACGAATAAAAGTGCGTGAAATAGCTAATATCATGGGCATCTCAAATGATCGAGTCCATTTAATTTTGCATGAAGAACTACAGATGAAAAAACTTTCTGCAAGATGGGTGCCGCATTTATTAACAGTCGACCAAAAACGCATAAGAATGAACATTTCTCAAGCTTGTTTGGATCGTTTTAAGCGAAATAAAATGGATTTTAAGCGTCGTTTCATAACTGTTGATGAGACATGGATCCACCACTATACTCCAAAGACAAAAGAACAATCCAAACAATGGACTGAAGCTGGAGGAAGTGCCCCAAAGAAGGCAAAAACAATTCAATCGGCTGGTAAGGTTATGGCAACGGTTTTTTTGGGACTTCAAAGGTATTTTATTGATTGACTATCTGCAAAAGGGTAAAACAATAAATTCAGAGTACTATTGCAACCTTTTGGATCAATTAAATGTACAAATTCGAGAAAAACGTCCTGGCTTACAACACAAAAAAATAATTTTTCATCAAGACAACGCACCAGCGCACAAGAGTGTTTTAACAATGGCTAAAATCAACGAATTAAAGTACGAGTTGCTTGACCACCCACCTTATTCTCCTGATTTGGCTCCCAGTGACTTTTACCTGTTCCCAAATCTAAAAAATTCCTTGCTGGCAAGCGTTTTACCTCAAATGAAGATGCAATTACAGTTGTAAACCACTATTTTGAAGACCTTGAGGAAAACTATTTTAATCAAGGGATAGAATTGCTAGAAAAGCGTTGGACTAAGTGTATTGAAGTTTCAGGAGATTATATTGAAAAATAAACTAACTATTCTCTTTCATTGATAGGCTAAGAAGTTTCCGAATCGCCCTCGTACATTCATATTAACTTCATATTATGAAGTGAAACTAATGTCTGAACTCTTGTGGTACACTCTTGAGAGCGTGAGTGTACTTGTACGTTCAAACTGGTATAAAAAGAAATTGCTTAACACATGTTTATACTAAATTAAATTTTATATACATAAATATGTACCCACACATTTTTTAAAATTTTTTTTTTCTGTTTCTATTTTTTTTTTCAACTTTTTTATGCTAATTTATGAATAATTATAATTATAAACTCCTCGAGTAACGTAGGAGATGTGCTTTTTAAAGTTACACAGTGGCGAGAAATGAAGAAAATTTAGATTATTTTTTATCAAGCTGTATAATAAAAAAAAATTGGCTTTTTTTGGGGTGTGATTACCACAATATTCATATGCGAACCCCATAAATTATCTTAATATACATATATAAAAATCAAAAACACGTTTATTTGTTAGGGGTGAACTCTTCAATGCTCCAACAGATTTTCGCCTTTCACCCCACAAAATATTTGTAAAAGACCGGCGCGTGTTTTTATATATATTCTACCCCGGTAAATGCTACGCCCCTTTCAGAAATAGTGATTCGTCCGACAGATGGCGCAATTTTTAGTTTTTTTGTGTTTTTGCACCGTAACTCAAGAACTACTGAACCGATTTGGACCAAACTTCATATACATGCTCTATGGAGCGTAAGTAGTGTTTCTGTGTAGTTTGAAGTTCGTCCGACAGATGGCGCCATATTTATTTTTTTTTTTTTTTGTGATTTTTCACCGTAACTCAAGAACTACTGCACCTATTTCGACCAAACTTTATTTGCATATTGTACCACCAATGCCATATACAACACTAATGTTTGCTTAGGGCCAGCAACGCGGACCGGGGTCAGCTAGTTTATATATATATATGTACATATGTGACGCGCAAAATAGAAAGGGACCTAAGAGTGTTTTGTTCAGGAGAGCCATTTTAAAGATTTAAATACGTGTATCTTTGGTGTACCATCACTGAGCGTGTTGGTATTGGTCTCATTTGTTGGTCAGCCTTGAAAACGCGCGTAGGTCGTCCCTACCTCTTGTTTTGTGTAGTTGGTTTTTACTGTTTTCTACCTAGCGCGCTGTTTCCATGAGTTTGACATCAATTTTGCTCGCGTTTTTTCGAATCCAGGTTTATTTTCTGAAATTATTAATTGAAATTATAATAAATACTCATTTATAATTCTTTTAAATCGTGAATATCACTCTGTTAGTACGAAAATTTTTTCACATAACCTTAGAATCGTCGACTTCAATTTCATAAAACGCGCATATCTCTGGGAGGGAACACTTTTGTGGCATGAGATCGGTCTCATTCGTTGCTCAGATGTTGTCCACATCAAAAAAAAAGTGAAAATTGATTTTTCTTTACCCTTAGGTCCCTTTCTCTATGCGCTGTCACATATATGTTCTGGGTTCTTAAATAGGGTAGTTGAATCAGTAATGTCCGTCTGTCTGTACGTGAAATCCATTTTTCGAAGTCCATAAAATAGCAAGACACTTTGGCCTGGGACTAATGTTTCAGAATTTGTCCTCAGAAATCAGAAAAGAGGAAAATTTAAACTTTTTTTGGTATATAAAAATTATTAGCTAAAACTAGTTTTTTTATTACATAAACATAAAAATTTTATTAATTTTTTTATTCTGAACTATATTATTATTAAGTTTACATTTATAGTTTATTTTTTTTTTGTATCTTTCTTTACTTAAGAGTTTTTTTATATTCGGCCCAGTTTTATATACAATTCGATTATAATAACCGATTATATGGTTACAAGCTTTGTTTGCTGCTACGTAAAACATGGGAACTACATAGTTATACGAAGCATTGTGATATTTTACTTAATATAATATTAGCACAACTGAACAATTCAAAGCAGTAGGTACCATATCGGTCTACGTTTCAAGTCCATGATCATACATTGGTTTTGTTGTTCAAATTTTGATTTCATAATGGGAAAGAAAAAGACAAAATCGAGACTTGAGCATCAAATGGAGATGCATGTAAACGACGCACTATGTGCAGTTAAATTTGCACATTGAATGTAAAAAAAGGACAAAATAACACACAAACAGTTGTGGTCTTTGATGACACGTCAGGTACAGCAGAAAATCTTAAAAAGCGGAATGCATCATCTGTGTTTATTCCTTCATTATGATGTCCAGGAAATATCTACAACCGGCAAACGTCTGTTCTTTTCTTGAAGCTTTCGCTTCCATTTTGAAAAAGCAATTTGTGTATCGCCGTCTTACAGAATTCATTAATCAATCCAAACATTAGGCAATTGTGACCGAAAAAATTTCCTTTACACGTTTGCAGCTTTTAAGTTTAAAATGTCCCCAGTTCCCAGTTCCCAGTACATGCCAAAGCATGAGCTGTCATTTTGACACTTCATCATTTGACAGCCATATTATATACTACAGAAGGCAAAGAAACTGAAATGGCTTCTATTTTTTTTTATTCTATTTGGTTAAGAGCATTAAATTATAAAATATCGCCAAATTAATTTTTTGTCTACAATCCACAATTTTCTTTATTTGCCAAACCATTTTTATTTGTGCCTACAGTACGTATTTTCCCTTCACTTAATTTGCAATATGTATGTAAGTGTGTTAAAAAAATAAAATGTTTGTATGTACATACATATGAGTTTCAAAACGTGACTTGAAAGTCACTCATGAACTTTGTAAAGTTGGAAGTGAATATTAAAGCCAGTCAGCAAGCGTATTTATTAAACAAAATAATGTTCAATGGAAAATATTTTGAGAGATTTTTAAAACAATTCTTTAGAACATTTTAAAGCTTTGAATCTTATAAGCATGTGCCTCTGCTCTTTCTAAAAAAATTTCTATAAATATATTCGCATTAAATTTTGGTGTCACTCCAGAAATACAGCAAAGCTAAAAGTTTACAGTTCAATTTTAGATATAAGATATGGTTCACAGTTTTATGTAGAAGCTTACGTGGAAAAATTTTGTGGTTTGAATACTCACTCACTACAGGGTCTTTTTAGTGCTTTCTTTAGAAAGCGTTCATATTCAAGCGTAAGTGAATATAAAGAGCGCCTTAAACGACAAAGCAGACTAACCTCCCTTTTCACAATGTATGGTTAAGAGTTAACGTGAACTTTAACTGACAGTTCTTCATACAAAAGTTGCCGTTAAAGTTCCTGTTAGCTTTTAATTGTACATTGTGAAAAGGGCCGTAAGGCGAATATTTTATTATCCAGACATTTTTTTATACCCTGAACAACAATTTGTTATCGAGAATTTTCCGTGAATTTTTGTTCCCTTCGAACCACGCCTTTTCTGATATGCATTAGTGTTTCTTTGTATCAGTTGTTGTAGTAAAAGTTCTAAAGATGCAGGCATAGTCACTGGTCACTGAACTATACCAGCTTCAGATACTAATCCTAATGTAACAGCAGAGCGCCCTCCTTTGTTGTGTAGCAGAATCATCGACGAAGTAAATTAACCAATAAAATGGCTACTAAGCACAGCTTCAAAATTTAACACGGCTCATTTGACACCAGAGGCGCTGCAACAAACACTTCATTATTAAAAACGTGCAAAAAGCAGAGTTGTAAAAGAATGAAGCTTTCCTCTATCTCTTTCTTCACTACCTTTCTTTCTTGTCTTTTCTATCACTATCCCTTTCCTAAGGACGCTAACACCTAGTAATAGTAGTAAGCATTCATTGCCTGAGTGTTACTTCTCTTTATTTAAAAAAAAAAAAGTTGCTTTCGCTACGATGACAGTCTGTCTGTCTGTCTATCTGGCACAGGCTGTTTTCTCGAGAACCGTAAGAGGAACAGAATATACAACAGCAAATATATGACAGTTAAAACTTAAAGGGAAGTTTTAAAGCCAGCAACAAAACATGTTGAAATCCTAATGTAAATAATATACAGACAACGAAACAAAAAAATCGCCAAAATGAAAAATATCACCATGAACAAAATAAATCGCTAAAATACAACAAAACCACCAAAAATGGAAAAGGTCGCCAAAACAAAACTAAAAAAATGCCAAAAAATTAAAAAAAATCACCAAAACTAAAAAAGAGCAAAAACTAAAACAAAACAGCCGAAAAATCGCCAAATCCAAAAGAAAAACGCCAAAACTAAAAAAAAGCTTAAACTAAAAAAAATCGCTACAACTAAACAGAATCACCAAAAACCGAAAATGAACGCAACACGACCGATTTGTTGGATGGGAAGTTTCCAGAACGCGTAATTTCACGTTTTATCGACGTCAATTGGCCACGAAGTTCATGCTATATGGCGCCGTTAGACCTTTTTGTGGGACTGCGCCAAAGACTGTGTGCAAGTGGATAATCCTCTAACGTTGGAGCATTTGAAAACCAACATTTCCCCGATATGCGAAAAAGTGGTAGAAAAGTACCTCAAAAGGATCGATCGTCTGCTGAAACCAATCTTGAGGCGGTCATTTAAATAACATTGTATTTTGTACGTAATGACATTGTAATTAAATAAAAGTTTCCTTTGAAATCCAGAAATTTATAACCCCATATTATTTAAAAATTTCATAATACAAACGTTATTATTCATAGCATGTATGTCTGTATGTATGTATGTATATAAGTATGTATGTGTGCTCCTTCCCGTCACTATATGAATCAAGAACGTGTGGATCGATTTTGATTCTTATGTCAATCGATTTGTCTTAATCCCGGGAGTGTCACTAAAGATATGTCAGTTGTCAAAATTCAATATGGCGGCCAACAGACGCCATTTTGTAAATATGAAAATAATAAAAAGTCGGCGAACTATATCAAAATGGGTATCATTCGACAGATATTTTAAAATTATCTTTAGGTTTCTCGTATGATTTTTTCAATTCGAATGACCATTTAGGACATTTAACGGTTCAAAGTTGGTCGCAGTCGGGTTTTTTGATTTTTTTTAATTATGTATTACTTGTTTACAGTTTATTTTGAACAGTTCGCCGCTTGCAATCAAGGTAAACAACAACATATTAAAATAGCGAACATAATAGAGGGAATATTTTTCGAAGTTGCCATATCGAAACCTTTTTTTCGATTTTATCGTAAGCGACATGTTATCGAAAATATACTTTTTTATAATTATCAAAATGCCAAAAATTGTTGATAGCTTTTAAGATATGGGTTGTAAAATTTTACCGTAATTTGAAAATTAAAAAAAAAAACATTCTGAAAAATTTAATTTTTGTCGCTTACGATTAAATCGAAAATAAGGCTCGATATGTAAACGATATTGACTTTGTCAACAGTGAACGAACTTCGAGCGAAATGTTATTCACAACAGATATGATTATTTCGAAAATTGCGGCAAATAGCTTATAGAATGATACTTAAAAATTTGTTTAGACATTTTGTGCTCTCTTTACTACAGTGCGCAAAATAACTTGTATTTCCTATTAAATACATCATATACTACGTTTATACGCGCACTATTTGCAAATAAATTAACTCACTGTTTATACGGCATAGCAAAAGTACACAAACTTGGTAGCACTTCTATAGAAATCTTACTTATGTTGACAAGAAAATAGTGTAAATACACAAAATATCAAATAATTATTTGTTTTAATTGTCATTATTTGATTCTTTCAATGTTTTTGTGCAATATTTATCTATTTGTTGTTTTGTTATCAAACATTTGTTAGCGTGGCAACCTTAAGCATTTTATTTGCAAATAGTGCGTTAATCGTGAATAGTTTTCTGAATTAGTAAGTCACAATAAAGAGAATAATATGTCAACAATTTACAGTTTTATTTGCAAATAAGCCCTGCGTATAAACGTAGTAATACATCAAATCTTACCCTTTAAAGTCTTCGAGTAGGGTATAAAAAATCATTTACAAACATTAAAAAATATCCAATTTGATTGAATGACGTCAGTTGAAAGAAAGCAAAGTTTGCCTGCCTGTCTGTCATTCATGAAGACTAACGATAACGATAAACGATACATGTATGTATATAAATTCTCGTTTGTGTTTTGATGACAAGGATGGGGGAGGAGAAAGAAGTATTCAGCTTAACAATAAGGGGTGTGTGTGGTGTTGGGGTGTATCGAACAAACAGTAAGTAGTATTTCGTTTCGTATTTCTTTTCTCAATTTCTTTGCATTAATACTTGAACAAATATAGTGATTTGAAACATGGTCATAAAATCCAATTGCCAACTTTAAAGTACGAGGGTTGTGAGTCTTAGATGATGAATCCTGCTGAATATATTTGTTGATAATGTTGGGGGTATTGTGTTAAAAAAATAAGTCATGCTATGGACTATATTGCTGATAAATTTTGCCGTCAAAGTGTTAAGTTTCTATAAGTTATAGGCCAGTTTATAGATGTCGACAACGTTCGACTTGTCGCACGCTTACATTGAATACAAAAAAATCGATAAACCGGCCCTCAGTAATATTATGATCTTTTAAAGAATACAAAGGATATTTGAATTTTCCTAATTTCAATTTTTGAGTTATGATGTTTTTTGAGTAAATAGGCGACTTTGACTTTAAAGCCATGAAAACAAAATAAGACGTCAGAAAATACAATTATGTATTTTGCGCAGTTGCCAGAGTTGACTTGAATACCTTTAATAAGAATTGCTATCAGTGGTGCACAGCCTTCTAGGCATATTTCAGAATATTAACGGCCATATATATGTATAAGAAAAAGTTGGCATGAAGTTAGCATAAGTGACGAACTTGAATTCGTTGTAAACGAGTTCCTCCATACAATTTGATATTATTTATAGATGCATTACGTACTTTTAACCCACTACTAAGTCCTAGCGTGATTTTTAATGTGAAGTTTTATGGCAACACTCGTTTAGATCATGTTCAATTTTGCCACTTATGCTAACTTCATGCCAGTTTTTTCTTATACATAAAGGGGCCCATACACTACAACAGCATGCATGCGCAATCAAGTGTTTGTGCCAGCGATTGGGTCGTGTATGGGCATTTTGTGTGATTGTACGTTTTGCTGTAGTGATGTCAAACAGAGTTTGATATTTTGCTGATGGTACCAGCTTGCTGGTATTGTGTATGGTGAAATTAGCTCAGTTGAGTAAAGTTATCAAGAAGTAAATATGCATTTAAAAATCGTAATTTGTTGAAAAATAATTTGTTTCAATGGAAAATGGAATTTGAGCACTTTAGTTATGCATAGCTGCTAATATTAACAAAATATCAATAAAAATTGCAGCAAAAACTGTGTCACTATTTATAACCTCCCTTCTTGAATTTTTTTAAAAAGTGAATATTGTACCAGCGTGCATGCTGTTGTAGTGTATGGGCCGCTTAAGACCCTATATGTCAGTCAAAATTTTTGAACGATATCTACTCACTCAGTTGCAGCAGCATGGAAAAATTGCACGTCCCGAACGCGTCTATTTTTAAATTTCTGTTAACATTTGCTAGTTCTTCATTATTAGACTCTCAGTACAAATATGTAGTTCCGCCCTCGTATTAAGTTAAAAACTATTGAAAATCTATGTAGAAATGTGTATTTTTTTTTTTTTGCTAATGAAACCTCAACAACAAAACTAAAACATCATACGATGAACAAACAAACAGCAAGCTAACCAATCAACCAAGTAAACGGTCATTGAACGTATGTATATGTGACAGCGCATAGAGAAAGGGACCTAAGTGTAAAAAAAAAATCAATTTCAACTTTTTTTTTTGATGTGGACAACATCTGAGCAACGAATGAGACCGATCTCATGCCACAAAAGTGTTACCTCCCAGAGATATGCGCGTTTTATGAAATTCAAGTCGACGATTCTAAGGTTATGTGAAAAAATTTTCGTACTAACAGAGTGATATTCACGATTTAAAAGAATTATAAATGAGTATTTATTATAATTCACAATTAATAATTTCAGAAAATAAACCTGGATTCGAAAAAAAGCGAGCAAAATTGATATCAAACTCATGGAAACAGCGCGTTAGGTAGAAAACAGTAAAAACAAAATACACAAAACAAGAGGTGAGGACGACCTACGCGCGTTTTCAAGGTTGACCGACACGTTCCTGACGTCATGAGATGTGTCGCTTTCAAATGAGACCAATACCAACACGCTCAGTGATGGTACACCAAAGATACACGTATTTAAATCTTTAAAATGGCTCCCCTGAACAAAACCGGTTTTTACCCTTAGGTCCCTTTCTATTTTGCGCGTCACATATATGTAGGGAGCAGTGTGACCCTTTTAGCATTTTCACTGCTAAATTTAGCATTATGTATTTTTATCTAGCAGTGAATTTTTATACCCTTTACCAAAAATGGAAAAGGGTATGTATAGTTTTGTCATTCCGTGTGTAAAAGTAACTAGATAATAGAGATCGACCGAAGGCGTTTTTTTTTTTGGCCGAAGCCGAAGCCGAACTTCGGCTAAAATTCTAAACTTCGGCCAAAACCGAAGCCGAAGCCGAATGTTTTAAATTTTAAAAATGATACTTACGTTTTATATGAATTAAGAAAAAAGTTTGCTTTTTTGAGATCACTGAAAGAGCTGTAATATCTATTGGATACATAACAAGAAAAATAAAACTATTTTACAATTTTTAGATTGCTTTTTCATATGATCACTCACGAGAACGTCCAAGTAAAAGAAAATTGAAAGCACCAGGGTTCTATTTCAAAGCAACCCTTTCAAAACGTTAAACACAATAGAAACTGTCGGCGAGCAACGACCAAACATAATTTTATTTTTCAAGCTTGGAATGAAAAATATTCGGCTTCGGCTAATCGGCGATTTTTGCCATAGGCCGAATGTTGGCCGATTACCAATTTTTGGCCGAAGGCCGAAGCCGAAGCCGATTAATCGGTCGAACTCTACTAGATAACACAAATTTTTTGATTTTTTTATTAAATAAACTTATTTTATATTTCAGTACTGATCAAATTTGTATTTCAAATTAAAAAAAATAAATAAAAAAAAATTAAAAAGACGTTTTCAGGGTTGGAAAACTTTAAGTTTTTCTGTTATATAAAAGTAACTTACTAAGGCTAATTTTTATTTTCTTTTAATAAATAAACTTATTTTATACTTTAGTAAGAAAAAAATTGGTATTTAAAATTAAAAAAAAAATAAAAAAAATTAAAAAGACGTTTCCAGGGTTGGAAAACCTTAACTCTTTTTGTTATATAAAAGTAACTTCCTAAGCTAATTGTTCCTTTTTTTCTATAAATTAAACGTATATTATATTCTTAAAAGAAAGAGATTGGTGTAAGAGATCAGAAAAATAATAAATGGCGATTCCAGGGTTGGGAAACTTACACTTTTTGTGATATATAAAAGCAACTAGGTCTAATTAATTTTTTTCTTTTTCTTTATAAATTATATATATTGTACGTTTTGGAAAGAAAAATTTGGTATAGACAATTATAAAAATAAAAACAACAGCTCCAGGGCTGGAAACTTTTAACTTTTTTTCTGGATATTAAAGTAACTAAATAAAATGATTTTTTTTAATTTCGTTTTTTCTTTGTTCACTTAACATACTTTATATATATTTTTTTTAAGAACTACTAGATTGGAATAAGGAGTCAGAAAACATCTAAAAGGATGATTCCAGGGTTGGAAAACTAATTTTTTTGTTTATAAAAGTAACTAGGACAAACCATTTTTTTTCTTTTTGTTAAACCGTAAGAGCTACGGACCTGAAATTTGGCCAGACTGTGTAGACCTTTGGTCGCTACAACAACAAATACACAAGAATTAAAAATTAAAGGGTGTTTCAAAACGAGCAACGAAAAATGTTAAAATGCCATGTAATATACATACAATTGTATTTACACTTGAAATTTGTAAGGCTAGTGTATTTTTATACAGACTACAATAATTAACACTAAAATTTAAAAAATCTAAATTAAAGGGTGCTCTATCAGCTAATGTAATTTTGACTATGTAATTTGGACAACTTGTATCTTGGAAACCGTAAGAAATTGAAATTTTCAAAAACAGTAAAACTAAAAAATTCCAAAATTATAAAATCGTCAAGCCGAAAAAAGTCGCCAAAAACAGAAAAAAATCGCCAAATTAAAAAAAATTTTAAAACTAAAATAAATCGCACTTTACTGAATTTATTTGATATTAAAGTAAAAAAAAAAAACCGTCCCAACTAACAAGACAATACCAAATCGAGTTTTCTATTGATTTTGGTCTTTGCATCTTTGCAGAGTTTAAAACTCGTTAGACAATAAATAGCAGCTTTATTAAAAAAATTTATGAAATTAGTGTATAATTTTCCAATGTAACTGCAAAGGACATATGTACCTTTACCTTAATATATAAAGGCCCTAACTGATTATTTTTTTTTACCTAGTCTTTTTTTTGTTTATTTCGTTAGGAAGATTTCAAAAAAAAAAATAATTAGTTAGGGTCCTTCTATTATTACCTAAGGTAACGATATATTTCTAAAAATCTACTTTAAAGTGGAAAAGTTCTATCCTACAAATCAGTAAAATATGACTTAAGAAGATTTGTTAAGCAAGTTTATGGTCTTTCATGTAATATGTTCAAAATCTTAAATAGAACGAACGGTTTGCATTTCCTAAAGCGATATGTATTTATCTAACATTGTATGTAAATAGCCCCCATTTTATGCTAGATTTTAGACAAATATCTGTGCAATAAAATAAATAAATTAAACACACACACCCAAATAGATGCCAAACACATCCCAGTTGACCAAGACTTTCGTTATTGCTAGCGATTTCGAATATATGTCAAAAATTTCGTCAGGTTCTTACTGGTCTGCCACACAGTATATTAAGAATACATTAGTACTGCGGCAATCCAATAACCACCCGACGATTTATCGTGTAAAACTATTGAGAGTGACACTCAAAAATGAATCGAAAAAAGTTCATCTCTCTCATTGGGACAAAACGGTCCCTAAAAACATTCGGTCTCGAAGTTTCGCTAACAATATCAAAAGTGAGTGAATATCAAACTAATTTCGATATCACAAAAAGGCAGCAGAAAAAGTAAAAAACTAATTTTATTTTTTAATTTACTTATTTTATTTATTTTTTTTTATACTTTAACTTACACTGCAGGATTGGAACATTCTAACAGACCAGCACACATCTATTTGGCTATAGTGGCCAATTTTTTTTCGGTTCAATTATTGCACATATGTATGTAAGTATGCGTTCTTATTTTATTTTTTAACTTACAGTGCTGTAATGGCTTGAACTCTCTAGAGTCTAGACTAACAGGCTAACACACATCCACTCGGCTACCGTCACACATTCGAAAAACTATCGATAGAATTTTGAAGTTCGAAGCTTTAGCGAACATTCGAATTTTTTTTAGATTTGCGAACAAATAACGAACAATTTTGTTTCGAAATTTCTTCGCTTTAGTGAACATACGTTTTTATCGAATCTCAGGTCAAGTGGGATAATACAGAAACATGTATGCATGTGTAGGAAAAATACAATAAACAGTGGCGTTTAAAATTGACCAATTTGTGTTAAATTTATAAGTTTCATTTTAATTCATGCAAAATGTAAAGTATGCTTAAATACACATCAACGTAAGCAATATTCATAATATATTATTTTTTCTTAAGAATTTGCTTCGTATGAAATTTTTTATGCTAGCCACTGCGTGTCTTGAAGTGTCAAGGAATTATTCATACTGGCTGCTATGTGAATTTGCATTTTGCTAAATTAAGATAACATTATGATCGGCTTAAGTAAAACAATGTAATGCAATGTTCTTAAACGGAACCCGATATATGAGCATAAATTTGTATACTAAGCTAAAAAATCGTTATAAAATTCAAAAAAATATGTACAGAAAACTTTAGATACATTTTGTATATTGTTGCCTTAATATAGAAAGGCCCTAACTCATTTTTTTTTTAAATCCAGTTTTTTGTGTATTTCCATAGAACCTTATAGTGTTTCCACAACCAAAGTTAAGACCTGGTTCTAACGTTAAAACCATAAAGAGCTGATTTTGCCTTCATACTGCAAGTTTGATAAATTCAGGGGGTCTACTCTGTAATTCGAAACGAAAGAAAATTCTTTCGAATTTGTATGTTAATCAACAGTTTGTCTAATATATTTGTTCGAAATAAAATAAATCTACTGAGGAAACACGTGTATTTGTTGCTGTTTTTCTGCTTTTTATGACAATTATTTGACAAACTGTACAACAGTTGTTTTTGTTTGTATGAAAAACTCAGAAATTTTAAAATGAGCTCAAAAATGGAAATTGTTATATATTTTGTAAATGAACATTTTAAAATTATGGAAATACTTATACAAAATGAAGAAGGGCTTGGGAATCAAGTTAATATATATAAAAAGAAATGCACAAATGCTTTAAAAGTTAGATCCTTTTTTAATCGGCAGATGGATGTCAGTCATATTGCCTATTTTCACTTTCCAGAGGTGAATGAAAATATTTTCCGCCCAAAAGTTTCTTTTTCTCCAAATTTTTTTGATTATTGTTGTTGAATATCATGCATTTGGTTTTTATTTTTATTAGCTGCTGCTTCCGGTCCATTTTAACTTGGCATCACTGAATTTAGCACAGCGAAAACAAGGTTGCATTTCATAAAACTAATTTAAAACCAATTCAAACGAGGTTTTAAGTTGGTTTTAACACAATTTTTTTGTATGGTAAAACCAGCTTTTAACAATTGGTTTTAGCCTTAAAACCAACTTTAATTAACACTGGCATAGTGTGAAAACACTATTATTATTATAATACAAACAAGCTAAGAAAAAACATAATTTCCAAATATACAGACAGAATCTGTGGGAAGAAAATTTAAGGGCCTTACCGGAAAATCTTCACAATTTTAAGTTTTTTAGTTTAGATTTTTTGAAGAAAGCACCATTAACCACTTTTCACAACAGGCTAAAAAACTACACTTTCAAAATGCAATATTGAAAGTATGTAATGCCTTCTACAAGGTATTTTTTCTTAGACCCCTAGAGGTTTAAAAATTCATTAAAAGTAAAGAGTCAACAAGAGCACCATTTGCATACAGTGGGGGATGTCTGTAGAATTCTCTTCTTTTCCACAATGACCCATTAAAAGAGTACCCCTTGTAAAATTAAGTTACTGTATTATTTATATATTTTTAGTATATACAATAGGAATAATTTCATTAGTCCAAATTTGGACCATATTTTCCATTAATTGGAGGGTATAGTCTCAGTGCTCATTCTTATAGTTTGCCTTGAAAGAATAGTGTTTAATTTTGCTAGTGCTGTTAAATGGTTAACAGTGCACTGTTAACTGCCAAATTGAGTCTGCTAAAATTTCGGGTTTTTGTCTCTGCTACTTAAATTTAAATTTAAATCTTCGTTTTATTGCAAAAAATTAAAATTGCAAAACTTTGAGTAAACCCCCTTTAGAGGAACAAGTGCGATAAGTCAAGTACACCTTAAAAATTAACCTTTTACAAAAAGTACCTTTCAAAAAAAAACTTTCTACTGCAAACGTACCTTTCGTAAAAAAATACAACTTTTTCAAATGTTACATTTGCAAAAAGTAACTTCTACGAAAAGTAACTTTTTCAAAAAGCTCATTTTGCAAAGAGTAAGTTGCATAAAAAGTTTCTTCACCAAAAAGTACCTTTTATAAAAAGTACTTTTTTCAAAGGTGGCCTTTACAGAAAGAACGTTTTACAAAAAGTCAATTTACAATAAGTACATTTAAAAAAAGTATTTTTACAAAATACCTTCCAAGAAAAGTACCTTTTACAATCGGTACCTTTAACAGAGCTGGCCTTTACAAAAACAACCTTTTACAGCAAGTAGCTTCTAAAAAAAGAACCTTTTGCAGAAAGTGCCTTCTAAAAAAGAACGTTTTGCATAAAGTACCTTCTAAAAAAGTTGCTTTTATAAAAAGTACTTTTTGCAAAGGTAACCTCTACAGAAATAACCTTTTACAAAAAGTAAGTTCTATGAAAAGTACCTTTTACAAAGCGTATTTTTAAGAAATAGTAATTTTTACAAAAAGTAACTTTTAAAAAATGTACATTTTAAAAAATTACCTTCTACAAAAAGTACATTTAACAAAAAGTACATTTTACAAAAATTACCTTTTACCAAGAGTACCTTTTACAAAAAGTACCTTTTACAAAAAATGCTTTTTACAAAAAGTACTTTTTGCAAGATACCTTCCAAAAAATATATATTTTACAAAAAGTACCTTCAATCTGAGATGGCCGTTACAAAAGGAACCGTTTGCAGAAAGTACCTTCTAAAAAAGGTACATTTAAAAAAAAAATACTAAAACAAGTCCTGTTACAGGGTGTCCCTGCGGCTGAGTGGTAGCGATGCTATCCTCTCAGTCCAGAGGTCGTGGGTTCGATTCCCGCCATAGACCCTGGGTGTTTTCTGCAGACAAGCTAGTCGCTTCGCGGGATTGTGTTTGTTCAAAAAAAAACTTTCATAAAACTATCAGCGGTTATGAAATATCTTACAGTGTGTTTATGTGTTCACATCCTGATTGTTCATGTTTTCGGCAAAATAAGTTGTTTTTCAACTTATTCCCATAACGTATTTCTCTTGATCCAGCGCGTATATATACGGTAAGGGTCACACTATTATGGTACAATTAAAAATTAAAAGAAATATTGTTCGATTTGCAGTCTCTACAGCGCATAGATACACATTTAATAGCCCAATTCACAGCCTTGTGCAAATGGTCTTGCATCGCAGCATGTGCAAAATGGTATAGTATATTGATACTCACCACTAGGAATTTTTAAGTGGTGAGTATCAATATACTACACCATTTTGCACATGCATTTTGCTACTATGCAAGACCATTTGCACAAGTTTGTGAATTGGACTAATATTTCTTTTAATGCACTTAAAGTATGTTGCTGTTTCTTTTACTAGATCTCTTTGAAAAATATAATAAACTGACATTTTGTTAGCACGACTAAAGGCTTTTAACTTGTCAATACGTATTCTTGTACAATCATTTACGACTGTATGCCAGCAAAAATATAAAACTTACAAAGTGCTGTTCACACTCGCTGTTGACAGCTTTACAGAGCTTTTTTCCCTTCATTATGAAGGTGCAAATAAATCTAAATCTCATTCATTCACTTACTACGGAAAGCTTTAAAAGCATTGAAATTGTTGGCAGCATCATTAACTATGCCGCCATGAACGAACTGAGATTTGAAAATTCACACATGTGTAAAAAGGCGGTTTGGAATATGATTTTGATTTTTTTTTTATTCGCTTTTTGCCTTTTCTTTAACAATTTTATCTTATAAATTGTTCATGCATCATTGAAGATGGCACAAATGTGTAACCAAAAAAAATAAAAAAAAAATTGTGCAAAATAGTGCAAATAATTGTGGTTGAATGTGAATGTGCGAGTGGAGTATTCGATATGATTTGAAAATTTTAATATAAATTGTGGGAATAATTAGAAGCTGGCATAAATAATAATAATATATATTTTTTTAAAGATCAATGGCAGCTCAAGTAAAAATGTTTTTTTTTTAAGCAATTACAGTGGAGTTTGTGCACAACGAACTCCGAGGGATTGCGAAGCTCATTATAACTAAAATAATGGCCTGTTTCACGATATCGAAAGAAACCTTTCGACTGAAAATTTATATTGAAAGCAACAATAATATATGAAATTTTTTTTTGTTTTCCATATAAATCTTAAATCGAAAGTTTTCTTTCGATATCATGAAACAGGCACAAAATATTTTTTTGACCCTTAAAGGAAACATAAACACAATAATGTAGTTAATTTTAAAAATATACAAATCTTTTTTGAAATATACTCTTAGGGCCAATCCCACGATGTCGACAACGTTCCACTTGTCGAATACTTACATTCAAAACAAAAACAACAAGACGAACGTTGTCGACATCGTGGTATTGGCCCTTAGTAAATTTAAGAAAGCAATTAAAACTTGTTAAATTAATTCACTATAATTGCACTAATTTGTGGACTTGTATCGAACTCTTTCAGTAGCTCGTTTTAGACACAAACCTATGATAAAACTCATTTAAATTACACTAGTTTGATCATAGGGTTGTGCCAAAAACGAGCTACTGAAAGAGTTCAATACAAGTCTACTAACTTGTATGAAATATTAATACAAAACTGTTGGGACCAAAGATCTTTTTTCGTTATACGCAACAATTAATTCGTTATAACTGGTGTTCATTGTTAAGTAACTTCACTGCAATAAGAGCAAAGAAGTTGTTTCGCGAACGCTTCAATTGTGTTTCTATCTAACTGCTGGAAAAATACAAATGTAATGAATAAGCAAATTAACTAGCATGTGCATAATTAGTAAAGAACAAACGACAATGGCAAGACTGTTGTAAATTTAGAGATGGTAAAATTGAGCTTTCATTAGAAAAAAGCTTTCAGCAAATTGAAATAAGATGAATCAAAACAATTCACATATTCCATTTGCAATGATGGCTGAGTATATAAAACAGAAATCTACATCAACTTGACACCACACACAGTGGACCAAACACATAAGAAAGCTGATGATGAAGGTTTAGTGGCCTTTGAAAACGGCTAGTTGTTCCGTTCACCTATGTGTTGTTAGTCAGAATATATATAACAAATATATATTAATAATTATCACATGTAATTTGGCTTACAAAGCGATACGAACTTTAGCCTGTTCAAATCATAAATATGGAAATTACCCTTTGTTTGGTAAAATTTTCTTTGGAATATTTTTTCAAAGCCTGTTTTTTGTTGAAAAATTTCAACTTAATTATAAACACATGCAAACGACAGTAAATTTTAAAATACTTTTATTTGAATTTCTTTTTTACACCTCCTACATACGATAAGATAAAAAAGCAACAAAAAAAAACGATCGATAAGAAGAAAAAAGTAAGACATCATTATTGACTTTAATTTTAATAACAAAGAAAAGATAATTGGGTAAAAATATAATTCAGGTGCATTGAAATTTAAAGCATTTTGAAATTGTTAATAAAATAATGGCTTTATTTTATAAATTAGTAAAAATAATTTAAAAATTTAAAATAAATGTGTAAATAGTTTTGTCTCTTATTTGTAAAACTTATTTAAATACAAAATGTTGGTTTGCAGCGCAAAATTAAGTGAACATTTTACAATCACACCAGTGCACAGTAGGTAACTTGGCCTACTTTTTAGGACAAATTTAATTAATTTCAGCCAAAGTTTTGGGTTGCCACCTATTGAAGAAAAAAAATCAAAAACCAAATATCTCGAAAACGAAGTCCCAGTCCAGACTTGCAATTTTTGTTGCAGCAACTTTTTATTTTTTGGGGCAAAAAAGCGAGAGAGGAATACAAAAAGTATATATTTCTATTTCAACACTCTCACATATATTCAAGAATTCCTGCAACAAAAATTGCAAGTCTGGACCGGCACGAACCGATAAATTTTTTTGAAATTCGGCACGATGAAAATACGCCAAGGGGCTAACAAAAGTGGCGTATAAGCCATGTAGATCAAATTCTGCTTGGAAAAGTCGACTATTTTCCATGGGTCTTGTGCTGCCACCTTAACGATAAATTTCTACAAAAAGTTTGAACCTTTTGGGTCAACGAAGCCAAATCTTATTTTGAAACATTATTATTTCACTGATAATAAAAAAGCTTCAGTTTCTTCTTTTTTATTTTTTTCATAAATCCGAATAATAACAGTTCACTATATTTCAAGTTGAGGATGTCTGACAGAAAAAAACCAAAACGAAAATTAATTCAGAACTATTTTCTTAACACTTTTCATCAAGGAAGAAGGAAGACGGCCAACATTATCAAAATCTTATGGGAAGTTTATATTTTGGGCAAAAGTAATTTATTTGAGGTTAAGTTAGAGTTGCACGTTTTATTAACAAAAGCATTAACGTCCAGTAAAATATTTCGGTTTTTTTTTTAATTACTTTTTATCCCCTCTCTTCACCATATTATGCACGATTTTCTTCTTCTTGTTTAATAACTCATAAAAAACATTTAATTTATATCAAAATTACACTTTTATACTGCACTGAGCACATTGCTTGCAAATGTCAACTTCGAATGCCCATAAGTCGGCTGATATTTGTTTTATACAAAAACAAAATATGAAGTTATTTGCTTTGATATGTTCTTAATCGAAGTTCATTAACGAAAATATTATTATTGTTGCTGTAAAAATTTATTTTTGGCCAAGATTTTAGGTCAAATTAGCCACTGTGCAGTGTGCGATACACTAAATCGTAAACAGTTACAACTCAAAATTATGAAAATTGTTTTAATTTTTTTTAAAGCCACTTCAATGAACAAATCTCTCACGACCCCCAAAAATTTCTTTTCCAGACTGTGTTGAACAATATAAAATACTGTTATGTGTAGTTTTATGTTCGAATCGAACGGAAATAATTTCGCATTGTAATGTTAATAACATACAAATTCGAACATTTTTATTTTAGAATCGAATTAACTATATAATCAATCACCCTTATTCCAGTTGTCAATATCGACGTCACGTTAATACAATACCAAAAAAAAAATTGGGGCTTGTATACCCGTTGTTCAAAACAAATATTTTCTAGACCTTAGGGAACAGAAATAGACAGTCAATAGCACAAAATTGTTCTCGAGAGCGACTAGAGAATTTCACATTTTTTTAGTGTTGTATTGACGTGACATGCATGTTGACAACTGGAATAAGCTGGAGTAAAATACAAAAACATATCAATGTAAAATCACCATGCAAAACTTTTGATTTTAAATCTTGTTAAATTTATTAAAAAGAATATGATGTTTGAGTGTGTTGGTATTTATTTGCTTTGGGCTCAGTTGTGTGATTTGCTCTTGGTTTATTGCTGTTTGTTTTGATGTTCGTAAATAGACGAAAAACTTCAAATTACCAGCGAAAAATTATTGCTGCTGGCCAGGGTTGTCAGATTTCTTTCCAACCTATTTCGCCAAATCAGTTTTATGTAGTTTCCTTAATGTATACATATGTATGTTTGATAATAAATTTGTTTAAATTTATATAAATTTTTTTTTAATACAAAATAATGGTACAAAAATTTAGCAGAAAATTGCCAAAAGTAGACATAAAATCGCCAAAAAATTATGTCTTGTAAATTTTGCTCATTCAAATTCAAAAACGCATTAATTACTATAATTAATTAAGAAAAATCATCAAAATCAAATACAATTTGATATCTCTTGCAGACAAGTTTTGATTGGATTTATTTTTGAAACTACTCCTTCAGCAAACTAGTTTTCCTGAATTACAAAAATTTTTCAATTCATTTTTGTTTAAAAATAGTCATAAAAATCGCCAACAAATTTATTTATCGCCATGTCGCCAAATCAAAAATTTAGACTCCAAAAAAAAGTTGCAAATCCAATTTTTGGCGAGAAATCACCATATCTGACAACCCTGCTGCTGGCTGGTAGGCAGTGTACTAGTCTTGTATTCGGAGGATCGCAGATTCGACTCCTGCAGCAAAATCATTGCAAAAAAAGTATTAAGTTAACCTCATTTTTCGTAGATTTTAATATGAAATTGTTCTGTGTGAATCCTCCAGATATTTTTGTCGATAACAATTACGCTGTCAGTAGCATATCTTACGCCTGCAAGATGGTCGAATACGTCCCAGGAGATACCCCTAGTACTTATGAGAGATTTACTAAGAATCTCCTCTAGCACTATCGGGAATAGTAGCGGGGACGTTAAACCCACGGCCTGGGGTTCAATATCTGATGACTGCATCTTATTGTGGAGAATTCGGCATTTGAAACTTTTTAATGGGATTTGATAAAGCTTTGTAGGGATATTCTACGAACGTAGATAATCCCAAATGTTATGTATCCTAGCAGATGTTATGAAAGGGCGTGGTAAAGTCCACAAAACAGGCATGAATACTTTGCTGCTATCCAAAACTTGCACTACATTTAATTAATAATTATTCACGCTTCCATTTTAATATAATTTCGATAAATTTTTATACCCTTTACAAAAAAAATGGAAAAGGTTATATATAGGTTTGTCATTCCATGTATAATTTCCACAAAATTAATATGCGACACATATAATATATAAATTCTGAATCCTTATGCATAGGGAAGACGAATAAGCGATGTCCCTCTGTCCGTCCATCCGTCTGGTGTACGTGAAATCGGTTTTCCGAAGCTCCCAGAAAAGCTAGAGACTTCGGTCTTGAACTGGTGTGTGGAGCAGAAGGTTACAGAACTGGAAAGCTTAAACTTGATTTCGCCATATAAAAGTAACTAGCTAAAATTCAATTTTCTGTTTCTTTTTAAATAAACTTATTTTATGTTTCAGCACGAGCTAACTTGGTACTGAAAATATAAAAAAAAAATTAAAAATATCAAAAAGACGTTTCCAGGGTTGGAAAACTTTAACTTTTTGTTGTTATATAAACAAAAAATTACTAAAACTAATTTTACCTTTTCTCTTTATAGAGAAAATTAAATTTATATTAAACATATTTTACATTCTTAAAGTCAGAAAAATCTAAAAGGATGATTCCAGGGTTGGGAAACTTACACTTTTTATTATATATAAAATTAACTAGATCTAATTAGTTTTTTTTCCTTTTTCTATATAAATTAAATATATAAAGAAAAGTTTGGCATAGACAATTAGAAAAATAAAAACTCCAGAGCTGGAAAATTTAATTTTTTTTTTTTTTGGATATTAAAGTAACTAACTAAAACTAGTTTTTGCCTTAATTCCTTATTTTCTTTGTACGCTTAACACATTTTATATAATTTTTTAAAGAACAAGATTGGCATAAGGAAGCAAAAAAATCTAAAAGGTGATTCCAGGGTTGGAAAACGTACACTTTTTTTTGATATAAATATAAAACCAATTAAATAAAACTAGTTATTTCTTTGGTTATTAAATATATTCTATATTTTAGAAAGAAAAAAATTAGTATTAAAACCAGAAAACCCTAAATTATGGTTCCAGGGTTGGAAATTGGAAAAAAATGTTGGGTAAAAACTGACCAGAAATAATAATTTTTTTTTTCAGTTAAACATTCTTTATGTTTTAAGAAGAAATTTACTCAAGATTTATTTATTTATTTTATTTATATGCTTAATTATTATACGGATATCTAATTTAAGTATAAACGAAGGTTATTGCCATGTTGTTTATTATGCTCTTAGCACAGTTATGTTTCAAATCGATGGTCTTTAGTTGACACCTTGTAACGAGTTCTTATTAATGTTTGGTAAATGGAGATAAAAAATAAATTAATCATAGCTATAAAATAAATTAAGGGCATGTTCCATTTCATTTCCCTGAAGCCATTCCTTTCCGCTGAACAAAATCGTTGGTGAAGGGTATATAAGATTCGGCACAGCCGAATATAGCACTCTTACTTGTTTTGTAGAGAACTTGTTATAATATCCCTTACTTAATTGTTTTGTAGAGAACTTGTTATAATATCCCTATGTAAAAGTACTTCTTTCTTTCCTCGTGTGAATTGAGCAAACCGGCCCTTACGAAAAAGAGTTGGAGGGTCAAAATATTCCACCAAAAATGTTGCTCGTTTGATTTTACAAACAATGATGTTCTCAGATTATATACACGAAATGGCAAGGTTTTATGATTGGATCTGGAGCTAATGCGACCTACCAATATCCCAAAGGAAGAACTTGAACCCTCTTTGAATACAACCGAGGGCACAATATTGAGTGTGGTCATGAAAATCTCTAGCTAGTTAGCGATTTATCACAGTTTTACTAATTTCAATTACGACATTGTCTGAGTAAATAAGCGATATATCAAACATTTTGAATTTCTGTGGTCAACACCTGAGTACATAAATATCATTAGATATTAATTCTATGCAAAATTAACAAAATTTTATAAATCAACTTTTAATTTTGTTGCCCAGTGTTTATCAATTAAATTAAAATTAGTTCAAATATCTAAACTTATTATGATTATCTGTAAATAAAAAAGTTTTTTATGATGTCATTTAGTTTTCTTTTCTTTTTTGCTTTTATCATACGAGTATTATTTTTGTGTTTGGATTTTTTGTGGAGTATTTTATTTAAGTATGGATGTGCTTAATTTTATATATTGAGAATGATTTTATGGAATTCGTTGTACTATTTGTGTTTTTGTGAGTACATTTTTTCAAGTTCTTGCTTCTTTTTTTTTGGAATAATATAAATACTTTTTGTCCTATTTATTTAGGTTTTGTTAGCAGTTGTTAACAAAGCGTTAAATTAAATATTGTAACAAAAAACTCTCACACACACACAAACACACACACACACACACACACACACTCACTTACTCCTTTAGTAACCCTATAGGAACTCAACCCCATTTGTAAGTAACTTCAAACTGGTTTTTTAATAACCACAACTGGTTGATTAATTGACTTTTTTCATTGTCGCCGACTCACTATTTTAACATAGGCATGTCATAGGCGTTTGTCAATTGGCCATCTCTGCATGACTTTTAAATTGACTACTAACTAATTATTTTTCAACCAATTTGTAGTTAATTAATATTATAGCAAAAAAAAAACATATATGTATATTTATATTATATGTATATCTATTATATATATACATATATGTACATATATATTCATATATATCTATGTAAGTATATAAATACATATATGTCTATATACATAAATATTTATTATCATTATATTCACTAAAAATAAAAAATTCGTACATACATATACATACATACATATATGTACATAAATATATCCATATATTCGAACCGCTCATAGAAAATATTATACATATTAAGTATTGAAATTATTTAGTTTTTTTTCAACACAAACATTTGGCATTTGATTTCTTCTTTTACTTATTTTGCTTTTATTTATTTCTTACGTGTGCTTCTATTCAATATGTTTGGTTGATATCTGCATGTAATTTAAACCAATTTGTAGTCACTTGCAAAATAATTAATTTATAAGTTAGTGTTTTTTCTCAACTGATGATTTTAATTACTACAGGGAACGATAACTACTACAATAGAGTTACTGAAATATTGTTAACAGTAAGGGTCAACAAAATAGCAGCTGACAAAAGCAAATAGGTTGAATGAAATAACATCCAAAGCAAATACATACTACCAAGTCCCAAATGCATAAATATTTGAGGAGAAAATCGGTGACATAGGCGGTGAAGGAAGGCCGGCAATGCAGAAATCGTTTGGAAACTGCAAATTTTATATTTGGTTACCTTTTACAAATTAAAACATGTTTGCCAAATTTTAAACTTTTTACAATAACTCTTTCTATTTTTGGCCGGTCGTTATACGAAAACACGACACTGTGCGCTGTTAACATAATTTACCAGTGTTACCGTGTTTTACTTTTTTTCTTTTACGTACTTTTCAGAAAAATATATATAAATCGCTAACAAATGGAGCGTTTAGCTTAAAATTGGTATGGGGTGAAAGAGGACATTTAGCGCAACACGCGCAATTTTTAATTTTTAAGCTGCAAAGTGGGCTTAATGAGGTATTTAGGATACCAAGACACGTTCAGATTATATTGATAAGTTCAGAAAACTTGTTCAACTTTAGCGTAGGTACAACTTTGCCAAATATTGTTAGCAACAATTTACGAGTCCCTTTAAGTTGTTCCCAAAAAACAGCAAAAAAATTTTTTCCCTTAATTTTTGCACAAAAAAGTGCACGAAGGAAAAAAAATTTTGGCATAAGATGTTAAAAAAAATTGTGCGGTAGACTCTTAGCTACATTATCTATTGCTGTATATAGCTAAGCACTATCACTAAGTCTGAATATAGCTGTTGGCCAAAAACTGATGACACCATTTTTGGGGGGTGCACTGATTTTCGAAATTTTTGGAGGCCTATAAGAAAATTAGTCACCAATATCGCCATACTTAACAGTTCTTAGTGGTGAGTATAAAAATACTATACCATTTTGCACATGCTACGTTGCAACACCATTTGCACAAGATTGGCTATTATGTTATTTTCTTAACTAACTTACTCACCAAGTATTGCAGCAGCAAACTTCTAACTGATAGACAAGCACTCTAACCAATATGCTAACAAGCAGCCTGAATAACCATTGAAATTATTGTGCATACATTCTTATACAAAAATGAAAAAGATCATGAAAAAATTTTCTCTACGTCTATTTATAGAAACGAAATAACAAGACACCTCATAAAATCAAGCAGATTTCCTTGTTAAAAAAATCAATAAGATGCTTTACACATAATATAGGAACCTACTAAAATCAAGAAGGAAAACCTTATTGAAAAAATCAAAAAGGCAACCTAATAAAATCAAGAAGAAAACCTTTTTAAAAAAATCAAGAAGGCAACCCAATAAAATCAATAAGAAATACTTATAGTTTACAATTTATAAGGAAACCTAATAGAATCAAGAAGTTTTTCTCTATGGATTGTTTTTTTTTTTGGTGCCAAAAATAACGGAAATTTAGTAAAAAAAGTTGTGAATAATAAGATTTCTTCTTGATTTTATGTGGTTTTCTTCTTGATATAAATCAAGAAGGAAAACCTTATTGAAAAAATCAATAGGGCAACCTAATAAAATCAAGAAGAAAACCTTTTTAAAAAAATCAAGAAGGCAACCCAATAAAATCAATAAGAAATACTTATAGTTTACAATTTATAAGGAAACCTAATAGAATCAAGAAGTTTTTCTCTATGGATTGTTTTTTTTTTTTTTTGGTGCCAAAAATAACGGAAATTTAGTAAAAAAAGTTGTGAATAATAAGATTTCTTCTTGATTTTATGTGATTTTCTTCTTGATATAATTAATAAGATCTACCACATAAAAACAATAAGGAATCTCTATGAAAAAATCTTCGCTTCTTTCTGCTGGGATACCCCTTAGCCTAAAAACGGTTCATAGAGAAAATCTTCTTGATTCTATGAGGCACTATTTTCTCTGTGCACAAATTATCCATTAAGAGCCGACTTACATGTATATAGTATGTAGGAAATGTTGAGAAGATTTAGATTAGATTAGAAGATGGAGAGAACCCCCGAGTGCTGGCAAAGGACAGTTTTCTTCATCCGCTAATGTAATCTAAATCTTCTAAAGATTTCCTACATGTTCAGGAGTGGCAAAATGCTGTTGATATTGTACAAATGACGCGTCATGACGCCATGGTGTTGCAAAAGAAATTTTTGCTATCGTTAGATAACTGGTTTATACAAAAAACCAAACCATTTTGATATATTTGAATTGTGACTATTTTATGATGTAGTGAGCGATTTATTTAAGATGACTAAATCTCTAATATCGCTGCTAAAAACCCGTTCTAAAACTTCCATAAGCGGAAACTCAAAGTTAGAAAGAGAGTTGTATACCTTAATTTATTGATTACAAACACTACTATTTCACCAAATACTTTGCTAATCTACATACCTACATGGGCTGTTTTTTTAAAACCATAATTATGCGCATAACCGAATATAAATAGGCATGTTTACTACAGAGCAGCAGATGGTAGGTATAAAAAGCAAACAATAGATACTATGTAGCTATTTACAAAGAGAAAAAATTGGCTTATCTATATAGAAAAACAGCATTGTGACAGAGTTATAAAATTCAATGGAATGTTTCCCTCAGTGCTCCCCTTGTGCTTCCACTGAGCGATAAGATAAAAAGTCCAAAACATTAGGAGTAACAAAAAGTAAACGGCAGCAGGTTTGTTAGTTTTTTTTTTTTTTTTTTTTGTTAAACACCTTTAGTTCAAGTCAATTTAACAAACAAATTTATGGTGATCTATCGAAAGCGGCCGCTAGGCCCGGCCCGGTTTGATGAGCTGATTAAAACTTATAAATAGAAATGGAAATTATCGTATGCCAAATGTAACCGTTTATGTCATTTAAATTTATCTATTATAGCATGTGACTTGTATTCGATTTAAGAATATTCTTTGTTAAATACGATTATTTGAGTAATAAATGAAATATTTTTGTTTCATTTGTATAGGAGTAATATAACTTCCCTACAAGAACACTACCAGTCAATTGACTGCTCATTTGATCGGAAGTCAGGCAGGATATATTCATCATTGCGTAGAACAAAGTTTTTATCACATTATTAAAGGCAAAATGAAAAATTTTATGAAAACTTCTGTGTACGTGTGATGTTGCATCTCTCTCTCTAACTAATGAATATAACATATAGTTGAACTACTCGCTCTATAGCTTTTAAGTAATCAATGATAGCATAAATATTACTCAAGTTTGACCGATCATAATTGAATAATATATCCCCCACAATTGAGCAATCATACATGATTGATATACTGACAATAAATATAATTTTTATTATTTTAATTGTTTTTCTTTTATTATAAAAAGTCACTTAAAAGTATAAAAGCACATACAATATTTGAAACGAAAGATATAGTTCAGCAAAAACAGAATAACCTAGGCGGTATCTAGCCCTCTTCACACCTTTTAATCAGCAACGCATCTTGCTTTTAACAAAGATCTAAAATTTTTTACCAAAAATGGAAAAGGGTATATATAGGTTTGTCATTCCGTGTGTAATTTCCATAATATTCATATGCGACCCATAAAATGTATATATTCTGGGTCCTTATGAATAGGGAAGACGAATAAGCGATGTCCGTCTGTCCGTCCGTCCGTCTGGTGTACGTGAAATCGGTTTTCCGAAGCTCCCAGAAAAGCTAGAGACTTCGTTCTTGGACTGGTGTGTCAGAAATGGTCCAACTTAGATTGGTATTGAAAATCAGCAAAATCGAGCAGACGGTTTCAGAGCTGGAGAACTGAAACTTGATTTTGCCATATAAAAGTAACTAGATAACACAATTTTTTTCATTTTTTTGTTAAATAAACTTATTTTATATTTCAGTACGAATAAAATTTTTATTAAAAATATAAAAAAATTAAAAAAATCAAAAAGGCGTTTCCAGGGTTGGGAACTTTAAAATTTTTGTTATATAAAAATAACCTACTAAAACTAATTTTTCCTTTTTATCTATAAATTTAAAATATCTTAAATTCTTAAAAGAAAAAGATTGGTGTAAGAAATCAGAAAAATTTTAAATTTTCCAGGGTTGGGAAACGTACACTTTTTGTGATATACAAAATTAACTAGGTGTAATAATTTTTTTTTATATTTTTATTTATAAATATATGTAATGTTTTGGAAACAAAAATTGGGTATAGAAAATTTGAAAAATAAAAACCACAGCTTCACAGCTGGAAAATTTAACCTTTTTAGGGTTCCGTACTCCAAAGGTGAAAAGGAACCCTATTATTTTCGCTACGCGGTCCGTCTGTCTATCACAGGGTATTTTCTCGGGAATTGTAAGGGCTACGGACCTGAAATTTGGACAGTGTATGTACACCTTTGGCCGCTACAACAACATATACATGAGAATTGGAAATTAAAGGGTGTTTCAAAACGAGCAACGAAAAATGTTAAAATCCCATGTAATATACATACATACAATTGTATGTATCTACACTTGAAATTTGTAAGGTTAGTGTATTTTTATACAGACTACAACAATTAACACTAAGATTTAAACAAATTTAAATTAAAGAGTGTTCCATCAGTTTATGCAATTTTGACTATGTAATTTTGACAACTTGCTGTATCTTCGAAACCGTAAACTCTTGAAATTTTCAAAAACGGTAAAACTAAAAAATCAAAAAATTATAAAATCGCCAAACCGAAAAAAATCGCCAAAAACAAAAAAAATCGCCAAAAACGAAAAAAATCGCCAAAACGAAAAAAAGCAGCAAATTAAAATAAAAATCTAAGACTAAAATTAATCGAGAAGAATCGGAAAAATCGCCAAAATTAAAAAAATCACCAAAATGAAAAAAAAATCACCAAAATAAAAAAAATCGCCAAAATGAAAAAAACCCCAAAAACAGAAAAAAACGTCAAAATGAAAAAAAACGCCAAACTGAAAATAAACCCCAAAAACAGAAAAAAGTCGAAAAAACGGGCAAAAAACGACAAAACTAAAAAAAATCGTTTAAATTTAAAAAAACTTAAAAAAAGCAAAAACGCCACATTAATAAATTTCTCAAAACTTAAGACGGAACGCGTCGTGCGCGAGTCAAAGTCGCACTTTACTGAACTTATTTTGATATTAAAGTAACTAAATCAAACTAGTATTTTCCTTATTTCTTTTTCTCTTTGTTCACTTAACATATTTTATATATTTTTTAAGGAACAAGATTGATATAAGGAACCAAGAAAATCTAAAATGATGATTCCAGGGTTGGGAAAAGTACACTTTTTTATATATAAAACTAATTAAATAAAGCTAGTTATTTCTTTGATAATTAAATATATTCTATATTTTAGAAAGAAATAAATTAGTACTCGTATTAAAACCAGAAAAATTTAAATTATGGTTCCAGGATTGGAAATTAAAAAAAAATAATTACGTAAAAAAATAATCAAAAATATTTATTTTTTCCGTTAAAGATATTTCATATTTTAGGAAGATCTTTACTCAAGCAAATTCTTTAGTCGATAAAAACCAAGGGGTCACTTACTAAAAATTGCAAAATAACAAAAAAATTATAAATTTTATCACAAAACAAATATGTATGTATGTACCTACTATATATAAATACCTTGGTAAAGGGCATATAAGATTCGGCACAGCCGAATATAGCGCTCTTACTTGTTACTTATCTTTTTTAACACATAAATTTTAATTTTCACAGACAATTGTAATTTTTTTTTTTAATAAAACTCGATGTTTTAAAAGTTTTTGGCATATGTACATTAGATGTCCCACTCTAACATATGTATGTATGTATGTATATGCTAGAGTGGGGCAGCTATAATTAATAAATAAATCCATCAAAACTTCCGATCAAATGACTAGTCAATTGACTGTCAGTATTGAATTCAATGTAAAATTAGTGCAAATGTGTTAGTGAACAAATCTTGTTTGTGTTAGTTTGCAGTCATTAATTTCTTGTAGGGTTGTCTATGAAGTAGAAATAATGATTGGGGTTGGGATTTCGATATGAGTAACTTTAATATACGGCCATGTCACAGAGTTCAATTCCGTTCGCAATCGGAATTCAATCCACCCCATTTTTGTAGGAGATGTTTTTTTAAAAAAGAAAACTAAAATACGGAAATTTGTCAGGTGTGTCCAGACTGTGGGAGGCGGTGGTATGCTGAGGTATGCTCCTGCTATGGCTTGATATTTTGTGCTTAATTCAATTCCGATTCCGAACGAAATTGAACTCTGTGACATGGCCGATATATTTTTATGCAATAAGAATACGCACTAAAGAGAGTAAATAGATTCAGTGTTATTTTTTTTTAATTATTATATTCTTTCCCAGTTCTTTTTTAATGTTATGTGAATGTATTTAATTAAGTAAATATTTTACAAGAAAAAAAAAGAGAAAAATAAAAGAAAAAACTTCGGTAGCCAATGTTGATTTTCTAACTTTATTATCTGGTGTTCTACTTACTGCTCCCAGTTCTTCTTCACTATTATGTTTTAGATATTTCTTTCAATATTTAAATAAGCAATTGTTTATCTTCACGTTTGATCTAAAATTTTATGATACAGTCGCAGACAGACAACCACTCACACTAGCGATTCCAATCATAAATAACAAAAAAAAAAAAAAAATTGTGATAATAAGACAGATACAGGGAAGAAGTTACCGTTTCTGCTAAAATGAACCAGTTCATCAAATCAACACATGTGTGAGAAATATGTAACAAACTAATTTATTCTTTTTTATTTTTTTATTATTTTATTTAATATTACTTTTTTATACATATGTTGTTTGTAGTATATTGTATGGGAATTTAGTTTTTAGTTCAGTTCATTAATTAAGTTTAAGCATATTAAACTATGGATGACAAAAGTTAAAAAATATGTTTTGCTTGTGCAGATGTTTTGGATGGAAGAAACTGAAGAAATGAAAGAAATGTGGTCCAAATTTGGAGCTTTGCAGCAACAGTGACGAGGCAACAAATACTGCACACTGAGATAATTTCAATGAACTTTAACATTAAATTGTTTCTGCAAATATTAAGGTTTATATTATTATTACTAACCCATTGAATCCATTAAAAATTAATAGTAAAAAACTTCTTTTAAAACAAGCTCTAAAACAGCTACGTCCAAACCATAAGTACAATGTGCATACTTTTACATAATTCCTTATATCAAAAAAAAAAAAAAACACCGCCAAGATACGATAGAAGTACATAAGAAGTACGTGATTTATAAAATTTGCTTGAGTATTTAGAATCTAAGTCTAATAGTGCGTTTGAATTTGAGCAAAATCTAGTAAATTTCCCATAGAAAACAAAATCGACTTCGTTAATAGATTTTTTCAGAAACTATTTTAAATCTAGTAGAACTTACTGATGCAACAATGAGATTTTTCAAATTGATACTACAAATTCAGTCTGTGCACTTAAAAAGGTGTGTGAATTGGATACATGACAGTTGTTTGGTTGTAGTTTTGGAAAATTTTCAGTTAATGGGTTTCTTTTTTTGATAAAAAATATTGATGTGTCAAAAAAAATTGCTATAAACGTTAAAGATTTTCATAAAGATTTTAATTGAAATCTCATAGATTTTGTGCAAGTTTAAATGTCATATTAGGTCTTAAGGGCTTTGGACACGATCAAAATGCTTGCTGTCAAGTTCGTGTACGTGTGCTTGCTGGCTTGATATTAACAGGCTTGATGACCCACCAAGCATTCATTTATATTTTGATTTTGTACTGTTCGTTGTTTAAAAAAAATATATATAAAAATAGCAGCACTATTTATAAAAAAAAATAAATGCAAAATAAAATAGTTCTCAACACTTCTTTTTTTCTTCACAAGTCAAATTTATGTTTTTCTTCTTTTAATTCCGATTTGTTAGCAACCGTTCACAATGGAAATAAAATTATAATGAAAATTTGTTCGTGTTTGACGGGTTAACACATACACGTGTATAAAAAGTGACAGCAAGCATGCCAAAAATCAAAATTTTTTGATTTTCCATCAAGCGTCGTTGGTGTCACACATACTAACAAATTTTCACTCATACTATAACCAATCTCATCAAGAATATTGACCGTGTCTCGACCCCTTTAGATTAAGCTGAAGCTTAATCATAACAGCTAACGCTGTTATGAAGAGAACTGAAGCACCACTTCCTCATTAAGTTAAGTTTAAGTATTAAATCAAAATTCTATTAATTGAAAATGAGATAAAAGATTTGCAGATTGTACACAGAGAAAAAACTGCCTCATAGAATCAATAAGATTTTCTCTATTAAACATTTTTAGGCTAAGGTGTATCCCAGCAGAAAGAAGCGAAGACTTTTTCATAGAGATTCCTGATTGTTTTTATGTGGTAAATCTTATTAATTTTATCAAGAAGAAAACCACATAAAATCAAGAAGAAATCTTATTATTCACAACTTTTTTTACTCAATTTCCGTTATTTTTGGCACCAAAAAAACAACCCATAGAGAAAAGCTTCTTGATTATATTAGGTTTTCTTATAAATTGTAAACTATTGGGATTTCTTATTGATTTTATTAGGTTGCCTTATTAATTTTTTTAAAAAGGTTTTCTTCTTAATTTTATTAGGCTATCTTATTGATTTTTTCAATAAGGGTTTTTTCTTGATTATTTTAGTAGGTTCCTATATGATTATGTGTAAAGCATCTTATTGATTTTTTTAATAAGGAAATCTTCTTGATTTTATGAGGTGTCTTGTTATTTCATATCTATAAATAGACATAGAGACAATTTTTTTCATGATCTTTTTAATTTTTGTATAAGAATGTTAACACAATAATTTCAATGGTTATTCAGGCTGCTTGTTAGCATATTGGATAGAGTGCTTGTCTATCAGGTAAAAGTTTGCTGGTTCAATACTTGGTGAGTAAGTTAGTTAAGAAATAGCATAATGTGTATGTATGTATGTATAAATAAATAACATCTACAATATACTACATACATACATATGTACATATGTATATGGTATAGAATTTAAATGAAAATACATACATACAGAAAATAAAGACGCAATTTTTTTTTATTTTTTATTGAAAAAATCAATAAGATAACCTCATAAAAACTACAAGATTTCTTCTTGATTTTTTCAAAAAGGTTTTTTCTATGAAATTAATTCGATTTCCTTATTGAAAAAAACCATAGAGATTTCTTATTAATTTTGTTCTATTTTATGAGGTATTTAGTAGGCACTGTTTTCTCTGTGTAAGAAAAAAAATTAATTTAGGACTACATTAGGACCAGCAATAAGTATTCAAATATTAATGCTATTTGTTATCAGTTGGGAGACATGTAACTAACCAGCAGGAAAATAAAAATTTATTCATTTTATTGACTTCAAGTCAACCCAACTTGGACCCAACCCAATTACTTCTTTCGTATTGTAAATCACAACTAAAATGTATGTGAAAATGTTCTGGCACAAGGCAATTACAATTACGTATGTGTAAGTTGGGTTGACTCTTAGACAACCAAACGGATTTGAGTTGGGCATCGCAATAGGGTCTCTTAACTCTTCCATTTATTTTAAATTAATTGATAAGTTAATTTAACCTGAAATTCTCATTGGTAATTTTACATAGATTACCACATACATATGTAGGGAATTCACAATAAGTATTGTTACAAATGAATAAAAGACCCCAGTAAACTAATAAGGGTTAAGAATAACACTTTATTTGCCAATAAATACACTTATACTAATCCACTTTCAGTGCTTAAATATACGCGCATAGATTACTTAAATATACCACAACTGATTACCACTACGTCTACGCTCGCTGTTGTATACACAGGTCTCACACAACTGACTGCAGTGGTATTGTAGCAAAAATCCCACTTGGCTGTTTGTCACATCGTCGGTTGGTTTCTGCTTTGCTGCAGACATAATGTCTTTTGAATATACTGTGCCGCAAACCAGAAACCAACCAACAACATGCAAGACTTATGCTGCTAATGCTCACTATTTATACAAAATTACAGACTCACTGCCTTTACTTAATTACTTCCGCAAGTTGTCTTCACTTTCAACGATGTTGACTCTACTATTATCTGATTTGCACTGACTGCCTCTCACACAGGGTGCCTTCTTTTATGCTACAGGGAGCGGTTCTAGAATGTTCGCTAGATGGCGTAATGAAATGTGTGCACTTAGTAAAGCCAAATGGCAGAACCTGTATTGCTTCTATGCACGCATTACCATCGTCGGTTGCTGTTGTTTCCTATTAGTAGCCAAGTGATCAAACAGTCTTCTGGCACAATCTTGAAAACTATTATTATTATTTGGTGTTTGTAGATAATTCGATAGGCCGTAATTTTGAATTTCAGAGTTACTATGTAACTACTTTTATTTTGGTAATACCGTGTGTTGTTGCTAATACAGAGTTGTTTCTACCATGTGCTTGTACGTTTAGTTATTTAACTAAATTCTTCCAGATAGTTATTTTTACTTATAAAAACATTTACATTAGCTCTGTTCGTATATTTTTACGTAACATTATAGAGAAAATAAATTAAAGACAATTTAATACCAGTCACAATCAAAAAGTAACAATTTTTATATTGAAATAGAAATGTAAACAAAATTTCCGTATACCACATACGCGTGTTTGTGTCATGATGTTTTCGTTCATTTACAAGTGTAACGTAGATGCCGTGAAATTAGTAGTATGATCCGTAACATATAACAAACATATTGATGCTTAATAAAGCCTGGTACTCTGTTCAAAATTTCACGCGAAATGTTGACATAATCCATACAAAAAAAGTTTGCGTGAAATTTTCATGAAATAATGTTGCAAAAGTTGTACTCTGTTCAACTCGTGAAAAATTTATGAAATATATCTGGCAACATTTTCTTGCTATCTGTGAAATAATGGGACTGGCATTTATTTCGTGCGAAATATTGACAGCTGATGTTTTTGTTAACAAAAGTCGATCAGTGTTGCCTACATCAAACCAATAAATTCGAAAATTTTTTCCGAAAAAGTAAAATAGGCATCACTTGTTACGTGTCAAATTTTTCACGCGAAATAATCAATGTTGCTGAACATTTTTCACAACTTCGATCAGAGTACCAGGCTTAAGGTTCAATTAAACATTGCATAAACATAACCACACAAAACAGGTGTTCGAAACAGACTTATGGGCAATTCTGTATTTGATTATATGTAACTCGCCATAACGCAATAATAGCCGTAACCTTAACCATAGAAACCATTATTGAAAATGTATTGGCAACATTTGCTACGTTAAATTCTACAGAAAATTGATTTGTACGTTATGGTAGGTACAGACTAAGCAACGTGTTTATGCAATCAAGCAGTTTGTACCTACCACAACAAACGTCAATTCTTGACATACGTACACACATAAAAAGCAGAGAGAAATGCAATAACAGCTGATACATTTTTTTTGGCAGCCTCACGTTTTTACTAACTAACCTCAAAATTTAAACAATACGACAACTTCAAAAGAAACACGATACTGTTGGACTAAGGAAGCCGTTAGACTTAGAAATGCAGTAAATTAATTTTCAATATATGTATGTACATAAGTACTAAATATTATTCACACAAAATTTACATATAATTTTTTTATTAAATATTATGAATTAATTCCTTTTCTGCTTTTGTTATTATTTATAATACTTACGAGAGTGCAACGAAAGTTTGATAAAGCTAGAAATTTTTTTTTTCTGCAAAATAAATTAATTGTGCTATACACACGTACATACATACAAAAGAATATGTATGTATGTGTATGTAGATATGTAATCGCCCTGCAGGAAATGCGAATGGTGAAATTGTAATGAGTTAGTATTGACATTATCAGTAGTACTTGTGACTAGTCTTGTGTCCAACAGTTCTTTTTGAACTAGTTTGAGAGCGTTTGAATCAAAAGTTGTTTCAAACCCATTTAATTTACATTGATGTTTTTGATCGAACTTGTGTCCAACTGAACGAACTAGTTCAAAAAGAACTGTTGGACACAAGTCTACTTGTGACCATGTGTACCCCGGTCAATGTAATCATCTATTGACATTTAACATTAGCTTGTCATTGAAAATCCATCACTAGACTGTATCACTTTTGGTTCTTTTGGGACCACATGGCGATATTGGCACCAAAGATTCACTAGTAAATTTTAGAGGCTCTAGTCTACAATACCGATGCTCGATGTTAGTAGTGTCATTGTCAATAATACTACTACTGACCAGGTGTACCCCAATCAATATAATCGCCTATTCACATATAACATAGCGTTATCATTGAAAATATACCAGTAGACTTTGGCACTATTGATGAAGTTGTTCTTTTACGATTATATGGAGACATTTGAACTAAAGGTTCACTAGTTCATATTAGTGACCATAGTCTACAGTTTTATAAGGGTTGAGGCAACAAACTTAAACACGTGTACTACATATATATTTGTTTAATATTATTTTTTTTATTAAAACTTAATAAATTATTTTGACCGAAATATTTTTGAAATATATACCTTTTTCGGATTGTAGCTTAAGGCATAATAAAAATAGAAAACAAACTACTGACGCGTTTGTTGACAGTGTCACCGGAAATACACTAGAACTGTTGTCTATAACGTATCTCTACTCGCGCATAAAAGGAAAGTTGTCGACATTTTAACTAGTGCAATTGTCTCTAGAGAAAAGAGTGTTGATATAGAGCAGCTACGTCCAAGCCATATAGACCATAGATGTTCAAGCATCTCTTTCCCTATAACGCGTTATAGGAAAGCAAGAAAAAAACAAATTCTGCTTACGCAGGTTTTGGCTTCTCTTTAGCATAGAGCAGGGATGGATAACAAGTATTTTTAAATTTTATCTATATTTTGATCTCTTTTTATTAAAAAAAATGGCTAGGTAAATGTAAAACACAATAAAATATAACGAATTGTGCATTATCACCAACATTTTCTTTAAACATTTTACGCGTGTGTTGTTGTCTCAACAAGTAATAAACAGAATGTGATTCACAAAACATTTCCACCTCTGTTAAAAGTAAGCAGAGGTTTTCCTCTGCTCCACACACAAGCGCAAGTGTGTTTATGTGTTAGTGAACATCACTGATATAGACAATGTGTAAACTTTTATAAAGAGCTGTCTGTGCTTTCACACCGACGACAGTACAACATCCACAGCAGACACCAATGCTTGCTCTTACTTTGCAAATAAACAAGAACAAATTTAAGAGCTTTCAAAGCTGTTTACCGCAAATCGTCGGTTGGTTTCTGGTTTGCGGCAAAATATATTCAAAATACATTATGTCTGCAGCAAACCCTGAAACCAACCGACGAAATGCAAATATCAGTGTATATGTGTTTGGACTTGCCTGATGTAGAGACATATGGTTCTAGGCTGACTAGAGGGCGTTCTACGAGTCCACACACTATAAAAATATACAATGACTTAGTGCTTATGTCCACCATATACATATGTATGTATGTATATGAGTACTTGCTCTGGTTGTCGTAACGTTTCGTGTACTTGGCTTATGAACAAACACTCAATGACTCGTTATAGGTCCCTCAAGATCAATTTTTCATATTTTTTATACGTATGTACATATGTATGTAGACAAATACTTATAATAATAGCACTTGAGTTTTATAGCAATGAAATACGAGTATTATATACAATAAATAGCTTAAACTGTAAAATAAACTGTGTAATATTAGGAAGAATAAAAGCAAGCAAATAATACTCATATTTAATGAAAACTAAAAGAAAACAAAATTTTAACAAAAAAAAAACATGTGGTCCATTGGGTGAGGTAACCAATGAAACATACGAGTGAGTACCAATTTTTCTTTTTTATTATTTTTGGTAGTGGCAAGTTTAGATCAAAATCCATGAATAATAAAAAAAAGTAAAAAAGTTCAAAAGGTTAAAAACCGCATTTGTAAGTTGCGGTTTTTTTTTCCTTCCACACATATTCTTTACAGAGATATCAAGGCAATACTTGGCAACAGTTTTCTAGAAGAAATAATGTAAATAATTTGATTAATATACAAATGTGTCATTGCGGCATTATTTCCACTTGTGCACCGCAAGTGTTTGTTAAAAATAAACAAAATTATTTTCTTTATTTACTCTTTCTTATCGCACATACATAGAAATTTTTCAAGATAGTATGTGGTGCAAATTTAATTACACTAATATAAATAAATTATTACTTAAAAAAAAAGTATCTATAATACATAATTATTTTGCATGAAACCTTTGAGAATTCAATGTATATACTCGTATATAAGTTTTACTAACATAAACAACAAACACAAACATTTGGTATTTTTTAAGGTTCTACACTAAACATTTTTTACATTTTCCTTTTATTAAGAAAACTTTCAAAATTTAACTTTCATTTAAACAAATGAAAAATAAGATCGTAAAGTTGAGCTTTCATTACAAAAAAGCTTTCAGGAAATTGTAATACGAGGAATCAAAATAAAGCAGAAATCTACATCAACTTAGAGCTGCTCGATGTTAATCGATGCATCGTAAACATCGATGTTTTGGTTGAGATACATCGAATAAATATCGATGTATCGTATCATACGATGTTAATCGATACATCGATGTTTTTATGCGATGTATCGAAAAGCTGAATTTTAAGTTTTAAGCATCCCACATGTTTTGTATATGTTGATATTTGCAACTCATTTAATGTAGTGATGATAACGTTTTTAAACAAAAACCTTCCAAGAATAACTTCCAAAACGTTTTTTAAAGCCTAAAATTGTTTTAAAATCGCTTGATGTAACAACACAGTACTAAAGATACTTTTTGTCAATTTACATAGCGTCATCGAAGCTGTTGCAGCGTTATTTTACAGCAAAATTCAAAAACATATTTTAAGTGTGAAAAAAATTTTAAAATTTTCTTGGTATTGTAGGGTAGCAGTCAGCAATGTAAGTTCTTCTTCCATGTTTTATGTTAAAAGCAATAATATATTTGGCTTAAAATTACTGTTACAGTTTGTAATATGGCACCTTCGACGTCAAGCTTAGTTTGGAAATACTTTGAAAAAAATGGCGATGGATCTGCAAAGTGTAAGCTGTGCGAAAAAAGTATAAGGACCGCCGGTAATACCTCTAATTTGATGGGTCATATCAAACATATTCACAAGGCAACATTTTTGGAAATTACCAAATTAAAAAATTCTGAAAAACAAAAATTACTAAATAGAAGTTTTGTGCGAGTGTTAAGAGAAAATTCAGCATTTGCTTCAGACTCGTGAGCGCCATCTACGAATGGTTCATGTAATGTACATTCTGGTACTGAATCATGTATTGAGGTAAATGAAGACACTGCTACTGAATTAGTACCTTTTAATCGTCAGAAGTCAATACAAAAAAGTTTCGAAGATATTGCCTCGTACTCCGGTGGTGACAAGGCAAGAAAAATTAACAACGCTATCGTGTATATGATTTGTAAAGATAATCACGCATTCTCACTGGTAGAGAATGAAGGTTTTAGACACCTAGTCAAAGTTATATCACCGCACTTTAAAGTTCCAAGTAGAACTACTGTGACTCGTTGGGTTGATAAAAAAATAGGACGCTTTATCAGGAACATTGAAAACTATATTACCCACAGTGGAAAATGTTACTTTGACAACTGACATATGGTCTGATTTGCAAATGCGAAGTTTTTTGGGTGTCACAGCCCATTTTGGTATTGCAGCTGAATTTCAGTCGATAACGTTGGGAGTATACCACCTTGATGAAAGGCACACTTCTGAATATATATCAACAGTTGTCATCAAGGTATGCAATGAATGGGGATTTCCAACAGATAAAATAACCGCAGTAGTAACAGACAACGCAGCCAATATGACAAAAGCTGTAGAATTAGGTTTTGGAAAAAAGAAACACATACCGTGCTTTGCACACACTCTAAATTTAGTTGCGCAAAAAGTACTAAATGTCTCCGAGTTGCAGGCATTAGTAACCAAAATAAAAAATATAGTTACTTTCTTCAAACAAAGTTGTGTAGCAAGCGACGAATTAAGAAAAACAACAAAAGCTGATGCAAAACTTATTCAAGATGTACCTACTCGATGGAACAGTACGTTCTATATGATCGAAAGGTTTCTAGAACTTCGAAATGCTGTGAGTGAAATTGTACTTCGACACAAAACTGCGCCGCCAATGTTGACTGGTATGGAATTGGCCACATCCTCAAAACTACTTAACATTTTACGACCTTTTGAGGCAGCCACAAAAGAAATATCCGGTGAGACATATTGCAATAGCAGTAAAGTTATCCCGCTAGTTCACTGTATGGTATCAAAATTAAAAGCTATTGTAATTGAAGAACCATTGTTAAAAGAAGTGCATAAAGTTGCTCTTATTGAAATAAACAAGCGAATGGGTGCTATCGAACAAGTTTCACTTCTGGCTATCGCCACATTGTTGGATCCACGGTTCAAAAAAATGCATTTTGAAGATCCACTTGCATGTTCGAAAGCCGTTGGGAAAATCAAAGATATGTTAGAAAAAGATAAAGCAGACGAAAAATCTGGGGATTGCGACTCCGACATTTCAGACAAAACGATGGACGATTTTAGTCTTTGGAGTGATCACCACAAATTAGTCGAAAGAAATTGGAAAACAAATAAGACTGAAGGAAACTTTTCTGATGAACTCTCCGTTTACTTGCGAAGTCCAGTAAGTCGGTTTAATGAAAACCCCTTAAAAGTGTGGGCCGACTGCAAAATTCAGTTCCCCAGGTTGTACAATATAGCAAACAAATATTTAACAATGGTTGCCAGTTCCGTGCCATCTGAAAGACTTTTCTCAAAGGCTTCATTAGTGTTGTCTCAGAAAAGAAGCAGTTTGCAAGCAGAGAGGGTAAACAAAATATTGTTCTTACAAAGCCTAAATAAAAATTATTGGGATATTTAATAAAAACAACTTTCTTATTTGATTTTTTTTGTTGTTGGTCGTTTCTGCTTAAGAAAGTAATCAGTAGACTACAAGCATTATTAAAATATGTTTCAAATACATATTGACATACTCGTATCTTGAATAAACAAAAAAAAAATAATATAATTTTCTTAATCTGTGTAAAATTTTAAATTCGACTTTTATTTATATAATAAATTTTTTTAGTTCCAATTAATCAATAGATGCATCGCAAACATCGATGTTTTTTTTAATCGATACATCCAATAACATCGATGTGAATTAATGACGAATCGAATGAGAAAAAACATCGATGTTTTTTTTACGTGAACGGCTCTACATCAACTGACACCACACACAAAAAACCAAACACAAAGAACGCTGATGATAATGTTGTAGTGGCCTGCGAAAACAGCTAGTTGTTCCATTCTACTAATTGTTTGTCAGAATATTTACAATTAATTTGGTGTTATGTGTTCATTAATAACTATCACATGTAATTTGGCTTACAAAGCGATACGACTTTTAGCCTAATCAAGTCATAAATATAGAACAATAATAATAACACTAACTAAAAAATAAATAAATAAATTGAAACATGAACTTGACAATCAACATTTTCTTTTTTAATTTTTTACTTTCCTTTTACTACATAGTTAATACATGGGCTAAAAGTGCGTTTACATCTACCGGATAGTAGTTGTACGTATGTATGTAAGTTAAAATAAAGGTAAAGAACAACAACAGCCATATAGTGTTTTCACACTGTCATGGTTTTTTTAAAACCAACTTTTGAAACCAAAATCATTGTTGAAACCAACTTAAAACTTTTTTTTAATTGGTTTTAAATTGGTTTGATAAAATGCAACCTTGTTTTCGCTATGCTAAGTTCAGTGCTACCAAATTAAAATGACCGGAAGCAGCTGATATTGCTTATGCCAGTGAATAAGAATAAAGACCGATTGAAACATTTTCAATGGATGCAGCCGCAAGAATAATCAAAAAATTTCGTAGAAAAATAAAATATTTTCATTGACCTGTGGGAAGTGAAAATAGACGATACCATATCATACCGATAAAAAAAGGTTCAGCTTATAATGATAATACAGTTATGAATAAAATTGCGCTAGAAAATTTTCCCGGGAACAATTCCAACTAATAGCGAAGTGATAGGGAAAACAAAAAATTCTATTTGGATGTATTAGTACATTTTTTTTTATTTATAATAACTTGATTTCCTAGCACTTTGTATAAGTAGTTCCACAATTTTAGACCGTACATTTACAATATATAAAATAATTTCCAATTTAAAGCACATCTGAAACAAAAAGGACTGTTATAAAAGCAGAAAAAACAACAACAACAACAAATACACGTGTTTCTACAGGAGATTTATTTTATTTTGAGGAAATTTATTAGACAACCTGTTGTATAAGACCTGAATTTATAAAACTTGCAGCGTGAACGCAAAATCAGCTGTTTATGGTTTTTTTTTGGTAGGAAACAGCTGATCGATATTGTTATGTGAAAAGTAATGCAAATGGTTATAGAGATGTAACGTAACCTACTTTTCATATAAAAATATCGATCAGCTGTTTCCTACGTTGCAATTACTTTACATTACAGTCGGGTAACTGAGCCTTTATAGAGATGTAATGTAACGTAACCTCCTTTTCTTATAAAAATGTCGATCAGCTGTTTCCTACATTGCAGTTACATTACATTACAGTCGGTTAACTGAGCCTTTATAGAGATGTAAGCTACTTTTCTAATAAAAATATCGATCAGCTGTTTCCTTCGTTGCAGTTACATTACATTACAGTCGGGTAAAGGCTCATCAGTTAGCCGACTGTAATGGAATGGAAACAGCTGATCGATATTTTTATATGAAAAGTAGGTTGAGTTACATTACATCTCTACAAACATTTGCATTACTTTTCGCATAACAATTTCGATCAGCTGTTTACTACCGTTGCAGTTACGTTACATTACAGCCAGCTAACTGAGTCTTAACCCAATACCCGCCATTGTCCCATTTTTAGGACGTCTTTTAAAAAGTGTTTATTTTAATAACTGCATCGTATATTTTTAGAACTTTTCTTAAAATAAGAAGAAAATATGTCATCATCTTTGGTAATGTTTAAAGTTTTAACCAATTAGTTGAAGTGGTTGTCAACTTCACGTCGAAGCTGACCATTTCATCCGTTTACTAGTTTTAGCATATACATATGAATTACGGCGGGTAATGGATTAAGAATTTTGTATAGGTACCTTTTCATTTCTTTTATTAAACTATCACTTTATATTTTCGTACATACTCATATTATATGAAAAATCTCAAAGATCTAAGCAAAACTACAAATGTATTAAGTTAAATTTTGTATTAAAATTTAGGTTAAAATAAACAACAAGTACATGCGTATATTTTATACCACATACATACCTACATACTTGAATAGATTTTCAAAAAGATATATTAAAAATGAGCACACACAACTTCTATATCCAACTCAAAAAAAATTAGAGGTGGAGTGAGTGGATCCATTAGCAGAAATGGTACATGATACACAAAAAGGAAAAAGACATCAACTAGAAGTAGGTACATATGTACATATGTATGTATGTATGTATAAACAAACAATTTCGTATCTTTCAACAAAAAAAGCAGCAACAAAGACAACAATGATAGGGAGTCATTATTTAACCATACACTGTACTCTTATACATAATTCATTGACCTGAATTTTCAAATCGTAGCTTTCTGTTATTCTATTTGGTTTTTTTTTCATCTATTTTTTGTGTGTGCATAGAATTAAAAAAAAAAATTGAATGAAACTAGTGATAAGACAACAAAACAGTCGTTAAATGAAATTCAAATAATAAGTGTAACAAATAAATGAAAAAAAGTTTCTTCTTGAATGTCTAAAATCGCATTATAAGTCAAGTAAAAGTTACTGTTTTAGTTAAATGTATTCGTTTGCATTTAAATAGGTAAAAATTCGTTTAATGGAATTATGCGTAAAATTTGTGGGAAAACTGCTACAAAGCCACACATTTTTTTAACAAAACAAAAAAACTCATTTACATAAAATGTTTTATATTGATATTATTCAAAAATTATGCTAAATCAAATATTAAATACATACACACACACACACACACACACACACATGTATACTTTTCTAACCTTCAAGAGAATAAGCAACTAAATTTGTTGAAAACTGATTATTTGTTTTTATTTTATTTTTAAATAAAAAGATTAGATCGAATTGCTTATGCATAAATGTTACAGAAGTAGTACCTACTCTATTTATCTTGGGAAAAACCTATGAAATGTATTTTCAACAGTTTAAGTTTTCATGCGAAATAATATATCACTGAAATTTGATTCTCATGGAATTTACAACAAACACATGGGGAGTTTTTACAAACGTAGGAATTTGTAGCATAGTTTCAAATGCTAGTTAATACAGCTCAAATTTTGCGTAGGATATAATCAATGTTGCCCAACATTTTTCACAAATTTTAACAGAGTACTAGACTTAATAATAAAACCTATTTAGAAACGTAAGAAATTGGTTATTAGATCGCAAGTTTCAAAAATACAGATTTATTAGCTTTTTTCTAATGGGAACCACTGTGCGGTGATATATTGTTTTAATATGTTGAACAAAGATAGGAGCGGCATTACCCAATATTTAGATATTTTTAATTTTTTACTATATGTCATGCTATATTCCAACAGTAATTGCTGTAGTGAAGAAAAGAGAAATTTAATTAGAAATTTAAGAAATTAAAGTAAACCTGTAAGGAAATTGAAAAGAATTATAGTCGTGCTCTGATCAAATGATCGCCTTATCGTTCAAAAAGAAGGCCGAAACTCGAGGGGACTAAGCGCAAAAATTCAATAGTGGAGGACCGTCATATAAATAGTAAGACTTAGTAAAAGTGATATTTCAGCATCGTCAAACATGATTCAAAAAGAGCTTGATTTATCTGCTAGTTCCTCCACTAGTCGTGGACGATTGATAGAGAGCAACTTATTTGCTACGAGTATCACAAAAGTGACATTGTTAACAAAGAAACAGGCAGCCGCACGTTTGCAATTCACTAAAAATCATATCAGTTGGACAAACGAGAAGTGGAGGAACACACTGTGGACTGATGAAAGTAAAATGAGTTTATTGGGCGGAACGGGTTATAGACAGTATGTCCAAAGACCTCCCAACACAAAAAATATGCCGAAAATTATGCTAGAAAAACGATGCTATATGCCACGTCATAGGTGGCGCTGAAATCACGAAATGAGAGGAGCTTTTCATATAACGCAGTTGGTCCACTTTACCAAATAAAAGGAATCAATGATCCATATGCGTATGTGAAAATAATGAATTAAATAAATAAAATTAAATAATTCAAATGAGTTGTGGAATGTCATGCGATATGCTTGGCAACAAAACACACTTGATCGATATCGTCTTATCGTATTGACCAAGCAGATGTGCTGCGGTCATAAAAAATAAAGGCTATGCAACAAAATCTAACCCAATTCAACTTTTTGTAGAATATTTTTATTTTTTAACCTTTATTCGGTTAAATTGTAACAATTTTGTTCAATACTCTTATTATTGTGAACAGCAAATTCTGATATGATTTTGGTTAAAAACATATGTACGACATACGAGTACCACCGCTTTAAATAACTTATAAATTAACATCGACATTTAAGAAACAATAACTGAATAATTAACAAAGGAAAACTGGAATAAAATTTTGTTTGTTTTTGTTTTAATACAATAAAAATATTTTTTATTACGACCACTCCTATTTTTATGCACATATGTAACTGTATACATAAAATACTTAGGCTCAAATATACACACAAATAGGTATCTCGAAAAATTCGTTTTTGGACTTGACAATGCAGAAGACTAAGGAATATGTACTTATTGCATTTTATCTTGTGTAACAATTTCAAGGGAATGGCTTTGCACACTTACCTCTTGAGAGAAGAAATTTTTAAAATATGGATCTTAATTGAGTTGCATCTAAATTGAAAAATTTAAATTTATTTTCAGCAAAAATAACTTTTTGAGCAATAATTATGTTGCCTTAGTTAATTGATTAAGTTAAAAATTTCCACAAAAATAATAATAGAATGAACGAAACTTACCATTTAATAACAACAAATACACGTATGATGTGAAATGCACCTGGTGATGACGTTTGAAGACAAATTTGATTTATTTCTCTTCTCTTTCCGTTTGTAAAACACTGCACAGCACAAAAAATTAAAAAAAAAATTAGAGTAGCTTATGTATGTACATATGTTTGTGTTGATGTATGTAAGAGAGTGGGAGTGTTTATATCAGTACATATGTAATTGTTTTTGTTGTAGCTTTTATGGCGTAGTAGTATTTTGATTAATTTCTAAACAAATTTCAACATGAATGAAATGCATATGACATACATACCTACATACATACGTACATATAGAATTATGTATGTATGTGCATGGGTGAACATAATTACATGTATACATATACATACATACATATGTACCTATACCCATTTATTTTCTTATTTTCAGTTGTCTATATTTTTTGTTATCTTCTGAAGTTCTACCGTTATCCCAGCACCGTTAAGTTTTGTAGGATATCTCGACTAAAACTAAAATGTCCTTGTAAGACTGACACATTAAGAACAAAACAAACGAAAAAACAATAAAATACACGAAACTTTTAACGAATTTACGCACTCACATACATATATACATACATACATGCATACATACATACATACATACACACATGCACATTTAACAACAAAAAAGAAAAACAATCTCAATACATTTCAGGTTGTAGAGAACTTGAACACAGCAATAATGCTGCTGGGTAAAGCAAAAAAAGGGAAGGAAATAAATGTTATTAAGGTAAGGAAAAAGAAAACATAAACACTACACATACCTATTAGGGTTGATTTTGCGCTGTTCCTTCTATCTTATTAATTTCGTTTTTTACTTCCTTTTTCAAATAAAACACTTGTTTTCAAATGAAGGAATTTTACATTGTCGTTTGTTTTAAAGATATTTATTACTTGTTTTAAGTAAAGGAATTTCTAATAAAGAAACTTCATAAATAATATGAGAACAGGTACATATGTAGTAAAATGCACATTATTATGAATTAAATAATGCTTCTACACCCTGTGCCATTAAGCATAAGTTAAAGTAATAGTTTATTAAGAAAAATAATGTTAATAATAAAAGTTAGCTAGATATGTGTATGCATGAATGTAAGAATAATTATATGTAGGTATGTACATACATATGTATATTTGTTAACATTTTTATATTTGGCACACTTGAGATCATGTTGTTAAAGTATCTACATATATAGTACTCTAATGAAGCTGTTGTTCATTTGCTTTTTTTTATTAATCAAGGGTGTTGTAATGAAAATTTGTACGTATACACAGCAGAGGATCTTATTTTAGCACAATCACACACACATACATTCACATATAGAACACCATTTCGTTGCCTCCTTTATTACATATTTCTATAAATTCTTTTTTCTGATTGGATTTTTGCACAAATAAAGCCAAAAAAGAAAAATTATGTTTCCTTAAGTTATATACTTAAAATTGTTAAATTTCTTTTAGATAAGTACTTTTTCTCAAAGTAAACATATTACATTTTAATTATTTACCAAAAAAATTTAATTTTTAACATTATTCAATCAGATTATTTGCACTAATTTTCTATATTTTTCTCAATGTGTTAATTTTTTCTTTGTATGTATTACATTAGTTTTACGCTGCGCTTAGTTTTTTATTAAACACACCCGTTCGCGACACTACTACAAAATGACTATTCACGAAGAAGTAAAATTTACTTGAAAGTAGAGATATTTAGCAAATTAAAAGGTTAAAACAGGGCTGTTGAGAAATGTTTAAATACAACACTGCAACACATGTTATTGAAAATTGTCACAATAACTTGAAAACTAAATAATATTATATTAAACTGACTTATAAATTCAACACAAAGTTTTAAAAATTAGATTTTGATAATTTTGTTTATATTTATTAATAAGATTTTGCAAAACGTATAGACTGAGTGACTGAGATCCAGATGCCGCTACCACTACAACAGTGTTGTATTAAATTTAATTCCAAAAGCCAAAATCCTGAGTTGCCACAAGACTATGGCATATTTATTTAAGTATGTAGTCAACAAAAATTATTATTTTACTTTTTCAGTAAAATATTTTATAATTTTGGCCTTATTCGCTGTGTTATTTTTAAGGTAAAAAATTTATATTTTTGAATAATAATGCTTAATGCTTAAACGTGAACGTGTGGTCAATAAATCGCTTTCAATTTCATCACACATACTTCGGGTCAAAATTCCTTGAAATTGATAGCTGTAGCACAATTTGATAGTCAATTTCATTTCATAAATACCACTGACGAACAAACAACTCAAATAAGTAGCTTCGCTCAATATGGTACTGGGAGCAGCTGTTCCAATTGAATATTAAATTGCTATATAAGCCAATAGGTGAATTTGAAAGCAATCTAGTTGTCATATTGAAAAGTTTGAGTGGTCTAGTAAAAAAGTGTGAGTGTATTGCAAATTTAAGGGAATTAAAAGGCGAAAATTGAACGTGTGGCCTCCAAGCAAAACATTTAGTTTTGATTAAACTTAGCTACGAAAATATCCTTTGAGAAGTATGTTAGGAAACTTTGTCTCAAAATATTACAATATCCATAATTTTTATTTACAATTGGGAAAATCTGAGCAATTGCTAGTGGGATACAATTTCTTCTTCTTTATCATGTACTAAATTTAAAAACCACATCCACATTTGTTTTTTAGCTACAAAATTCATTTAATTAAATTAATTTAATTTGCATCACGATATGAAAATTTAAATACATACCATATAAAAATGGTTAATTTTGTGTTAAAAAAAAGTAACCAAAATAGAAAAAAAGTACACAAGTACACATTGGAAAAAAAAGAAACCAATTTTGGTTACAAGTAACCAAAACAGTAACGCTGATTGTTGCTGCTTTTGTGCAACAATGAAAATGAAAAATTCAGTCGACGACACCGTCTCAGCCGGTATAACTATTTAGGCATTTCAACTTTAAAAAATAGCAGAAACAAAATTTATCCATTTTATTTGCTCAAAATAAATAAATCATAAATAAAACGAGAAATTGTAGCCGATGAAGCCGTCGCCGTTATTTTTATTTCTTAGCCGACGTTTTTCGGCTTGAGTCGACTTTCAGCCGCCGCCGTAGATTATTTTGTTCAGCCGCTGCCGGTCGACAAACCAGATCGGCTTCGTTGCCTGTTGCTGCTTTTGTGCAATGAATTTACTACTGTTGTGAATCATTTATCAATGAAAAATTGCATACAACCAAATTAATAGTTTAATAGAATTAACCAAATACAAATGTCAACAACAAAAGTGCCTCCGTTAACATATAAAGTTATAGCAGAATGTTCTGTGTCAAAGGCTAGAGCAGGGCTAATGACACTGCGGCATAGTGATGTGGATACGCCGGTCTTTATGCCCGTTGGCACACAAGGAACAATGAAAGGCATACTTCCAGATCAATTAATTGACATAAATTGCCAAATATTACTGGGAAATACCTATCACTTGGGTATGAGGCCTGGCATAGAGACACTGAAGAAAGCTGGAGGCCTGCATAGCTTCATGAGCTGGCCACGAGCTATTCTTACTGACTCTGGAGGTTTTCAAATGGTGTCTCTATTGCAATTGGCCGAAATAGATGAGAATGGTGTAAATTTCCGATCGCCTTTTGATAATAGTGAGTGTATGTTGACGCCCGAACATTCCATAGAAATTCAAAATGCTATTGGCGCCGACATTATGATGCAGCTGGATGATGTTGTTAAGACAACGACAACAGGACCGAGAGTAGAAGAGGCTATGCAACGTACTATTAGATGGGTGGATAGGTGTATAACGGCGCATTGCAGAGACGACGACCAGAGTTTATTTCCGATTGTTCAAGGTGGTCTAGATAAAGAGCTGAGGAAGCAATGCGTAGACGGTTTGATGGAGCGTAAAGTGCGAGGCTATGCCGTAGGCGGTTTAAGTGGCGGGGAGAGTAAAGATGAGTTTTGGCGTACGGTTCATGTATGCACTGACTTGTTACCTAAAGATAAGCCACGTTACTTAATGGGCGTAGGATTTGCATCAGATTTAGTAGTATGTGTAGCTCTGGGAATTGATATGTTTGACTGTGTTTTTCCTACCAGAACAGCACGTTTTGGCTGCGCTTTAGTTATGAGTGGCCAATTAAACTTAAAACAGAAGAAATATGCTTTAGATATGCGTCCAATTGATGAAGATTGTTGCTGCAGTACATGTAAAACATATACTAGATCATATTTGCATCATATTGTCACTGTTGAAGGCGTCTCTTGCAGTATTATAAGTATTCACAATATAGCATTTCAATTGCGTTTGATGCGTACAATGCGTGAGGCTATACAACAAAATGAATTTCCCAAGTTTGTGAGGGAGTTTATGCAGATACATTATGCAAATGCATCCCTACCGAACTGGATAAGAGAGGCTTTAGCTGCTGTAAATATAGAACTATCCGAAGGTCAAAAAGTAGATAATAAAATAGAAGAATGTAATGGGACGAATAAAAAAGCAACCAAACGTAGCTTTAGCGATATCGAGGATAAATAAAAGCTAAACTTGAAATAAATATGTTGGAAGAGTTTTTTCTTTTTTAATTTGAGTTTTCAATTTTAGAAACTATCCAGATTAGAGTTAAAAGGTTTGTCCCTCACAACAATATTGGCGATATTTGAACAATATAGTCACCTTCACCCATAACCATAACCATTTTTTGCTACCTTGCTCATATCTATAAATTGTGTTCTGATTTATAAAATCTTACCAATTTAGTGCTGGATTTTTAAATTAACATGCTTCTTGGCTTCAACTTTTCAATCATATCGGAAATAAATGCATTGTTTGCATTTCACTAACATCTTGTGGAAATTTAATGCTTGTCCGCATAATTGATTTATTGCCACTAATTGAAATTTTATTTTAATCACCTCTTCTCTATTTTCATTTTCACTTCTACACGTTAAGCCATACTTTAACAACACTTCTGTAGATATGATAAATTGAACAAAAAATAATTATTGAAAACTTTAATTACACCAACTGTAAGAAAATTGCGCGGAAACTAAATTTGACATTAAGAACAGAAATCAGCTGATTGAAACAGAGATGCTCAAATTATACATTAATTTCGTACCAACGATTTTTAAACTGATTACACACCAACATGCTCATGATATTGTATATTTTCAGCCCGATTATACGAACATATATAACCCGATATTTGATGCAAAAGGATCTGTGGTTTGAACCAGAGGGTGAAGCATTCAGCACAACAATTGCTTTATTGAAAGAAACGTTCGACGAAGACATAATTTCTCGTGGATTTAATTTCGGTAAAATATTTTTTGGGCCTGTGTGAAATTAATATTTTTCGCGTTATTACTGAAATATGGCATACATTGTGGAACTGTATAAAAATATAATATAGTAATATTCAATCAGGGATGAAAAAATAAAATTTCAAAAGCTGTTTTATTTATCATCCCTGATAAATGCACTTTCGAACACTTTATTTTTCTTAGTGTCAAATTATGTTCGCGCGCAATATTCTTGTAGTTTCAATATGTAATTAAAGTTTTTAAGAAAAATAATATACAAATGTAGTTTTACGGAAAAATTTATAGTTGTTTATATATACAATAGTGTTATCAACGTACGGCTTAATGTGAAATAAGTGAAAAAGAATTTGTAGAAGAGATTATCAAAATAAAATGTCAGCTAGTGGTGCTTGTATAAAAAGCAGGGTTTTTTGTTCTAAACGATATCTTACTAGGGTTTGGGAAACGGGAATTCCCGGGCGGGAAATCCCGGGAAATGTCTGTCTAACGGGAAAACGGGAAATTAAAAGTGCATGTTATTTCATAAATATATAGAATTTATAATCCAATTTTACTTTAATATAAAAACCTATTTATTTTTGTATATATTACAAAAGTTCGTTTGAATGATTGTATGACTAAATTTACACGAACGTTGACATGTTTGTCATCGTCTGTTTAAACACTTACATATACCTTGTTCGAAGGAAATTTTTTAATCTTAAAATTTAAATTGAGTTTTTGTTTTAAATGTAACTGTAAGAAAGAAAGAATTCTTTCGACGCCGATAAACAAGCAGTAAAATGTCCATATATTTTTAATATAAAATAAAAATGTGAGCTATTCAAATCTAGTCTGAAATTTCATAAAAATTCCATTAAATTGAGGTCATACCATATCTCCGAAAAAAAGTGGAATAAATTGTATAAGTATCAATGATGGCAATGATATAATCGTTTCCTAAAGTAAATAATTCGATGCTAAGCGAACTTGAAGTGATTTTTCGCCGAATTACTGAACAAATTTTGAAAAGTGTAGTGAAATTTTTAACCTGTAAGAACTCTGAGTTGACGAAACTTAAATTGATTACAAGTAGACGCTATTATGGAAACCCTGAAGAAAATATTTTAGGAGCAATAAAATGAAAAATTAAAGACACTTAGACATACTGTGGCTCAGGGTATTCAAAATTCGGCGCAGCGCAGTATGGTACTGTAACCTGCTTGTACTTAACGATAAGAAACCGCTTGGAACTTTTTTCAAAAAGAATGAGAAACAAGCAAGGCAAACTCTTATTAAAATGAAGGTAGGTCTTATTAGAAAATTGTCTACTAATTACGAGTATGGTAACAGTCGTCAATTGGTTTTTATATGATCTTTTGCTGTGTAATAACTTTGTTCCATTTGCTTAAATTCAATTGAAAATTCTTAAAAATTTGTCTTAGAACTACTTTTTTATTAACTTTTATTTCAAAAGAATGCTTACATTAATAAAACAATCGAAATTTCACCAACTTTAATTTAATAAATGTATTTAATTTAGAAAATTAGCTTTTCCCGGGAGTCCCGGGAACTTGATTTTTTAATTCCCGTTTCCCGGGAAGTGCAAAAGTCCGGGAAATCCCAAACCCTATATCTTACTGATATGCCTTGATCAAAATCATAAACATTTGAAACAAATCAGTTTTCAATTAAGTGTTAATAATTAGAAAAATATTAATTCTTTTTGAAGGGGTGAGGTAGTTTCTAAAGACATTTCACTGGTGCTTTCATATGAAAACTTCGTAAAAGTGTTATACGTACATACTAAAGTGTGGCACAAACACAACAAAAATGTCTTACAAACATTTCATGAAATTACAATTAGTGTGTATGTATTACTTGCTCATTGCAAAACACATACTTCCGAAAATATTTCTTTTGTTTCACGATCAAAACATTGAAGAAGAGAACACAAGTACAACAAAACAATGTTAAAATAGAACAAGGCTGAAGTAGAATAGAAATGAAGTAGAACATCAAAACTATTTTGGAACATTCAAAACATGTTTGAATAACTCGTAGACAAACTTACAAAGAAACTTTTGCATTTTTTATGAACATAAAAAATCGAATGTATGTATGTATGCAAAAATAAAATTTTTTTTTACGCTTTTTTGTGTTGGTTCTAGTGTACTTGATGCTTTTGGTGTAATTCATCGTTTTTTTATTTCATTGTCTGTTTTTGTTTTGATGTTCTACTTCGTTTGAACATACAAGCACTAACAAAGCTATAGAGAGAAACTTTTCGAATGGTGCTTGTTTTGTTTCAGTCAGAGTCATGTTTTGTTATGCTTGTTTTGTTGATAATGTTTACACTGAAATATAAGGCTTGGAAGTAGTGTGCTTTAGAATACAGAACTTTCAATACATTTTGTACAGCTCTTTAGTACATACAAACGCAGAAGTACATATGTATGTATGTATGTATTAAAGTGCTGCGTAAGCCGTTCTAAAAGTTCTGCATTCTATTTCACACTACTTCAAAGCACTGTGTTCTAGTGTCATCATAAATAACAAAACAAAACTAATAAAACATGACTCTCGCTAAAATAAATCAAGCATCATTCGAAAAGTTTTTCTCCGCAGTTCTGTTAGTGCTTGTGTTTTCAAAACAAGCAGAACATCAAAACAAAAAGCGAGAATGAAACAAAACAACAGTAAATCATAGCAGAAACATTGAGTGCAATAGAACACGAGCACAAACATGCAAACTATGTACATATCCTGCAGGAGATTAGGTGATAATTGTCTAAAAGCTACTAATATATTTACTAGAATAGCAAGCACTAGTGCAAAAAGGGTTAAAGTTGTTGTGTAAAATTACTACTGCTGATGAGTACTAGTATATGAAGTAGTTCCAAGGCACCACATTGCAAAATAAACTTTTACTGTCTAACAGAGCTCTTGCACTGTATGAAAATGGCTATCATAAAATCATTAAACTTTTGTTCATATAAAAATAATTATAATTAAATAATTATAATTACGCTTTTATATTTTTCAATTTTGATAAATCGTCGTTTGGTTTCAGGTTTGCGGCACAGTATATTCAAATTACATTATGTCGGCAGAAAACCAGAAACCAACCGACGAAATAATGCCGAAGTTTAACTAACAGTTGTCACTGGGTACCAAAGGAATGAAACCACCAATTTTATAGAATTTTTCTTTACAAAAGAACTGGTAATAAACTAGTCCTAAACTAGTACCAATGGTACTAGAAGTTTTCTAAACACACTCAATGTTAATTTGAGTATAGGAACCCATCTAACAAAATGCTCCGAATTCGTAAAGAATTCGTAATGACTGGTCGACAAAATCTTCCGATTTAGAAACCGAAATATTACCGAAATCGTAGCAATTTTTGTATGAAATGGTTGACACGACTTCGTAACGATATGTCGGTACGAATTCGTTTCGATAAGTCGGTACGAATTTGTAACGACATGTAGGTACGATTTCTTTTTGCTTTTATAGCAGAGTACCGCTTCAATGTTATGTTGCTGCTATTGTCGAAATAATTTGCACATACTCACGTTTTTTTATATTTGTTACAATCCTTATTTTTCATCAACATATACATACATACATATGTATTAAAAACATTTTTCACAGACTTTTACTTATGTACTCAAAAATCAAAGTTTAATGTTTAAAAAAATTTTTCAGAAAAACTACCGAAATTTCTTAACGAGTTCGGTACGAAAAGTCTGAGTTCAGACAAACTACCGAAATGTCTTAACGAATTCTGTACGACAAGTCTGACTTCAGAAAAAGTCGAAACATTTTGTTTGGGGGAAAGTTTAAAGTTGGGAACTAGTGGTGGTGATTGCTGTACTAGTTGTTTTTCACCAAACGACAAATTTTCATTTTCGGTTAATAAGACATTCAAATAGGATTCCAAAAAGGATTCATCAATTTCCGAGAGACTAAAGCGAAAAGAAGAAATTTGCACACAATTTAAAAAAACAAAATAACATTTTTTTATTTACTAAAGCCCAAATTCTACATTTTTGTACTCCTTCTAAGACCTTACCTATATACACTGCCATTTGAACAAGTCAAACAAAAATTATTCCCGACTTGTTGAATAAAATGGTTGATTCAATTATGGTGTTGGCGCTTTTGCTTGATTTTTTAAATTCTTCTTCCCGGCATTTGTTTTGATTGATACCCTTTTCTACACAAGAAAATTTTACAATGGCTGTTGTTAACTTGGCAGCAACACAGTCAAGTATACATATCATTCAATATGCAGCAATACATTCAAACTTTTTAATGCCGGCCATACACTACACAAGTTCAGTGCTCAAGTCTGGCACTGCGTAAACTAAGTAAACTGTGCATTTTTTATTTTAATTCGCCATAATGCTGTTGATTATTTGTATATTTCTAGGAACTCTGTACAGAATATTTGTTCTGCGCTCATTTCTTGCTGTGAACTCTTAAAAAATCACGAAACAACTGAGCGTTTGCAACATACACTACATAAGTTCACTATACAGTTTTCAAACTTGAGCAAATATCAAAATCATTTTGTTATTTACTCAGTTCACTGCGTAAATAGCACAACCACCCCCAACACTACACAAACGCACTGTACAGTGCCAGACTTGTGCAGTGAACTTGTGTAGTGTGTTTCCGGCATAAAGTGACAACTAGATTGTCTGTAATTTCAATTTTTCTGGCAAATTTAATGTTCAATTTTAACACCTGATAGCAGCATTACATTAGGTAAGCTACCATTTTGAATTGTTTAGTCGTCGGAGGCAATTATAAAATAAAATTTACTGTCACTGCTATCGCGTACTTCAAGCTTAAAAGTTATGTGAGAAAGAAGAAAATATAATTGCTTCTATCTCTTTATCTCTCTCTCAGACAAACTCACAAAACGTGTTCAAGGAAATGGTTCACAAGTGGTGAAGGATTGGACTCCGCACCTGGATGTGGCGTTCTATTTGCAGTGGTTGTCTAACAAAAGAAATTCATATCGTTAAAAATCGAATTTTTGATTGATTATTATGAATACGATTAAACTACATGTCTTGACAAAATTTCACACTTTTGCGATCACAAATTACTCTTTAATGAAAAAAAAGGTAGGGGACTTAACACCAAGTATGTTTAGTTGTTTTTAGTTTTTTGCTTCTCCTTCATCTTTCGTACACAAGTAAGTATATAAGGTTTATAAAATTTATTAAACAGGGGTCTAATCACCGCTTTCGATAACGAGTTGATTCGATCACATTTTTTCAATTTAAGTATTCGCTTTCGAACAATGTTATAATATGATTTGATATCGAATTTCACAATATCAAACTGAAAAAAACGTGATCGAATCAGCTCGTTATCGAAAGCGACGATTAAAACCCAGTATTGCTTATTTATTTCTTATATCATCTATTTAAATATATCCAGGGGTGTTCTGTAAACCGCACGTTTTGAAATCGTGCGATTTCCAAAATCGAAAACAGTGTTCACCTGATCGGACGATTTAGTGCATTCAAAGTTAAGTTCGTATAAAATATATTAAATAAGTAAAACACTAAAACCAATTAAAAAGCTGCAATAAGTCACCTTTTTAATTGAGCTTTTTCCTGGAAATTAGGCGATTTGAAAACGTGCGATTTACAGAACACCCCTGATCATGTCATATTGCTTTGTGTTTCTTTTGTTTAATAAAATTAAATTCATTAAACAATATTTATTATTTCTTTTTTATTATCATCTAATTTATATTTTTCGTTCTTTTATTCTTTCGTTTGCTTTAATGTTATAAATAACATATAATTAATATATGCATTTATCTATATCATATGATGAATATCACATAAATTATGTATTTAACATAATAAAATGTGATCGAATCATCAAGCTAAGGATGAGCTTCAGTGGATCGCAATATGGCAGCTGCTCTACCACTTACAACACCTTGCCCGCTACAAAAGTCGGTTACAATTGATTCTAGGCTTTGTCATTGTATTATATAATGTTTTTATATGTAACTAGTACTGGCGCACAGGTGATAGTATCCTCCTGCGCTGACTATATAAAAAATAACATTGGCATCAGAATCCATTGTCGTTTACCAAAGGCAAATTTTAAATGGTTTAAGAGCCATACAATGCAATTGCCCCATTTTTATTATTGCAGTCCAGCTTGGATACGAGCTTAGAGGCGTTCAGGCATATTGTGCCATAGGTCCGTACCTGCGGTTCCTCTCGTACTACGCAGGAATGCTGTCGCAACAACATATTGTCATTAGTAGGGTAAAACTAACCTGTCTCACGACGGTCTAAACCCAGCTCACGTTCCCTTGCATGGGTGAACAATCCAAGGCTTGGTGAATTTTGCTTCACAATTATAGGAAGAGCCGACATTTTTGCTAGTTTCGCATTTTTGCATTTTAGCTAACGATATATATAAATGTGACCTCTGTGCTTAACGCCGCCTTGTAATATATGTATGTATTTGTTTGTCATAGTATATAAATTCAAAAAACTCTCAATAAATATTTTTCAATCCTATCGAAAGCTTTTACTCCATAGAATTAACATTTAATCAAGTAAGAGTGCTATATTTGGCTGTCCCGAATCTTATATACCCTTTACCAACGTACGTACATATATATAGTATACAGACACATACATACATACATATTTGTTTTGTGAAAAAATTTATCATTTTTTTAAAGTTTTCATCTTTGGAGCTGTAATTTTCATTTTTCAAATTTCATACGCCAAACTTTTCTTTCAGAAGCATAAAATATATTCAATTTATAAAGAAAAAGAAAAAATTTTTAGACCTATTTAATTTTACATAACACAAAAAGTGTTAGTTTTCCAACCCTGGAGTCATAATTTTGGATTTTTCTGATTATTGATATCAATCTAGTTCTTTAAAAAATACATAAAATATGTTAAGTGAACAAAGCAAAAACGAAATAAGGAAAAACTTAGTTTCATTTAATTCCTTTAATATTAAAAAATACAGTAAAGTGCGACTTTGAATCGCGCGCAAAAGGTGGGCTTTTTTGCTTTTTCGAAGTTTTTTTCAGTTCAAACGATTTTTTCAGTTTTGTCGCTTTTTTCTCGTTTTGGCGATTTTTTCCTGTTTTTGGAGGTTTTTTTCATTTTGGCGATTTTTTTCTTTTTTGGGGCTTTTCTTCATTTTGGAGATTTTTCTCATTTTGTCGATTTTTTTTCATTTTGGCGATTTTTTTCTGTTTTTGTGTTTTCTTTTTATTCAGGTGATTTTTTTTAATTTGGTTTTTTTTGGCGATTTTTTTCTGTTTTTTGGAGTTTTTTCCGTTTTGGCGATTTTTTTCATTTTGGCGATTTTTTTCATTTTGGCGATTTTCTTTCATTTTGGCGATTTTTTTTTCATTTTAGCAATTTTTCCGTTTTATGCGATTTAGTTTAGTCTTAGAAATTTTTTTTTGGTTTGGTGCTTTTTTTCGTTTTGGAGATTTTTTTTTGTTTTTTGCGATTTTATTCGGTTTAGCGATTTTATAATTTTTTGTTTTTTTTAGTTTTACCGTTTTTGAAAATTTCAAGAGTTTTGCTCTTACGGTTTCCAAGTTACAGCAAGTTGTCAAAATTGCATTAACTGATGGAACACCCTTTAATTTAAATTTTTGGAAATAGTGTTAATTTTTGTAGTCTGTATAAAAATGCACTAACCTTACAAATTTCAAGTGTAGATGCATACAATTGTATGTATGTATATTACATGGGATTTTAACATTTTTCGTTGCTCGTTTTGGAACACCCTTTAATTTCCAATTTTCATGTATTTGTTGTTGTAGCGGCCAAGGGTCTACACACTGTTTCTTTTCACCTTTGGTGTACGAAACCCTAAAAACCAATATGTATGTACCAGCATGGTATGTTGTTGGGCGAATGTTCTTGCTACCATTAAATATAGAGAATTTCCGAACCCTGATTTATTACATCGTATGATAACCATTGGTAGTGAATGCCAAGCACTAAAGAAGATTGCAAAAAAAACACAAGGCATTAAATCTTGGGCAGATTTAATTTTTGTTTGTATTATTTTAAGAAAATAATAACACAAACATGACTTCAATTATCAAATTACATACTGTTTCGGGAGCAATGGATGAAACTCCACCCTGTTACATACTTCAGATTGATGAAGTTAAAATAATGTTGGACTGCGGTTGGGATGAAAAATTCGATGCAAGTTTCATCAAAGAAGTGAAAAGGTTGGTGAATTTGTGCTGTTTTTGCATAACCGGAATAACATTTAGTATTTTTTATTAGACATGTGCACGCAATTGATGCTGTTTTGTTATCCCACCCAGATGTTTATCATTTGGGTGCCTTGCCATACTTAGTGGGCAAGCTGGGTTTGAACTGCCCGATTTATTCCACAATACCAGTGCATAAAATGGGTCAAATGTTTATGTACGACCTGTATATGTCGCATTTTAATATGTATGACTTTGATTTGTTCTCTTTAGATGATGTGGATGCAGCTTTTGATAAAATTATACAGCTTAAATATAATCAGACGGTTTCTCTGAAGGGAAAAGGTTATGGTATAGCCATAACACCCTTACCTGCTGGTCACATGATTGGTGGCACAATATGGAAAATCTTAAAAGTAGGTGAGGAAGATATTGTCTATGCCACCGATTTTAATCACAAGAAAGAGCGTCATTTAAACGGCTGCGAATTGGAGAGGCTGCAAAGACCTTCATTACTTATAACGGATGCCTTCAATGCCTTGTATCAACAGGCCAGGCGTAGAGCTCGTGATGAGAAACTAATGACTAACATATTGCAAACTTTAAGAGGAAATGGTAACGTACTGATAGCAGTAGACACTGCCGGACGCGTTCTAGAATTGGCTCATATGTTAGACCAGCTTTGGAAAAACAAGGAGTCTGGTTTGATGGCCTACTCTCTAGCATTGCTAAATAATTTCTCGTACAATGTCATAGAATTTGCTAAATCTCAAATAGAATGGATGAGCGACAAACTCATGAAAAGTTTCGAGGGTGCTCGCAATAATCCATTTCAATTTAAACACATGCAGCTATGTCACAGTCTTGCAGAACTGGCTCTATTGCCGGGACCAAAAGTGGTCTTAGCCAGTGAACCAGACATGGAAAGTGGATTCACCAGAGATTTATTTGTGCAATGGGCTGGTAATCCTAATAATAGTATAATATTTACTTCCAGGTAAGCTTTGCAATTAAATAACTTAAAATATCAATTCCTCACTAACTATCTCTGCCCACATTTAGATCTTCGCAGGGCACATTAGCCATGGATTTAGTTGAAAATCATGTTGTAGGGAGAAAAATTGAAATTGATGTTCGGCGTCGCATAGAATTGGAAGGTGCAGAACTGGAGGAATATTTGCGTATACAAGGTGAAAAAGTCAATCGACTTATAGTCAAACAAGATGCCGAAGAAGAAAGCAGTTCCGATTCCGATGATGATATTGAAATGAGCATTATAACGGGGAAACATGACATAGTAATAAGACCAGAGGGAAAACAACATACAGGCTTTTTTAAATCAAATAAAAGGCATCACGTAATGTTTCCGTTTCATGAAGAAAAGATCAAATGTGACGAATATGGAGAAATAATAAATTTAGAAGAGTATCGTATAGCAGATATGTCATATGATTGTCCAATGGATGAAAATAAAGAAAATTTGAAAAAGGAAGATATAAAAAACGAAAAGACAAAAACAGATGATGGTGGGTGGAAAATGAAAACAGTTTTGAAAAGATTTCAATAATATTGAAAAAAAATTTTTTTAGATGTGCAACTATTGGAAAAGCCAACTAAATGTATAAGTCAGCGCAAAACTATAGAAATAAATGCACAAATCCAGCGTATAGACTTTGAGGGTCGTTCCGATGGTGAGTCCATGCTAAAAATTCTGTCTCAATTAAGACCACGGCGTGTCATAGTAGTACATGGCACCGAGGAAGGTACACAGGTGGTAGCTAAGCATTGCGAACAGAACATAGGAGCCAGAGTCTTTACACCTCGCAAGGGAGAAGTAAGTTTAATATGATTTTAGAATTCTTAATCTTGTTTAATTCAATTTTTAGACTATTGATGCTACAACTGAAACACATATCTATCAAGTACGACTCACTGAAGGCTTAGTAGCACAGCTGCAATTCCAAAAAGGAAAAGACGCCGAAGTATCCTGGATTGACGCTCGCATAGGCGTACGAACTCAGGCAATTGATTCGACCAATAGAATAGAGAGTAACAGCGGTGATAATGAAGTCACTGAAGCAGCCAGTGAGGAGAAGACTCTTACTTTGGAGTCATTAGAAAATGATGATATACCTGTCCACAATTCAGTTTTGATTAATGAGCTAAAACTGTCAGACTTTAAACAGATCCTTATGCGCAACAATATTAATTCTGAATTTTCCGGTGGTGTTTTATGGTGTTGCAACGGTGCTTTAGCTCTAAGACGTATAGACACAGGAAAAGTTACTATGGAAGGATATCTGTCTGATGAGTATTACAAAATACGTGAACTCTTGTACGAACAATACGCCATTGTGTAAAAATAGAAGTGGGTGAGATTGTGGCTAAATACATTTTTATTTGCAGTATTCAACAGTTAAGTTTTGCCCTCAATAATGACGCTAGATATACTGACATTAAAGTTTTAACATTTCATTTTAATTCTATTAATTGTAACATCTAATTATCCATAAATTGTAACATGGGATCTTCCTCCCTAGTGCGCTTTCGTTTCCATTCTTCTATCTCATCTTCTGTAGGTGCTTTAACATCATACATGCTATTGTAGGGCCGTTTCCTATCATCCAACAACGGGGATATATCTTTCTTATCCTTATCTGATTTGATTTTATATTTCTCCTCCAACCGTTTCTTTGTTTTGCCTGACTTCTTTTCTTTTTTCAGCAATTTCTTGGCCTTTTTCTTTTCCCGTTTTTTCATTATCTTTTTTAGCCTCTTGCTCTCCACTGCTGCCTTTTGCAGCTCAACTTCATCTTCTGAAGACGATGAGGAGGACGAAGAACTGGAAGATTTATTTTCCTCTTCTTTTATGACCATGCCTTTTTCTTCGTCATGGAGCAACCTTGAGCTGGTGGAAGCCACAGATGTTGCTTCATCACTTGGCGTTGTTGTTGCTACAGCAGATACTGGATTTGGCATTTTAAATTCATTGACTGCTTCAGGATCTTTCATGCCTACACAGTAAGAATTCTTTATAAATGATTTGCAACATTTATAACCCCAGCGGCCACCATTCCAATAACTGCCCCATACAGTGGTATGGTTGTTTATATATACATCTTCCTCATAAATACTACGAGCCTTGGGTTTCTCCATACCCTTGATTACTTTCCCGCTGCGAGAGTATTCTATATACTCCTCTGTTTGAGCCAATAATAAGGACTTTGGAGGAGCTTCTAAGTGTTCAACTCCACCATATTTTTCAACAATATGCTCTTTAGTCTAAAATTGACAAAGAATTAGAAAATACAATAATTGTAATTCACCAAACATTTTGTAAAACTTACGCTTGATTTAAATTGATCCTTCTTTTTATCATATTCCTTTTGCAACAATTCCAATTTTGTGGGCTCGGCCAATAAATGCACATCTACACCTTTACCATGAGCTTCCCAGGCAAATAATTGAGCGTGGGAATGTTTTGTGGTATCGCCACTTGCGCGCACAAAATTTTCTCCAGCAAATTCAGCTCTGAAAAGTTTTTAAATTGCCATAAAATTAATTTTTTATGAAAAATAGGGCACTACTTACTCTTCTTCCGGAATATGAGGATTGGGATTGTCACGCATAGATCTAGTCTTGGGATCATAATATGCTGAATTTGGATCAAGATTTCGAAGATATTTTGCAGTGTCTTCTCTTATACGCAAATTACGTACAGTAATACGCTGCTTAGAATCAACTTTGGTACCAGGCATATCTACTTCATCCACATATTTATCTTCATTATTGTCATCGTCAGATATTTCCGCATCAGGATCTAAAATAATCACAGTTTTCTTAATATCTTCCATTCGAAACTTATAGATATGTACATGTTTTTTTTTTAATTTAAAATTCGTCTTTGTTTACAAGTCCTATAAACTAATATTTAGTTAGACTTACTGCTTTTCAATTTCTCGGCCTTCAGTTGTCTTTTGGCTTCTTCTACTTTTTCAAACTCTTCAATTATCTCCCTATGATTTGCCGGATCGTAAGAACTCCAACGATCTCTTTTCTCATCATAGTTTACTGAATTATCCTTCACAATATGTTCGTCGTGCACTACAATACTCTCGGCAAACTTTGCTATAACCTTGCGCGGTCGTTCTAGGCAATCTTTTCTTTTGTGTGTCATAGCCCCACAGTTTTCACAAGCCCCTTTTCGGAACTTCGTTACCAAGCGTGTGGTGTCAACCCCTTTGGGAGCCATATGCTCCAATTGCCCTTTGTCCTCATCACGTTGTGGCCTTTGATGTTTCAATGTAGGTCCTTGAGCGCCGTAGTACCAAGGAGCATTCGAAATATATTGCGGTATATGGGGGTTAATATCACGACCTTCTTCATCTACAGCAGCTGGCGCAGTACCAGCTTTACGGGCCTCCTCTAGCTCTTTGGCCTTCCGCCAATCTTCACGTGACTTTTTCTTTGGTTCTTCTTCCTCAACTTCATCTTTGCTGTGTATTATTTGTGAAACAGGTGTACGCACTATTTGGGAACTCATTTCTTATAAATAGAAAAAATATTGAACTTTTTCTAAAATAAAAACAAATGCTTGTTCGTGCTAAGAACATGCATTCACTAGCAATTGATAGCTTAATTAGCAGTATTGGGGGTGTGAGATTCATCAACAAATGTACAAGAGGAAACTAAATTTTCTTGTGTAAGTGTCGTATTAGCTATTTACATATATAAGCAGCTGATTAAAGTGACATTTCGTCGGTTGGTTATTGGTTTGCTGCAGTCATAATATATTTCGAATAAACTGTGCCACAAACCAATAACCAACCACCGATTTAAAAAGTATCTTCGCAAATCTAGATTTGCATTTACATGGATAATTTTCTTTGTTAAACTCTGCGTTAAAGCTAAAATTTGTGTATATCGTTTCAATGCTCTCAAATTCAATAAAAATTTAAAAATGCAAGCAATTATATTTTGTTCACTTTCCTTCTATGGCAAACAAGGTAATCTTGCTTTGACTCGTGCAAAGAGAGTATTATATGAAGATATAAAAATTCAGTTGGAGTCACCTGATAGAAACGAAAAAAACAGATATAATAATACTTGATATTGGAAGTCGATGTAAAACAGCGAATATAAAGTGTTCCTGTTGAATTTCTGCTTGATTTATAATGTTCTGTAAGGTTTTTATTGCTTTTGGCATTTTTGAAGTATGAAACGTTCCATACATAGAAATCATTCAAAAAATGTCCTGCGCTCGTATTGCCGAAATCGACGGCGCAAAGTACTACTTTTTGCAACGCTGTTAATTCGATTAGAATCATTAGTCCTCTTTTCTCAATTTTTCGTATAGTGTTTTATTGGTGTGAAAAATTTTTATAAATTTAAAATAGATCATACAGAAATATATAAAAATGTCTTTATATAAAAGGCAATTGATTTTGCTTAGCCGTAAAAGTTAAATTAAATAAATAATTGCTTACAAAAAGTCTATACAACAATTATAATTCGCCAATAACAATCAAACGCAATAATTGAAAGACAAAAGAGCCCCGTAAAAAAATACAAAAACAACAAGAAAAGCAAGACAAACAAATAGAAAAAATTGCAAAAGAATTGGGAAAATCAGTGTTTTTTTTTTTCAAGAAATATAAAAGAATATAGACTTAATTGTAGTTTAGCTCATCAAAAATTATAAAAATTGCTAATTACAAATTAGTGCTAGTAAGTTGATATAAAATTTCATAATTTATGTTTCGCATATCGCTATAAAAAACTGAAAAACCAGCTTATAAAATCAAAATATCCATAAAATTTCACCACCCACCGTTTGTTTTTGTTTTCTTTACCTTCGGTTCTCTGGTATTTTTTACATAAATGAAAATTAACTAAATCGCTTTGGAATAATTTGAGAGAAAATAAATACATACCTATCTAGTTAAATTTCGATCGAATTTGTGCTGAAGTTTGACTGTTCTATTGGTTCTATTTTTGTTATTTGAGTTTCTCGAATTCAAAACTATGTTTTCAAATGATGGGTTCATTGTGGCTACCTGGTGCCATTTAGCCTTGTAACTTTGTGTTGTGGTTGTTGTAATTTTGAAGGTTACTTTTAAGTCTGGATTTCTATAGTGTAAAGTAAAATGCAAAATATGTAAACATGTGTCATACCTACATATAAAGCTGGGTTATCTTTCTGAGAGTTTCTTTTAATACAATGTACAAATATGCTTTATTAATACCTACATACATATGTTTATTGCATTTTAAGATTATTCAGATGTTTAGAAGACTTTCAATTAGTTTTTTTGATAAGGAAGTGTTGCACTAAATTTTGCATTATTCCTTGTCCTAGTGGTCAAGTGGTGAGTCCTTTACTCAAAAGAATGTTTGGCACACAGCATTATATCATAAATATTTTGTTTGTAGTTACGTAGTTTAACATTCATAAGTCATGCAGTGAAGCAGGAGCTGCGGAAACAATTGTGGAATAATTTACGAAATATCCGATGTGGTCACGTTCTAAGATAAATTAAAAATACCTTTAACTAAATAACACATTGCATACATATGTATATGTATGTATGTATGTATGTAAAAAGAAAAACCAAATAGATGAGCATGTACTTTCAAAAAGTGGTATGTAGTACGTTTAGTCCCGGTTCACACTTTTCAACTTTTGTTGCTCAACTCGTAATTCAGCTGTAAGAAAGGCGGAAATGGAAATACAAAAATCTCATTTTTTTGTACAGCTAAATTACGAGTTGGACAACAAAAGTTGGAACGTGTGAACCGGGACTTATGGATCATCTGCGTACGTCTCTGATCGCGCTCGAAATTTAAATCTAGGCCAAGTTATGTTGCAAGATGGAGGATTAGGGTATACCCGCACAGATCATAAAATATTAAAAGAAATATATATATGTAGGTATATGTGTAACGTTAGTGCTTAAGTTTTCAATCGATAACGCAATAGTGAGATTTTCCTCAGCAGAGACTTGATGGAATGAACAACCTTGGCTTAAAATTATTATTTTCAGAATGCTAGATTGATTACACTGTTTCGAATGTTATGTATCTTTATTTAAAAAAAAATTAGTGTGTTGCTGCTGAATTTGTAGATCGGTGCAAAATCTGAGATTCTAAAGGTACGGCCACACTGGCAAACATTTGCCCCAAAAAGCGTAACCACTAAATGTTTGTGAAAAACCATTTGATTCAGACACGTGTTTCTTAAGTTAAACAGTTTCATAAACAACTAATAGATAACATCATTCATTCCAACATTATTGGAAACAATTTAACTTAAGTCCCGGTTCACACGTTTCTACTTTTGTTGCTCAACTCGTAATTCAGCTGTAAGAAAGACAGAGACGGAAATACAAATATCTCTTTTTTTCTTGCAGCTGAATTACGAGTTGAATAACAAAAGTTGGAACGTGTTAACCGGGACTTATGGATCATCTGCGTACGTCTCTGATCGCGCTCGAAATTTAAATCTAGGCCAAGTTATGTTGCAAGATGGAGGATTAGGGTATACCCGCACAGATAATAAAATATTAAAAGAAATATATATATGTAGGTGTATGTGTAACGTTAGTGCTTAAGTTTTCAATCGATAACGCAATAGTGAGATTTTCCTCAGCAGAGACTTGATGGAATGAACAACCTTGGCTTAAAATTATTATTTTCAGAATGCTAGATTGATTACACTGTTTCGAATGTTATGTATCTTTATTTAAAAAAAATTAGTGTGTTGCTGCTGAATTTGTAGATCGGTGCAAAATCTGAGATTCTAAAGGTACGGCCACACTGGCAAACATGTGGCCCAAAAAGCGTAACCACTCAATGTTTGTGAAAAACCATTTAATTCAGACACGTGTTTCTTAAGTTAAACAGTTTCATAAACAACTAATAGATAACATCATTCATTCCAACATTATTGGAAACAATTTAACTTAAGTCCCGGTTCACACGTTTCTACTTTTGTTGCTCAACTCGTAATTCAGCTGTAAGAAAGACAGAGACGGAATTACAAATATCTCTTTTTTTGAGTAACAAAAGTTGAAACGTGTAAACCGGGGGGTTATTATGTAATCCGAATCAAACGGAAATGTGTTCGAATTGCAATGTTAATAACATACAAATTCGAACAGTTTTCGTTTCGAATCGAATAACATACTAATCCCCGGGTCTAACAAACGCCAATCTGAATTCAAATTTTTTCATTAATATTTTGTGGTTCCGTTTTTTGGGCAAATATTTGCCCAAGGGTGACCATCCCCTAAGTTGTCTGAGTATAGGTATAAACAATTTTGAAAAATTAAAATATAATAAAGAATACTACGTATGTAAATATAAACAAAGAATAAGACGAAAAATACAAAATAATAAATAAATCTTTATTTATTTATTACTTAATGGAATGTATGCTTTACAATGTAAAGTAGTTCAAAGTTGCACATACGTACATATCGTTACCTTAATATAGAAAGGTCGTAATTCATTATTTTTTGGAAATCGAGATTTTTGCATTTTTCGATACATTAGGTGTTCTTCTATCAAAATAAACAAAAAACAAAAAAATAATGAGTTGGGGTCTTTCTGTATTACGGTAACGATATGTATGTATTAGTGATGTAACGAATGTCAATTTTTGATATTCGCGAATACGAATATTTGAAACGTTATTCGCGAATACGAATGAGAAAACGAATATTATATGTGAACTTTATAGACATTAAATTGGGGTTCTGCAAAATGAAATATTAAGAAATTGTTATGAAAAAGGACTTCATACTTCTGTTGGTGTACTTTAAAGTTAAAAAAAACTACCCACATTTTTAATGCTCGTCATTAGATAATATTTGAAAATGATACAAACCACAAATTTCTATAAAAAATTTAATGGATTTGTAAAAACTAACATTTTTAGCCGTTTATTTAAATTTCGTTTAGGATTTATGAGATTATTCATTTAATTTGTTTGGAAAAATATTCGTATTCGGACACTAATATCTAAAAATGGCCGAATATTCGATAATTCGAATACGAATACGAATATTCGTGCATCACTAGTATGTATATATATTTATGCATATGTACATACATATGTATGTATGTATACATACATATCTACATATGTTCTACATATGTATGTACATATGTATGTAGATTGTACATATATATGTATGTATATAAGTATGTATGTATGTATTTAATCTGAAATTTAATATTTAAATATATATGTACACCCTTTATTTTCTGGGAAGTTTAATCAGCTGGATGAAAGCAGAGGGAGAAATAGTTTTACCCCTTTTAGACACGCAAAGTTTACTTTGCAAAGTCTTAATTCAGCTGTGTGAAAGACAGAGGGAGTAATACTATCTCTTTCTGTCTTAAGACTTTACAAAGTTAACTTTCCTGTCTAAAAGGGGCATTTCTCTTTCTGTATTTCTCCTAGCCGAATTGAGACTTTGAAAACTCCCCTTTTCCACACGCAAAGTTTACTTTGTAAAGTCTTAATTCAGCTGGAAGAAAGGCAGAAAGAAACTTTACTACTGCCTCTGACTTTCACACAGCTGCATTAACACTTTTACCTCTTTTAGACACGGAAAGCTTACTTTGCAAAGTCTTAATTCAGCTGTGAGAAAGACAGAGGGAGGAATACTATCTCTTTCTGTCTTTCTCCCTGCTGAATTAAGACTTCGCAAAGTAAACTTTCCGTGTCTAAAAGGGGTATTTGCAAAGTAAACTTTGCGTGTGGAAAAGGGGTAAAAGTAAAATTGCGTGGATAAAATTAGTAAATTAAAAAACTCTTCCTTTCTGTTTGGCGCAACTTTTTAATATAAAATAGAGTACATATGAATGCATATTCAAAAGTTGGCATAAATAACTTTATAACTAAATTTATGGGCAATATAATAATCACAGCATTATCATTGAAAATGGCGCCGATGCTCTGAGTTATTAATGGGGTCTTTTGCAGCAATTAAGTGACAATCTGTACAATCTTCAGCCCTTTATTTTTTATAAATTATGGGCAATGTATGTATGTAGGTTTGACTTGAAAAAAACAATGATCTTTTAACGTAGATATACATATATGTATGTACTACATACATACATATGTAATTCCTTTTATTTACTTTTTACTTATGTTATTTTATAAATTTGGAAACAACAAGAAATCGGAAATGTTAATGAACTTCAATAAATTTGAACGACTGCATATTAAAAGAAATTCACACTTGATAATTATGAATGTATTGCTGGTTGTGTACGTACGCATGCAGTTAACTCCCAGCAGAAAATTCAATTAATCGATTTTTAATTATGCATAAATAAATTATTTTACTTGATTTTCAATTTTATTTCAAATAGATTTTTTTTTATAGTTACAATATTTAGTCTTTTTCAAGATATACGTATTTACCCGGCTTAAATACTGTACTCGTATTTATGCCTCTTATTTCTACCCATAGATATCTTTGAGTGTACAGATATCTATCGTGTAAGTTAAATTTTATAAGGCAAACTCGTAGGTAAAAACCTTTGGTAAATTATTATTTGTAGAAATTACGGGTATTATTAAACTGGCCATTATTTAATAATTTAATGACCTCAAATTCCTGATTATTTTTATTCGAGTGAATAATTTTTGCTGGTTGGGTGTAGAGGTTGTGATAGCATTGATGTTTAGCACAGATAATGACCTTTTTCCAAAGCCACTCAGAAATAAATAAAATAAGTAGCTGTAGGTTATTAATCTTAACTGAAAATCTCAATACATAAATATTTTATTTCTTTGTAAACATTTATTTTCTTTACTAATTACAGTTTACACTTACATATTGTTGATTTTACGCCGACAAAAAAAAAACATCTTCATGAGCATGCCACTTGCAAATAATTCTCTTTTCGTCAAACATCTACATCAGCAGCAGCTACAGAAAAAATAACAACAACATCATCAATAACAAATAGCAACAAAACAGTTACAATTTACAGAACAACAGATATTTGATCCACTTAAAGATTTCTTTGTTTGTGCGAACCCAATCCAGCTACTCGTCACTTAAAAATCAACGTTGCAAAACTCAGTTTCAACCAACAGTCGCAGCGACAGCGCAAATGTTTTTTTCTACAATATATCGGAACAATAACATCCGCAGCAGAAAACTAAATGTGTAGAAGAGAAGAATAAGTCCAAAAAAGAACACAAATTCGTGTGGGATTTCTGAAATCTTACGTATGTAAATACACATTTTTTTATAGTATTTTGTTTTTATTTATGTCATTTTAAATATTCAATAGATACCATTTAAATGTATTTTCCTTAATTAAAGAGTAAATGTTAATTATATTTGGCCTATTGGCGCTCAGAATATGTGTCTGCCCCATGCAATCGGTTATTGGTGACAAAATGATGTTTCTCAGCGATATTTATCCGAGTTCTGAGACAGCATTTTATTTTTCAGAAATAATAAGAAGAAGAGTAACAAGAGTCATCAAATAATGACAGGGGAAGAGAGAGAGAGAGAGAGAGAGAGTGAGTGATAGAAGAAGAGAGGGGGGGGGGAGAGAATTAAAGCTTGAGGTCCATACCATCCTTTCAATGCGTAGTTGCGTTTTATGCATGTGTCAAAAAGTAGAATCAAGGTAATTGTATGTGGCAAGTTACAGAACAAAAGGCAAAGAACGTATAGGCGCATAGGACGGATAAAGTAGGTTTACTTTCTACTTTTGTATCCGTCGCATGCATCATGCTCTCTTTTATAGCCAAATGTTCGTGTGGTGAGTTTAAATTTTATCTCTTTTTGCATTAAAACAACAAAAATACTTGCCATTAGACGTATTGCATGTAACTTGAATTTAGAATCGGAGAGATTGTACAGAAACGCATACCACGCATATGCAAAGAACGGATGGTATGGACCTTCGGTTTAAGGGTAAATTTTCGAGTACGAGATTAAACTTAGTTTCTATTATACATATATATCAGTGGTCAGTCGTTAAGCAGCTTTGGGTCGAAGAACATCATTTCGCGTCATCGTAATTATTTCTTAAGTGCGGTCAGGCTTAGTTCTGTTGTTAGGCCTTCGAGAGTTTTTCGTCTCGCTCGCACTGGTTGACTTATCTGCCACGGATAACCGTATAATCTTGCGGTTTTTTGTAGAATTTCTTTAACAACCACGTTGCTACTTCCTATGTGAAGGCATAGGTCGTACAGTCAGTCACGGAACTTTTTTGAAAATTCTGTTAATAACATCTTGGGCATATGGTCTAGTTACTCCGCCCATATTCGTGCAACACCATACTATGCAAATTTATTTTGTATACCTAGTATGTTTAATAAATAAATAAATAATATATCAGATGTGTCAAAAATAAAACTATAATTGTATGTGTGAGAAAAGTTGTCTCATTCTTCTCTGAAGTACATAGGAAAAAATAAATATTTGGAACAAATGCAGTTTAGTAAAGCAGCTAAAAATAAATAAAAAAGGAGCCTATGTGATAGAAAATTAAAAAATAAGGTGAAAAAATTAAATAAAAAAGTTTTGCTGCAGCCCATATTTCCCGAGTTATTGGTCTTTAAAGTTTAAATAGAAAGTGCAGTTTAGTGAAAATGCTCCAAAAAAGTCAAAATGTCTAAAAAATATGTAAATACATATTAATTTCTTTCCTTAAACGTTTTACAACATCAAACACATTGCATATCGCGAAAAGCATTGGTGATCATAGAATATTTTTCGCATACCACTTCTTTTCTTTCACTGTATCTATAAATAAATTAATACACCAGCTACGCATGTGTTCTCGTCGCTGTCTCATCGACGACTAAATGAAAGAGAATAAGAAAGTGTGTGATTTTACCTACCACAATTGTGCTATGAAACTAACATCAATGATTTATATACAGAGCTTGTAAACTTAAAAATTTTTTGTCACATAAATGTAACTACACTGAAAGAATTCTCTTCATGAATTCTATGAATTTTGAATGAAAAAATTCATTAAAATTCAACCAACGTCACGCTTCGTTGGATTAATGAAACCAGTTTCGTCAAAATTATTTTATTGAAAAATTCGTCAAATTTATTTAACAGTGTCATTAATACAATGAAATAACTTCATTGAAACAACAAAATAATTTCATGAAAACAATAAAATAACTTAAATATAAAGACGCTTCTTAATAATTAGAAAATATTGTTGTCATAAATGCAATGAAATATTGTTACGAAACCGGAATACCACTCCATGTAAACGCTTCAAATAAGTTATAATTATTTTCAAAGTAAATTAAGTTTAACTTACAAAAACAATTTGCGCACACGAAAAATTAAATTAAATTAAGAAAGTGCAGCGCATGGGCTACTTTGATTGCAGCACGAGAACACAATAAATATAGATGCATTTTTACATTTATATTAGCGCATGGTTGTCTACCAATCGTTCACACGATTGTCACACCAGAGTTGCATTTGATTGCGGAAAATCAGCACAATATTATTCTCGATTGTCGTGTAAATAAATTGTAAAATAAACAATAATTAATAAATATTGTAAAATCACACGATTGAGATATAAGATAGACCAATAATTGGTGTATTACGACAATCGTGTGATCATACCTTAAGCTTAAGTTAGACGTGACATAGCCAACGGCTGTTTTCTATGGTTATGGTTATGGCACGGCTGATTGAGCCTTTAACATGAATTGAGTTTGATGTTTTTAAGCGGTAGTTAAAATAGTTATTGTATATAGTATTACCATACTAGGGAACAAAATAGTGGCAAAAGTGCTAAATGTTATTAACGCACTTTGATTTCTTTTGTGTGGAGAAGAAGAAGAAACTGCTTAATTTTGTTATTTACAGCTAAAATATTGTGCGTGTCAAAGGAAATAGATAAATAATATAATATATCGTGCCAAAATAGCTTAAGCGACAAAATTTTCGAACTTAATTTTTTGACCAAAATTGATATGTTTTACAAATTTATAATGGGTGTTTTTTACTGAGGTATAGAACTTTAAGTTGGCATCACTTTTTTAACTGGCGGCCATTTTGTCAGCTGTCAAGTGATTAATATTTAGTTTGGTTTGCCATTTCATCATGAACAGGTTGACAAAAGAACAACGCTTGCAAATCGTGCAAATTTATTTCGAAAATAATGGTTCAGTTCGCGAAGTTTACCGCAAGCTCCGTCCATTTTATGGTCGACATAATCGTCCATCAGAGCAATTAATTCGGTTAACCATGGATCGTTTTCGCACTACGTTTACTCTATGTGATAATACGCATCCGCAGAGACGTCGAACAGTGCGCACCGAAGAAACAATTGCCGCTGTAGAGCAAAGTGTTGAAGAGGACCCGAATGAATCGATTCGCCACCGTGCACAGCAATTGGAGCTTTGTCCATCAACTTTATGGAAGATTTTGAAGATTTTGAATGTGGATGAGTTGTGGTTCCAACAAGACGGCGCTACATGCCACACAGCGCACGTCACAATCGATTTATTGAAGGAAACATTCGATGAGCGCATAATTTCGCGGAATGGACCTGTCAATTGGCCACCAAGATCGTGTGATTTGACACCATTGGATTATTTTCTTTGGGATATGTGAAGTCGCTCGTCTACGCCAACAAACCAGAAACGTTAGGGGACTTGGAAGCCAACATTCGTGGCGTTATTGCCAACATACGGCCCCATATGCTCGAAAAAGTGGTTGAAAATTGGACCTGTAGAATTGGCTTTATTCGAGCCAGCCGCGGCGGCCACATGCCCGAAATCATATTTAAACATTAATGGCATAAAATTATCCTTCCAATAAAGCCAAATTGATGGACATTAAAACGATTTTCTTGTGTTTTATTTCAATTCGAAGTTCTATACCTCTAAAAAAACACCCTGTACAAACAACTTTGTTGGCGATTTTTATAGTTTTTTTTTAACAAACATAAACTGTAAAATTTTTGTAATTCCGGAAAATTAGTTTGTTGAAGGAATAATTTCAAAAACAAATCCTATCAAAACTCGTTCTCAAAAAAAAAAAGTAACACAATTTGATTTTTTGCCGATTTTCTGCTAATTTGTTTTTACGATTATTTTATAAAAATATGGACCTGTTCGTAAATGCATCACCGCTCTACATCATGAGAGCAAACTTTTATGTATAATGCAATACAAGTTCGCTGATAATTTTTTTCTGTAGTAGCCATGTCAGTACTCCATATTAAACATTTGTTTGTGCATTATCTACATATATTAGTGAAGTAATTTAGGACATTTCAATTTTCATTTGCAGCGCAGTGTTGCATTTACGAACAGCCCCTTTATATTAAATAAAAACAAATTATTATGAAATATTTATATTTTATATTTTAATAAACTACATTAAATAGATTTTGGCCACTTTTAAAATTAATTTGGCGGAATAGATCGGATAAAATCCGACATTCCTGTGAGATATGTATGTGTATATGTTAATAAATAAATTCCGACTACTCTTTTATCTCGAAAACCAACTTTTATACCATTTTTGTTATAGTTTATATTACCAAAAATGTATTATTTTGACTTAATACAAAAGTGTACAGAAAAGTATCGTATATTTTCTTAAAAAAAAATTATTATTTTGTTTTGAGCCTATATTCAAGTTAAAAATAATTAAATTGTTAATGTAACCACAAACAATTTTTCATCTCTACTGAAAATCTTAAAATTTTAAATTAATACCCTATTGTAGATTAAGGGCGATATATGAAAAGTATTCACAATGCGGCCTATTATATTTGATTTATATTAAATTTAATTGCAGAAAAATCTTTAAACACACGCTGAGATTCCTTTAAAAAAAGTAAAATGGCGTCATCAGCACAATTGCCTTTAATGACATCTCTTGTTTTTTGCGTGTGCATTTGTCAAACATTTCTTGTAGCGGATGGACACATCTTGGTTTATCGACGTTTAACCAATCAGGTTATTGTAAATCTATATGCCCTCATATAAGCACTTGAATATCGTTTAACTAATGTTCATATTTATTTTCATGTTTGGTGGCAGTTACTTGAGGAATACAATGATATGCCAGCCCAGTTTGGTCCCAGCCTATCGGCAAATGGAATTAAGGTATATGCTGTACCAGTAGAGCCCCATGAAGAAGCTTGTGAAAAAATCAGTTCGCCACCTAGAACACTATACCCCAGTAATGCTAAATTTGCTGCCATCATAAAGAGGTATTTATGTATATGTAATTAACATGTAATGTTTGTTTCTTACGAGTATTTATTTACTTATTTATAAAAAAAAACCTACTCTGCTTTCTAAATAAAAATAAAACACTAAACAAATATGCTGATTCTTTGTAGTACTCACAGGTATTTTTTCTTAATCCAATTTATGTATACAAATATTATATTTTTGCATATACATATTCTTAATATTAATTATTGTTATTGTTATTATTTTTTCTAAGTAAATTTAGTTGTATTTTTGGTGTTGCCATAGAAATTATCGGGCTGCATTTTTTTTATAACAAATTAATTATCATTAAAGAATCGGTATTAATTCACAAAATCAACTGATAAGACTTGAAAAATACAAAACTTGCATTTATTTCATCACGCTTCATTTTTTTTACTATCAAGTTAATGCCAACTTAATTTGTTTAGTATCAAGTTAATGGCGACAAGGTCAAAAGAAACTTTTTGTGATATGTATATACATAAACACAAGTTGCAAATTCGAGCACAAATCCGAATGTATATTTTTTATTTGTGGTATTTTCGCGAAACGAAGTGAATAGTTTTTTTAAGACATTAACGGCCTGTCACACGATGCAAGTTGCAAAAAAATTTCACATAGCCACCTATCTACATAGTTATACACAGAAAAAAGTATTCACCAATTAATATTTTCAATTAAAATATTAATTGATTCAATTAAATTATTAATTGTATTTATTAATTTGAGTGGAAAAACTTAATTAATACTATCAAATTGTTTATAGGTGAAAATTTAATTAATTTTTTAATTGATATTACAAAAATTTTAATTAATATTACAAAATCATTCATATTACTTTTTTGTGTGTACGTATTTGTAAAAAAGAAAAATTTTAATTTTAACTACTTTTGGACATCTTTATTTAATAATTTATTTGTAATATTGTGTATTTATGCCTATTATCAAGCAAATAAAAAATAAATTAAAAAGTACTATTACCATCGTGAAATCCCTGATTGTTTACAAAACTGATTTTGCTCTTGCAGCTCTGCATTTTATACAGTGCCACCACGTGTTGTCCATTCAAAGTGGATGATTTCGGAAAGAGCCGTTAAAAAATAAAAACTATTCGTAGTTTTGACAAATTATCACTATAGTTTTAATATTAGGCTTAATACTTTTCGAAAGCGGAATAACTCGCTTTGGAATTTGCAAGCAGCTGTCAGCAGTAATATTTCATTATAAAGTGGGTTTACTTCTAATATTTCAATTATGTATAATTTATGTGTACATATATATGTATATATGTATATATTTCAAGTTTATGCATACATTTAGGTTTAGTGTGAAAGCAATTCTCATATATGGTGTTTTAGCGACGCCTATAACAAATGGTCCCTTTGTCTCACCTGAGAATAAAGAAAGGCAGAAAAAGAATATAAATCGGGTTGAGAGTGAAAACATAGAGAAAAGATTTGGTATTAAAAAAAGAAGGAAGAAGTAGTAAATCAGGGAGGAGACTGAAATCTTTTTTTTTTAGCGTTTTTTATTAAACTTAAACTGGTTTCACGCGATATGTATTTTACATCTGACTTGTCAGCTATGCTACTCATATGTAACTTAGCATGTCTGTCAAAATAGCCAATTTACAGACAACTTCTCAATTTTGGTTTCAAAGCAACATGTTTAGTTGCAACTCACATAACCTCTTTCGTTATATTTTTGCCGCCACTACACACATTGGTGTAATACCAAAACAGCTGATGTCAAATGCTTTGTCAGATCAAAATAATTGAAATTTTGTCATCTAACATTGCCGTCTGGCTTTTACAGTGGCAAAGCCTTTAAAGGTGGAGGAACATACCACGCGTTACGCGGCAACACTTTTCTTGCTTGTTAAACGTTTAAAGCTATAAAAATTTAAAGTTAGACATCTGATTTGTCAGTCTCTCATCTGACGTTTACACTCTCGAAAAATCTGTAAAATTTAATGTCAAATGTAAAAAGCATGTGCAAAACCAACATAATCTTCCATTAAATTTCACATCTAAAATTGAAAACTGTTTTATTATTTTAGAAATTCTAGATAATATACATATGCATGCACATACATATGTATGTATGTATGTATGCATGTACATACTCTGTATTAAATGCAATTTTAAAGGCTCAATTAGCCGACTGTAATGTAATGTAACTGCAACAGTAAGAAACAGCTGATCGATATTGTTGTGTGAAAAGTAATGAAAATTGTTAAGGCTCAGTTACCCGAATGTAATGTAAAGTAACTGCAACAGGAGGAAACAACTGATCGATACTTTTATATTGAAAATACGTTACGTTCCATTACATCTCTATAACCATTTTCATTGCTTTTCACATAACAATATCGATCAGCTGTTTCCTACTGTTGCAGTTACTTTACATTACAGTCGGGTAACTGAGCCTTTATAGAGATGGAATGTAACGTAACCTACTTTTCATATAAAAATATCGATCAGCTGTTTCCTCCTGTTGCAGTTACTTTACATTACATTCGGGTAACTGAGCCTTAACTCTACTTAAATTCAGTAAAGTATTTCAATATTATTTTACGTTGTCTTACAGAGGAGGTGTTAATTGCACATTTGAATTCAAGGTGCGTAATGCACAAAAATCCCTTTTTGATGCTGCTGTCATTTACAACAATGAAAGTGATGATTTGGGTAAGTAAATAATTTATTTATTAATATTCAGGACAATTATGTATAAAATTTCGCGAGAAATTTCTCCCTTTTCCAATTAGAATTCTTTGTTTTCCCTATTACATGCTCTTGTTTGAAGTCGTTCACCGAGAAAAATTGCTCGCGAAAATTTATAACTATCCTTATTAATTTCCAATGTAATGCTTCATACTTTCTTTATTGTAATTTTGTGTAATTCTCTTTATTATTTTATTTATTGTTTAATAGAACACATGTCGGCGCAAAATTCCAGTGGCATTTTAATACCTTCTGTCTTTGTGGGTCGTACAACAGGCATAAATTTAAAAAATTTCTTTACAACCGAAATTGTTTTAGTCATAAATGATGAGCTGCCCTTTAATATAAACACACAATTAATTCTACCATTTTCCATCTTAATAGGCTTATGTTTTTTAATTATGGTACTTTGTGATGTTTATAAAAAATTATGTTTCCATATGATTTATGAATGTTTTCTTTGTATTTTATGTAGATATTTTATATGATTTATAAATGCTTAAGAGAAGAGAGACGGTTGAGACGTTATCGTCTGCCCAAGGGTATGTTAAAGAAGCTGCCCATTATAAAGTTTACGAAAAACAGTGATCTCGCTTATGACACTTGTGTAATATGTCTGGATGAATTTGCGGAGGGTGATAAATTGCGAGTGCTGCCATGTAAACATCGTAAGTATATCGAAGAGTTCAAAAAGGGTTCGAACAATAGATAGAATATAATTGGGGCCGGAATCCGCAAGGATGAATTTTGAAGTGTTCACCAATTTCAGTGTTCACTTGTTAATATGTGCGTGCGCAACGGTGAAAATGAAATTGGTGAACACTGCACTGAAATTGGTGAACACTTCAAAATTCAACTCAACGCTTTAGAATCCGGTCCCAGGAGAGAAAACGTAGATACAATTTTCCAAATCAATGAATTTTGAATTGTTCACCAATTTCAGTGTTCACTTGTTAATATGTGCGTGCGCAACGGTGAAAATGAAATTGGTGAACACTGCACTGAAATTGGTGAACACTTCAAAATTCAACTCAACGCTTTAGAATCCGGTCCCAGGAGAGAAAACGTAGATACAATTTTCCAAATCGTTCTTGATCTATGCATATCGAAATAAACGTTACATCATATCGTGCAAAAAAAACTTAAGCCACATGATTTACAAACTTTTTGGTGAAAATCGATTATTTGCGATCGTAAATAATCAAATTTCGTAACAAAAACGAAGTTCAAACAATATGTCGGTTAAGCTTTTTTTTTTTTTTTTTGTGGTTATGGCTCGATATTTAACATTTCAAAAGGCTTGAGAAAAGATAATATTTTTGTGTCTTCATGGACTTGAGTATGTGAATTGAAAAATTAAAACTTATTTTTTGCCTCTGTTGCAATAAAGGAGCGATATTTATTAATTTTTTTCCTAATTTTTCTAGCTTATCACAGTGATTGTATTGACGTTTGGCTGACAGAAAATAAACGTGAATGTCCAATTTGTAAGCGCAGGGTTTTTTCGAAGAGCGAAACCCGATCACAACGGAATCGACAGTCTTCATTAGATAGTATAACCGATACGGATGATGATACGACACCATTGCTGCAACAACAACAATCAACAAATAATACTTCGATAAATTCAACAGTCTCTACATTGAATTCAACAGAAGCATCAACTACAAGTCATGGTACATTTCGTCGTAACAGTGGTAACAATATCGAAGCTGGTGTTGGTGGAGATGTTACGTCAGATGATGAGAATAGTAAGTTTGTGATGGAGCATTTTTTTAACATTATTTTTAGCTAAATATTGTAAATCAAAAATGTTTTGTGATAGTCAAGCTTTAAAAAATTATTTTAAATATTTTTCCATAGATTTAGGTCATACATATATACATACATATGTATATATACATTCTCTAATTAGCTGATATGCAAGTTACATTAAACTATCGTTAACTGGCTCAGTGCTTTTGATTGATTTTTTAATTTTTTTTTTGTATTGGAATACTGAACAACAAAACATGGCAACGTAAATTATTTAGTTGCCAACCTTCTTGGCACCGACTGCGATTATCAATGTTGCCACGTTTTATTTCACTGAAACTAAATTATATTTCATTTTTAAGTGCATATTTTTGAAGCCGGTTCATATAACTTATGTATGTATGTACGTATACTTTTTGGGGTTTAAGTTGAAAGTAAATTTATTTATGTATGTGAAGATATTCAACGCGCACCAATCGCGGCTTAAGACAACAAATAATTTTAATAAAATAGAGTTTTTTCTGTATATAGCTTTAGATTTCGACAAAAAAAATTCAAACTATTAACTACATTTTGTGAATTTAAATTTCAGTGCTTTCACCTGCCCGACGTGTAAATCCCTTTGATCGGTCACCCAATTTGCCACCGCATTTGGCAGCACAATTGAATAGTGAAACTCGCACAAGATCCATATGGTCTTGGCCGGTTATAAGGTAATTTGAGTCAAATACATTCGAATTGAGAAACTTATTACATCTTTTACAAAATTTTAGATGGTTCAGACAACCCGTAACGATTAGTGTAGTTGCCCCTCCCTACTTGGAAGATACTCTAAACGATGTACTTGCAGAGCTGCCATCAGCAATAATAGATGCTGCCGCACGCAGTACTCGCGCCAACTCTCCTCTAAGAGCTTCGCATTCTTCAAATAATATTTTAAATCCGAATTTAGGTGGTTCTTTTAAAGATGACGAAGAAGATGATGCGCCATTACAGTGTATATATGAACCTATAGCTGGACCAGCTACGACAGCAGCTGCTGCAACTGCAGTTCAAAATACTTCTGCATCTCGTCAACGGCCCGTGCTGGCTACAGAGGCCAATCCCACAAATGAACCAGATTCAGATTTCTTTCAAACTCCTACACAGGGAGGTATAGCAGTTGCGGCTTTGCCACCCAACAACAACAATAATGATAATATCAACACGAATTCGACTACATTTTGGTAAAGTGCTGAAATTGGAAAGAGAAGCAAGTGATTTCAAAATGTTATAATTTTAATTTATGATCTGGATTAAAATAAAATAAATGCAATAGAAGGGGATTTCGGCAGTTTGCTGCAACAAGTAAGTGAACATAATTATAGTCTACTTGTTAAATTTTGAATAATAAAACACAAAGCCTGTCCTAGCAAACCTTCGATGTACAACTTGTATTGCAAACAACAATAACATTAGAAAATTTGTTGTTGTTTTCAATATAAGTATTCGATCGAACGTTTGCTGGTGACATCGTGGGACAGGCCTACAGTTTTTAAATTTGATGTGCATATGCAGGTAGTTCGTGAGCGTACTTTAAAAATATATTGCATTTTTTGTATTTTTGGGGACCCACAAAAAATCTGGCAGCATTGTCCTCAGCTGTCAAAACCTCTTTATTTATTTTAGTGGTTTTTAATTTGTTTTATTTTATATATTTTTTTTATAATTTTGACCATTTTTATAAATACTTTTCTCTTTTTTTTTCTTTTGATATGTCAAAAGAACTTGTTTCGTTTTATTTGCATCTGGCCAAAACAAACAATTGAAGCAAATACCTCGAAAACAGTGTTGTTTAGCGTTTGTTTTAAAATATTTCGCTGTAGTAAAGCAGTTGAAAAATATCTCATGTCTTGAAAAGTATTATAAATGGTTTTGTGCAGGACTTTAATATGCACTGCAAATTTTGCACAACCTATTATTTTATGCGAACGAAGTAACGAAGATTAAATTGCAAAATATTATCCATCCGTTACATTCCCAAACTGAAACACGATTTTCCCGATTTGCAAACGTAGTTCTTACATTTATGATAAAATGGCAACTCAAACTGTGCCAGATCTGTGTTTTTTATATATTTTAAATAATGTAAATTGGGTGAAAATTCTTAACTAATTGGAAATTTTATATATTTTTTCAAATGTTTAAAGAAATATTAAATGAAAAAAGAAATTGAAACTAAATAATATTTTACATATAATTTTTAGGTCTCTTATTAAATCAACTAGCTATTCTGCTACATTGAAAGAGAAGAAAATACATGTGTATATTGTGATTTATTTAAAAACTGACAAATTGTCTTACATTAAAAAAGTAGTAACTAAGCAAACTATTTTACATAAACGAAGCAAAATTTATTGAACTAAACCAAGACAGATTGATAAGTTGTGTAATACGCATCGACGAATTTTCGAAGACACGCTGTGAGTGCCGCTGTCAAACATTTTATGTTTATATTTATATGAATAGCGTTTGACAGCGTGAGTCACTGTATGTATGTACATATATACATACATATGTATGTATGTAACTTAATAATCTGACTTGAGAATAAAAATATAAAAAATACAAAATTAAACTAAGCAATTTTAATCCATTAAAAAATAAAATATAGTGTAAAAGATATTTTGTGATTTTTCTAACGATTTTTTTAAGAAAATGGTTTCAGAACTACGGCCATTGTAATAGGAACATGTTTTGCAACAATTACATCTAGCACCAATGAAGTGGGCCAATATAAAAAATAAATTTTTGAAAATATTAAAAATCTTGTCAAAGTTTTATTTTCAGTTTAATAAAAATATAACATGATTAGGAGGGCACTGGTTGTAAAACAGTTTGTGTTTTTATTGCTTTATTTATAAGTAAAATCTGTATTACTTCCTTAATTACTCGTAGTTGTAGAACTTAATAAGTATCGCCAATGATGTTTGCTTGAAATTATGGGCGTGTTCGTAAATGCATCATTGCAAATGGAAACTGAAATGTCCTAAATTACTTCACTTATGTAGATAATACACAAACAAATGTCAAATATGGAGTACACACATGGCTACTACAGAAAAAGGTTATCAGCGAACTTATGTTGCATTTGAAATAAAAGTTTGCGCTCATGATGCAGAGCGTTGCTGCATTTACGAACAGGCCCTATCTCTGTTTTAATACATTTTCAGCACTGGTTTGAAACAGGTTCTTTATTTTTTTTTTAAGTTTTTAGTCTTGCAATTATTCTTTTAATAAAAATTTATTGCCTTATTGCACATATCGTTAACATTATTTTTTTGGAAATAAAGATTTTTGCATTTTTCCATACATTAGATTTTCTTTAAAAAGAATAATGAGTTAATAAATTTCTACAAATTAATATATTCCAACATTAATTGAATTTGGTTTTGCTACTACACTGCACAATAAAATATGGCAACACTTTCTTTGCACATGTCACAATGTTATCAAGACAGCTGCATGTGGTTTTCCAAAGAGAAAGAAGAAGACATAATTTATATTTACAAGTGAAATACATATATTGTGAATAAGTGATAAAAATAAATAAAAAAATAAATAAATAAAAGTTTTAATTCATGATTAAACTATTATCTTGCGTTTAAAAAAAGAAAAAATTTTTAAAGTTAATTTAATCTCTGATGTAGAAGTCAAAAACTTGCGTTAAGAATCACAAACTGTTGTCACAGATTCATGATTTTAGGGGTGATTGTTGCATCACAAGTTCCAAGAAATTAATTTCGTTTTATTATCAGTTACTTTTTCAACCAGAATTAAATTTTACTTTGTTTACTTATTATTTTTTCAGAGTGGACTTACACTCCGCTATAATGCTGGCGCAAGTCTTAAGTTAATAAGGAACATACTGACAATAGAGTGGGATACAGACTTGCTTGTATATGCAACTGGTTTTGTTTTGTAATTTTTATAATATGCGACTTGAAGCATTGCACTAGTAAAGTGGCGGTGTGTGAATCCACTTTTTGTACGCATCTTTATTATTTTATGTTTTTTTTTTTTCTTTGAAGAAAATCTATACCTTTATTATATAATAATACCAAATAATTTAAATGTTTCCACAGCCAATTTTCTATAAGAAATAAAACAAACAAACAAAAAAACACACTCATTAATTGGCTTCACAAAATTGTGTTAAATTAAATTCATTAAGTACCTTTTCTTATAAAATGTATAAATAAATATTAAACTAAACTTATTTTTACTTGTAAACTCTAAGTCTGTATTCTGTAACATTATTGATTGTAAGAGTATGTAATAACACGAAAATAACAGCCCATAGTGCGAAACAAAAATGAAATTTATTTATATGTATATGCTATATTAATTAATGTTTTTATGTTATTTTTATTATAATTATTAAATATATTCTTCATATACAATACAGTATATTTTAATTGGAATATGCAAACAAAAAGAACAATCCAAAACTATGAATAGCAAACAACCAACAAAAACAAAAGAAATATATTAAATAAAGTGTAAAATTTTTAGTCATTTTATTAAAATAAAAAAAAAAACAATACAAAAATATGGAAATGTATTTATAATTAATAATTTTCTTTTTATTTTAACTTGTAGATTCTAGTTATGCAAATAAGCAAGAATCCTAATATCAAGAATCCCAAAAGTAAGAATCAAGAATATAAATAACAAGGATGCTAATACCTCAAAAAATTTGCTATAATACTCGTAATTACAAATTAAAAACGAACTTAAACATTTTATAGACACTCATATTGCAGTCATATTCAACATTTTCCAATCATTAATGCAAACAAAATGGTGATTACTGAAAATATCATAAAAAATTTTACTACATTTAGGCCAAGGACACACGACAATAGGGAAATTTTCTTAAAAAATTTAAGAAGAAAAGGAAGATAATTTTGTATAAAATAGTTTGTAAAACATTTTAAAGTTGTAAGAAGCATTTCGGAAAAATAAAATGGAAACTTTTCAGTTTTATTTTCTCATGAATCTAGAAATATAACTTCCAGCTAAAATACATAAAATAAATAGTCTGTAACTATTTTAAATTTTCACGTCCCTTGCTTTCAATAATATTTAATTAAGAGGCAAGCAGTCTATTAATTCAAAAGCATTTATTTTTTATTTCATTAATTTTTATTTTTTAGGTCAACAATTTTAATGACATTTTTCATATTCAAAGGATTATTTAAAGTCTCTTACAATCATTCTACCTGTAGTAACAGCAATTCGAAACATCTAAAACAAACAATTATTTATCTAATTATACAAATATTTTTTTTATTAAGTGAAAATGGTAAGTTTTAAAAATAAAAGCAATTTTATGACAATTTTAATAATATTTACCCTATTCTTTTAAGATTCAAATCATATTTCATTCAAAATATTCAAGGATTTTGCTCAAATCAGAACATCTATACTTACATACATACATACAAACACATAATAATTTTCCAACTCCATGCATACATATTTCTGCAATCAAAAGCCTATCAACATAATCATTTATTTAATAATTCCTGCGAATTCTACATACATACATAAATTTTCGTAGACGGGTAAGTGGATTGTTTAAAACTTTTCATTTTTACAAATTCAAAATCCATTTTTCAAAACAAAGAATAGTTTTTCTTCAACATGATTTAATTTAACACAACAATTTCATTTATACATTTTTTTACGTACAAGAAAACAAATTTTCCTACTTATTAAATTTACAAAAAATTAAGCCTAAATACAAAATATCCTTAAAAGCTAAGAAATTTAAGTTTGTTTTAAAATTCTTCAAAACTCAAAACAATTTGTTTTTTTATGGCGCCCCTCTTCATTATCTTCTCTCTCTCTCTCTTCCATAAGCTCAAAAGTTGCTCAACTAAAATTGCCGTGTGTGAACCCATAAATACATGTAAAGTTTCTATAGTATATATTTTTTTCTTAAAGTAAAAATATTGTACATATTTAAAGAAATCACAGCTGTTTAATAGACATTAGTTTAATATTTTTTCATTAAATACTTTTTTATTTACATAAATACTTCTCCCTTATAAATTAAATTCTTAAAAGTTTAAAATTTCTAAAAAAAAATATTTCTACAAAATTTTAACCATTTGTTTAGAAAAAAAATTTGTTGTACAGATTTTATATTGATTTAAAATCTGTAGAAGAAATTTTTGATTGCAAAAGGAAAGGGTGTACCATAATTGACGCAAGATTTTAAATTCATACCATGGAAACGGTTAAATAAAGTGGCAAGAAAACAAGTGTCAATAGAGCTGGAAATAAAGTATTTTAATTGTTTTTCACCGCCTATCGTGAATAATTGTTATTAATTGTTATTCACCCCTATTGTGAATAACAATTTTTGTTACCATTAAATGTTTATTCCTCTCGAAGGGAAAATTACATCGTTAAATCTCCCGTGAAATTTATTGCCGCTATCAGTCACCACTGAATTTAAAAAACGGGAAGAAGAAGTGTAAAGCTTAAAACTTATTTGAAAATCAAACAAATTTAGTAGTTTAATAGTAAGAAAAGCACAAATTTTCGGTTTTTAAATGAAATGTGTTAAGCGTAAAGTTATGTTTTCAAATATTTTAGCAGCAGTGGAAAAATTCTTTAGTACACAAACAAAAATACGAAGGGGAAAAAGAAAAAAAAAATCCCCGTGAAATATTATTATTCAAGATAAGGGGCATACAAAAAGGAGAACATTTCTAGGGAAAAATTATTCACTATTGCATTTTTTGGAAAAGGGAAATTATTTCGGGGGAAAATATTCACGATAGCGGTGATTTTTTTTACTAATATTTCCAGATAATATTTGAAGATAATATATAAAAAACTGATTTTGCCTGAATCTCTAAAGTATTGCGTTTACAAATTTTTTATCTCATTATGTTCTCCACGTTTCCTACTAGCAAATTAAAAAAGTTTCGTGCAACAAATTTCATGGAAAATTTCATAATTTAAATTCAGTCATGAAATTGTTCATGAATTAATTAATTGCATGAAATTATTCTCATTTGGCTATAGCAGACGTTGAGAAAGAAATTGGATTAAAAAAACTTTAAAAAATTCTTTAAACATTCATACTATTCCATTATTTCTAAGCCACACACTATTTTCTATCCCTTCTATTAGAAAATAAAAAAAGTTTCTTGCAACAAATTTCTGAAATTTCATAATATAAACTCGCTCCCTGAAAATAAACCATCTATGCAGTTCATTAGAATGTGTATTTTGTAATTTTGAGATATTTCCTACAAGATGCATCTAAGTGCAAAGCTGAGTTCTTGAACGAAAGCAATCGAATTGAAATTCTCATTGATCCTTTAGACTTCAGCAAATCCAATCGTACAAAATCCTAACAAAATATTCGAGGTAATTCTTAAGAAATGACATTTTAATGACTAACAAATTCTCAATAACTTCTTGTTTTCTATTTTGTTCAAAAGTCAAACTTGATAAAATCCAAATGTCCAAATAAGAAACATGTCCGCTATTGTGTACTGCAATCATAGAGTATATAAGAATATTGTATGATATAATTCTCATTTGGTTTAAATACTTGCAAGTAGAAAATATAATTGTTTAAATTTAATAGGCAGAAGGTTTATTATGTAATCCGAATCGAACGGAAATGTTTTCGAATTGTAATGTTAATAACATACAAATTCGAACAGTTTCCTTTTCTAATCGAATTACATAATAACCCCCAAGCTTATAAACAAATGCACTTAAATCAATCAAATCATTTACTGTGTCCCTGCTCAAACTAAACTTCAAAATTAGTTTATATATTCGGATTAAGAAAAAAAAGTATTTGTGGAACCAATTTTTCATGACTTCCATTTTCACAACTTTGGATTCTTATTGACTTCGGTGAAAGCTCTTCTTTTTTGCTGGGACACGCACATGATACACATTCTTTAGTTTCCACATCGTGTATTTAAATGTCTTGCATGAATTGTGGAACACCCTGGTTTTATTTGAACTTATTTAGACTGAAATTAATGTCCTTCATAAGTTTTCCAATTTAACGCTCATCTTTAAAAAAAAATCCTTTTTACTCAAACTTATTCTCACAAGTTAGTAAAATCATTCATTATGCCTGGCGATGGGATTACATTTTCGTCCATCCGCCAGATTTTAGAGAAAGAAAATGTTTCTCAGCAACATTTCTTTGTTTTTTAAAGCTCAAAACCCCATTATGACCTATTTTCCTTACTTTAGTTTCATTCTTTAAATTCGCTTTTATCATTTAATTCCTGCTTAACATTAGAATTGTTGGCGGGTTGATTGGTCATTGTGCCGTTCACAGCAGCTGCACCCAATAAATTGGCCATATTCGCGGCAGTAATACCACCGGGATAGAGATTTTGATAAAACAGAGGATTTTGTAATTGAAACAGAGCCATCAAATGGGTCAATTGTAAATTTGGAGCATTAGGATCCATGGCAGCATTGGCGCTCATAAACGGATTGATCATGGAAAGAGTGGCTGGATTACAAGCTGCATTTGCAGCAATGTTGAGCTCAGCACTGCTCTCCAGTTTCAAACGTTTGGAGTCTTGAGTCTCCGCAGGCAATTGCTTAGATTAGAAAAACGATGTTTAAGGAAATTTTATTTTAATAGGCTATATGAATTTCTTATCACAAAAACTTACAATCTTTTTGGGCGGACGGCCACGCTTCCGTGCCAGAAAATGTTCCGCTGACAAAGAGGACAAGGGTGTTGAAGTGGAGCTGGTTGAAGCTCTAGTTTCCATCTTTACTTTTACGTTCGGCTTAGGGGATTCATCTTCACTCGAATCTCTTTGTGTTTTAGGTTGTGGGTAACTCTGCTCTCCCTCTGCACGATCATGTTTGCGCTTGTGACTTATCATTTGTGTGCTGGAGTGCAAAATGAAATTGCAACCCTCACGCACACAATGTATATGATTGGACACGGTCGAAAACTTACAATCGTCGAAGGGACATTGTTCGGTTTTTAAAATCTTCTTAAAGCCATCCTGAATCAATTGGTGATCTTTCATGTGATATGTCTTATGTTTATCTTAAGGAAGAGAAACAAAAATATTTTATTAAAACGAAATGTAAACATCCTGTTCCTCTATTTCGAACGAAAATGTGAGAAAGTCCCTGCGATAATTTATGGGAATTTTTGTATATCGAAAATTTGCTACGATTTCTAATTTTAATTACTTACTGTTATTCACAATAACGTTATCGTGAATAAAATGTGAAATTTTTGTTCCCATGAAATTTTCATTCCCTGTGATGGGAAATTTTGCAATGGATATCAATGCGTAGTGAATGCAAAAAAAAAAACGGGAAGAGGACTTGTAAAGCTTAGCCATTGATTGAAAATCGAACAAAATTAACTTTAATAATAAGAAATACGCATATTTTGGGTTTCATATGAATTGTTTTAAGTGTAAAGTTGAATTTTTAAAAATTCTTTAGTATAGCACCGTCATAAATTGACTGTAGGCGAACCAAAGAGATTCATATTTCATACAAAAATTATATCCAGGAATTATTGTTATTTGATTTTTAAAATTAAATATTTATAACTTTTAATATTTAATTGGAAGGATAATATTGAAAATACTCTATGTATTAATTCAGTATGCCTGCAAAAATAAAGTGAACAAACCCAAGGGAAAAGTGAAAAAATCCATGTGAAAAATATTATTCATGATAAGAGAAATCAGAAAAGAGAACACATTTTCAGGGAAAAATTATTCACGATTGAAATTTGGCAGAAATTGTTCACGATAAGGGTGAATTTTAATAATAATTTTCTTTGTGTGAGAGTTGGATTGATTCTCAGACGACGAAATTAATGTTTCTCGGAATTTATTTCTCACGGAAAATACTTTTCACGAGAAAAAATTCCTCCCAATCATAAAACCAGTAGTTTTTAACCCCCCGACAAAAAAATGGGGTGTTATAAGTTTGTTTGTTTTGTGTGTCTGTGTATCGGTGTATCTTTGTGTCTGTACGAGACCACGTGCAGATCAAACGGCTGGACCGATTTTGATTTAGTTTTTTTCTATTTGAAATGTGACTTGATCGAGAGTGTTCTTACCTACGAGTATGTTTGAAGAAAATCGGTAGAACCGTTTACAAGATATGACATCGTTTCTAGATGAGTTTTGGGGTTTTTAAAATTTTTCATTTTTGTTATGTTTGTTGATAAGCAAACAAAATTATTGAAAAAATTTTTAATAAAAATGTTTTCCTGGCAAGTTGTTTATGCCCGCTTTTAATAAATAAAAGTGCATAAAAAAACAAAAAACTTGCACGGAATTTTTGTTTATGATTAGGCCAATAGAAAATCTTTCTCCATGTTTCACCTAAATTGAGCCAGTTCGTCATTACTTGAACCCATGTAATAGATTAAAAGATTTCGCGGCTAGCAAACGAATACTTTTGTTCGTCGTCAGGAAACAGGCCAGAATTACTAGAGCACAATTACTTACCCATATCAGCTTTGTTCTTGAATGTATGATTACAGCCCTCTCGGCAGCAATGATAGTGTGATGTCTTCTTGCCATAAAATGGGCAATCCTCTATTTTGCAATTTTCATGGGCCCGGAAACGGCGAAAACCTTCCTGTACTATTTCCGAATTTTTGCGATGAAAATTCGCATGCATTTGAACATCACTAGTGCTCACATAGACCTTGGGACAGTCCTCATAAACACAATGATAATGGGTCTGCTTCCAGTTGTAGGCACAGCCGGCACCGTACTCGGGAGCGCAATCGTCTGAAGAAGAGAAACGGGCAAAACCCAAAAGCAAACTCTCTTTGCGTTTCTTGTGCCATTTCAAATGGCGTATGATGTCATCTTTTTTGCTTAAAATTTTGCCCTTACAAGGTTCCTCATAGCAATGAAAATGTTCACGCAAGTTCTCCTGCCGGCACAACGAGTTCTCGCACTCCAAATAGGAAGAGTTTTTGCGTAAATGTTTTAAATTTTCTTCGGTTAGAAAGGAATCAACAGCCGACGAAGAAGATGTCGTCGTTGTGTTGGTGTTTTGTGCACAGGATGATGATGATTCAAATGTTTGACCGTGGCCCGAAGAAAGCTGCTCACTGGAAGGGGGAGTGAGTAGGGCATTCTTCAATGACACAGGTGTAACATTTGTCTTGTCATCATCTGTGACAAGAGTGTCTTTGTAGTCTAAAACTTGAGAGGTAGAGGGATTTATTTGGCTGTTGGACTTTTCCGGGGTGTAGGGCTGCAAACAGAAGAAAATAAGATATTAAAATAAATAATAATGAAAATTGTCTTAAATGTGCATGATTTTTTATTGTGTTCCCTTGCTTCTTCTTATTTGTTTAAAGTGTACTCAAGTTTCAATTTTGCCCCCACACGTTCTGAGAGAAATTCGTGTTAAAGTTGATGTTGTTTTTTTTTAGATTTTTTTCTGGTGTATTTTGTTGAAGTACAAGTTTTTATGGTTTATTTTTTTATTTTTTGAAGAAAAAAAAATCACAAGTGTTCAAAATTTATTTGCTACAATGTTGCTCTTAATGTTTTTAAGTTTTAATTTCAATTGAATTAATTGTTTTCCTACGAATCTTTTAAGAAAAATAAACAAAAAATTTTAGATTTCTTTTAACGAATTTTCTGCTGCAAATATGTAATTATTAATGACAAATACAAAACTAAACAAAAGAAAATTAGTTAAAAAAATATGCTTCATTTACGTAAACTAAAAAAAATAAGAAATAAATTTTCTTCGTGAAATAATTTTCTTAAAATAGAAGAAGTGTGAGATGAAAATTAGATGTTAAATGTTGATAATGTGTTTTTCGAAATTAATTCTTTTAGACCCAGATTTATTTATATTTTAAATTTCATCAAAATCGTTTCAGCCGTTAGCCGATAAAAAAAAAGTTCTTTTGCATTCGGTCAGGAGATGGACAAGCGTAAAGATGGACTGGAGGGTGAGCAACATACGAACGTTAATAGGGTTCTGTTTTTCTTTTGCGTACGGAACCCTAAAAGCGCTTGCTTTAATAGATCTCAGCTAAAACGATAAACAAATTTTTTGGAGTATGGAGGTTTTACAGCCCCACGGGCCTCTAGGATTTTTTCTATTTTTTTTAACCAACCCTGTAGGAAAAAAATAAGTATTTAAATCGGTGAACTTGTTTTTTAGTTTTAGAGAGGCTAAAGAACGGCGATTTATCAGCTTTTATTTATTTATTTTTCCGGTTAAAGCAGTTAGAGTTAATTGTAATTGGCATTTTTGGCCTTAGTGAAGCTTATTTTTATTCGAACTAAATTTCGAATTTCTGAATATAACACAAAATTAATTTGAAGTTCTTAATTGATGCAAAAAGTAAATGTGTCTATTCGAAAATGCGAAAAATAATTTTTTTAAATTTAGTTCGAAATTTCGAACTTTAAATACATGCTCGAATATGAGCGAACATAACATGAATAATCCTATATTATAAAAATGTATTTTGCCTACAGATAATGTTAAAAATTATTTATTTTGAAAATACTACAAAAATACAATAAGTTAATGCTATATAATTTCACTTTTAACGAAAAATTACTAACGAGCTTTGAACTGCTTAAATTGTTCTTAATTTTGTTCCATCAAAATTATGATGGTGGTTTTAAGTTTAAAAAGTGAAAAAAAAACATTATAAAAATTAATTTGCTAGAAAAAAATTGTAATGCCCTCCTTTTGGAAAAGTATAAAAATTCCTATACGGAAAAACGTTGGAAGGTTAATATGTTCCACAAAAATTCTCCTCATAAGGTTTTACGCAAATGTGTATCGGCACACAAAATAATGTGGAAAAGGGGAAACTTCAGACCGACTGGCCTTAAATAAGAACCGGAATAAAACTTTCAAACGCTGTTGCACGTACATACATACAGCTGTGTTGAAAATAATAGTAGTAGTGTTAGTCTGGCAACTTCCATAACCATTAACCATACTTTCAATGGAATGTGAGAAAAAAAAATTCCAAACGTAATTTCATAAAAAAATGTTACATGTTGAATGTAATTTATTAATTTGTACATACATATTCCATTAACTTACTTAGGCCCCTATTATGAGCAACTTTCGATCTTCGACTGTAGTCGAAAGTACTGATCGAACGAATTGTCATTTGATATTATGACGAGCATTCGACAAAGAATGTCGTTATTGTGAATAAAATCGACAAAAAATAGATTATAATTCTTGATTGTGTACTTAAAAATAAAACTTGTTTAACATTAGATTTTTAAGAAAAATTTCTTATTAAAAAAATTCATCGAAAGCTAAATTCTTTTCGATAGAAAATTCGTTGCTCAACGAAATTTTCGATGCTCATAATATGAATTTAACATTCGATTTTCGATGTTCGATACCCAGCGAAGATCGAAAATCGAATGAAACTCATAATAGGGCCTTTAGTTAAATAAATTCAGAAAAGTTCTTTGATTCGCACACGAAGGGTTCCATATGGACACGAATGGTTCCATACAGACACTACATACATATGTCATACTATACGAACTTTAGCCTATATAATCGAATATCTTATGAGATGTATAAATTTTTTTTTAAATTTTAAGTATCGGTAAATTATTTTTTCGGATTTTTTGGCGATTTTTTTAGTTTTGGCGCTCTTTTTCGTTTGGGATTTTTTCGGTTTTTGGCATTTATTTTAGTTCTGGTGTTTTTTAGGTTTGGCGTTTTTTGTTTGCTTTTTTGGGTTTTTTTTTTGTTTTCGTCGATTTATTTTAGTTTTAGGGTTCCGTACACCAAAGGTGAAAATGGAACCCTATTGTTTTCGCTACGCTGTCCGTCTGTCCGTCTGTCCGTCCGTCCGTCTGTCCGTCACAGGGTATTTTCTCGAGAACCGTAAGAGCTACGGACCTGAAATTTGGACACAGTGTGTAGACCCTTGGCCGCTACAACAACAAATACATGAGAGTTGGAAATTAAAGGGTGTGCCAAAACGAGCAACGAAAAATGTTAAAATCCCATGTAATATACATACAATTGTATGTATATGCACTTGAAATTTGTAAAGTTAGTGTATTTTTATACAGACTACAACAATTAACACTAAAATTTAAAAAATTTTAATTAGAGGGTGTACCATCAGTTAATGTAATTTTGACTATGTAATTTTGATAACTTGCTGTATCTTGGAAACCGTAAGAGCAAACTTCTTGAAATTTTCAAAACCGGTAAAACAAAAAAATCTCAAAATTATAAAATCGCCAAACCGAAAACAAAATCGCCAAAATCAAAAAAAAAAATTGCCAAAACAAAATAAAAGTACCAAATTAAAAAAAATTTCTAGATCGAAAATAAATCGCGAAAAACCGGAAAAATCGCCAAAATAAAAAAATCGCCAAAATGAAAAAAAAATCGCCAAAATGAAAAAAATCGCCAAAACAAGAAAGAAGCGAAAAATATTAAAAAAAAAAATTATTTCAGCTGAAAAAACGTAAAAAAACACTATTTAAAAAAATGCTCAAAGCCCAACGTACGGAACCCTACGAGCGCGAGTCAAAGTCGCACTTTACTTAATTTATTTAGTTTTGGTGTTTTTTTCGCTTTGGCGATTTTGATAGGTTTTTGACGACTTTTTCGTTTTGGCGATTTCTCACTTTGGGATTTTTAGTTTTAGCATTTTTGAAAATATACAAGTTATCAAAATTACATAGTAAAATGTTATTTTAACTGATGGAATACTCTTTAACTTTGATTTTTTTTAATGATGTAGTCTGCATAAAAATATTCTAACTTTGAAAATTTCAAGTGTTACGGTTCTCGGGAAAACAGCTTGTCACAGACATGCTTCAACAAAATGAAGAAATCGCACAAAATTAAAAAAGCGCTTAAATCAAACATATTAATAAAAATAAAATAAATCGCTAAAATGAAAAAAAAAATCACCAAATGCAAAAAGGTGGCAAAAAATCGACAAAAAACCGAACAAATCGCCAAAATGAAAAATAAGCGCCAAAACTAAAAAAATCGTTAAAACTAAGAAACAAATGGAAAAAAATTGCCAAAAACGAAAATATTAAAATTTGGTGGGATTGGTCCTTCCAAAACGAAAAAAGAAGCGTCAAAATAAAAAAAATAGCGCTAAAAATAAAAAAATAGGCAAACATAAAAAAACGATTATATAGACTAAAGATCGTATAGTATTACATATCGCTCATTTACTCAAAGAACGTTATAACTCAAAAAAAGTTATAAATTGAAGTTTTCAATTTACACACACTAATTTAGGGAAAAAGAAAGTTTTATTTTGCTTTCAAGAGTTGAGTAAACAAGATATTTTTATGAAATTTTTACACAATATGAAGAACGTTATGAGGTTTAATTCCGCATCATTAACTCAAAAATGCCATTTTTTGAGTTATGATATTCTTTAAGTAAATGTATTATTTTGAACAATGAATTTTTTTTAATGATTTTGTTCTTTTCATTAGTTAAAAATTATGCATAAAAATAATGAATAAAGCTTTTTTATTTATTTCCAATTGAACAATACTACTATATTCTTGAACACAGCTGTATATTTTTTTTGCTCATATACGTGCGGAAATATAAGGGAGGGAAAACGGCAATGCTTTTTAAAAACGCCGGCACCTAAACACTGAAATTCTTGTTTGGTCTCCTCTACTAAAATCAGTCATTAGGACATTGTTCTTATCTTTTATATATTTTTTATATATTTATTTTTATTTTATATGGCAACGGCTTCGAACGATTTCATTCGAATTTTGTTGAGATTTTTTAAACATGGAAACATCTATGACTTAGAATTTCCGATATGTTTTCTTAATCTATTAAAATTGGGAAATCTTATAGCGTTTTAGGTTTAAAATTTCAACTTTAAAAATTTTCAATGTATATTTAATAAAAAATAAATATTTTACGAAATAAGTAAAATAATAATTTGGGATATTAGTGCGTAAAAAAATTTAAACTTAAATTGTAACAATTCCCAAAAATAAACAGTAATCATGTATTAACTTGACTGCACCCGGTCAAAAATACTTGTGTGGCAACACTCTATTCTTGCAAGAGCAAGAATAGCAATAGTAAAGTAAGTCCTAATTTACACTATGCAAGTCTTATTGCTAAACTGATTAGTTTTTTAGGGGAGATAGACGAGGGGAAAAGAAATAAATCTGTTCCTCTCGTCTCTCTCTCTCTCCCACAAATTAATCAGCTTAGCAATAAGACTTGCATAGTGTAAATTAGGACTAAGAAAATAAAAAACATGTTAAGTGCTACTTTACACAATGCAAGTCTTATTGTAGGAGAGAGTGACGAGCGGAAAAGAAACGAGTTCTCTGCTTCATGTACTGTCAATACGTTTTGCTTTCCCATTCGTTAAAAAAGCACACATGCACACACAAAACTATGCATAAAAATATGAGACGAAAAATAAGACTTGAATTGTGTGGACGTCGATGAAAGTTTAAAGAAGAAAAAGTGATAAGCTTAGCAATAAGACTTGACTAGTGTGAACTTTGACTAATTATTGAGTTCTTGTTTAAATTTTGATATTAGTTGTACTTCTCATTTGTTTAAATAAAAGTTTAATAGGTATAATAATTAGTTGTTCTAAGAAATTTTTAAGTAAAGGTTCCCTTTCCTGATGATCCCAGTGAAATGAGCATAGGATCCAATAACCCCACATTAATCAAGTTCAAAGTATTTTTATTATTAAAAAAAAAAGATTTTACGGAATAATTAAAATAATAATTTTGGGTATTAGTGCGTTAACAAATGTTAAATTGAAAAATTTTCTTTTGCTACATAAAATAGTTTTGAATAAATTTACCTAAAATAAAAATAAGAAAGTGCACTGCACTCACCATTTGCGTGGAATCCTCCATGGAGTCTGAGGTGGTTTCCAAAGCCATAACACTCGAACCCAAAAGTTTCGAATTTCCCGTGGTGGAACTGGAATTACCCGAAGAAGAATGTAGACTAGAAAAAATCTGAGCATCCTCATCTAAATTTATACACTCTGCAGTTTGCGACTTAAGTAATTCAACATTATCATTTGCTGGGCTACGATCGACTTCAGCATCAACATCACTGTCAGCAGGAGCCACAGACGAAACATTGTCGGACACCAGCTGGGAGGTGATGGATTTATCATTTGCTAAGGCCAAATTGGAGTCACTGCAAGGTGTTGAGGTTACTGTAGATGATTGAAGAAAATGTGATTGTGATGAGGCGGCTATAAAAGGATACTGAGCTGTAAAAGCAGAAGGAAAGAAAAGAGAAGAAGCAGAAGAGAGTGGAGCAGCTGCGGCGGCACAAGATGAGTTATAACCGGCCACATTTGGGGCAGTTTGTATTGAGCTGCAACTATCAGCAATGGGAGTGTTAAATATGGAACTACTGGCAGTATTTGGGGTAGTGGGGGTTAGTAAGAAATTGGTGGAAGTTATTTGTTGTTGTTGTTGTTGCTGTTGCTGTTGCTGCATCAATATAAACTGTGTTAAGGGTGGCAGATTATTTAGTAACACTTGTGTCATGGGCTGAGTGTGTGCCGCCGTCAGCTGTGCCAAGGGATTGAGAGTTTGGGGTGTTTGATGAAAGTTGGTAGCGGAACAGTTAGTTGTTGTATTTGGCAAGGGACTCAAATTACTATTGGGACTACTACTACGGCTACTACTACACATGATGTTTTGTGAACTTTGACGATTTGGGTTGCTTAAATTCATAGTTTGGTTAGGGAAATCCTTGGCTTTGACGGGACTTGTTAAAATATGTTGAGGCTGTTGGTGTTGCTGCTGTTGCTGCTGCTGTTGTTGTTGCTGCTGCTGCTGCTGCAATAAATTCATCATATATAATTGCATAATGAATTCCAGTTGAGAAGACATTTTGAAGCTTTTTTAGGTATAAATATATTTTATTATAATTTAATATTTTTAATAATATTTTCCAATTAGGTAAAACACTATTTTGTTAAATAAATTTTATATTTTTTAAATTTTTTTGTTTCAAGAATAATTCGTAATTCTTAGCTGTTGTGCATTTTTTCGTTTCTCAAACTTCACGTAAAATTTTCAATTTAATTCTTAAAACAAATTTTCTATTTCACATGCAGCTTTAGAAGACTAAAATTCGCTAAAAAGTTATTTGAAGCTTGGCGGTCGGGCTCAAACTGGCTTAACTCTTCACCAAAGAACACTATATAAAGCAAAAATTTTGCGAGATCTAAAAAAAGGCGGCTAAACAAACCCTCTCGTTTTGTTGAGCAGCATAAAAAAGTGAATGTGTGTGCACGACGCTCTTTTTCTACAGTGATCAATTTCTCTTAAAAAACAGAATAAAACATTTATGAAGAGCAGGATCTTTTTACCGTTTGATTGTCTTTTACTCTCTTTAGGAAATAGTTTTTTATTATTTTGCGAAAAAGGGTGGTTGTAATACTCAAATATTTCTACAATTTTTTAAGGTTACACAAACTATTTTGTAATAAATTTTGTTTTGCAATTATTGTTATACATACATATATATATACATAGTTTTTTGCTGTTAAAGCAACCCTTATGTCTTTTATTAGAAAAAAAAAATGTTACATTATTTTGTGCCGGAAAATATTATTTTGAAAATTAATTGTTTCCGTTTATTTGTTGTTGCCTGTGCTTCATGTTGAGCCAATGATGTTTAAGGAAATGCTAATATTTTTTTGTAAAAAACATATTTTTAGCTAAAAAACACATTGATTTGCAGCCAACGAAAGTTAAGGTATTTCTCCTTTTTTTTGTATTTAATTCTTTTTAAGGGAGAAGTTTTGTTAGAAATACATATACATATGTACATACGTACTTATGTACAAATGTTACGATATGTAAAGGAATTTCGTTTCTAATGAAAATTAAAAGTTTTAAAAGTATGCAAAATTGTTGCGAATTAAGTGAAAATAAAAATTCAATTAAATAACACTATGATACAAAAAAAAAAAAAAAAATATTCAGGGATTCTAATGTACCAATTCGATTTTGTTGGAGTCCATGGATGACGAAAATACCGTTGGTTTTTTTAGGTCACTTCATAAAGTGATTTTATAACGGTAAATGTAGTGAAAAACGGGGTTTCAGTTTTAAACAGGTGTAACTTCTTTGTTTCCTAACGGATTTCTTTTAACTTTCCGTTGGTGTAAAGGACCGAATATTATCTTTCAACCAAGATATATTTTTTTGAAAATCGACTCACAAATGGCTAAGTTACAGTCGTTGAAGTGTAGAAAAAACCCATTAAAAAAGTATTCTTTTGTAACTCATAAGCAACTTATGGCCTGAGGAAAACAAAAGAATACTTTTTCAATGGGTTTTTTCTACACTACAACGACTGTAACTTAGCCATTTGTGAGTCGATTTTCAAAAAATATATCTTGGTTGAAAGATAATATTCGGTCCTTTACACCAACGGAAAGTTAAAAGAAATCCGTTAGGAAACAAAGAAGTTACACCTGTTTAAAACTGAAACCCCGTTTTTCACTACATTTACCGTTATAAAATCACTTTATGAAGTGACCTAAAAAAACCAACGGTATTTTCGTCATCCATGGACTCCAACAAAATCGAATTGGTACATTAGAATCCCTGAATATTTTTTTTTTTTTTTTTTGTATCACAGTGTAATTTAAAAGTAAGTGATTGAATAAATTTTAAAGAAATTTTTTAAAAATTCTAAAAATTACACTGTACAAAAAAAAATAATAATAAGACGCTAACGACTGATTCTGGCAGAGCAGACCAAAATAAAAATATTAATTTGCCGGCGTTTTGGAAGTTTACATTAAGGACTTTTGCAAGTTCTTGTGAATCGACTTTCGAAACCATAAATAAAATCGTTGCCCGTTGGCACCTACCATGTAATGTATTAAGCACATTTACCACAGCAGGCTACACGACTACACGACTTCAAATGCCGCTAGCCGATATTGTCGCCATGGATTTTTTCGGTTTTACCCTTGGTTTGCTCACTTTATTTTTGCAGGCGAACTAAAATTTCAATATCATCCTTCCAATTAAATATTAAAAATTATAAATATTTATTTTTAAGACTGCACCTAGAATACATATTTAAAAACACAACTTTACACTTAAAACCATTTAATTTGAAACCCAAAATATATATATTTCTTATTATTAAACTTAATTTTGTTTAATTTTCAATTAATTTTTAACCTTTACAAGCCATCTTCCTGTTTTTTATATTCATTACGCATTGATAGCGGGAGCAAGCGATCCCATGAAATTTGCCATTGCAAGTTTCCCTTAATGGGGAATGAAAATTTCAGGGGAACAAAAATTTTATACATATTTTATTCACGATACGTGTAATTAATTTAATTTTTCTGAAAATTATTTATCTGTTTGCTTTAAACCCCATACATTTTACTTTTAAGTATTGAGCTAAGGTAGTTTCTTCTTCTTCTCTACAAAAAATCGCTCAGTATTGATAGCATTATGACGTTAGAAAAGAAAATGTTGCCATTGTTTTGTTTTTAAGTATGGTAATACTGAGAAGTTTAATGTATCACTATCAAAATATCAAAATCATGTAATAGTATTTAGATTTAAGTTAATTTTCGGATTAGCTAGAGAGCGAGAGAAAGAAACTCGAACCCTTAAATTCATCTCAAGTTTTGAGTTATTTCTGATGTTAATTGCGAGCTTTGATGTATTTAGACACTTATAATAAAGTTTTTGTAGAAAGTTTAGTCCGTTTGACTTATTCCAACCATTTCTATAAAAGGGACAAAAAAAAGGTCCATTCGGAGAAGAGTTAGAGGGTTTAAATGATCTCAAGCTTTGAATTATTTCTGTAGTGCGATTTACTAACTGTTATAACGATAATCGTATCCTTAAAATATACATATATAATGAAAATCTACAGTCTTTGCTGTTCAAAAACATTTTTAACCCCCGACCAAAAAAAAGGGGTGTTATAAGTTTGTAGTGTGTGTCTGTGTATCTGTGTGTCTGTCCGTGTCCACGTACAGCCCGATTTTGATTTTTTCTGTTCGAAAGGTGACTTGATCGAGAAGGTTCTTAACTATGTTTGAAGAAAATCGGTCCAGCCGTTTAGAAGATATCACATCTTTTTTAGATATATCGGGGGTTTTTAAAATTTTTAATTTTTGTTTGTTAATAATATTCGCTATCGATTGAAGTGAGCTGTTTTTGTTTTCTGTTTTGCTTATCTGTAAGCAAGCAAGGTTTCAAATACATTTTATTTTTTATGAATATAAGCCATTAGAAATTATAAGTTGGAATTTTGTTTGAGTTACCAACTGTAAACAGAGATGCCACCTGGTAACAAATTACAGAAATAATAAGTTCATTGCAAAATCGTTATTGCAAATAGCAATTATTCTTGGTATCTTGGTAAATTTCGCTATTGGCAAATCGTTAAAAGTTACTGAATTGCACTACTGCTGTTCAAGTTTAGAACACTTTCACCTGTTATATCGCCGGTTTAAGGATAATTGTTTGGCCTCTTTTAGTGAAAAGGATGAAAAAAACTCATACGGAGAAGAGCTAGAGGGTAAAAATATTCGTCAAATTAGTTTCTCTTCAACACCTCTTTAAATAAGATTCAGCCGTAAGCCGTAATTCGAACAGAATCAGTCGTTAGATATCTCACTGCCATATTCATAAACAATCTTTTTAAGGGGTTTATAAAACAAATTTTCTAAACTGTTTTATAAATCTCTTATAAATCAAAAATATTTTGTTTATGTTTAGGGCCTTTAATATTTTTTGTGTGGGATAGTGAAATCTTATACTGTCAGTTTTCAAAAACTTTATATAAAAAAACTACTTATACTCAATATTGGAAATAAAATTTTCCAAATCCATTTTGATATCATCGCTTATCTTTTTCTTCTTATTTAAACCAATAAAATTGCATTACTGAAAAACTGAAATACAAATTTTTTTTATGGGATCAAAAAAATCGATTGATTTGAAATTAGCATAAATTTACATGTAATGCGCCTTCGTCTAGCGTTGAAAATCCTTTTGGTAGAGATTTTTGTCGTGTGCGCAAACTCGGCAGGTCATTTGCATAACACACGAAAAGGAAATCAAATGTTATCGTTTGTCGTCATCAATGAATGGCTGGTGTTTTTGTCGTCACCACCACCTTTTTTATCCTATTTTTCTATCGTACGAGTAACTCTTGCATTCGTTTTTGTTTTGTCTTTTTTTTTAGGGTTCCGTACACCAAAGGTGAAAAAGGAACCCTATTGTTTTCGCTACGCTGTCCGTCTGTCCGTCTGTCCGTCTGGCCGTCTGTCCGTCTGTCCGTCTGGCCGTCTGTCCGTCTGTCCGTCACAGGGTATTTTCTCGAGAACCGTAAGAGCTACGGACCTGAAATTTGGACAGAGTGTGTAGACCCTTGGCCGCTACAACAACAAATACATGAGAGTTGGAAATTAAAGGGTGTGCCAAAACGAGCAACGAAAAATTTTAAAATCCCATGTAATATACATACAATTGTATGTATGTATGTATATTACATGGGACCCTTGGCCGCTACAACAACAAATACATGAGAGTTGGAAATTAAAGGGTGTGCCAAAACGAGCAACGAAAAATGTTAAAATCCCATGTAATATACATACAATTGTATGTGTGTATATGCACTTGAAATTTGTAAAGTTAGTGTATTTTTATACAGACTACAACAATTAACACTAAAATTTAAAAAAATTTAATTAGAGGGTGTACCATCAGTTAATGTAATTTTGACTATGTAATTTTGATAACTTGCTGTATCTTGGAAACCGTAAGAGCAAACTTCTTGAAATTTTCAAAACCGGTAAAACAAAAAAATCTCAAAATTATAAAATCGCCAAACCGAAAAAAAATCGCCAAAATAAAAAAAAAAATCGCCAAAACGAAAAAAAGCACCAAATTAAAAAAAATTTCTAAATCGAAAATAAATCGCGGAAAACCGGAAAAATCGCCAGAATAAAAAAATCGCCAAAATGAAAAAAATCGCCAAAGTGAAAAAATCGCCAAAATAAAAAAAATCGCCAAAATGAAAAAATTGCCAAAATGAAAAAAAATCGCCAAAATGAAAAAAATCGCCAAAATGAAAAAATCGCCAAAATGAAAAAAATCGCCAAAATGAAAAAAATCGCCAAAAATTTAAAAATTTGCCAAAACGAGAAAAAAGCGAAAAATAGTAAAAAAAAAATTATTTCAGCTGAAAAAAAGTAAAAAAACACTGTATTAAAAAATGCTCAAAGCCCAACGTACGGAACCCTTCGTGCGCGAGTCTAAGTCGCACTTTACTGAATTTATTGCAATTTAGGGGAGACTAAATATTTTTGTAAGTGAGCGTACATGTGTAAGCGTATTGCAATGTGCTAAAATTATGCAAATGAGGTGAAATTTACATTGATTTAATTCAGGTTCTTTGCAGTTTTTTTTCTTTTTAATTTCTATTGTTTATTTTTTGGGCAGGAAAGTTATGTGCCGTTTCCTTTTCTAGTATTTCACATTTAAATCCTTTTTTAATAATTACAAAATATGCAAATTTTTTGTATATGCGTTGCGATTTAAATGCGGTTCCACAGTTGGAAAATTTATATAATTCGCAAAACACACATTTTTTATTTCAATTCATTACGTTTTACATGCATACAAGAAATTTTTGCTGATAATAATTATAATGCAGATTTTTTCCATTTTCTTATTTTATGCAAATTTAGTTTAGCATTAAAAAATTTTGCATTAAAATGAAAAATTATATATGTTTTCAGAATTAAGAGAAAAAAATGTTGCAATAATTTTTGCAGCTGTTATGGAAAACTCTGGGAAATTGTGGTTTAAAAAAAATATGAATTTCCTTTTGTTAAAAAAAACTGATTTTCATTTGGCAGATGTAAAGCAAACTTATCAGTGAAAGTAAATTTTTAGCAAATTTTTCGATTCGAGACTAAACTTAGTTAGTTTCTTTCTCTAATTAGCTAATCCGAAAATTAACTTACGTACCTTTTCACAATGTATGGTTAAAAGATAACATAGACTTTAACTGCAAGTTTTGTATGAAGAACTGTCAGTTAAAGTTCACGTTAACTCTTAACCATACATTGTGAAAAGATACGTTAATCACTTGAATTGGTAGTTTAAACTTCTTACTGTATGTGCGCTGATTATGCACGGGCATAATTGTGCTGGCATAACATGACAGTTTGTTGGTGAGAGAGTCAAAGAGAGTGGTTTTGTGTTCGGCATAATTTTTCAACCAGCTACAACCCCGCATTAGCAGCACAAAACCAATACACACACAACTTAAAAAATTGCAAATGTTAAATGAATACGAAAAACACTGACACACACACAAAGATGTGTTATACGTATACATTTTATGCCAGATGAATTAGTCTCGTGTAATTTGGAAAAGAACAAAAATTGTGCGGCTTAGTCCTAATTTACATTTGAAACATTTCTTGCCGGACATTTTTTCAATTTTCTTTTGTTCTTGCCCAAAGCTTTTACATTACGGAAATTAATAGACAGACAGAAATTGTTCTAGTTTGTTTACTTCTTCTTCGCGTTTGCTACTTACATACATACACATACATACATATGCCTTCATAATACACATCAAGTATCCATACAGCAGCGTTACCATATATATTTAAAAAAAAAACTTCCTAAATCTGAAAAAACAACTTTTTTTCCAAAACAAAAACTTTTTTTCTACAAAAGTACCAAAATTTTAAAAGAAAACAGCTGATATTGTAATGTGAAAATTAATGAAAATGCTTAGGCTAACTGAGCCTTTAGACACTGTTGCAGTAATAAGGGAGTGAGAAAATATAAGATCGTTTTATTGCATACAAACATTACTTAATATTTTCATTCAATATACTGCAAAAGTCCAATTATTCAATTAATTATTCAATTAATTAAAACTTGAAAAAACTTTATATATTCAAAAAACTTTTTGGCATCTCAAAAAACTTCCAAAAAAAGGGAAAACTTGACAAATGGTAACGCTGCCATACAGCCATTAAAATGAGAAAAATCATATGAAGCAACAAGAATAAATTCAGAAAAGTAGAAAAGAGAAACAAAAAATGTCCGGTACAGAGGGTCGTGTACTACACACTCTGCATCTTCGCCCCTTCTTCTACAAACTTCGTCTGTCTGTCTTTCAATTTCCCAAATGTAAAAGGGCACTTAGAAATTGTTCTCGTGTAAACTACCTCTGTAGTATTAACATACTGATGAACAAAAGAGTGGCAACAATTTCTGTGCAAAACTCATAAATGTTATCAACACGCTTTGATTTTTTGTGGTAAGAAGAAGAAACTGCCTTACTTTATTATTTACAAGTAAAATATTGTGCGCGTTAGAGGAAATGTATAAATAATATAAATATTTATTTGTGAATTTTTTAATTATTTTATCACATAATATTTGAAAAAAGTTGAAACAGTAATAGTGTAAGATAAAACCACCACCATAAAATAAAAAGTGAAACCATATAATCAACTAAGACTATTTAATCTCTAATCTTGAATTTTAAAAAGTGGCTCTTAGTGAAATATTTGAATGTAAGTAAAAAAATAAATTTGTAAAATTTCACGTGAACAAACTGTTCGCCTTTTCCCCATAAAGACGCATTAAAAATGGGATTTTCTTTATGCGAGAAATTTTTCATATGCTGAAATCTTCTACCTTCTAGCAATACCCATTAAAGAAAAGAGCTTCCAAGAAAGTCGATAAGATCCCGAACTTGTGGTCCGGTAGTATGTATTGCAAATCTGGATCATTTCTAATGATTTTTATAGAGTTGATATTGCAAGGAATATTTAGTGAGTTCCGCAATAATTTTTATGATGTTTTTCGTTTTATGAAGAATTTAATTACGGAATTGAATTTGACAGGCCTGAAAAAAATTATAGTTTTTATGTGTCCTTTTTAAACGACACACAAACGAGAATGTGTCCAATTGTAATTTCTTATTTTTATCAAAATGAATACGATTAAATACTAAGTTTGTTTGTTGTTGGTTAAGCTTTTGTATGATGGTTGAGGTCTACTGATGAGTTGCCCAAGCAGCACCGAAATGCATCTAGACGTCCGCAACCAACAACAAATAAACTTTTTTCCATTGAGTATCGTCTTAAAACGACACATAAAAACGATGGTAATAAAGTACTACGGTAACACGTTAAATTTTCAATGTAAAAATTTCGTTCTTATCTGGCTTCACTGCTTATAGAATACTCGTAAGTTCGAAAAAATTCGAATAATAATAATAATAATAATAATAATAATAATAATAATAATAATAATAATAATAATAATAATAATAATAATAATAATAATAATAATAATAATAATAATAATAATAATAACAATGTTTCTATTCTGTTATCGTGAAAACTCTCTGACTCCGCTGTGGATGGCAACCGATCATCAGTTGCCTTCTTAATTGGCAACGCAACTAAAATTGAAATTGGCAACTCTAGGATTTGCAATAGGCCATTTACACCTGGACGAAATCTAGCAATTTCATTTAAAATATTTATCAAAATCTATATAGTTTACATGAAGTTATTTTTGACGTTTATCAAGGTTTCTTATCCAAAATGAAAACCGTTGACTGAAAATATTTCTAAGTACAACCAAACAACTGCAATTTAGCTAATCCACACACCTTTTTACGTACATCGGCTTATTGTTTTAGTACAATTTTGGAAAAACCCATAGTTGCATCACTAAGTTCTATTAGATTTTAAGCAGATTTCGACAAAATCTAATGACAGTAAAAAAAAGTAAAAGTAAAATTGCTAAAAAATAACTGTGTTAAGATGATTAGTGGCGTGGAATTGTTTTTTGATAAGGAGAAAGGAAATGGAAAATGTTGCATCTATTAGGCGGCACTTAAAGGGCAATTTAAATTCCTTAGAGTTAGCGCCTCTATTGTGAATACATGTTGTGGCACAACATAATTTTTAAATAACAATTTCTTTGTTTAGCTGTACAAAATATTTACGCTTTGCCAGAGAAGCAACTTTTTTAATTTACTACCACTGCCTTAAAAACTATGCAGCAACTAAATATTTGTGATTGCCAATATTATTGCAGTCTGGCAACTAAAATTAACAGTTGTCATTTCCCATACGTAATAACATTTTGGCAACTGGCAACGCCATGCTTCTATTATGGATGGCAACCGAAGCTTAGGGCTGCCACCTATAATAAAAATCACTGTGTCTTTTTTCACATAGTACAATCTGAATATAAATTTATTAAAATAAAGATCTAGACAGTTTATACTCGCATTTACATCAAACATTTCCACTTCATTATTCTTAATTATGATTCGTATTTATATCATACATTTCCCCTTCATTATCCTGAATTATGATTAACTAACATGTTAATTAATACTTGAAGAAATTAAAAGATTTATAATGCTAAAAAAACCCAAAAACAAACAAAATATTTAAATTTATACAAAAATAAAAATTCATAATTTAGTGGTTTTTCAAATTATTTTTCCTCCACTAAATTCAGGAGTTTTATTATTGTTATTATTTTTCCCATTATTAGTGATATTATTTACCCTATTTGCACATAAATTAATGCTGCTGCATGCTCAGAAAATATTTTCGTTTTCATTGCATTGTATTGGTCTGGGGCATTAGCCACAGGATTTATTGCTTTGAAAATAAAGAACAAAAAAAAAAGAATCCTGAAAAAAGAAGTAAAAATCAATGATCTTTAAGGAAAAACCAACCACCCTTGAAACACACAAGCAATATCATTCACAAAATCAATAGGAGTAATTATTTTGTTGGCAGTTTTAGGCAAATGAACAGATTTATGTGCGAGTATTTTTCTTTAAAGAAGAATATTTAAAAATGAAAATTGAAAACAAAGTGCCTGTTTGCTAAAAGGCATAACAGCTTGACCCTTAATAAATAATCTGGCAGTCTTAAAAAGTTAAATAATCATCTCTACTTAAATCGTATTAACAAAGATTCTCTATTTAATTGTCCTTTGCATATTGCATTTTATGGCTCTACCTTTTAGTTAAGGGAAAGTGACCGTTAAATGCTAACGAGGATTAATGAAGATGTCAACATAACTGAGGTGTTAAGCAATAGATGGAAATAAGGCATAAATAATGTGTGAATGATGCTAATTCATAAAGATAAGAATATTTCATTACCTGCATAGGTAGCCGAGTCGCTGGTCATTTGTTTGCAATTTTTTTATAAAATGATGAGATGAATGATTATTCCAGTTGTCAACATCGACGTCTCGTCAATACAATAAAAAAAGCTTGGGATTTTTTTACTCGCTCTTGTGAACAATGTTGTGCTATTGACAGTCTATTTCGACAACTTATAGACAAGCAAGATTGATTGCTATGTGGTATAAGAACTAACCAGCAACTCAGTGTGGGCTTTGAGTAAACTTTAGTAAGTTTCTTCCTGATAAAGCTCCTTTTCAAAAATGTAGTTTTAAAGAACTAAATTTTTGATAAATATAGTTGTTTTGAATAAAACATTTCCTAGTTTCTTTTAGTATATTGCAAGTGTTTTGAGTGTACGAATTTTCGAAATTAATTTGATGCTTATGTTAAAATTTTCATTCATAATCAATTTATATAATTTTATTTAATTCTTATTAATTCATCTATTATTAAAATTACAAATGTATGGGAGAAAACGTGGGAAAACACTTGTTTTGCGTAAAACAGTTATTAAAATCGATTGACATTGACAAATTAAAGTCACTATTTTCCAATTTGGCAATCACTTTTAATTGATAACCCAAAATTGCATTAGTATATAATCATCGCACAAACACAGTGTTGCACAAATCGTTTTGTTAGTTTTTCAAATTTGGAATTTTGGTTTTGGAATTTGGTGGAAACTCTTTCCTACTGGATTACCAACAGCGTTGTCAACTCGGTGCTTTTCGCACCGTTTTTAGTGCTTTTTGAAATTTTCGACGCGAAAAATTTTGAAGTTAGTGCTCAGTGCTTTTTTAAATTAATTTTCGGTGCTTTTTGTTTTGAGCGGTGGCACTAAACCAAAAATTCAAATATAAATTTCGTTATCTATTTCTTTTTCGAGGAAGTCTATCATTGAAAAATCAAGCTTTGAAGTTAAATAGAGCATTTAAAAAAATTCTAATAAGATTGTACAAGACTTGGTTGAAGAAATAAGCGCCTATTACTCTCAAAATTTAAAATTTTAAGTATAATTAATGTAAGCAGTGTTTTGCCACACATTAAGGAAGACATAATACAAGTATTCAGTCACTATCGAGTTTTGGGCAGAAGTAAAATCTAATAGCGTTTGAGGCATTATCAAAAATTGCATTAGCATCAAACTTCTGTCATTTCCATATTTTAACGAAGAAGTTGAACGCGCTTTTACCTCTATGACTGTAGTTTAGTCTATACTACGTAACAGAATGTCCTTACACTTGGTTAAATTGGCATCACTGATAGTTTAATAACAACCAAATTTGATAAGCCCATCGAGTTCAAAATGTAATCAGCTCTTAACTTCATAAATACTTGTCGATTACTGCCAACTTGACTAAGCTCAAGTGATTTGTTTGTTCCTTGGCAAAAAAATTATTTTTTTTTTATAATAACTTCAAAAGTCTTCGTCAAATTGATTTTAGAATACACTTATTAACATGATATAAATATAGAAGGTGCTTCCATTCTCTCTTTGTTTTTAAAAAATAAGTATTTTTTAAGTTTGTTTTTTGAGAGAAATAAAAAAAAGGTACCATATCGTAAAAAATATAAGTCTTCCCCCATAAAATTTTTACAAAAATGTGTAATCATCTTAACAAAAGTTGCAAAACAAAAAGTGGTTATGTAATAACTTGGCGTATCTTTTTAAGTTTTCTGCCTAAAATAAGTATTTTAACTATATTTTCATCCAAAATGATAGATGATTTTGATTAATTGACAATGAATGTTCATTAAGTTTAACAAATATTGATGATATCACATCTTCTTTAATCTATATAATTCGCTTCTTGTTGATTGTAACATGTTTTTCTAAAAAATTACTTAAATACCCGATCAGATAATTTTGGCAAACCTATTTCACAGATTTTGCAGGCTCTTAGACACTGTTGGCGGACACCAGATTATGTAGAGAACTCAAAGAATGCTACATCCATATTTTTACAATGATATTTTGTACGTCCACAGTTTGTAATATGCAGCTCAATTTCACTTTCTTTAACACAACAATGCATTTAATTGTTTTTCAAGATAATAAAACACTTATCATCACAATTTTTTTTTAAATTGTTTGAATTTATAAAAAAAACTTCTGAATAACTTTTCAATAAAATTTTCAAACAAACAGGAAACAGGGGAAATATTAAATCAATACGGTAGCACGATTTTACTGGAAACTTCAGAATACCTAACCTTGTCAGAAGGTGAATGTCAAGAAAAAATGAGAGAATGGAAGTACCTTCTATATTTATATCATGCTTATTAATACAAAATTAAAATGTGTGCCTTTAATTTGACGTTTTAGGAACGGAATGCATATACATATATGTATTTATGAATAATTTTTTTTTATAAAATGGAAAAATAAAAAGTGAAGTGAAGTGCGTGTCTGCACAGAAAAATATCGGTATTTCCCCCAGCTAATAAAGTCTAGTTTAATTTTTCTTCTCTTCTTTAGATACTCACATTAATTAATAAAAATATTTCATTCAATAAGAATTGAAATTACTGAACTTAACCCTGATTAAGAAATTATTTCTGATTAAAAACGCACTACAGTTCAATAAATTTTAGATTTAGTGCTTTTTTACTTAAATTACGCGCTTTTTTCCTGCTTTCAGTGCTTTTTAAAATTTTAAAGTTGACAACGCTGATTACCAACTTAATGATTATAACAAGGCATGAGACCAGTATTGTCAGATGTGCAGATTTATGTTTCTCGCGGTCGATAGCTCTAAACTATATATTGTCGCTGTTTTAACTAACTGACATCATTTTGAAAAATGAGTTAAGTCCACTATTATGAGTCATAATAGACATTGTCCAAAATTTTTATGACTGTAAACATTACTGTCGAGCCTATAACAAATCTGACAAATTTAAGTTTAATAATAAGAAATATACAAATTTAAGGTTTCAAATGAAACTTTTTTAACTTTAAAGTTGTCTTTTTAAATATTCTAGGTGAAGTGGAAAAAAATCCTTAGGTTTATACCGGCCATGAAATTTACTACATGTGAACCAAAGAAATTCACGTTCAATAAAAAAAGGTGTTGCTGGGAAGTATCGTTCTTAATCGTGGACATTATTTACTGATTTTGCCCTAAAAATCATTATTTATAACTTTTAATATATGGCTGGAAGTAGAATATTGAAATTACGCGATATATTAATTCAGTTCGCTGGCAAAAACAAAGTAAACAAAACCCAGGGAAAAGTGAAAAAATCCCCAAGAAAAATATTATTTACGATAAGGGAATCACGATTGAAATTTGGGAAAAAGGGAAAATATTTTCAGGGAAAAACTGTTCACGATAGGGGTATTTAACATTTTATGCCAAAAAATAGTTTCTCCGTGCATTTTTTTTTTTTGTAAAAGTAAAGGAAAAAATTTGTTCATTAATTTTTTTCACTTTTTTCAGAATAACTTACAGATACTCCTAATTTTTTGCTAACAATATTGGGCAAAGTTGTAGCTACGGTAAAGCTGAAAAACTTTTATGAACTTATCAATAAAATCTGAAGGTGTCGAAGCACCCTAAATACCTAATTAAGACCACTTTGTACCGTGGAAATTTTTCATATGGCAGTTTTATGAAAGTTGTGGAAGCAAAAACAAATCCTGAAGGAATATTCAAAATTCTTTTATGTTAATTTCTAAACGTTATTGAATCTTTTATGTACACACATATGAATCATTATTATATAATTTTTAGAGATACTGCTATACTTAATGAAGACAGATCACTTGGCACAAGCCAAATGACTGACTGACTGACCACTGGTCAAGTTAAAAAATAAATGAAAACGAGTTCTTCCAAAGATACATATAAATATTATGCAAAAGGTTATTAAAAGCATCTTTAGGGAAGATAATTTTTTTTTATTAGCGTGTGGTCAGTAAATGGTCAGTGACTTCTTTTAAAGGGGTTAAATAATAGCACGCTTGTAACAAAAACAAAATATGTATAAAAGAAGTAAAATAAGAGAGATATCCAATCATTTTATACATAATTGTTTATATTATGGTTTGCTTAACTACATACATATTTGCAAGGAAATTTATTTAAATAATTTTATTTTAATTTCTTAAATGGTTAGAAAAAGAACCGAAACAAGTTTTTATTATTTCATTTGCTTATTTTAAATTTTGAGAATATTCTAACGGCTTTTGCTTTTTTTAACAAAGAAACAAAAACTAATTTTCTCATAGCATCATCTACTCGTTGTAAAAAATACGCATATGAAGTTATTTTTTTTATAATTTTCTTTCAAATTACTTGAAATATTTTTGAGATGGACCAAATTGCCAGTAAGAAGAGTTGCTTTTGTTGACGCATATCAAACACAAAAGGGATGAAACTTCTTAACCGGACTGTGCAATAACCCTTTTATTCAAACTCACTCACTCGCTCCCGTTGCTGGTACTCGTAGCTAAATTTTTGTGAAAAATCCTTTTTTATCTTCTACAACCGCGATCTGTCAAGAGAATAATACAATGAAAAGACCAAGAAGAAACCGGTTTGGACAACGCACATTAATTTTGGAAAAGCTCAACAAAAAAAATAAACAAAATCCTTTTAAAACCCCTTTTTCTATGTGTGTCCTTTAATTTGCTAAAACATGCGTGCTTCCATAAAACCCAACATATGGCTGGAACATGAAAGGAAGGATATTCATCAAACAACAACAACAACTGCAACAATGAGTAGTAAAACGGTCCATCGCCATAAGAAATAAGATCCTATTCTGGTCATTGATAACAAAACTATGATTTGCATTTTTTCCTGCTTTTTTCAAGCGCGCGTAAAAATTAGAAAATTTATTATTGGACAAGTTTTTTTTTCATTTATTTTTTGTTTTCATATGATGATGTGCCAGCTAGCCTGAAGGGGAAATTAAAGGAGGGTTCATAAGGATGTTGATCTTGGTCATACATACATGCATAAGAATTAATTGTATGTACTATATACTGGTTGGCACTCATGTATAGTAAATATTTACTCATATGTATATGTATGTAGTATATAAGAGTATCCCTTATGTGCCTACTGTATTGTTAAATTGTTTTCAATATATAATTTGATGTACCAGCGAAAGGTCAGCGGCCATTTTATTTATCAAAGACAAAAAAGTCATGAACTTATATCATCTTTCATGTTTTCAAATTAACGGTTGCCTTTTACCCTTTTAGTAAAATGTTTAAATTTCTACGAAATTTAATTATGCCTAATACTGAATTTATGATATGTCATGAAATTTATAAAACGAAACTTTTTGCATTTATACCTAATTTACATTCATTATTTTTTTCCTGAAATTAAATACATGAACATTTTTTCATTTGTGGAGAAGCAAATCAGATCAAGAAAGTTTGCCAGAAATGGTTCAGTGATTTATGGTACGTCATTTTTTATATGTACATATATCAATCTCATTTATAGAATAGAAAAAGTTTCGCGCAGCAAATTTCATGAAATTTTATGAAAAAGTGCATTAATCACCGCTACTATCGTGAATAACAAGTGGAATTTTTGTTCCCCTCGAAGGGGAAAAATACTATCGTGAATATCCCTTGAAATTATTTTCCCGCTATCAGTCCCTGTGAATGTAACAAAAAGGAAGAAGATTTGTAAGGCTTACAAATTAATTGAAAATCAAACAAATTTAAAATTTAGACTACAATCATAATGCAAAAAAGCTTACAAAACCCCAATGCATATTGACGTGCTAAATCAACAACATATGAATTGTTTAAATTTGCATTTATTTTGATGCGTAAAATATTGAAATTAAACCAGGGACCGTAACTGTTATAACTTTTATCGTAAAAGTCAGAAAATAAAAGTTATTTTTTGACTTTTATTTTTTCGAGCAGAAATAAAAGTTATTTTTTGACTTTTATTTTTTTGAGCAAAAATAACAGTTATTTTTGACTTTTATTTTTTCGAGCAGAAATAAAAGTTATTTTTTGACTTTTATTTTTTTGAGCAAAAATAACAGTTATTTTTGACTTTTATTTTTTCGAGCAGAAATAAAAGTTATTTTTTGACTTTTATTTTTTCTAGTAGAAATAAAAGTTATTTTTTGACTTTTATTTTTTTGAGCAGAAATAAAAGTTATTTTGTGATAAATTCATTATATTTATTATAAATTTTGGCGCTTTTGCAATAGTGAATCGTTAAATTTACTTATTTAGAAAAGAATATTTGGAATATTAAATAATAATTTCTTTGTCAAAGGGGTTGAAAACACAAAAATAACTTTTATTTCTGCTCAAAAAAATAAAAGTCAAAAAATAACTTTTATTTCTACTCGAAAAAATAAAAGTCAAAAAATAACTTTTATTTCTGCTCGAAAAAATAAAAGTCAAAAATAACTGTTATTTTTGCTAGAAAAAATAAAAGTCAAAAAATAACTTTTATTTTTGCTTGAAAAAATAAAAGTCAGATTTTTAAAAAGCATCGTATTTTCTGACAATTTGGTCCAATACTTGCAAAATGGTATACTTGGTTTCATTCTCCGACATTTCCTTGAGGTTGCTTTTTTTAATCAAAAATTCAAAAATAACAGTTATTTTCGGTCCCTGAATTAAACTGTAACCTAACAATTCCCAAAAAAATAACTTGGCAACAGCCCTTCAAAAGTACTTGCCTGGTAACACTCTATTCTTGAGAAAGCAATGTATAGTTGTTGTTGTTTTTATGGTTCCGTACAACAAAGGTGAAAAGGAATCCTATTGTTTTCGCTACGCTGTCCGTCTGTCCGTCTGTCTTTCCGTCACAGGCTACTTTCTCGAGAACCGTAAGAGCTACGGTTTAAATTTGGACAGAGTATGTAGAACTTTAGCCGCTACAGCAACAAATACATGAGAGTTAAAAATTAAAGGGTGTTCCAAAACGAAAAATTTTAAAATCTCATGTCATATATGTATGTACATACAATTGTATGTTGTATATAGGCACTTAAAATTTTTAAAGTTAGGGTATTTTTATACAGACTACAACAATTAACACTAAATTTAAAAAAATCTAAATTAAAGGGAGTTCTATCAGTTAATGTAATTTTGACTGCTGTATCTTGGAAACCGTAAGAGGCAAAGTATTGAAATTTTCAAAAACGGTAAAACTAAAAATTCCAAATTTATAAAATCGCCAAAACTAAAATAAATCGCCTAAATCCGAAAAAATCGCCAAAATGAAAAGAAAAAAAAAATCCAAAATTAAAAAAATCGCCAAAATGAAAAACTCGCAAAAATAAAAAAATCGAAAAAATCGCCAAACCAAAAAAAAAAAAACGCCAAAAATCGAAAAACTCGCCAAAACGAAAAAAATTATCTAAATCTAAAATATATCGTCAAAACGAAAAAAACAAATGTAAATTTACTTTACAAGACTCCTGGTTTCTTGCTTTGGATAAATTCATTAATTGGGCATACTTTCCGCTTGTGCCTTATTGTTAAATATTAAGGTTTTACAAGTAATTAAACAAACCTCTTTAAGCAAATGGTCAGTTTTACCCTTTTGTTAAAATATTTTTTTTCTATAACCGGTTTTCATCTTGACCTCTGGAAATATCAAAGGCGCGTGCCATAATGACCACTGCATTAAAAAAACAGCGGATTAGAAACGAAGTCTTCTTCTTGGTTGATCTGAGCTTACTTTTCACATATGATGGAAATAATTTTCTGATTGCTCAACATTTTTTTCAAACTATTTTGAATACACATACATACGTTTTTATACTCGTACGTCGCTCGTTTACCAAAACAATGTCATAACTAAAAAAAAACTAATTCAAAGTTTTCAATTACACACAACTTAATGGAGAAAAATTAATTTTTGTTTTCAAGAGTTGAGTATATAAGATCTTTACACAATATGGAAAATAATATGAGGATTAATTCTTCATCATTAACTCAAAAATCTAATTTTGAGTTATGACGTTGTTTTAGTAAATGAGCAATATGTACATATACAGTCGAACTTCTCTATATTGAACTTTAATAGAATAAAGCTCTCTACATAGAAAAAAATATTACTGCGATAAACAACTTTAATTGAAAATAAAACCAAAAATCAATTAAATTGGACCAAAGTAAATTTATATAAAGTATATGCAAGTACTCAGGTGATTAATTTTTTTTTCGTGTAGTGTCAATGCATGAATGTCAAAAGTTGTTTACAATTTTCGTACGCCATTTTGTTTTGCTTTGCTTTGTTATACACACTTGTGTGTAGTGAAAAAGTTGAAATAAATTTTTACTTAAAAAAGGTGTTACAAAACATTTAAAAATAATTATATTTAATTACTAAAATGATAATTATTATAATATATACTTATTTCACGTAATAGAGGTTTATTAATTAATAAATTTTAATTTGGTTTTGTCTATCAATAAATTTCCTTTTTGTTGTATGCAGATCTGGGACTTGCATTAAATAAGCAAATGGATTGACCATTTTCCCACACTAAACCAAATCAATACAAATGCAAATTTATTACATTAGAACTAAGTTTGATAATTACTAAGTTTGATAATTATAGTGCAATTTTTTGGCATTAAACTAAAATCTCTTCAAAGTAATACATTAGCGGAATTCATGGTTGGCCTTGTAGATCTTTTACATCTTGTAGCTTTGCTAAATTGTTCTTGCTTTGCTTTAAATTTAACAAAATTTACCAAAGCTACAATATATAAAAGATCTACAAGGCCAACCGTGAATTCCGCTATTAATACTGCGCTAGCACCAAATCACATGGCGAAAAGTAGAACGTAAATGTGTACATACATAAAAACATACGTATATCATAAATATGTAAATTTTTTTCTATGTACATATCGCCACTTAAGGCAAAAATCATATCACTACCATTTTTATAATTTTTCAAGAGAAAGACAAAACTTGATTAAATTATTCCAACCGGTAGTATATACCGTTTATAAAATCACCATTTTTTAAGATATAACTTTACAATAAAAAAAACGAAAACCTAAGTTCTTGATCTTTCATTTGTATGCACGTACTTATACGGGTGCCTTTAATGTTCCTTTACTGTATTTTTTATTTGTGCTATCTGATAAAAAATATGATTACGTTTTATATAATTTTACTGTGTACAATATGTGATATTGCAATAATATTGCATTACTTCATGATGTGTTTAGTGGCAATACAAAATTAGTGCATTTTTCGCCATACGATTAACTGTTAATGCAATGTTAATCCATTACTTTTAAGAGATTTTATTTTAGAGCAAAAAATAGTGCACTACAAACATCAAATTTAAATTTTCACTAAAATTTTGGTTTTTCAATCAGTGCTTATGAAAAGTAATGCAAGTTGCCCAGGTCAGGTTGTAATCATCTGTTTTTGACATTCATCCATTATTTTTACACAAACAAAGCGCATGTTGTTTTTGTATTTTTTTTAGTTGTTGTAGACATGCATATACTTTATATAAATATACTTTGAATTGGACATTTTGTATGCAGGGATGCCACATGATATACAATTAAATGGGGGGAGTAAAACACTAATTACTATGGTAAAAAAGAAATTACAGAATGACATTATCGTTACTGCCAGCGAGCAAACATGTCGATAACTATTACATTATTATAATTTCGGTCCAACGCACATTCATTATAGAGAGGTTCGACTGTACATATGCATTTTAATTACTTGTTTTGCTGTACATTCGGTGTCAAAAGTTTCCACCAGCCTCCCCGTTCCAATTTTTTTTGTTACTCTAATTTTTGGTGTTCTCCTAAAAAAATTTTAATTTTTACCCTCCCCTCGTCTACTGAAAGGTACATAGTATATAGTGCATTAAAATATTGAATGCACAAATCAATAAGGATGCTAATTTATGCAAATGATTCTAGAGCAACAACGACATTGATTTGTAAAAATTTTGTTCGATTTCGATTTCAATTGATTTGTAATTTACATGTTGGTTAAATGGTTCGTTAAAAAAAGACTATAACAATCTACCAGCATTGCGCGTATCTATATCCCTCTCTCCCTCTCGCTTTCTCTTATGATCTACATCTTTCTGTCTGTCTTACGCTTTTACTCTTGAATGAAGGATTTCTTACAAGGATAATCCCCGTTTTTTGTGTTTTGTTATTTTTGAATATTGATTTCACAAAAAGAGGTTTGTCGCAACAAACTTACAAAAAATGGCAATAAAGGCAAAAACATTAAAACGGAAAAATCTGCATAAAAATAGTACAAGTCAAATGTACTCACACACACACACGGAAATACATACATACATACATACATACGTAAAAGTCCTTTTGACGTTTTCATTCATGACATGAATGAACGTACGAAAGACTGAGAATGTCTTTCTTTGTTACACTAAAATGAAGTTATAAAAATTTAGTATTAAAAATCTTAATTCATTATTTGAATTAGAATTATAATTAGAATAACAAAAACTACATAAATGCTGAATATATGAATTTGCATATTTTGCCAATGATTTTAAATGTTACGTTTTGTACTTTATACTTTTGCTATTGTTCGATTGATTTGATTGTTTATTAGAGCAGAGAATTTAGGAATTGATATTTTTCCATGTAACAGCCAAGTCAGTCAGTCAGTCTGTCACTTAGTCAGCAGTTGCGTTTGTAAGTAAGTGTTTGTAAGTTGAAAGTCATTCATAGGTTGTTTATATGATATCCTTTAACGTTTTTGGGCTTGTCACATAAAGTGAATTTACAATTAAAACTAAAACTTACGATTACATTGTCATTTTAATTTCTTTTTCTAACTTCTTGTAATGTATTACAAAATTCAAAAGTTTAACGTATTTTATTCACATCGTTGTTGTTGCTGCCTTCAAAAAAAAAAGATATCCTGTTCGCTTGTTAAGTTGTTAAATGTGATTTTGTATGAAAATAAAAAAGAAATTTGCATGAAAATGGGACTTTTTTGTTTAACATGATGTTTCCTAAGTAATGTTTTGATGTTGATGGAATGTCCTTGTTGAACTTTGAATTCTTTGTGGAAACTATTATGATTAAGTTTGAAAATTTATTGCCTTTTAATTGGTTTGTCATACTACTGAAACGTCAATATGTGTGTGTATGTACGAGTACAAAGTACATTGTACATGCATATGTCAAACAGTGACATTTATTCTGTGAGAAAGAAATAAGTTTATAAACTAATAAATGTTTAGGAAAACTGTAATTACTCAAACTTGAAGTGGGCTTATTAATTTTTATTTTATCTTGGAGTAAAACAAAAAACGATCACTGTTATGGGAAATGTTTATTGCCTTTACTTTTTATCGTCACTTTTTTAATAAAAAAAATTAAATTTTCATATAAGAAATACCGAAGTATATTTATTTTAGTGTTTCCACACAAGTATTTTCGACCGGCTGCAGTCAATGTTAAACTTAATCGTAAAAATTCCCAAAAAAAAACCACCAATTATTAACTTGACTGCATGCGGTCAAAAATACTTGTGTGGCAACACTCTATTCTTGCTAAAGCAATGTCTAACTGTTGTTGTTTTTTACATTTATTTTATTTACATGCTTCTTACAGCTACAATTCGAGGCAGGGACCGTAACGGTTATAAGTTTTATTTTAAAAATTACTTTTTAATAATTTTTTTTTTCTTGAGTTTTATTTATTCCTCACAAAATAAAAGTTATTATTTTTTGATTTTTATTAATTCCTCAGAAAATAAAAGTTATATTTTAAGTTTTAATTTTTGCTTAGAAAATAACAGTTACTTTTTGATTTTTATTTTTATTTTGTTTTTTTTTTCTTAAAAAATTGTGAATTTTAAACTGAATAAAATAAAAAAAGTTCGAATAATAATTAAAATTAATAAATAAAAAAGTTCTTTAAGTTAACATATGAGTTTTTTTGCAGATTATGGCGATAAATGTTGGTTTAAATCGGTTAATGTTAAATTTAGCGCAGAAAATGCGATTTATACCATTTAAAAATTACCTGTTTTAAGAAAATAAATAAAAATTAAAAAGCAAAAAAAAACTCGAAAAATAAGTTTTATTTTCTGAGGAATAAATAAAAATCTAGAAATAACATTTGCTGTCTGAGGAATAAATAAAAATCAAGAAATAACTTTTATTTTCTGAGAAATAAATAAAACTCAGAAAATAATCGGTAAAGTTGAGTTTTAATCAAAATTAAAAAATAAAAATTAGTGCATCTAAAGGTAGTCCATGTAACAAGGAGTATCTTGGTAAATAATTGTTATTTGCGGTCCCTGTATTTTACATTTATTTTCATTACATATTTCTTATGAAAGCCACACACTTTGCAACCATTGGTACAACGCGTTGGTTTACCAAGTTGCTTTTTTGACCACAAACTATACAAAAACATGTACAACATTAGTGCAAAACTTTATTTCATGAATTTTTTTTTCTTATTACTAAACATGACATCGGGTAATATGTCGCGTATTGTAGTCGCGTTTGGTCAAAGGAGTGGTTTATATATTCTAACAAACTTTTGAAAACACTAAGAGCGACTTTAATTAGCTAATCCCAAAATTAATTTAATCTCACATTAACTGAGTCTGATGTTTTTGAGTGGTAGTTTAAACTTCTATTTGTGTGTAGTATTACCATACTGAGGAACAAAATAGTGGCAACTTTTTCAGTGCAAAAGTCATACATGTTATCAACCCTTTTGATTTTTTGTGGGAAGAAGAAGAAACTGACATGTTTTATTATTTACAAGTAAAATTTTGCGCGTGTTAAAGGAAATATATAACTAATATAAAATATATATATTTATTTATGTGTTTTTAAATTATTTTATCATATAATTTTTACAAAAAATTATATGTTTCACAAGTGTATGGTGTCAATATTAATATAAGATTAAACCACTACGATTGCTCGCTTAAACTAGCAAGTAAAACTATATAATCGACTACCCAAAAATCAGAAATGAAGATTAAGGTTAATTTAACTTCTAATCTTGAACTCTAAAAGTCGCCCTTAAAGAAAGTGCACAAAAGGAGTATAAAAATTACATGTGGATGACGGACGAAGTATTTAATGATCTTATGTCAAGAGTTTCGATACATATACATACAAAAGCCAAATATCATATTGAAGAAGGGAATTTCTCTCCGCAAACTTTTATACAACTCAATAAAATCACTTATTTCTGTTTAATTCTCCATAACGAAAATAAAAACAAAATCAAATGAAGTTGTACAACATACTCTTAAATTTTACAACAATTTACTGAAAAATTAAAAATTTTATTACATCTTGTGGTATTCTCTCCTTCCTTTACACACCATCTCGCCCAACCGATCCTACGAAATTTTGCACTTCTATTACGCTCTTTCCAAAAAAACAATTTTGTGATATCTCATATAACATAAAGAAAAATCCTTAAAAAATCTATTTTTGTTTAATTAAGAAAAAGTACTTGAAATCAAAAATTATGTTCAAAAAGAATCCCTTCTTCGCTAATGATTAAAGTGATTAATGATTCCATTTGCATTTGAAATTGTATTTAAACAATTAGAGGGGAAAACATTTCTCTTTCGGGTCCCACGAATACATCTTAGGATTCCTTACACAAAACAAAAGGAAAAAACAAAGATTATTAAAAATATTGTTTAGATGTTTTTATATCATGTTTTCTACAAAGAAAGGAAATAAATTGTTAGAATTTTAGGTAAAAAAGTTTGAAAAATATAAAAAAAATCATAACTATTTTTCTCACTGATGACATTATTAAAATTAATGATATTTCCTAAGATATTAGAAACAAGTTTTTTAATGTACGAGTAGTGAATCTTCTGTGCATTTTCAACCCTTTTTGTTGTAGTTGCTTTGTTATGATAAGATAATTTTCTTTTATTTTTTTGCGCAATTTTCTTAAAGGATGTTTCCTTTTTTTCAGTAGATTATCATTGAAAAGTTCCTGTCAGCTTTTTGTAAATATCGATGAATTTTTACTTTTAAAGAAAGACAAAAAAAAAACGCATGATCATTGTTGTTTTGTTACGCTTCCTTGCGTTTGTTTTACTGTTTTAGCATTTTTAATCCTTTCGTTTGTTTATCTAACACAGGTAATAAAATTTATTTATGTATGTATGTACAGTGTCCTTTAATTTAATGATTTTTGTTAGAAGTTTTGAAAGAATGAATCATTAATTTTAAACTGAAATTTTTTAATAGATTTTGAGTTTTAAATAGGGGTTGTGGAAATAGATTTTCGCGACGGGCGGAAAAAAAATTTGCGAAGAACAAAATTTACAACTTCAACCCTTTTTTATTTAGAGTACTTTTTTCGTTTTTTTTATTGTAATGGACGACGGTGTGCTCTTGGTTTTGCTTAAAAAAAGTTTTTTTTGAAAAAGTTACACATTTTTTTTGTCATTGTAAACATAACCTTAATTTATTTGTGTTAATTTTGCGATTTTATGCTTAGCGTTAAACTCCATTGAATGCGTTTTTATCCAATTTGGATACCAATACACAAAACTTTATTTAAATATAACATCATATTGAAATCGTAGAAGACTCCATTCAGACATTTTCATAACAACGCGATGCCTCAACGCACCGCTTTTCACTGGATCTGTTATTGCATCGAGACTTTCATAGAGTAATTCGGATGAATGGAGTAATGCCTGTCAAAACTACATACATACATACATATGTATATTTAAAAATGCTGCGTCCTAGTATCCTAGATTTCAGCCAGAAAAGAAAAATGTTTCATATTTTTCATTGTTTCCTAATCCCGATTTATCTGCTAACATTTTTTTCTGCGATATATGCCGGTTTTTTCTCAAATGTATATGGCAACACTGCTCCCAGTGCCAAATTAAGGCATTCGTTATCAGTAATTTTCCCCCTATTTTTTTTCCATGAGACAGTTTTCAAACGGTTTTGTATTTTTCGCTATTTTGTAATAATGAGACTACCACCTCTGTTTTTATATCTACATATGCATGTGTTAACAATTCATGCTGAGTGCCATTAAGAAACAATATTATGCTATGTTTAGACGACGAGTTGAATCACCTGCTTCGCTCTCTGAATCATGTTTATGAATCATGCTGTTTAGACTATGCATTCGTGCTTCGTGTGCAGCGTGCCAATTTAGCGCTTTTCGTACTAGATTTAGAGTTTTTTAATTTATAGCAGTGCGGAATTTTTCAAATTGTTGCTTAAAAAAAAGGCACTAAATTGGAACTTTTCACCTTTGATTTTAGTGCGTTTTACATATCTACTAAATATTAATTTGTGAAAGTGTGGTGGTTTATAAGAAATACCAAATAAGAAATTTTCACTTTTCCAAAACTATATGCTTTCACCCCTTTTAGACATGCAAAGTTTCCTTTGCAGAATGTTAATTCAGCTGGGTGAAATACGAAGGAAGAAAAACTTTATCTTTCATAGTGAGAAAAAAGAATATATTTCTAGAAATTACAGTTATAAAATAACTTAATTACAACAATAATCTAATTACTAACCACTGAGGGAAGCAATGTATTGCTTTCTTGATAACGAAAGCTTTCAAAAATGCTTCTGAAAAGTACTAACGTAAGGCTCTCTAACAAAGTGGACAAAAGTAAAAAAAATGTAAACCAGTAACTTTGCATCTGAGTACATAAAAACTACACATTATTACTTTTGTAAATGGAATTAGTAAGGCAAAAAATGAATATATTTTTGGAAACTGAATGCATTGCTTCTAGCTGGCTTACAAAAATTCTTCTTTGCTGGGATGGTGAAATTGAAGAAATAGAACGAAGTATCAGAAATTTAAGGATAAATAAATGGACAAATTTGCTCAGAACTAATTAATTTTGGATTGAAGTTTATAATTGTAGAAATTCAAATAATCATAATCCATTTCTAATACTGCCAATATTTTATCTAAGACTATTAACATTACCATGTTCAAATGTTGAAGTAGAAATAACTTTTAGCGCTTATAACTTTTTTAAAAGTAAGTTAAAAATACAATAATTTTTATAAATCAAATTGTTTCATTCATATAAAATACGGTCTAAAAGGAAAAGGCTTATGTTGTTCAGTAACTCGTTTCTGTAATTCTCGCATCGTAAAATTTCTCACATGAAGTGTGAAACACAAAATTCCATCGTTTCTCGATTTGTGAAAAAAGTGTTTCTGTATTTGAATGTGAAAACAGACAACACTGAATCTGTTTTTACTGGAATATTTCCAGTAATCGAGTGTCAAATGAAAACAAAAGTCACAAAAAAATATTTCAATAACAAAAAAATAATAATTTTCAAGAAAAATAAAATTGAATAATGAACATGAATATAAAGTGAATGTAAAATGCAAGGCACATTCAGAAGGTAGTAGCGGAAATTCAGCTGAGCTATTTTTTTTCAAATTAAAGTTCATCGGAAACTTCAAAAATTTTTTACGAAAGAGAAATTAAAAGAAAATGTTAAAAAAATTCAGTATGAAAAATATTTTATTAAAAAAAATTCTGTGAAAACAAATTTATAAATATGAAAAAACTATTAAAAAATTGTGAGAAGTGCTAAACGTTGCAAATGTTGTTAGTGGTAGCTGCCGCGGAGAAATATTTTCCAAGTTATGTGAATAATTTTTATTATTGTTATGTTAAACAAATTCTATTTTTGAAGTTTTTGATGAACTACAACCCATGTTGTTTTTTTCATTGTTGTATTTTTTCATTGTTTTTGTAATCCTGATACTACCTGGAAATGAATCTGCCTTGGTAAAATGCTTGAAATAAGTTTTTTCTAGCAACTGTCTCTATTATAGAAAATTCCAAAAAAAAAAAAATCTAAATAAATATAATCATATCGAATCGTTAATAATAATTTTAGTTCAACAATTCGTTGCATATCTTTTCAACTAGTTTATTTTTCATATTTTCACACACAAATTCAAAAATTCACATGTTTTTGTACAATTTAAAATCCGAGAATTGCGAGAAACTATTCACAAAATATTGTTACAGAAACATTTTTTCTCACATCGTTCCAATAATTGCTGGAAATTTGTTTAAATGACAGATAGTTCTCGCAAAGTAACGATACAGAAACACTTATGTGAGAAAAGCCATTATGTGTTTCAATTTACACTGTTTCCACGATTCCCTTGTTCCATGCGGGAAATTTTACGATGCGAGAAATACAGAAACGAGCTACAGAATGTAACATACTGAACTATGTTCATGTAAAAATTAATTCAGATGAAACACCTAAAATCTAATTGTTTTTTTTAATACACCATAATTGCAGTGTCTTGCGAAATGAACTTCAATTATTTTCCTACTCATGTTCTACTTATACGCAAAATCGAAATATGGCTCGATATAATTGAAATTATTACAAAAACCTATGAAATGTAGTAAATTTAAAATTGTAGTTAACTTAAATTTTTAATTTCTACTCATTCAATACATATATAATTATCCATGTGGGCTTTCTCTGTATTGAAAATAAATAGATAAATATAAATAAAAAATATATTGCACTTAGTGCTTTTCTATGAACACACAGTGATTTTTGCTCTGAAAAAGTTGGCATCATTGTTCGCGTGGCATTTTTTTATGTATATTCACACATTCATACGTATCATACGCACGTGTATACATGCATACATACTTACATAAATTCGATTCAAGCAAAATCTTGTTTTTGAAGGCATCTCTATATTTTCCTCTTATTTTTCCTTTTAATATTATTCATAACTTAATTAAATTTATTTATATTAAACTCACATCTATGTTTTTTTGGCTTGTTTTCATTTGTTTACAAACACACACATACACATATACCTATTTTGTTTTGATAGCTAGTTCAGATAAAGTGGCGATTAACTGCGATAAAAGTTAGAGAAGATACCAATTTTACGTGCTTCGCAAGTAGATTCATATTGAATCTACTAGCTTCGCTCTCATAATTTTGTATGGCGAAGCAAGTGGATTGGGTCATGATTGGGGCGTGAAGCATGAATAGAGAGCGAAGCACGTACCGTCTAAACATAGTATTATGCACATCACGCAGGTAAATACAAATGGTGGCAACACTGAATCTATCAGCCTAATTACAAATATCCCACGGGAATTAATTAATTTTTATAGCGATCAAAAAGGACAGAATTTTCTTCCAGAAGTTACTTAGGGAGTTTTGATATAGACTTGTTGAAAATAACATTCACACATTACACAAAACGTTATAAAATTTTTCAAACAAATGGAAAAATGAAAAACAGCTGGTTTATAAAGAAAGTAATGAAATTTGAAGACTTCTGCTTGGCGATAATGAAATTCCATTTTTTTTTATTTAGCCAACTTTCCGGCCAACTATAAGGACCACTCCTTATAGTTTATGCACAAAAATATATGAAGCTATTATTGTTTTTTTTTTATAAAAACTAGAAAGACCCGAGAAATTCCACCAAGCAAATGTGCTTGGCGTCGCACGCTACAAAAAGTTGACATTCCTGTGGAAATGCCCATATATCGATGGCTTAATATAAAAAGTTTAATTTTCTTTTTCCATTAAGTTGTGCGTAAATTGATAACTTCAAACGCGATTTGCGTTAAACTATTTTTTTTATTAAATTCCAATTTAAAAAATTTATTTATTGTTGTTTTAGCAGCGACAAAATGCATCTAAAGCGCTGCTTGGCGGCGAGAGAAATGTATTCTTGAAGTTTGGGACTCTGGTGCCACTTTGGCCGACTATGGTCTAGAGTCTAGACGCATTTAATAAAAATAAAATATTGAAATTTAGAAAAAAAACTAAAAAAAAATAACCGGTTTTTCGACTCTAGACCTTGAAACTAAACTAGACTAAACAAAAACAAAATCCGGGGTTTTGCATACTACGAATCTTTTATAACTCTATTATAGAGCCCAACAAAATATGACTCCATTTGACTCTGCTCTAACAAAAAATTAATTTAATAAATGTGGTTCAGTAATGTCGCAATTTATTTATTGTATTTCTGTCAAAACTGAATAATTTGCATTTGCAAAAATGTTTCGTACTGCTGCAAGATAAATTAGGTCCCATTGAATTGCCAAAATTAAATTGACAGAAAAAAGAAAAGCCGCTTGAAATGAACACGTTTTGTAAAGAAATTATGCAAATTTCCTTGTAATTCAGTGTGACAAAATTTGGGCATTCTCAAGTCAAGGTTTCGTAAACTTAATTAAATAAAACCTTAATTAAATATTCATTATTGTTGTGATATACAATCATTCGAAAACAATCTTAAATATGCAAATTTTCTTTTAAGGACATCCATCCATCGTGCAAAATAAAAAAATAATTTATTTTTTACTTTCTTAAATCCACTAATTTTCACAACATGTTGCTTTTCCCATTAAACTCAAGAGTATGAATTTTCTTTTACACTTTGTAAATTTATGCGATTTTTTTTGGCATGACATTAAAAGGGTTGCTGGCGATTATTTTAGTTTTCTTTTGAGAATTTTTCTCACGTTCATTTTGGCGGTGGCATAATTTGCACATATCGAATTTCTTGATAACGGTTCTTGGGCAAACAAATGTTACAATACTGTCAAGAAAAAGGATTAATTTCCCTGCTAATGATTTTACGCAAATAACTGTTTGTCTGAACAGTTATGCATTCATACAGCAAAAAGGAAAAGGTTGCATAAATTTCTTAATAAATCCAAAATTAAGAAAAATGCAAAAAGGGTTTATTTTTGCATGCATATGTTGCATAAACTAAAAATGCAATTTTGCATTTTGTATTCTTCCTTTGGTAAATCAATTTTTTTTGCTAGCCAGGTACTTAACTATACTCGTACTTTCCTTTAAAATATCAACCCTTTCTTTCTTTCATAGATCCTTTCATTTTATATTTCAAGAAAAACCAAATCTGTTACATCATGTTTTCTTTGCTTTGTTTGTAAATATTGCAAAAAAGGGATTTAAATCTTCATAACATGTCTATAAATGTATTGAATTACTTTCAGCAAATTATGGCAAATAAAATTTTCTCATCAGTTTTAAGGAAAAAAAAGTATCCTTTTACTTTATATATATAATGATTCAAAATTTAATTAATCATTTATTTATTATTATATACACATGTTTGTATATATGTACATACATACATACATATAATTTTTTTTTGTGTGTGAAAATTGTCATCTTTCGCACAAAATCGTGCACATTTCTTTTCCGTAATTTGATAGTTACAATTAAGGCAAACCCTTCTTCTGGAAGAAAACTTCCTTTTCAAAAATATCACAATAATCAATCAATATTATTTCAATTGAAACTGAAATTGAAATTCGATCGTTCATATTAAGAATATTATATTACTTTTCCTTTTTACTCGATTGAAAATGAAATAAAAATAGTATACATGCAGTTAAAAGTTGTTCTTCCACTTTGCCAATAAAAATGCTCAAAATGACTTATTAGTTCAACAACTTTCAAAAATTATTACATAATTATGAGATTCAGGAAACCATGCACATTCGACTATTCACATGTAGCAAATTGGGAAGACTAGAGGAGTTGTAAATGCATAAAATTCGCTTAACATGGTATTTGGTATTAAAATTAATAATAAAAACTTTTGTTTGTTAATTTACCTCTAAACAGGGCGTTTATGGGGATTGGGGATAATAGCTTCGTGTTAATCCCCTGAGGATATTTTTGGAGATAACGTGTGAATATGCTGGGAATTTTTGCGTCATATTTATAATATTATTTTTATACATGATATATCATGCATTTTTATCAATTATTATCAACTAATTATAAGTATCAGAAAAATAAAAATTTTATCAAAATAACAAGGTTTTAACGACAGATTTGGAGGGAAGATATTTAAAAATGGGGTAAAATCAGTAACAGAAGCTAAAAAATAAAGTCGATAAGTTTTCGTTAAATTTATCATAGCGATACCATTGCCGTAATAAAAGTTACTGAACCCGCCGCCAGAAATTATGTAGTTAAAACTTGAAATCCACTTAAGGACTAATTTCGTATAAATTAAAAATGATATTTTAGACACGAGGATTTTTTTTGTGAAACATTTTAATCCTTTACATCTTCTCCGTATGGGACTCTTCTTTTACTTTCGTAAATAAATACTCTTAAAATGCCCATACACGTAATATTTTGTTGGTCTCTGCCAAAATCTAGAGGTTAAAAAGAGTTAAAAACATTGTGGTTGTTGTTACATATTGTAAAGTGTTGCAAGTAACGGTAACTAATATTGAAAACATCTCTTGTATAAAGATTTGCATCTGGCAAGCTAGAAAAGTGTGTTATTATTTACTGTGAATGCTTGCCGGTAAAAAGAACAGTACACTTCAATATTATAGAAGTATTACCCTTTTCCACACGCAAATACCCCTTTTAGACACGGAAAGTTTACTTTGCAAAGTCTTAATTCAGCTGTGTGAAAGACAGAGGAAGCAATACTATCTGTTTCTGTCTTTCACCCAGCTGAATTAAGACTTTGCAAAGTAAACTTTCCGTGTCTAAAAGGGGTAAAACTTTACTTTGCAAAGTCTTAATTCAGCTGGGAGAGAGACAGAAAGAGACTGTACTACTACCTCTGTCTTTCACACAGCTGAATTAAGACTTTGCAAAGTAAACTTTTCGTGTGGAAAATGGGTATTTGCGTGTGGAAAAGGGGTATATGGAAATGAATTTGGCTTATTTATGTAGATGAAACTTATGTGAATTTGTATAAAAGTCAATGGGCCTTATCACGAGTGTCGTATTTCGACTACGACTACGACGATTTTGTAATAGATTAAAGAAAAAATGTTGCAATGTTCTTTAGTCTAATACAAAATCGTCGTAGTCAAAGTCGTGATACGACACTCGTGATAATGCCCAATATGTATATTCAAACATATTTCATATATTTTCTAAAAATTAAATTTTATTTGTGAATTGTGCTTGTTTTTTTTAATAAACCGCAATAAACTTTGGTTCTGAAGTTCTTCATAGGATAAATACTCAAATTGATAAATAATAGGGGTGTTCGAGAACTTTTCCAGCAAAATCCGAGATACTGAGCAATACAAAGAAAATAGTCTCAATAAAATGTTGGCATATAAAAGTACGCGAACGGAAAAATAAAATAAAATATACACATACAACAGCTGCTTATTGCTAATAATTTTTGCACTAAAAAATTATACACACATGCCAAAAAAAAATATACAAAGTTATACATACACATTGTATGTATTCCACGTGAAATTCAATCGGTTAGAATTGCCATAGCATTGTTGTTATAAGTAAATATTTCTATGGCCCGGTTCACACACTTCAACTTTTGTTGATCAACTCGTAATTCAGCTGTAAGAAAAAAAGAGATATTTGTATTTCCATCTCCGTCTTTCTTACAGCTGAATTACGAGTTGAAAAACAAATGTTGAAACGTGTGAACCGGGACTAACAACAATTCTATGGCAATTCGCAAGTTTTAATTTCATGTACAATACAAAACGTAACCGATTGCTTCAAAAAAGACCTATTGAAAATATGCACCAAGAAAAATATTCAATAATTGCAAATATTAAAATTGGTTGATACCATGGTGTAATTACTCGTATACAGGTGACTGCGTAAGGATTTGTTATACAAAAATATGGCAACCATAGCTGTGTAAAGAACCGAAGAATGTCAAAAGCACAAAAATAATTGTACCAAAACCAAAACAAATCGAAGTTTTCGACATTCTTCAGCTACAAAGCACATAGAGCAAAAAATTATCAGCTCAAGTAACGCTGCCACCTAGTTAGATAGACCTTGGTTGATACTTTGATTGTATTGATTTTGATTATTTTTTTTATCCCACATATGTATGTATAAAAAAATCGTTTATCAAAATCTAAGGATTTTTTCTTTAAGTTTAATGAAAAAGAAATTGTAACTTCAAGTGTGAAAATATGCCATCATCATCAATTATGCTTGAGTGTAAGAGAAATTTTAATTGTTTGTTTTACTCTCACTGTCCTACAGCAGTGTTGCTTGCTGTTATTTGAGAACACAATGACAACTAACGCTGTCAACCCAAAACTCCCCAAAATAAACATTAATCATTTATTACAGCTGTCAACAGGACAGACGCATCAAATAAAATTTAAGAAAAAAAATCAATGAAGAATTTACTAAAAAAAAAAAACAACAAAACTTCTTCAATCTATAGAAAAACTTCAAATTTAACTAATGATAAGCAACTTTGAACTCTTACAAAAATTTTTAAAAACTCTTTTAATATTTAAACAAAGAAAATACGTTAAAAATTATTTCAAAACAGCTGTTAAAATTTTTTTGCAAATATATGTATTTTTATTAATGAATTTATGAAACTTATGAAACAGGAAGGGGTTTCTTTTTAATGTCAATAGATTTTTATACATACAAAATTATTGATTGAATTTTGAGTTTTGTTTGGTATATTTCCTTTAATTGTGTTTGTAAATTTTTGCCAAAAATCAGTTTCTTCAATTTGCATAAATTTAAATTGTGCATATTTAAACAAAAAAAAAATTCCGAGCTCGTTGCGTGTATCTGACATGTGCCAATGTTATGCAAATTTTAAAATCCTTGTCTTTTTATTGATCCTTTTACTGCGAATCCTTGTTCTTCAAATCATTTGCATATAGAAATTTATTGTACGAGTGTCTTCAATTCACTACACACTTCAAACCATAAATAATTGAGTTGAATTTCAATATTGATTTCCTTTCAATTGTTAAATATTGAGAGAGATGAAAAAAACCAAGAAGGGGTTAGAATTTGTTGTTCAGAAAATTGAATTTCGATTAAAATTGATTATATTTTAAAAGTTTCTTTGGTTAGTTATGCAAACACATTTAAACAAAAAATATTAAAAACTATAATATAACTTTAAAGATGCGTCTAGCTGCAATGAATAACTGCAAAGCGAAAAAATTAAATGGGTTATTTAAAATTAACCCCATTTTAAGTAAAAATAATAAAATTAATGATAATATTATGCGTACAAAAACTTTCACAACAATTACAAAGTCACTAAAATTAATAAATTAAAAAGCCTGGGCTCAAATCGTCACATCCGTGATCGTATCGACAATCGTGCGAAAACAAATTAATTGATACTTCAATCGTATAAACTGAATGTGATTTCAGTATGTTCACGTATGTCATAATCCGAAAATTATGTTTTTACGTGACGAGTTGTACGTTCACGGATGTGACGACTCGACCCCTGTTTTTAGCCTCTATTGATACTGAATACTTGGTAGCCGTTAAGGCTCAGTTAGCCGAATGTAATGGAATGTAACCGCAACGGTAGCTGATTGATAATCAAAAGTAATGATGCTTATATACACAAGTAAAACGGTCTTGTTGTTTTATACAATTTGTATTACGTAAAGAAAAATAAACATTTCATCATATGAAATTTGCTGTCCCTTTTAGATTTTTGTAGTAAAAGTTGCTGTCGAGTCTGTTAAACAGTTTAGCAAAAGCAACGTATTGTTACGATAAATTTTTTAAAATATTTTAATAAAGCATAAATACAAGTTTTGTATAGAATTTTTGAATTGAGAAAATTTTATTTTATCTAGTACAAGTGAATACAAAAAAAATTGGTATATTTTTTTTCTCAAGCTTTATTTTTTTTATAACACCCTGTGGCTGAGTGGTAGCGATGTTAGCCTCTCAGTCCAGAGGTCGTGGGTTCGATTCCCGCCATAGACCCGGGGTATTTTCCGCAGACAAGCTAATCGCTGCGCGGATTGTGTTGTGTAAAAAAAAATTAATTTTATTTTAATTTTTTTTTAACTGTAAAATCCTTTTTTATTTTTGTATTTTTAATACGAAAATACTACACTTTTTATTGAATTAACATTTTAAATAAAAAAGTAATTCTAAAGTTGGTGCGTTTTTTATTAAATGGCTCTTTTTCCCCCTTTTCCAATTTTAAAGTTGACAACGCTGATTGCCATACTGAGAAAAAAATAGTGGCAAGATTTTCTGTGCAAAAGTCATAATGTTATTAACACACTTTGATTTTTGTGTGGGAAGAAGAAGAGACTGCCTAATTTTATTATATACAAGTAAAATATTGTGTATGTATGTATATAAATATTTCCTTATGTGTTTTGTAAATTATTTTATTTAATCTCTAATCTTTAGCTCAAAAAGTGGCTAATTTCTTCTTCTTCTCTTCTTTTGACAATAAAAACTTCTTGTACATGAAACAAAATATCCTTTTTCTATTATCTAGTCTTTTATATGTATATAAAGAAAATTGTCAACATTTATCCAATATGTAAATGCTTATTATTATCTATGGCAATTGTTTATCAAAATTAATCACATTATTCATTTACTTTTCCAAAGGGCAAATATTCACCCCTAATATATTCTTTTGTGCGTTGACCAATAGGAAAATCACCTTTAACCTCAAAAGTGTCAACACAAATTATTTAAATTCAAAGAAATTATTCCTTAAATTAAGGAACACTAGAAAAAACACAAGACAAAATATTAGAAAACAATAGTGATCTTATTATTAGAGAGAGCAATTCATTATACACACACACTCGTGCGCATATGCACTCGTATTCACACACATATGTATGTATGTATGTATGCTTGCTAATGAGCTATTAAGGAAATTGAAGAGCAGAGATAAAGCAAATATTACCTCCCTCTGTGTTATATTGTCCTTGAAAATGATTATGCAAATATTTTCACACGTCTTCCTATTTTCCTTATTGATACGAGTATCTTGAATGAAATGAAATATCCCAATGAATAAATAATTTTGTTGAGAATGTAAATGCAAATGTTAATGATAAATAAATACATTTTTAAATGATGCCACAAGAGCAGAGCGACAACGACAATAGCGATTAATAATGTTAAGATGCTGCTTTACAAAAAAATATTAATATTGTCTACAGGGCATTAAATGAACATTAGGGACAATTTTATGCTTTTTTGCAGAAGATTCGAAAGAGGTGTTTTTGTATTTTAACATGAAGCTTTGGAGCATTAAAGTGCAACAGGTTTACTGGATAAAATTTACAACAACAACAACAAAAAATCCCAAGATTTATTGATAACAAAATATTTTTATTAAAAATGTAATATGTAATAATAAAATATCTTGAAAAAACGTGATACATAAACTCAATTATTAAAACAAAACAACAAAATAAATTTTGGAAAAATTGCAATCTTGGGAAAGATTTGATTGAAAGTTTATGCTTAAACCTAAACAAATATCTTAAAGAAACAAAGTCTCCCGTTTTTTTAGTAAACTGCAAAATGAAATCAAAAACTCTTTATGATTAATAATTATTTGGACACTAAATCAACATTGTAGAAAAAAAAAAGAGGATACAAAAGAAAGAATCGCAACCGACTAAACCACCCTTAATAACTGAGATTAGTTTTCTTTTTTAAATAAGACCAAAAGGAAAAACAGCAAAGTAAACATTTTAAAATTAAATGATCTTCAGTATTTAATTGAAGAAGAATTCACCCGTGAAGACGATTTTTGCCACAGATTGCAAAACAGCCAGCAGCCGCTTTTTTTCGATTATTGCCAGCAAGCAGTATAACAGTCAACAACAACAACAAAATGTTTATGGGTCAGGGTCCATTAGGTTAAATGATGACGCTGATGATGATCTTGTGTAAAAAAAAAACCTTTTATTTCATTACTATCCTATTTTTATTACCTGGAGGGTTAGAAAAAAAATCAGTTGGGAGTTTGTGATTCTACATAAAATTCATTTTTAAGTTTTATATTTTTTTATTTCATACAAACCTCCTAAAGGGGGTGAAGTAAAATTTCTTAGACAATTGAAGTTTTTACCCCAAAAAAAACATCATTGATCATATTCCTTCCTCCTTTGTTAGAAAAGAAAAAACTGTTTTCTTTATATTTAAGTGAAAATTGCAAAAAAGTTCTCACATTTACATTCCAGTTTCTTTTGTCTATTTTACTTCTTATTTTTAAATTTTGTTATCTATCGATCTTTTTATTATAGTTTTTGTTGATTTTTAATGGCAATTTAAGGGAAAAATTATAATATAAAGCAATTAAATCGTCAATTTATGCATAAAAGTGAATCCTTAAGAGTCCTTTTAATATATTTAGCTGCAAATTTGTTGACAGATTTTCTTTTCTTTCTTCTTTTCTTTATTAAAGGGAAGTAAGAGGTCAATTATGTGTATGTACTCGTATATTTTAGCAACAAAACTGACCTTTTAAAAGCAATTAAGTATTTAAATAAATTAGCAAGTATTTGTATCCAGTTTATGAAACTTAAAGACCACCTAAAGCGGCGATAAAAAAAATGGAAACGAAATTTCGTGTGAGAATTAAGAAGTAAGATCATGAGGGTTACACGGGCCTTTATAGTATTAATGGCTGGTCATTGCTTGGCTAGAGCAGGGATAAGTTGGACGAGGGTAGTCAGGACCATTGAAACACTAAATATGGAATATGATATTCCCTTAGCACTGAAAAATACTCAGAAAAAAGTAATATGAAAAATGTTGTAAGATCAAACAAGTATTAATTAAATATTCACCTGTAAACAATTTGATAATATCAATTAAGTTTTTCCCCTCGAATTAATTAAATCCATTAAAATTTTAGTTGAATCAATTAAATTCTTAATTGCAAATATTAATTGAGGAAAAAATTTTTCTACGTACATATGTACATATATAAAGCTGAAATTGGCATCAACTGACACCAGTGTTGTCAGATTTATTTTCAGCCTCCTCGCCAAATGACTTGTCGAATATCGCCAAATAACGCCAATATAATAAAAGATTAAATTTTAGCTACAAAAATATTTTTATTATGTAATTGCATTGCAAATATCGTTAAATTTTAAATTCAGTAGGTAACGTCTATCGTAAAACATAAAAAATGTGTTGTTTAAAGCGGCGCACCCACTTGCAATATATCTGTGGCAAAAAGAAAAAAGTGCTTAAGTCGAGATAAGCAAATTTTGAGTTAATGGTACGTCCGTAATCTGCATATTTGAAAGTATCACTGGTCAAAATCACAATTTATTAGTGTGATTTTTCATGAAGTTATAGCACTATGACTTCCGACTTATTTTTTTAGACTTCTAATCTCATTTGGAATAATAGCTTAATTAAGGTCATAATATGGTATATTTCAACTCAAAGAGACATTATAGTGTGTAAAACGATGATTGGTTAAAAGAATAAAGGTTGAATGAACATTTCCTAATTTATCTGTAAAAGAAATAAATTTCTGAAAATCGATTTTTCGTATTGTACAATAATATCGCCAATTGGCATATATCAAAACTCTTCTGATTTTTATTGTACAATCAAGAGAATAGTGTAATGTGGTGGCAACATTGTTCAATGTTGTTTACTTTTTCAATGTCAGGAATATTGGGCAATATTTGCTTTGCAATAATATTGCAAAGTATTTAAATTAACATATAAAAAGTACTGGCGTATAAAAGACTTAAAAATAACTTATTGCAAAAATCAATCTTAATAGGATAAATTGAACTTGAACACCAAGATCAAAATTATTATTTAAATCTTGTGATAAAACGGAATTAACGTTCACTTAAATGTGTGTTAAAGTACACATATTATATCCTTGAAGTAGTAAGTGCCAGCAGCATCGTAGTAATAATACAATTTAGGCGAGAACTCTTTCAGCCTTTTCCTGCTTCATTATCAAAATGTTGGTTCCAATTTATAAAAGGAAGTTTTCTTAACTGTGTTGTTTATCCATAACTTTTTTTAACTTCTTGAGCTTCAGAAAATTTTGTTTGAGAATTTAGAACATTTAGAACATTTAGAATTTTTTGCACGAAATATTTTATGTTGGAGAAAAAATTGCTTTATATAAGCATATAGCCAAAAATATCGCCAAGGAGTTCAAATATCGCCAATCGCCATTTCAAAAATTTCATCGCCAAAACCAAATTTTTGTCGCCACGTTTGGCGAGATATCGCCATATCTGACAACACTGACTGACACCACAGTAACACTGTGGTGGTGGTCTTCAAAAACACCATGTTGTTCCGTTCTGTTAGTTTTTGTCAGAATATTTACAATTAACTTTGATGCGATTTATTCCTTAAAAAATATCACATGTAATTTGGCTTCTTAAAAATACTAACTTTGGCCTAATAAAAAACCAAACAAAGAAGCAAAAATAAGTTCCAATTAAAATTGACTAAAGTGAATGTTTAGTTTTTTTTGTTCTGATAAATTTTCTTAAAATGGTTTTTAATTACAAAAATGTAAGGCTATTATTATAAATTGGTGTTATTTAAAGGTTAGGATTAAAGGCGACTGCACCCTACCTGTTACTTTTATCGTGAGGTAGTTGCCATATTTTCCTAAGTTGCCATAGTTTCTACTTTATTAACTAGGAAGCTTATTAATTTGAACAAAATATGACACATAACTAATAAAATATAACACAAAAAAACGTAATAAGACAAAAAAAACACGAGAATAGACAAAAATCAATTCATTACATTTTTAATTGAGCAAATAAACAAAAGCAAGTCGTTGCCACTAAGTATTTTTAACAAACGAAAGTACCCGGTATCCACAGTAATGTTGCCACAATACAAAAATATTATTATTTATCTTATCGGACAGTTGTAATAACGGAAAAAATTTAAAGGACACTTTATGGTTCAGTTTTGCTAAACTTAGGATTAACTATCCGGAACCAAGTTGTAATAATAGCCCTTATAGTTTTTTAACCGACTTCAAGAAAAGGAGGATGTTATCAGTTCGTCTGTATTTTTTTAATATAAATTGGACAATAGATATTCAAAAAAATGAGAATGCCATAGCTTCATCGAATTTTTAAATTTTCATCTTGCTACAAAAATAATTCCATAAATTTCTTTTAAGATTTTCTAAATAAATATTTTATTAACAAAAATAATTTTTTAATGCAAATTAAGCATTTTTAACTTTTTTTAAATTCCCGCTATGGGAAATGACTCGATGTTTTGGGAGTCGATTTATGTGTTTGTCTGTAAACATATCATAGCTTAAGAACGGGTCAGCAGATCGGAGGCATCGGAAGATGTTTAGCTCACTTACTTACTTGTTGGGTCAAAAACAAAACGAAAACCTACAGGATATTGACCCGAAGCTGTGTTGAAAATTTCAGCTTCACAGCTCTTATAGTTCCAGAGATCATGCGTTTCGGTTTAATACATATACATAGATATGTATATATTATTTATCTACATATTTCCTTTAACACGCACAATATTTTACTTGTAAATTATAAAATTGAGCAGTTTCTTCTTCTTTCCACAAAAAATCTAAGTGTGTTAATAACATTAAGATTTTTGCACAGAAAATGCTGCCACTATTTTCTTTCTCAATTAGCGGGAAATTTCAGGGATGGCCTGCAAGATCAACCGATTCCCATATGTTTTTTTTATTATTAAATTCAACAATATTCTAAAAAAAATTATGTTACGTTAATGACGAAGCTTTCATTGAAATTTTAAATTTCCATTATAGATAAATCTTAATAGTATTTAAAATAAATTGTTTTACCAATTTTTCGATAAATTTTTTAAAGAAAAGTTGCAACAAAAATAAATAAATTCCTTTGTAAAATTTTCTAAACAAATATTTTTAATAAAAAAAATTGTTTTCAATGGAAATTTTTTATTTATTGAAAAATTCAAAAACTATCTAAGATAAAAATTTTCTATTTACATTTTTATAATCGGTCATTTATTTTTGGAATTATTTTATCGATAATTCAAAATATTTTTGTTGGCAGCAAATATTCTTGAGGTTTTCTAAAGGAAACTATTGTTACTGTTAAATTTTCTTAAAATATTTATATAATTGCGAATACTTGACGTTTTCATTTAAGTCTTTGAAAAAACAAAAGCAAAATCATATCATCATCAGCTGCTTAAAAAAACTCTTCTAACTGAAATTAAATTTACTTTTGAAAGTAAATAACGTAAAAAAAGAAAAACGTGGAACTACTACTGCGCACCGGCCGGAGATATGCTGACAGTTGTCCTAAATTTCAACAAAATTATTATGTACATATTTTTTTCTTCTTCTTACAAACAACAAAAGAACCCCATGATCAGCTCTAAGAAATAACGACAATCCTTTCACATTGCCAATACAACAACGACAACAACAACAACTCGAGGAAGAATAAAACCAAAGCAAATGTTTATTAAAAATAGAAGAAAATAATATTAAAAAAAAACTAACGTGCCCTTACAAAAAGGATTATGTAAGCCGGAGCAGCAGCAGAGCTCACCAGCAACAGCATTACGTAGGAAGACTCCTAAATAAATGAATTATATTGAAAACAAAGAATTCGTTTTCTATGATCAAATTCTTGTAAAGGAGATTCTCATAAATATCTTGTTAGTTTTACAAAAAGCGCACACAAATATTTTGTAGAAAAAAATAATTCAACAATTCCAGGTTTTTATGAAAAGATTTTAGCAAAAAAAAACGTGTGTTTTTCTTGACTGAAACGTAATAAATCTGAGGGTGGAATTTCTTTCTATACATTCAATCAATAGATTTTTTCCAAAAAAAAAAATAAACATATTTGTTGTATATTGTTTAATCATGCGCAGAACGCCAACACACTAAAAAAGAGTAAAAGAAAAGATGACAGGATCATGATGATCACGATTAAAAATCGAAAATGCTATTGCAAAGAATCTTAACTGCCGCAGAAGGAAAAAAATGGAAATTTATAACACTATGTTGAGACATTTTTAATTTTGTTTTTTAGTTTTTTTGATTATAGGTATCTTCTTTTCATACTTTTTTTTTAATTTTGTTAAGCATCCTTTCAGGCTGATTAAGCATTTGTCAAAATTGTAACAAAATTTTGAAAGAAAAAAAATATTAATATAAAAAGATTGTAGCCGCTATCTTTTATTACATCTGTACTTACGAAATATATTGTCCTTCTCGCTTTTTCTCTCCTCGATTGCAGTCAAGTATCTCTCCCTCTTGTTCACTATGTAATGCTTTATATTTTGTAATTTTTTAATTGAAAACTCTAACACGCATTATCTCGCTTATTATATTTATTACTGATTAAGGCCGTCTGTCGCCATACATACATATCGTTTTTTTCCTTTTTTTCTTTTTGAAAGTGGACGCGCAAATTTTTTGTTTCTGCTATCAAAAAAGTCTCAACCCTTTTTTCCCAATCATCATTCATTTATATTGTTTGTGTCACTGTGTGTGTATAAAACATGACAATAACAAAACATTTTTAATTTATTTGTTACTGTTTTCATTGTCCTTAACAAAATGATATTAACTCGGGGAAGCTGCGCGTTGAGTATTGAAAAAAAAAATTCGTTACACAATGATGACCATGAATTTTTATTCGTCGTCTTTCTCTTATTTATCATTTGGTCTCTTAAGTTAAATATAAATTCTCTTTTATACTTTTTAGGTAAATGAAAAATATTTAATAGTTTTTAAATTCTATATGTATTTATTATAAATGTACGAGTATAGTCCCAAAACTAGCCGATCTGCCGTATGGATTTTAGTAGCAGTTTCAAAAAAGTGGCAACCTTATAAAGCATGTGTTTTAAAAATAAACGGCAAGGCACATCAATCAGGTAACCTCATTACTACAACAAATATTACAACAGCAATAACTACATGTACTTTGTTGGTATAAATTACCATCTTACTTTTCAAAACTGGGTAACATCGTCAGTGTATGTTTCTTATAGGAAATGTCAAACAGCATACAAAACTGAATATTCGTTAGGTGTTTGAGGATAACCCAAATAAAAGCATGTTTTTAGGCTTATACCTACACAATTCAAATTTGACATTTGGCTTGGTATAATAACATTAGTCACCTGGTGTTGTGCTGCCACCTAATAAATGCGCCTTGATAAACGGTAACAGTGAATTTGTAAATATGGGAAAAATTTATCACTTTTATGCAACTCAATACCAATATTCTCGTCTCGCCATTTATATTGAAATCAAATCTACCAAATTTGTTTAAAGGATATTTTACATTAATGGAAATGCATGCATTAATTTATGTATATTAATTAATATTATCATTATAAGTATTTAATTGCAATTACTGCTGCAGATAAAAGAAATATACATAGGTACAAGGCACATCAATCAGGTACCCGCAATTCTACAACAAATATTACAACAGCAATAACCACATGTCCTTTGTTGCTATAAATTACCATCTTACTTTTCAAAACAGGGTAGCATCGTCAGATTGTATGTTTATTATAAGAAATGTCAAACACCATACAAAACTGAATATTCGTTAGGTGTTTATGGATACACAAATAAAAGCATGTTTTTAGGCTTATACCTACACAATCCAAATTTGACATTTGGCTTGGTATTATGACATTAGTCACCTGGTGTAGTGCTGCCACCTAATAAATGCGCCTTGCATAGGTATTTACGCTTCGCGGAGTAATCTTATTTTTCCACCACTCAGTGCTTTATCAAAAAAAATCACAAATTCTACTCGCCACTAATTGTGGTGAATTAGAAATAATAATCCACACAATAATACTCGTATAATGCTGACAAATTGTTTTCATTTATTTGAGAAAAATACTTATGTAACTAATTTGAAGTACATATGTACATATATTTTTTATTACTTCAGAGTATTCTTTGTAAACGAAATTCTTTGATTAATTAATTTGCTAGTACGTATTACACAGAAATTAGATGAAAAGAATTAGCTTAACTTAACACACCAAAATGGTGAAAAATATGTCGCACTAGTTCTTGTGAAGAGTGTCAACTTAAAATGTTGCAATTTTCAGTTTTCTTTTTGTAAGAAAGCGATGCAGATGCGGTCATATCTACTCACTGTTAAAATTTTACATAATTTTCTCTACTATTTTAATTAAAAATAACAAAAATTTTAAAAACCCCCGATATATCTAGGAAATATGTAATATATTCTAAACGGCTGGACCGATTTTCTTCAAACATAGCTAAGAACCCTCTCGATCAAGTCACCTTTCAAACAGAAAAAACTAAATCAAAATCGGTCCAGCCGTTTGGCCTGTACGTGGACACGGACAGACACACAGAAACACAGACACACACTACAAACTTATAACAACCCTTTTTCTGGTCGGGGGTTAAAAATACAGTTGAGTACGTATGTATATTTAAAAAAATAAAAAATGTTTGGCTCTACACAGTCTACAGAGAATTTATAAATTTTTTGACCCCCTTTAGGGCCAATTTTGAGTTCAAGATTAGATATTAAATTCTCCTTAATCTTTATTTGTGTTTTTTTAAACATATCGAGCCGTATTTTCGACTTAATCGTAAGCGACAAAAAAAGATTTCAGGAGGTTTTTTTTTTTTGTTCAAACATGATTTATATAAGTAAATTGTCACTTTCGATAAAATTTTACATCCTGTATCTTAAAAGTTATCAACACGTAAGGCGCTTACGATTAAATCGAAAATAGGGCTCGATATAACTTAAAAAATATATATAAATAAATATATATATATATATATATATAAATATATATATATATATAAAAATATATATATATATATATTTTTCCTTTAACAAGCAGAGTATTCTAGTTGTAAATAATCCCCTTTATTGCGAATGGCGTCGTCGACGTCACATCAAGACCACGGTAAAAATTGTCTCTTTTCTACTCTTTGTCGACAAGAATTGACTACTATTAACATGCTACATTAATTTACAAAGCCTTAGAGATCAGTAATAGCCAATTGTTGCCGACAAAGAATAGACAAGTGACAGTATTTACTGCAGTCTTGATGTGACGTCGACGACGCCATTCACAATAAGGGGGAATAAAATTATGCAGTTTCTTCTTCTTCCCAAAAAAAATAAAAGTTTGTTAATAACGACTTTTCCTCAGAAAATTTTGCCACTATTTTGTTCCTCAGTATGGTAATACTACTTGCAAAAATAAAGGCCGGGGCACAATGAATCCTTCATCAGTGTTGGGATTCGGCTATTCTTAAATTGTACCATGAAAATGGTAAAAATGTACCAAATTAACATTAATTGTAGCAAAAGGTAGCCAGCCATATGCTAAATAAGCATACACCGTAAGAATTCATAAAAATTTTTCATTTATTAAAAACAAAAACATAAAGAAATCAACTAATACATCTATGTTAGTAGTCCCAGTTCACACTAGTCAAGGCTTATTGCTAAGATTATCACTTTTTCTTCTTTGAACTTTCATCGGTGTTCACACAATGCAAGTCTTATTTATCAGCTCATATTTTTTATGAATAGTTTTGTGTATGCATGTGTGCTACTTTTAACATTGCGAATGAGAAAGCAAAACGTATTGACAGTACATGAAGCTGAGTCCTAGTTTCTTTCCCGTCGTCCTTATTTCCCACAAACTAATCAGCTTAGTCAATAAGACTTGCAGTGTGTAAAATAGGACTAAGTAAGAGCTACCAAAACAAATGAATAATATTACCATAAACTGCCAATGTTGCAAGTTTCGGTACTTATGATCAGTGTTGGGCAACCATGTCATGAAAAATTATTATTATTGTATGGAAAAGTACAAATTTTTTCAAATTGTACCAATGAAGTATAAAGTGTACCAGTGTACCAATGCAAACGCAATTGTACCAAATTTGGTACAATTGTACCACAAATCCCAACAGTGTCCTTCATGCGTTAAACTTCACCTTTTTCAACTGACAGCTAAGTTGAAATACATGGTTTCTTATGAGGTCGGTTACATTCAGTACGTGTCCGTCAACGCAAAGTACAAAATTTGGTAAACTTTTAACTTTTTGCGTACGTTGAGTAGTTTGAAAGATATTGGTTGGTTTTTGGTATGTTCTGATTTAGATTTTTGTGTTTTGTGGCATCAAAATAAAATTAAACAAAAGAATATGCGAAATAAATACAAAAAGTTGAATTTAATAAATAAAATGGAGAATCGACCTATATAAGATGTTCAAATGCTTCCGTCAATAAAGTACTCATTGTGCCAACCTTCTCCGTCGTTGCGTTAATGTCAGTTGAAAAAGGCGAAGTTTAACGTATGACGGATTCATTGTGCCCCGGCCTTAAGTCTAAACTACAACTCACAAATATCAAACTCAATTAGGGCTAATAAATCAGTCAAAGTTTAAACTTTGGTTTAGTTAAACTAAACTAAAATTTTTATGTAGTTTAAACTCAACAGGTGTAAATCAGTGAACCATACCTTATGTGTAGTTTAAAAAATAATATTGTGGCAGCGCTAGAATAAATGTCAAAAAGCAGCAGTTTTTCAGCAGGCTATCAATTCTTTTCACAATCAAAAAGGCAAAAAAGTTCGCTTGGCGAAGTAGAAGAGTATAAAAAAATAATAGAGTTTAAGAAAACAGATCGAATAAGATCTGAAGAAAAAGTAGAGGCTTGGAAAAAAGTTGCATGCTCTGTGAATGCAAAACATCTTGTATATAATTAATAGGTGAACACGTTTTTTGTAATCCCTTTTACGCCGGAACTACTGCACCGATTTTGGAAAGATTTATATCATTTTAAAGAAATTTCTACACAGATGTGCAGAATCTATATTTTATTGAAATCGGTTTAGTATTTTGGGATCTATAAGCGTTTAAAGTTGCTACTACTACATGCAAATATAGTACATACTCATTTGTTAGTTTACACTGTGTGTGTGTGTGTATTTGTGTACTATTTTTCATGCTATTCCATTTTTTTTCTTATTTGTTATTGTATGAAAGCCATAAAACCAGGGTGGCCGATGACATTTTTCAAAAAGTTGCACCAAATAGGGGATTTATCAAAAAAAAAGGGGCAAAATTAAAAAAAGACGTGAAAACTACACTAAATTTTTTATTTTTAATGTATAATACATATAATTCACTCTAAAAAAGGGGAAAAAAGTGTCAAGGCAGTCGAAAAAGTGGCAATTTGCCACTTTAGTCGGTCCTATAAAACTTATAGGACGAGAGTTCAATAAATTGAATTAGGTTTAATAAAAAGATTTTGTTTCTGTTTAGAATGCGGACGATTGTGTCGTCCGTTTGGTATATCTAGTATAATATGTATTTGTAGTTTAAACGCCCAATCTTATGTGTTTACAGCTGGTTTAAATACTGTATTGATTTATCGGTTTGCTAGTTTAAACACATTTCAAACCAAAAATAAGGATTAACTTGTATTGATTTATTAGCCCTTAATGTGATATTAAGTTAATTTTTGGATCAGTTAATTAGAGATAGAAACTAAGTTTAATATCGAACCCAAAAATTGGCATTTACAGGAAGGAGCAAGTACAATGAGTTCTATACCAATTGAATTAGTAAAGTTATCGAGGACATACAGCGTCAAATGTGCGAGTTGGTGGTGATGGAAAATTTCATGAAAAAAATTTGTTCCTGCAAGCGCAGTTGTGGCGGCCACTTGGCTGATATTGTTTTCCATTATTAATGTCATGCCCTCCTCTTTGCAATTAAATAAACATCCGATGATTGAATTGATGAAAGATACTCTATTTTAACATACCGATAACTTCACGAGTTCCTATTTGAGGTCTGGAAGCGATTGTTAGACATGGACATACCCCTTATCTTTCATCATGTGATCGCCGCTTCGAGAAATCCACCTTGTTTAGTGAATTTTAATAATTTCATTGTATTGTTGAATCGTATATCGTTCTATTTGTATTAATGGCATAGTTTTTAATTGTCGTCTGGCAAGTATTTAGTAACTGTTTGAGTCATGACAATTGTTAAAACTGCGAGCTATTGCAAATGAAATGTCCTATGGGAACCCAAAGAAAACATCTATGACGAAGTTCTTCTTAATATTGTTTTCTTATATGTATCGTAAAAGTCATTTAATATGGTCATTAAAATTCAATGGCTTTAATTTTAAAAGAAAATAGCTCAACTACGTCTTCGCTACTACCTGGTAAATGTGCCTTTTAACTTTACATTTTAATTTTAACTTTAAAATTTTTAACTATAAAAATTATACAGCAACTTAAATTTTGCGGTTGAAACTGAAACTAACAGCTGTTACCAGTTGTCATAAGTCATAACATTTTAGCAACTGGCAACGTTACTAAACTTCAGTTGCCATTCATAATCGAGCCATAAACCCCAGTTGACCATTTAACCCCAGTTATATGAAAAAAAATAAATAATCCAAGCAGCTTATTGCTTTAATGAGTTGTACTAGTTCAAACCGAATGCATTACAGGGTCGTTATGGTTTTTATTTAAGAAGAACAATTACAAAAGTTGTGTGGCAAAATGTCTTTACGGGTGAATGAAATAATTTTAAATAGTTTTCCACAAAAACAAAATACCTAAATATTGCAATAAAAAACATTGTAATGGGTCATGGCTAAAAGATTTTATTTTAAAGTAAAAAACTCTCACAATTTTGCACCAAAAAAATAAATTTTATTTTATGAAAGGTCGCAGCAAGGGTTATAAGAAACGTTTAATTTTTTTTTTTTGTTTTTTAGGGAAAAAATTGAATCCTTTTTTATGCTAAAAATACAAAAATATGTCTTGATCCTTTCTGCAAACACACATTGTTTGCATTTCACCTTTAGATGTAATTTAGTGTGAACGCGATGACGATCATTTATTTATCATCTTGCCACAAAGAGAGGAGCAGCATCGATTGGGGGTTGAAAATATATACATACATTGTTAAGTAAGAGAAATGACATCATAAGACGTGACACATTGAACTGTATGATCCTTTTTCCTTAATATTATTTTTGCATTTGCCAAAGGATCAAATGCAATACGATTTATTTTTGGGTCTGCAGGAATTCAAAGTCCTTTTTTTTGCACCCTTTAATACCTGTGTGATGTGCGAATGTGTGTGTGTTGCAAAAAGAAATAAGGACATTTGATCGTTCTTCTTATATTCTTTGTTTGGTAGATGTGATTGTGTGTGTGTGTGTGTGTGTGTGTGTGTGTGTGTGCGTGTGTGTGTGCATTGTGCTCAAGCAACAACAATCTTTTATTTTTCCTTTCAAAGATCAATATCGTTTTATAAAAAGTTATTGCCAGGCTGTGGGAATTTTACTACATTTGTAAAAAAAGTGGTGCTTAATTTTTAGGTTTTTGTTACATTTGCTCAATGTTTGCGGAAGCATTGTGTATTAGTTGTGTGTCCTGATCGATAGAAGGCTTAAGTTTCTTTGGCAATAGTGCGAAAGGGTTCCGCCTTGTCTTTTACTTAATGCCAATGTACAATAGCTTCTCGAAATATATTGATGATCAATAGTTTTTTATTTTTTTATTTCTTAGCATTATTGCTTTTCTTTTTTGTCTATTTTTCTTAAGTATGTTTCACAATTCTTTTTGGATGCATACTTATTTTTGCTTTCGCTTAAATTCAGTGGCGGGGAGAAACTTGATATTTTTCCTAATGTTTTTATATAAATTTTTATTTTCTTGTTCGATTTGAAATTGTGCAAAAAAGGGTAAATAGTATAGAAGTTATTAGCTATTAAAAAGTAAAAAAGAATTGTTTTACTTTTGCTATTTTAGAGAATAAAAGCAGCTGTATTTTGCTTGCTAATATGACAGCTGATAAATTTTTAAGACAAATGAACTTTGAATGTCTATACATACCTTAATTATAATTTAATATTGAGTAATGAATTTAAATAAAATTTATCATTGAAGGATTAGAATTAATTTTTGGTGCCATTTGGTTTTCAAAATTCTTGTTTTTTTTAATAAATGTTTATCATATTGACTGAAATTAATGGCCTTATAAGGGCAATGCTAAACGTTGACAAATTTTCTATATTTTTGTAATGTAAAATTTTTAACTTTGCATTTTACAAAATAATCGGTATTTCTTATATAAAAATAATATTTATCGCTCCCTTATTGCATAACTAAAAACGATTGTTTTGTAGAAAATACGTTTTAAGTTTTAAATTTACATACATATAACTAAATGAAGATTTAAAAATATTTTCTTCTCCCAAGAGGTGCGTTTAACAAACATTATTAATCTCAAAAACAGATTTTTTTAAGATATGCCTATGTTACAATCAGGAAGCAATATCTTTTACAAACTCTTAAAATTTAAACTCTTTAAAACTATAATATGGCAACATCAATGTTATTATTAGATTACGGCAGCTCCTTTTCAAAAGTACCGTTAGTTTTTATTCTGATATTAATTGTAACATAAACAATATGAAATTTATCAACGCTTAGCGTTGCCCTCTATTAATATTTTACATTTTTCAAGTGGCTTTTTTTAAATAAAACCTAATTCACATTACACTGGTTTACACATTCATAATATCTTTAGATGGTATGAAAGTATGTTTACAGTTTCTAATGCATTTTTAGAGTAATTAGGATGTGATTAATACGAGAAAAATAAAATGAAAATTTTTCTTTTGGTCACTGTCCAGATAACGGTACGTTTGTATTTTTCGATGTGTTCCTCCATCTGGTTTGAAAGGGAACAAAATTACGCTTCGAATAGTAAGTCCTAATTTACACTACGCAAGTCTTATTGCTAAGCTGATTAGCTTGTGGGAGAGAGAGACGAGGGGAACAGAAAGTTTCTTTTCAATTTGGCGAAATAGGCTCGAAAAAATCTGAAACAACTAAATATTAGTGGGAATTTTTACTCCTCAATGCTTAATATATATAAAGTACCCCAGACTGTGCATTGACTTTTATTGCCATCGTTATCAAAAACAGCTGATATTGTTTTTATAGCCATTTTATTTAGTTTAATAGAATAGGAAGTGAAGCTTAAACATGTCAAGGAAGAGACAATATTTTGAAGACTAATTACAACTCGGCTTTGTATATTTAAATAAAAACGTGTTGCTACGAGTTTCATCAAGTGCTTACTAGTGAAGTTCATGAGGTTTTTCTTTTGTGGCCTTTTAGGCCACCGCCCAAATTTGTCAAAATCAATTGTATGTACTTTTATATATTTAATAATAAATTTGTTTATATATAGCACTTTTTTTTATGTAAATTTCTAAAAATAATTGTAAAAAAATTTTGCCAAAAATAAAAATAAAATCGCCAAAAATTATTTCTTTTAAATTTTTCTCATCCAAGTTCAAATTGCATTAATTACTATGATTAATATGAGAAAAATTATCATAATCAAATGGATTTAATTTCTTGCAGATTTTTTTTTGAAACATGAAGGCAAACCTGTCGGGACCAGCTAAGTTGTTATAAACAGCGTTCGTTATATTCGAACTCCACCATATTTGTAAAACAAATTTTCCATAACGAAATTTGTCTGATATTTATTTGGTCGTACAAGAAAAGTTGCTTTTTGTTTTAACTTCGACTTTCCTCTCTCTACCATGTTAGTGTTCATTGTTCTTTAACGATACATACATACATATGTATTTATAATTTTCTATTTTGAAAAACCTGTTGCTTAATTTTCCCAGAAAAATTACAAATCATAAAATATACATACATATACATACATACATACCTATGTATGTGTATGTTTGTATGTAAATAAGTATATTTTTTTAATACAAAAAACTAGTTTTTTATTTAAATATATAACACCCATTTAACTGACCACCAAAGTAGTCAAAACACATATTTTCGGCTAGACTTTCACTTAATTTAACCCCTTTTTCTGAGTTTTCTTTTCCCAAAATAACTGACCAAAACAAATAATTTACATAAACAATTATGCATCAAAAATTAAACTGAAAATGAAATTAAATAAAAAATTAAACAATTCTACAAATTATAAGTGTTAATAAACTTGTTAAAAAAATATCCATTTTTATCCTTTTTTTGACACGTGCCACAAAAGTACAACAAACAGGAAAGACCATTTACCGCTTGTTGACTTTCTTATGACAACAATAAATTACTCGTACTTGCTCACACACGCCAAAATTCTAACTGGACAACCAGTGTGTTAAATGCATAAAATGAAAATGTATACATATATTTCAAAATCCTGTTTTCAAAATAAGTATATTATCAATGTGCACAATAGAGACTGACTGACCATCACATCACATTGGCAGAGCAAAGGGTTTTTGTTTGAAACAATAGAGAAAATTAAACGGCGCGCAAAGTGTGTGTTTGTTTAAAGTGTCCGAAAGTGTAACGCTTTTTCTAAATTCATTGACATTTCAGTGGTCAGTTAGGGGTTGCTAATTTGTTGGCTTAAGTTAGAAATTTAAATATATTTTTGTTAAGTATTAAATTAATGAATGGCTCGATTATGTATGGAAACCGAACTTCAGTTGCCGTTAACTGGCAATGCAACTAATATTAAAATTAGTATTAAGTATGGCAACTTTCTCCAGTTGCATATTACTACGTTTATACGCACGACTTATTCGCAAATAAAACTGTAAATTGTTGCCATTATAATTGTTTTATTGCAACTTACTAGCTCACAAAACTATTCACGATTAACACACTATTTGCAAATAAAATGCTTGAGGTTGCCACACTTACAAATGTTTGTTAATAAAAAATAAATAAATAGATAAATATTGCAAAAAAAAAAACATTGATACAAAAAAATAATGGCAATAAAACAAATAATTATTAGTTATTTTATACTATTATTTTTGTAAACATAGGCACGTGCTACCAAGTTTTTCTACTTTTGCTACTCAATATTAATATACTACGTTTATACGCGCACTATTTGCAAATAATTTAACTCACTGGCGGTATTCGATGTTTGATGCAAATTTTCGTGCGTTAGTGCAAATGCAAAATATCGTAGCTTTTCTTTGGATTGTGTGTGTATTTTGTTGTTGGATTTTAAAGAAAAGCTACGATATTTTGCATTTGCACTAACGCACGAAAATTTGCATCAAACATCGAATACCGGCACTGTTTATACGGCATAGCAAAAGTACACAAACTTGGTAGTACTTCTATAGAAAGCTTACTTATGTTGACAGAAAAAATAGTGTAAATGCACAAAATATCAAATAACTATTTGTTTTAATTGTCATTATTTGCTTTATCAATGTTTTTTGTTGCAATATTTGTCCATTTATTGTTTTTGTTATCAAACATTTGTAAGCGTGGCAATCTCAAGCATTTTATTTGCAAATAGTGCGTTAATCGTGAATAGTTTTCTGAATTAGTAAGTCGCAATAAAAACAATAATATGGCAACAATTTACTGTTTTATTTGCAAATAAGCCCTGCGTGTAAACGTAGTAATAGTGAGTTAACTTAAGTATTAAACACATTCACCACAGCAGGCTACACGAACACACGACTTCAAATGCCGCTAGCAGCATTTGTCGCCTCGTAGCCAACTACTTAATTATTTTGGAGACGGCAGCAGCACCATCTGCAGCGGATATTCAAGTACAAATACATAGTTCAGTATTGCCACTTTCATATATTTTGCATTTATAAAAATTAATTTTTCCTTTAAAATGTACTTATTTCACATAAAAGTACAATAATGAATCAATTTATTCTTTGCATCAATTTTTTGATATAGTTTCTAGTAAATAGTATGAAATAATTGTACGATATCATTCATTCACTCTTTTGTATTATACTGGTAACACTGCATTTGCTCATTTTAGCCAGAGAAATAGAAATTAGTTTAAAGTTGGCGACAGCTACAACGGTTGTCGTGCAGTCGTGTAGCCTGCTGTCGTTAAAATAATTGTTACCATAAGAATGTGTGTATTCTATTTTTGACAGATTGTAGCCCGTAGCCTGCTGTGTCGAATGTGTTTAATGCATTAGTTGCAAATAGTACGCGCACTAAAACGAAATGTAGTATATGACAGATTGGCAGCTGAAAATAATGTAAACAAAGCTTCATAATATGAGAAATATAGTAGGTAACTGCTAAAAAGAAAACTGTTAAGCAAAATATCATATAAAATACTTATTATAAATATGATTAATTCATGTAGTCTTTAAAAAATTTTTGGTCTTTAAATGATATCGTCGGCTTAGAGTGCAAACCTGCTAAATCCACTTTTTGTTAAATATGACATTTTAATGTCTTTTGAAAGAGAAAGCGACGCTGTATCGACTGCCTAAAATATTTGTTCTAATTTTAAGCTCTACATGTCAAAAAAAACTTAAAGTATTAGGCTAATTTCTTAAGCTATGTATTGAAAATTGTTACAGTATTTTGTCTCTCCTGTAAAATTTGGTTGAAGTGAGTTAGCAGGTTTGCACTCTAAGCCAACGATATTCCACCTTCTTATAGATTCATTTAAATTTTTTTAATACCACCACCTTTTTGCTTTGAAAACTATGCAGTGCCTAAAAATTTGTGATTGCCAATATTTTTGCAATTTGGCAACTGTAATTAACAGCTGTTAGTTGACAAATGTCATACAAAATATCATTTTGGCAAACCAACTAAGGTTTGCTTGCCTTCCATAATCGAGTCATACATTTTTGTACAATTTAATAGCTTATAATATAATTTTATTTTACTTGCCCTCCTGATGTCAAAGCATATGTATACTCGTACCACGATGTTCAAGTGCAATCACTTTTTTTTTAGTTCTATGATAAGCTAATTATTTTCTCTTACTAAACTTCAAAGCAGGAATTTTCAAATATTTGTACTCACCGCTTAAAATAAGAAAATTATTTTCTTTTATCAAACAACAATCAATTACATACATAATATTCAAAATAGGAAGATGCAGCATTTATAATGGTTTCTTGAAAGAAAATTTTGCATAATTAGAGTTTTCCAAGAAATCTTGTTTTTAGTAGAAAAAAAAACGTATCCCAAAAAAAGGATTATTCTTGCACGTCTTTAAATAAATAATTTCTTATAGGTAAATTGAATAGATAAACATCCTCAAGAAGCAAAAAAAAAAATACACGAATATAAAATTTACGCAAACCTAAAACTGCACATTAAATCATGAAAAACAACCCAAAATTCATAACGAAAAAAAAGGGTTGAATAAATATTTAACACAAAAGAATAAAAGATGGACCAAGGCCAGATTTTGAAGAGAATGAAGTACATAATTTTCAGTCAAAAAAGGAAAATAACAAAAATAGAAAAATAAAAAAACCAGTTTTGACACGTAAATTTATAATTAGGAGCGGCGATAAACAAAACTTTGTTGAGAAATGCTTGCGCATATACATACATATGTACTATGTATGTACATACATATGTACATACATATGTATGTATGTGGATACAAAATAATCAGCTTCCGTCTGTCCTTCTCTGCATCCTTTCGTCCATCCATGAAACAATGTTAAAAATGTAATTTGAAATGTTGGTAAAAAAAAATACATAAATGCATTTACAATAACAACACAAAGTTACAAACAGTAGGAAAAAGGTGGATATTTAAAACCAGTTTGCATATTTTATATAAAATTTCTAAACTATTTTGCATACCTACAATATTTTTTGTAAATGTTGGTCCAGATTAAATGAATTCTGATTCAAGGTGTTATTTGGTCAAAGTATTTCATTTCATTCATATTCCCTTGCTTCTTTCTATCATCGAAAAACACATAAACAAACCTTCATTCACCCATTCAAATATTTGCTTCTACTGTATTGTTATTTTTACACTCAGGCAGTATCGTTTAATGCTGCCATATTTGACGATTTTTCGAGGTAAAAATCTCAATAAGGAAACAGATCACATGAAATCAATTTGAATGCTTAACTAAAAGGGTTTTTGGGACATTAATGTAGTCTAAGGGCCTCCGTTAATGTTCTAAGGGCCAATTTTTGAATTCGAGATTAAACTTAGTTTCTTTCTCTAATTAGCTAATCCGAAAATTAACACATACTACGTTTATATGGGTGCATGGCGCAAAAACGGCGAACTAATTCTTATTTGCAAGTACATAACCAAGGCCTATTTATCAGGTCAATGCAATCGTCCTGATGATATTCTGTGTTTTCGTGTTTAAGCTGTCAAAAGTTATTTGCACCATATACTTTAGTTTATTTTTGTGTGTGTTTCTGACAACTTAAACATAAAGTTGTTTTTTGTATTGCTGTGTTTTTGTAGAGTTGCATTGACCTGATAAATAGGCCTTGTTTGGGTTAGTTTCGGTCATTCTTTTCTTGTAGGGATATTTAATTAAAAAAATTACAGTTTGTAGTGCAAAGTTAACGGTGACACATCAAAACGTTTGGTGCAGTAAAAACAATTTATCCTTAGTTGAAAAATCAATAGACTACAATGTCTGATTTAGGACATGTAAGTTTGTGTACATTAATAGACACTTCCATAAGAAACAAATTTGCATAAAAACTCTATTAAACGGCATATGATTCACTAAACTGCATTTAAGCCTAAATTTCATTCCACTATAGACTATAGTGGTAAACTAAAGGGTGTTTTTTTTGAGGTATAGAACTTCGAATTGAAATAAAACACAAGAAAATCGTTTTAATGTCCATCAATTTGGCTTTATTGGAAGGATAATTTTATGCCATTAATGTTTAAATATGATTTCGGGCATGTGGCCGCCGCGGCTGGCTCGAATAAAGCCAATTCTACAGGTCCAAATTTCAACCACTTTTTCGAGCATATGGGGCCGTATGTTGGGAATAACGCCACGACGAATGTTGGCTTCCAAGTCCCCTAACGTTTCTGGTTTGTTGACGTAGACGAGCGACTTCACATATCCCCAAAAAAAATAATCCAATGGTGTCAAATCACACGATCTTGGTGGCCAATTGACAGGTCCATTCCGCGAAATTATGCGCTCATCGAATGTTTCCTTCAATAAATCGATTGTGACGTGCGCTGTGTGGCATGTAGCGCCGTCTTGTTGGAACCACAACTCATCCACATTCAAAATCTTCAAAATCTTCCATAAAGTTGATGGACAAAGCTCCAATTGCTGTGCACGGTGGCGAATCGATTCATTCGGGTCCTCTTCAACACTTTGCTCTACAGCGGCAATTGTTTCTTCGGTGCGCACTGTTCGACGTCTCTGCGGATGCGTATTATCACATAGAGTAAACGTAGTGCGAAAACGATCCATGGTTAACCGAATTAATTGCTCTGATGGACGATTATGTCGACCATAAAATGGACGGAGCTTGCGGTAAACTTCGCGAACTGAAATAAACTTGCACGATTTGCAAGCGTTGTTCTTTTGTCAACCTGTTCATGATGAAATGGCAAACCAAACTAAATATTAATCACTTGACAGCTGACAAAATGGCCGCCAGTTAAAAAAGTGATACCAACTTAAAGTTCTATACCTCAATAAAAAACACCCTTTATTACTTTATATATTTGCACCATATACTTTAGTTCATGTTTGTGTGTGTTTCTGACAACTTAAATATAAAGTTGTTTTTTGTATTGCTGTGTTTTTGTAGAGTTGCATTGACCTGATAAATAGGCCTTGTTTGGGTTAGTTTCGGTCATTCTTTTCTTGTAGGGATATTTAATTAAAAAAATTACAGTTTGTAGTGCAAAGTTAACGGTGACACATCAAAACGTTTGGTGCGGTAAAAACAATTTATCCTCAGTTGAAAAATCAATAGACTACAATGTCTGATTTAGGACATGTAAGTTTGTGTACATTAATAGACACTTCCATAAGAAACAAATTTGCATAAAAACTCTATTAAACGGCAAATGATTCACTAAACTGCATTTAAGCCTAAATTTCATTCCACTATAGACTATAGTGGTAAACTAAATTCAGGTGTATAACTATTATTTGTTATTACAGCAAAAAATAAAAGATTTATATTCAATCGAGGCAGAGTTAGCTCAACAATCCCAACTTCAATTGGCGGATGGTAGCGAAAAAGATGTATTGACGAAATTGCGTTTATTATGTCTAAGTCGTGGAGCCACCGGCATATCAGCCCTGGGCAGGTACATACATATAGTACATGTATTAAATGAACAAAATTTGAACTGAAAGTTACAAAAATTATACATAAATACAATTTTTAATTAAAACAAATTTTTGTAGATTTATTATCTTTCATATTCTTATGATTTTGTGTACAAACATAATAGATCCTTTCGCGTAATGGACCATGATGGCAGTAAAGCATTAAATGAAGAGGAGTTTGTTGAAGGAATACGTAGGTTTGGCTTAGAATTAAACGACGAAGAACTAAAAGAATTGTTTGACACGTAAGTTAAATAATATTTAGTGAAAAGTGTCTCATGATAAATGATTACATTTAATTTTTGTTGCTAATATTTTATATTCTATAAAGTTTTGATGAGTATGGCAGTGGCTCTATTGAAATGACTGAGTTTTTGCTAAAATTACGTGTGAGTTAAAATTTGTATTAATGTTTATTTCCTGCTTGTCCCGCATTGTAAAATATGATGACATCATTTACATATTTTTTTTTTCGTTTTATTCGTTTTACTAACTTTAGCCTCCCATACCAGAGGGTCGTTTGAATATTATTAACAAGGCGTTTAATAAAATGGATAAAAACGGTGATGGTGTTATAACATTAGAAAACCTGAAAAATGTTTATTGTGTCAAGGAACATCCAAAATACCAATCTGGTGAAATGACGGTAGAAGAATTGCTCAGAGAATATGTAAATCATTTTGAAGGAGTACGCGGAACCAATGATGGAACTGTAAGTGGCGAGACTACCAAGGATGTTCTGTAAATCGTGCGTTTTGAAATCGCCTAATTTCCAGGAAATTGCTGCAATAAGTCACCTTTTTAATTGGTTTTAATATTTTAGATGTTTAAGATATTTTGTACGAACTTGGTAGCTTCGAATGCACTAAATCGTCCGTCGTTTTTGGAAATCACACGATTTTAAAACGCTGAAAAGCATCAGAACACCGCTGTACATTTTTTAAATTTTATGGTAGACATTAAAACTAAACAAAATTCTTCATTTTTAATTCAAATGATTTTTAACCCCCGACAAAAAAAAGGTGTGTCCGAGCCCACGTACAGACCAAACGGCTGAACCGATTTTGATTTAGTTTTCTCTGTTTGAAAGGTGACTTGATCGAGAGGGTTCTTAGCTATGTTTTAAGAAAATCGGTGCAGCCGTTTAGAAGATATCACATCTCTAAATAGGTATATTGGCGGGTTTTTAAAATTTTTAATTTTTGTTATTGTGATAAAGGTTAGAAAATTTTAATAGACATGTGTTGTAATACCAAACAATTTATTGAATTCATTGTTAGTTACGTGATTTTGCATTTCGGCTACGATATTTTAGTAATTGATTAAGGAACCAGTGATGCGGTGTTTTTTAATCTGTTACAAAAACTTCATAGTCGTGGTCGAAATGCGCCAACTACGATAAGGGGAATGTATACCTAGTTGTTGTTTAAATACAAAAGTGTGTTTTCATACCAAAGTATGTTCTAACTACTCTATTAAATTTTATACATTTGTTTCTCGAAGTCTCTGTCCAGACTTGCAAATGTTTTTACTCAAATGTGTTTACTCAAGCAGTGAGTGTCGTTTGTATTGTATTTTTTTTTTTACACAAAGTACCAAATGACAAATTATTCCACTTCATTGTTAGCTATGCATAACGAAAAATTTTTTGAGATATCGAACCTTATTTTCGATTTTATCGTAAGCGACATGTTATCGGAAATATAATTTTTTTATTGAAATTAAAATTTTATGGGCCTACCCATAGTTTAGAATTATCAAAATGGCAAAATTTTTAATAACCGCCGTTGCAATAAAGAAACGATACATATCGAGCCTTATTTTAGATCTAATCGTACGCGACAAAAATTAAGGTTTTCAATAGAATGTTTTTTTTAAATACATATTCACACATGTTTTATATACGTAAATTGTCGCCCGTATCTTAACAGTTATTCAAAATTTTTGGCATTTTGATAATTACAAACTGTGGGTAGGCCCATAAAACATTAAATTCAATTAAAAAGTATGTTTTCGATTAAATGTCGCTTACGATAAAATCGAAAATAAGGCTCGATATGTATGTGCGTATCTACATATCGCTTATTTACTCAAACAACGTCATAACTCAAAAAAACTAGTTTGCCAGAAAACGAGTTTAAAGTTTTCAATTTCCACACAACTTAATTGGAAAAAGAAGTTTTTATTTTTCTCTCAAGAGCTAAGTAACCAAGATATTTGTGTGAAATTTTTACAAAATATGAATAGTGATATGAGGATTAATTAACATTAAGTCAAAAATTTCATTTATTGCGTTATGACGTTGTTTGAGTAAATGAGCGATATGCATGTACATATATGCATATAAGTATGTACAAATACTACACTTAAAACTATGGTGTTTCATAAGACTTGAATTATTAATACATCTCTAAATTTTTTTGTTTTTCATTGTTATCTTTTTAGGTAACCAAAGAAGAATTTACAAACTACTATGCTTCGATCAGTGCATCCATTGATAACGACATGTTCTTTGATTTATTGATGAGACGCGCATTTACTCTATAATTGTTCCTTAGAATTAACATCAGCTCAAAATTCGATTGCAAATACTTGAGATACACTAATCTGCTTAAAACTAAAAAGCTTATTTTTATTAAAAATAAATTAATTTATTATTTTTAATTAACAATATGAACAACATTACTGTTTTTGAAAAACATTACGTACGCATTGAGTGTTATAAAGCTTTTTTGAATAGTGGTAGTGGTCTACTGTTGAATTGCCTAAGTAGCAACGAAATGCATCTAGACGTCCCTAAACCATAACAAATATGTTTTTTTCAGTTTTTTTATAATTAATTTAAAGACGAATAAAACTTATAAATATTGGCTTTAAATACATGAAAGATCTATATATAATGTGGTACCATAATACAAAAGGTAAGTTCGGAAGCCCCACTTTTGTTGACTGTTGTTGTCTATTTGTGAATCCATGTTTTATAAAAGACCCTTTGTCACTTTTTTTTAACAATAGCCATTATCTCGAAAATCATTTGGTCTTATGGTTTTTAGCAGAAGATTTCCATTTTAATTTTTTATTCATTTATGGCCGGTCACACATACTACGTTTATACGCAGATCTTATTTGCAAATAAAACAGTAAATTGTTGCCATATTATTGTTTTTATTGCGACTTACTAATTCAGAAAACTATTCACAATTAACGCACTATTTGCAAATAAAATGGAAAAGGTTGCCACGCTTACAAATGTTTCATAAGAAAAAACAATAAATGGATAAATATTGCACAAAAAACATTGATAGAAGCAAATAATAACAATTAAAACAAATAATTATTTGATATTTTGTGCATTTTACACATTTTTTTTGTCAACATAAGTAAACTTTCTATAGAAGTGCTACCAAGTTTGTGTACTTTTGCTATGCCGTATAAACAGTGAGTTAATTTATTTGCAAATAATTTTATTTGCAAATAGTGCGCGTATAAACGTAGTAACACATCATTGACAAGAGGATTTTCATTAATCAATATTTGGCTGAGCTACCACTAGCAGCAACAATTTTTGTTCAATGCGTTTTTTTCTAAGAACCTCCACAATTTGCTAAACCCATTTGTGTACTAATTATATTTTTTTGACAATAAATAATTAAATAATTAAAATTTATGGAAACATTATCGGTAACAAAAATACAATCGAAAATTGTTGCATGTGTGTTAGTAAAGAAGTTTTGTTGGGGTTCTACATAACTCACAAAAACAATTCCTGATTAACGCAATATTCGCAAATAAAATGCTTACAAATGTTTGATAACAAAAATCAATAAATGGATAAATATTGCAAAAAAACATTGATAGAAGCAAATAATAACAATTAAAACAAATAATTATTTGATATTTTGTAAATGTACACTACTTTTTTTGTCAACATAAGTAAATTTTCTATAGAATTGCTACCAAGTTTGTGTAATTTTTCTATGCCGTATAAACAGTGAGTTAATTTATTTGCAAATATTTTTATTTGCAAATAGTGCGCGTATAAACGTATGTACATAGTAATAATCTCGCATTAGTTGAGTTTTGATGTTTTTGAGTAGTAGTTTAAACTTCTATTTGTGTGTAGTATTACCATACTGAGTAACAAAATAGTGGCAACATTTTCTGTGCAAAAGTCATAATGTTATTAACACACTTTGATTTTTGTGCGAAGAAGAAGAAACTGCATAATTTTATTATTTGCAAGTAAAACATTGTACAAGTTAAAGGAAATAGGTAAATAATATAATTTGTATACATGTATGTATAATCGTAGTGTTTGTTTCTTCATAACACATGATCTCTGGAACTATAAAAGCTGTGGTGCTGAAATCTTTAATACAGGTTCGGGTAGGTTTTTGATTTGCTTTTGATTCCACAAGTGACCATTGTGTGCAGTAATTTGTAGTTTAAAAAAAACAATATAATTGAGGATAAGACAACGTTCGCCGGTCTCAGTCAGTTAGTACATATCGTCGCTGTTTTAACTAACTTACCTAACTAACATTTTAAAAATGTAACGGGAGAGCAGTTTTTATGGTTGTTTTATATGTACATTCATTGTTATGGCTGTGTCAGAAATCTTTGTACTTATATAAGGTTCAATCAGACGTGACATAACCATAGCCATAGAAAACAGCAGTTCGAACCAAACTAATGGGCAACACTGTATGCTATGGCATTATGGCTATGTCACGTCTAATTTAAGCTATAGGCTCAAAAAGTAATGCGTACAATCATGAAAATTATAGACAATGTGTATTATGACTTATAAAGTCTAGTAAAGTACTTAACTCATTTTTCAAAAAAATGTCAGTTAGGTCGGTTAGTTAAAACAGCGACGATATATCGTTACCTTAATATAAAATGCCCTAACGCATTATATTTTTTAATTCGAGATTTTTGCATTTTTCTATACATTAGATGTTCTTCTATCGAAATATTAAAAAAAAAATTAAGGTAACGATATACATACATATGTACATTAGAGTGGCCGTTATTTATTTGTTGTTGAATTCTTTTACTCTCACCCCCCAAATATAAAAAAAATTCATAGCGATAAGTTGTGTTTTTTAGGGGGTGCGCTCGCCCCTCAAAGTTGGCCTTCAAGCCTATTTTCAATGTAACTTGCTTGCATGTCACTATCTTTTTAAAAAAGGCAATATTTTAGCTATTCTAGTCTACAACATTAGTATCAAAGAAAATTTTTTGCTAAAACTAATATTTTAGGAAATAATGAAGAAAAAACCAACAAAATACCAAAAATTATATATACCAAAATTGCATTTATATGGAAATTATTTTACTAAGTTTATATCTATTAAATTATTTCATACATATATTAGTTATAGTAATAAGAAAACTAAACAAAAAAAATTACATTGAATATATGGGCTTGAGGGGGGTGAGAGTAAAAGAAATCAACAAAAAAAATTCTCCATACAATTAACGGCCACTCTAATGTACATAATACTAGTGATGTAACGAATGTCAATTTTTGATATTCGCGAATACGAATATTTGAAACGATATTCGCGAATACGAATGCGAATACGAATATAATATATGAAATTTAGTTCTATTTACGTCTGCAATATGAAATATTAAAAAATTGTTATGAAAAAGGACATACTTCTGTTGGCGTACTTAAAAGCTAATAAAATAAATACTACCAAAAATTTTAATACAAAGTACAAATTTCTATAAAAAAAATTAATGAATTTGTACAAACTAATATTTTTAGCCATTTATTAAAATTTCGTTTAGGATTTATGCATTTATTTATTTAATTTGTTTGAAAAAATATTCGTATTCGCCTGAATTTGACGAATACGGATACGAATATATAAAAATGGCTGAATATTCGACAATTCGAATACGAATCAGAGACCTGCATAACTACGAATCAAATGGCATAATTTTGCTTTTTTGAAAAATGAACATCTATCTAGCATTTAACATTAAAAAATTAATGCTGCTACTGTATGATTCACATTCACAAGACTGTTGTTAATAAAAGCAAGTCATTGCTTGCAAGTTCCGTTTATTCATATGATTCACAAAAGCAGTGAATCAGTACGATTGTTTTGAATACTTCTTGAAAAATTGTATTCTTATTATTTCTGAATTCATTGTGTTAAATTTTCTTACAACATTTTTCAAAAGTTCTTTAAATGTATTTTAAAAATGTATCAAAATATATACGCACTGTTTTATTAACTTAAGACTTCATCTGTCCAACGTGATTTTGTGAGTAATTTCATTATTATACATAACAATCAAACAACAGTAAGAAATTTTTATTTACTTTTGCAAACAGTACTTAAAAAACAAGAGTTATTTAATGACAGTCAGTTGTTAAATATTTAACACTGCAAACAACATCACTACTATATAATGATGTTGAAAAACAAAACAAAAGCATTGTAAATGTGAGTGGACAGCAAAAGTGAATCAACTTATGCAGTTCTCTGATACGAGTACGAATATTCGTGAATCACTAGTACATAGATATGTATATGTATATGGATTTGTTTATGCATTTTTTAATTATTTTATCACTAATTTTTTTAAGTTATATTTTTCACAAGTGTTGTGCTGCGTGCGCTGTTATGAAAAATTTAATCTTCATCGGTATCAAACTGACCTGATTTCTTTAGGAATTTGTTTATTCTTCTAATGCTTGCTTTTATTTTACACTTTTCTCAATTTGCAAACGTATTCATATGCCATTTTCTAATTTTTTGCCGACTTCAAAATAGGAGGAAGCTGTCAACTCGTTATTATTGTTTATTTATTTATTTAAAACATACCTTGCAAAGTAACGTAAGGTTAAAAACAAATTTGTGCACAACTGTTTGAAATATTCTAAAATTTTTTACATTCCGCAAAATTTTATGTTCTTAGAATAAAATGATCTGGCAACCATGTTTTAATTAGATGGAATAAGAAACGACAAATATTTTAAAATGCATCCAGTCATCAAACTTTATAGCTTTTTGTGTGTGTGTGTGTGTGTGCTTATATCCTTCGCCCGTTTTGGTCCTTTATGTTTTCTCGTATTAATGCGTGCATGGCTAGTTTCAAGGGTTGAAAATTTTGTGGTGATTTTTATAATTTAGGGTCATCTAAATTATGTTTCCATACAAACAAAAAATTAATAAAAAGGGGGTTTCGTCATCAACGCTGTGAGTTTCTGTCGTTTGTTACAACAGCAGCAATTTTTAAATTTTAGATTTTCATGTGCAGCCTCAAATTCCTTTGAGCTTTTGCATTTTTCATGTGTTATAAAAATTTATAACATTAAGTTCTTTCGCGCTCCTTAGAATTTATTGTTTATTTTAAGAATGTTTTTGATTTTCTTAATAAGGTAAATAGATATTTCCTAATGATTTAGCATGAGTTCCTTTAAACATTAGCGTAGGTCACATTGTACAAATGGAAATGAATTCAGTAAAGTGCGACTTTGACTCGCGCACGAAGGGTTCCATACGTTGGTCTTTGATAATTTTTTTAATACAGCGTTTTTTTAAGTTTTTGACGTTTTTTCAGCTGAAATAATTTTTTTTTTGGTTTATTTTTCGCTTTTTTTCGTTTTGGCGATTTATTTTATTTTGGCGATTTTTTCATTTTGACGTATTTTCATTTTGGCGACTTTTTTTTCATTTTGGCGATTTTTTTCATTTTGGCGATTTTTTCATTTTGGCGATTTTTAGAATTTTTTTTTTAATTTGGTGCCTTTTTCGTTTTGGTGATTTTTTTTTGTTTTGGTGATTTTTTTTCGGTTTGGCGATTTTATAATTTTGGGATTTTTTTGTTTTACCGTTTTTGAAAATTTCAAGAAGTTTGCTCTTACGGTTTCCAAGATCCAGCAAGTTGTCACAATTACATAGTCAAAATTACATTAACTGATGGTACACCCTTTAATTAAAATTTTTTTAAATTTTAGTGTTAATTGTTGTAGTCTGTATAAAAATACACTAACCTTACAAAATTCAAGTGTATATACATACATACATACATACAATTGTATATACATATATTACATGGGATTTTAAAATTTTTCGTTGCTCGTTTTGGAACACCCTTTAATTTCCAACTCTCATGTATTTGTTGTTGTAGTGGCCTAAGGTCTACACACTGTGTCCAAATATCAGGCCCGTAGCTCTTACGGTTCTCCAGAAAATACCCTGTGACAGACGGACGGACAGCGTAGCGAAAACAATAGGGTTTCTTTTCACCTTTGGTGTACGAACCCCTAAAAACTGCAAAAAAGAAGTGTACTGAATATGTTTAGAAAATTAAAAAAATTATTTCTTTTTCAAGACGTCGTATCTATTTTTCTAAAATTTTTATTTTCATTGAACTTATTAAAATATTTATCTGGATATAATAATATATGCGCAAATTTACGTTAGAATTCGATAGATGTAAAAACCTTTGATATTATGTTAAATTTTAATAGGCCTGACGTCGACCTATGTATTTGCTAAATGAAAAATCATGTTATCATATAATCCCAAAATGGTAAAGAACTTCTTAAGAATTGGTTGAGTAAAAGTGCATTAAATATAGGGTTGTTTCTACAATATAAAATATTATAAAAGGTCAGTAAAATCTGCTCTACAATTTTGTTTATTATTTGCACATACAAATTGTTGAAACGTTTATTTTTAAATGTAAAAAAAACATCTCTTAGCTCTTATGCACCTTTAATTATGCAAATATTTGTGACGACATTGATCAAAAACATACATACATAAAAATATTTATGCGTACATGTACATAAGTATGTATATATGTAAGTACCCGCACTCTTTGCAGCTGGTTTTGATTTCCTGAATTTTTTTAGAATTTTCTTCATTTAATTATTTTCATTTTATTTGTATTTCCGTGCCTGAAAACTCCCCAACTCAGTAAAACTTTACTATGACAAACTTAATCAATACTATTATTGGTTAATCTCTATCAATTCATTGATGATACCTTTGTATTGATTGAAAAAAAAACACAACTTAGAAAATTAACATATTTTGACAAGGGAGCGCGTGCGCAAAGATATTTGGTTACATTGAAAACATTTTTGAAATAAAAATTTTACACATTTGCATTTCGAAGGGTTGTTTTTTTTTTCAATCAATTGCAGAAACAACAGGTCATTTGCATAACACTAGTATGACGACGGTGCAAATTTGCACTTAATCATGCAAAAACCTTTTTCCAATACATGTATATTTGGTTTTGATATGTTTGTACATGTACATGTGTACATATGGGCATTTCCACAGGAATGTCAACTTTTTGTAGCGTGCGACAGCAAGCAAATATGTTTGCTTTTTCAAAGAAAACTAAACTTTTTTTTTAATTCTTTACATATTTGTGTAGGTCGTCAGCAGCTCTACTTTAGGTAAAATTTTAAGAAAAATCGAGTCACGTTGTTCAGAAATACAAGGTTAATTGCTTGCTGTCGCACGCGACAAAAAAGTGGAATTTCTCGGAGAAACGCCCATATGTAAGTGTGTAAGTTTTGATGCTACAAAATGCCATAATGTGTTAGTTATGTTACTCTTTTGTAATATATAATATGTATATAAAATTTATATATGTATATAAATATTAGAGTTCGACCGATTAATCGGCTTCGGCCAAAAATTGGTAATCGGCCAACATTCGGCCTATGGCAAAAATCGGCCGATTAGCCGAAGCCGAATACTTTTAATTCCAAGCAGTGTTGTCAGATATGGCGATATCTCGCCAAACGTGGCGACAAAAATTTGGTTTTGGCGATGAAAATTTTGAAATGGCGATTGGCGATATTTGAACTCCTTGGCGATATTTTTGGCTATATTTTTACGATTTCAATAAAATAGAATAATGTTAAAAAATATGCTTATATAAAGCAATTTTTTCTCCAACATAAAATATTTCGTGCAAAAAATTCTAAATGTTCTAAATGTTCTAAATTCTCAAACAAAATTTTCTGAAACTCAAGAAGTTAAAAAAAAAAATTATGGATAAACAACACAGTTAAGAAAACTTCCTTTTATAAATTGGAACCAACATTTTGATAATGAAGCAGGAAAAGGCTGAAAGAGTTCTCGCCTAAATTGTATTATTACTACGATGCTGCTGGCACTTACTACTTCAAGGATATAATATGTGTACTTTAACACACATTTAAGTGAACGTTAATTCCGTTTTATCACAAGATTTAAATAATAATTTTGATCTTGGTGTTCAAGTTCAATTTATCCTATTAAGATTGATTTTTGCAATAAGTTATTTTTAAGTCTTTTATACGCCAGTACTTTTTATATGTTAATTTAAATACTTTGCAATATTATTGCAAAGCAAATATTGCCCAATATTCCTGACATTGAAAAAGTAAACAACATTGAACAATGTTGCCACCACATTACACTATTCTCTTGATTGTACAATAAAAATCAGAAGAGTTTTGATATTTGCCAATTGGCGATATTATTGTACAATACGAAAAATCGATTTTCAGAAATTTATTTCTTTTACAGATAAATTAGGAAATGTTCATTCAACCTTTATTCTTTTAACCAATCATCGTTTTACACACTATAATGTCTCTTTGAGTTGAAATATACCATATTATGACCTTAATTAAGCTATTATTCCAAATGAGATTAGAAGTCTAAAAAAATAAGTCGGAAGTCATAGTGCTATAACTTCATGAAAAATCACACTAATAAATTGTGATTTTGACCAGTGATACTTTCAAATATGCAGATTACGGACGTACCATTAACTCAAAATTTGCTTATCTCGACTTAAGCACTTTTTTCTTTTTGCCACAGATATATTGCAAGTGGGTGCGCCGCTTTAAACAACACATTTTTTATGTTTTACGATAGACGTTACCTACTGAATTTAAAATTTAACGATATTTGCAATGCAATTACATAATAAAAATATTTTTGTAGCTAAAATTTAATCTTTTATTATATTGGCGTTATTTGGCGATATTCGACAAGTCATTTGGCGAGGAGGCTGAAAATAAATCTGACAACACTGATTCCAAGCTTGAAAAATAAAATTATGTTTGGTCATTGCTCGCCGACAGTTTCTATTGTGTTTAACGTTTTGAAAGGGTTGCTTTGAAATACAATCCTGTTGTTAATTTAAAAACATTTCATACAAATAGATTTAATTAAATAAATAAATGATTTTATTTCTAGGGAAGTGTAGGGATATTTGGGTATAAGAAACCAGCTATTTTGCGGATTCTTGGGGATGAAAGATTAAAAATTGAGAATAAGATATAAAATAAGACTGGAAAACCTGTGTGACAACCCAGGTTGCTGCCACAACCAATATATTAAAAGTTGCCAAATCGTCGAGTGGTTATTGGTTTGCCGCAGTAATAATGTATTTTTAATGTGAAAAAAATGTGGAAAAAAATTTAAAAAAACTGTGTAAAAACTTTATAAGCAAAATTCACGCACAACAATTTTAAAAAATTAAAATGATTTGTAAACTTCAATGCTGATATTCAAAATTGTATATAATTTTCTATTAATATCTTTGGTAGACCATACATAATGGGCAACATTGTGATTTTTTCACAATTCCATAGATTTCATAATATTGTTAATACGAAATTAGTTTCGTATTACGAAATTAGTTTTTTATTAAATTAAGCTGTGAACATTCTTTCGGATGCAGCTGAAATAAAAAAGGTGTCAGCACATTTGTGCAACAAACCCGACATTAACACAATAAACGCAATAAAAACAAGCGCAATATAAAACAAGTAAGAGTGCTATATTCGGCTGTGCCGAATCTTATATACCCTTTACCAACGTACGTACATATATATAGTATACAGACACGTACATACATATTTGTTTTGTGAAAAAATTTATCATTTTTTTAAAGTTTCCATCTTTGGAGCTATAATTTTCATTTTTCAAATTTCATACACCAAACTTTTCTTTCAGAAGCATAAAATATATTCAATTTATAAAAAAAAAGAAAAAAATTTTTAGACCTATTTAATTTTACATAACACAAAAAGTGTAAGTTTTCCAACCCTGGAGTCATAATTTTGGATTTTTCTGATTATTGATACCAATCTAGTTCTTTAAAAAATACATAAAATATGTTAAGTGAAAAAAGCAAGAACGAAATAAGCAAAAACTTAGTTTCATTTAATTCCTTTAATATTAAAAAAATCAGTTAAGTGCGACTTTGAATCGCTCACGAAAGGAAGGTTTTTTGTTTTTTTTGAAGTTTTTTTCAGTTAAAACGATTTTTTCAGTTTTGTCGCTTTTTTCTCGTTTTGGCGATTTTGTCTGTTTTTGGAGGTTTTTTTCATTTTGGCGATTTTTTTCTGTTGTTGGGCTTTTCTTCATTTTGGGGATTTTTCTTCTTTTGACGATTTTTTCTGTTTTTTGGGTTTTTTTTCGCGATTTTTTTGTTTTTTTTTTCGTTTTGGTGATTTTTTTCATTTTGGCGATTTTTTTCATTTTGGCAATTTTTTTCTTTTTTATGTTTTTTTTTCGTTTTGGTGATTTTTTTCATTTTGGCGATTTTTTTTTCATTTTGGCGATTTTTTTTCATTTTGGCGATTTTTTTTCTGTTTTTTAGTTTTTTTTTCGTTTTGGCGATTTTTTTTCTTTTTTTGGCGATTTTTTTTCATTTTGGCGATTTTTTTCTGTTTTTTAGGTTTTTTTTCGTTTTAGCGATATTTTTCGTTTTGGTGATTTTTTTTCATTTTGGCGATTTTTTTTATCATTTTGGCGATTTTTTTCTGTTTTTAGGTTTTTTTTTCGTTTTGGTGATTTTTTTCATTTTGGCGATTTTTTTTTCATTTTGGCGATTTTCTTTCATTTTGGCGATTTTTGTTTTCATTTTGGCAATTTTTCCGTTATTTTTTGCGATTTATTTTAGTCTTAGAATTTTTTTTAATTTGGTGCTTTTTTTCGTTTTGGCGATTTTTTCTTGTTTTTGGCGATTTTTTCGGCTTGGCGATTTTATAATTTTTTATTTTTTCAGTTTTACCGTTTTTGAAAATTTCAAGAGTTTTGCTGTTACGGTTTCCAAGATACAGCAAATTGTCAAAATGACATAGTCAAAATTGCATTAACTGATGGAACACCCTTTAATTTAAATTTTTTTAAATTTTGTAGTCTGTATAAAAATACACTAACCTTACAAATTTCAAGTGTACAATTGTATATATACTACATGGGATTTTAAAAATTTTCGTTGCTCGTTTTGGAACACCCTTTAATTTCCAATTATCATGTATTTGTTGTTGTAGCGGCCAAAGGTCTACATACTGTGTCCAAATTTCAGGTCTCTAGCTCTTACGGTTCTCGAGAAAATACTAATATAGTTTTAGACATAGTTAATTTTACATAATACAAAAAGTTAAAGTTTTCCAACCCTGGAAACGTCTTTTTAATTTTTTTGTATTTTTTTTATTTAAAATTCCAATTTTAGTCGTACTGAAGTGTAAAATATGTACATTTATTAAAAAAAATAAAAATTTGTTTTCGGGAGTTACTTTTATATGGCAAAATGAAGTTTAAGTTTTCCAGCTCTGCAATCGTCTGCCCGATTTTGCTGAATTTCAATACCAATCTATTTTGGAAAATTTCTGACACACCAGTCCAAGAACGAAGTCTCTAGCTCTTCTGAGAGCTTCGGAAAACCGATTTCACGTACAGACAGACGGACAGACGGACAGACGGACAGACGGACAGACGGACAGACGGACAGACGGACAGACGGACATCGCTTATTCGTCTTCCCTATGCATAAGGATCCAGAATATATATATTTTATGGATAGCTTATTGATATTATAGAAATTACAAACGGAATGACAAACCTATATATACCCTTTTACCATTTTTGTTGGTAAAGGGTATAAAAAAGTGATTTGAAAAAAAAAGTAAAAATAAAAAAAATATTCATATCTCCACGTTGAAAAAATATTACCAATTTTGGTTAGAAATAACCAAAAACAGCAACTCTGTTTATATCCTTTAAATTTTCTCTTTATTACACATTTTAATTGAAAGAGAAATTATGCATGAATTTTCTCATAAAGAATGTTGCCGTTGTGACACTAAATTATCACTTTTGACTAGGCTTGTCAGACCCAAACAGTGAAAAATCTTGACATTCAAGGAAAAATTCTTGATTTGCAAAAAAAGCTTGAAAATACTTTAAAATATTTTTAAAACAATAATAACTCAATGGTTTTTAACAAAAATTATATTTAATTAAATTATATTAATTATATTTAATTAAAACAGTTGCAAAGTCATATACATTTTTAAAGTAGGTGTGGAAATACAATATAATTTCATCAGCTGGTCGCCAAATTGTGATGTTGTGTAAAGGTGGAAAATACTTCTCGACACTTATTAGTGTTGCAGCTATCGCAACATTATTTATAGTTATACAATCAGCATATCGAAATAAACCTAAGATATTTTTAAATTAATTTTTAGCTTGACAAATAGCTTTTAAGCTTGAATCTTGACAAGCCTTGAGAAAGCTTGTTCATTAATGACATTGGTAGCTGTTTCGTGAAATCGAGGTATCTTTTATATGCCGATGATTTGAAATTTTTCATGAAATTGGAATCAATTAATGAAGCGTATATTCTGCAAATTGAGATTAACAATCTAAGTGATTGATGCTGGCTGAATAGTCTGAGTCTAAACATTAATAAATGTTTACATGTCTCCTTCCATAGGTCTCTGACTCCCACTGTGGTTGTCTTTAATATTAATGGTATAAATTTGAACACGTCAAACTCTAAGTTGGACTTAGGGGTGATGTTTGACAGCTCGTTGTCTTTTGCAGGTCATATTGATTTCATACTTCCCAAGGCATATAAAATGTTTGGTTTCTTGAAAAGAAGTTGTTGTGAATTCGTTGACCCATGTACACTCAAGCGTATCTATACATCGTTCGTAAGATCTAAGTTAGAATATGCTTCTGTTATTTGGAGTCGTCACGTATTTAATCTGATTTCTCGTGTTGAAAGACTTCAACGTATTTTTATCAAATTTGCCTCACGCTCGTTACCTTAGTTATCTTTCGTTCCGTATGAGTCTAAATGCTTGTTTATAGGCTTACGTACTCTAGAAGCACGTAGAATAGCTCAATCGGCCCTTTTTGTGTATGATATTATCAATGGTTCTATTGATTGCCCTGATTTGCTTTATATGGTACCGTTTTATATACCGCCTAGAAATCTTAGGTTGGCCAAGCTATTTGATGTACCCTTCCATAGGACTAATTATGCACGTAATGGTACTTCAACACGTTCCTTTATTCAGCTCAATGAGATTAACTGAGAAATCTGAGTTTAATTTTTAGTGTAATAAAATAACTGTTTTAATATAGAATTTAGCTGTGATTTATAAACTGTAAGTTAATGTTGTATATACATATGTAGGTTTTACACATACTCTATTGTTAATTTAGATATTTATACAATATAATTATAGGTATTCTGTTTTCTTAGTCTGTAAGGATTTTTTGTCCATAGACTGAAATAAATCTATATATATAAAAATGAAACGGTCCATGTATGAAATCGCATAACATGATAACGGCTGGAGTGATTTGACTGATTTTTTTTTATTCGATTAGAAATTTTCAGGACATGGTTGTAAAGAAAAAAAATTAAAAAAATGCCTACTATTCACTTCTCATTTTTTCTACGCACAAACTAACAAAGGGGACAATCATTAGTAAAAAACTTCCGATCAAAGCCGGGGCGATCAGCTAGTAAATAAATAAATAAAACCAGCCAAATCAAGCCAGTCTGGCAAGCCTACTTTTGATCCTTTTTCAAGCCAATGCCACTTTTTATGACCCTATTTTTAATTTATCCCTTTGTATTATTTTGACAAAATGAATGCCGTAGGGCAATCATATGCTCAAAAATTGGACGAAGCACAGCCTAGGATATCAGTTCGTCCATTTGGCGATATTTGGTTCGGTGGTGTCGATCATTTTACTGTTTTGGTCGATAGAAAAGCCAATAAATGGTGAAAATATTGCAAAAAATCTGAAATCCAAATCCCTGATTCGAAGTGCAAATTATTTCTGAGAGTGTAAAAATTTAAAAAAATGTATTTTAACTTACCTTAATATTTAATCTTAATAAAACTTTTTATAAATAAAATATAAATGTGATTTTTCATTACTTGCAAACCGGCAAGGCCGTCTACAGACAGTCCTCACTATTCTTTTCCTGGCGTTGGTTCCTAATGTTTTTTTCACCTGTCGTCGTGTTCAGTACATTTAAATGTGAAAACATTACTTGGTTGTACTGAAAATACGTACCCTGTTGCTAACGCTACGCTTGCCGCTCTTATTTAGGTATGAGGGTTAAATACCCTTTTTATGATACTTTTTCGAAATTTTCAACGGCAGCCCTGCTCATAAAAATCCTAACAGCTATTATTGCTGTTTCATAGTTGCCAGATCTAATAAATCATTTGAAGGAATTATAAAATTTCCCTATTTTCAATTATGTTCACATTGTATACTGTATACATGTACGCTTAAAACATTAAAACAATACAACAAATAATTCTTGATTTTGTTAGTGCTAAAAATATGCCTGTAAGTCAAAAGCATTACAACACATTCACACATACAGAGTGTTCACAACTGGCAATAGCATCACATGAACACTTTTTAATTACATACCTATCTTGTTCGCACATTTATTTCTAATTACATATTTGTTCCTAAGCAAATTTTTAAAAGTAGTTTGAGCTCTGTTGATTAGCAGGTTCCATTTTAAATAGTCATAAGAATGGAGATAAGAATGAAAATAAAGGGTGTCTCAGTAAGAGTGCACTTTTTCATTTTAAAATAAAAACAAGTATTTTATGACAGAGTTGTGATATTTTTATTGTATTGTAAAGAAGACATGTTCCGATTAAGTATGGAATAAAATATCCGGCAAAATTTACCGGATTTTCATGAAATTTTCCATGACTTTTGCACAGAGATGTGGCTGTATCTCACCGATGACGCGTTGGATTTCCGATTTGAGCTCAGGAATTGTTTCACGAAACCCCAAAGAAAAAAATCGCACGATCTTGGTGGCCAGTTGACATCAGAATTTCGTGAGATAATGGGCCTTATTACGATTCTCGAATTTAGATTCGACTTCGAGAGTTTGTACCAGATTAAAGAAAAATGTTGTATGTTTCTTTAATCTAGTACAGCAAGTTGAAGTCGAATCTAAAAATTCGAGAACCGTTATAAGGCCCAATGTGTTCTGGAAATCGTTGCTGCAATAAGTCGATCGTTTCATGCGCGGTGTGGCAGGTTGCGCCGTCCTGCTGAAACCACATGTTGTCCAGATTCATGCCGTCCAGTTGACGCCACAAGAAGTCCGTTATAATATTCCTGTAACGAATGCCGTTCAGTCACTGCAATTTCGGCCTCATTTTCAAAAAAGTAAGGTCCAATAACGCCTCCTGACCAAAATCCGCACCAGACAGTTACTCGTTGTGGGTGCATTTGTTTCTCATGGATTGCATGAAGATTTTCTGAGTCCCAAATTCGACAATTTTGTGTATTCACGAAGCCATTCATATGGACGAACGGTTTCAGCGTAACTTTCCCCATTTTTGTAATGAGTTTTCACAATTATAACGCGTTGTTCTTTCGAAAAGTGCTCCATTTTTAATAATCGGAATAAACAGAGGTGACAGCTGTCAAATTTCAAAGTTGCCACTTGCATGAAAAAAAATATTCCAATTTTAAAAAGTGCACTCTTACTGAGACACCCTTTATCTGATTCCATATTATTATACAATACAATTTTAAAGCGACTTTTGATGTGACGATATACCTTAATAAATTAGTTTGATATTATCTGGTTATTTTCGAGCAAAATGAAAAGGGACATATGCTGTATAAGTTTCCAGTAAAGTGCTTAGGATAGCGTCCAAAGGCATTAAGCCCCTGTACCTAGAAAATATTAGTTAGCATTTTAGAAAATATCCATTAAAGCAATAGTTTCCGTACTCAAAAGAAAAACAAAACCATTTTAACGTGAGTATGCTGTTCTTTATTAATTGTGCCTCTAAGAACCAAGAGGGGGACTTGGGAAGAATTACTGCCTATGAAAATGTCTAACCAATTTTGATTTCAATGATCACATTTCAGCATAACACTCCAATGCGACAGTGGGACATTACATGCATACCTCATAGCAAAATAGAAAATAATTGTATTCAATGCAATTAAATATTTTCAATGTTAAATTTTTATAATCGCTCTAATGAACCCAATGAGGACGCATTAATAATTCATAGTTAATTCAGATAGATAGACTACATCCAAAAGCGACAAAAATAATCAGACTTTATTATTCTGCCTTAGAAAAACTGTTGAAGTCTTCTTTAATCTATTACCAGTAGTCGTATTTGAAATACGCCAACCACGATAAGGCAGATTACTTAAGCGTCCCAGACATTTGCAATATAATTGTGCAATAATATCGCTAACATGGTTGTCGTATTTGAAGGTGGCGCAGTATATTGGCAAAAATCAAAATTGTTTTATAGCTATGCTATTTATGGCGCGATGAAGAAGTTAGGGCGTGATTTTCGTAACAAAAATAATCGACACTATTACAGCTATAAATTTATTTTTGCATCCTTCTTTGAAGTGAGTGAAACAAAAACAATGAGAACGATTGCTCAATTTGTTTTTGTATTGTTGTTGCACATAAGCACAAAGCAGAGAACACACCCGATCGGCTGTAAGCC